>CM053401.1:9108929-9169872 GCA_028644305.1 Xerus rutilus
CCCAGACAACTCTGCAGAAGCAGCAAAGTTTATTGAGGAAATAGGCACACAGGCCAATCGATTGGGGTCAGCTCTCCTTTCCTTCAGAGAGTGACCCTGAAGTGAGGGTTTCAGAGGTTATTATAGGGTGGGCTAACTACATGACTCAGGAAAACATGATTTGGCAGATATTCAATCTATAGTTATTTACAGTTCAACCATGACAGTGCCTCCTATGTCCCCTTTCAGTTCCTGGAACTTTAGGTAACTGGCCAGGGGGTCTGGCAGCCTGTGGTTTTGCTCCCCCATCTGTGAGAAGCAAGGATAGCAAAACATTAATCACAGAAGCACAAAGAGCAGGTTAGCAGATACATGCAGGCCCGAGCCAGAGTGACTCCATTTTGAGTTTGGATTTTACACCAGGACAATCTATATAAACCCAGTCCTTTTCTTTGCTCAGTGGCTCATTTTCCACCAGGAAAGTGGGCCCATCCCCGTAGGTGTAGTCTTGTTCCTGAATAAACCCTGAGATGATTTGTGAAGTTTGCTTTCGTCCCGGTCTTTTTGCACTAACCGTTATAATTTTATCATCTCCAAAGCGCTGTCAGGAGCATCCCAGACACTTTGAATCTCTTTTATTGACACTGGTCTGTTCTGTAGTCTCTGGAAAGAAGGTTAAGAACTGGGAGAAGAGGTTTTATCATGAGCAAAGTAAATGAACGAGCCTCCACCTAGCATTTCAGTTCAGCCAAACACTGTTATTAAAGTGAGTGCAAGGCCCCCCTCCGGGTGCCCTCTCATGAAGCCCTGTCTCTTGAGTTTTCTGGAGGTAGAGGTGCCCAGTGCCGGCAAGACATTCTGTGTCCTTGGGTATGTCAGCTCTGCCGGCTGCCAAGGGGTTTCCTCAGGCTCTTTCTGCAAGCCTTTCCTCTTCCAGGTCCCTCCACAGGGGTAGCCCCATGTGGTCCTTTCCAGAGGCTGATCCAAGGTGAGGAGAGGGTACCATGGTTCAAAATTCAGCATCTAACACAATTCTACATACTAACATAGGAGACAATTCAATCCCCCAGTGTGGGCAAGGCTGCAAATTCTTTAAGACCCTGGTGTGCACGCAAAGCTGCTTTCTGAGCAGACTCCCAAAGGACAGGAGAGGGCCGAGGGGTGGAGTCTGAGGGGCCCTCCAGGCTTTTTAAAATCAGCTCATGACCTTGGACAAGTCACTTATCCTCTGAACCTCAGTGCCCTTCTCTCTAAATTGGACATGACCTTCTTCCGTGCAACTTCTTGATTTCATGATGATAATAAAATTACACAAATTATTGAGAAAGACCTTTGTCTTTCCTCTCCTACCCCAGGGTCTCAGGACCACCCAGCTGCTAGGAAAGGAGTCCTCATGCCCCTGGAGGGGCGCCTGGCTTGGTGGCTTCTTGTGCCCTCTACCAGGTGCCAGGCTGTTTATTTCTAGGCTGTTTGCTTGAGCTAAAAGGGAGATACTGGCTCAGAGAGTCACACGGGCTCAGGCAAAGGCACAGCTTCGCTGGCATCTGTGGGTGGGCAGGAGCTAGGCCTCCTGGTGTCACCACCGTGGAGGTGGGATTCCAGGTGCCCTTACACCCTCCATCAGCACGCCCCTTCACGTGTCCCATGTCTCCTCACCACCTTCAGTCTCCACCTGGGAAGTGGGTTTGCCATGCTCAGGTGCAGGTAACAGGGTCACCTACCCACATCACATGTGTTTCATGTGTTCGCCCCTCCCCATTTGGAATTTGCCCCTCATCATCTGGGAAAGCCTCTGATGTTATTTTCAGAGCCGGTGGACGGGTGTCCTGACTCAGTGGCCTTGTCTTGGGAGTTCTGCTCTGTCTGGCTCCTGCTTCTTGGTGGCTCTGCTGGCCGCGTGGTCCCAGAAGGCTGCGCTGGGTCCTGCCTCTCACCCTCTGCCCTGCTTTCTCACTCCAGGGCCTTGGAGACTGGGACACGTGTTAATGCCTGATTTTCTGGAAGGGCTACTAACCCCATAAGACTGAGAGCTGGCCTGGCTGTTATTCCCCCTGAGAATCCCTTAATCCTAAGCCGTCCTGTTTATCACAGGGGTCCTGACTGTTTCAGAGACTGCAGATACAATAGCCAGAAGAAGCCGGTGAAGACGAATTCTGGGCTATTTCACAACATTGCAAGTTCAAAGGACCAAATCCTGGCAGCTCATCCAAACTAAGGAAGGAATGTCAAAGACCCTTGCTCTGGATGCTAAATAGCCCAAGAAGATAAGCATTACTCTCCTACTGTGGAAAAGGTTTGTTCTTAACAAAAAAGTAGAACTCTTTATTTTTTATTGATTCTTTTTAGTTGTACATGACGTGGAATCCAGTTTGATATCATACCAGCATGAGATACATCTTATTCTAATTAGGACCCCATTCTTGTGGATGTACATGGTGGTGAGATTCACTGTGCTGTATTCATATATGTACATGGGAAAGTTAGGTCAGATTCATTCCACTGCCTTTCCTATTCCTGTCCCCTATCCCTTCCCTTCATTCCCCTTTATCTAATTTACTGATTTCTATTCTTCCTCCCTCCCTGTGATGGGTTTTCAATATTTTGTGCAATTTTATTGTCAACATAAAATCAAGAAGTTGCACGGAAGGAGGTCATGCAAGGCCCCAGGCTTGATGTTGTCAGGGTCACCTGCTTTGAGGTGAATCTAAGAAAGCCCCCTGTTGGGATAAAATGGTCAGACCTTTAAATCTCCATCTTGTGCAGTCCCTAGATGCCACCTGTCCTGGGAATGGCAGCTTCTGAGAAGCCAAGAGCTGGAGGCTGCCTGCTGAGCCCCCTCCCCATGACTGAAGTCAGGCCACCCCCACACCCCATCAGCTCCAGGCTGGACCCGCAGAGCCACAGGGCCATGAGGCTGTGGCGGTGATGTTGGAAGCAGAAAGATGGGCAGCTGGTGAGTGTGGTCTGTGGGTCGCTGTTACAGGAGCGTACAGGCCAGTCTGGTGTAGGAGAGAGGGGCGCCGTCTCTTCTGACTGGGTGGAAGCTGGGGATGTTGTAGGGACAGATGAGGCAAGACACCAGATAGGAAACAGGAAGCTGGTTTATTTGACTGCAGTTGGGTCAGAGGGTACAACTTTCACTGTAATCAATTAATTCCCCTGAACCCCAAGTTCAGGCAGTTTTGGAACTTTATACCCAGTGTGGAAGGGGAGGAGCTCAGAAGTTCACAATCTGCAGAATTTCACACAAAAGCAGCTTTTTCTTTCACTGTTCTGGGCAAGTTAACACTTCCAGGACAGCACCTGAGAAGGGGAGGGCTGCCTCTCCCCTCTTTCCTCCCCTGCCAGCTGTTACCATGGAGCCCAATTAGTAACATCTTCTCTTATCTCTGAAATGTAAACATTTCTGTAAAGTTCAGGCCCGAGGCCAGAGGCCTTGTTAAAGGATATGTCCCTCTTGTTATACTTTGCCTTTACAGACCCGCTTCCCTCTTAAAAACAACTTTTATAAGCCATTATATTGTCACTACACTAGATAGTCCAAAAATGTTTTTGAAAAACTAGTAAGGGGGCGTTCAGCACCTGGAGTGCTGATCTCTTTCAGGCTGGTGGCCAAGCAAGACAGAGCAACAGGAAATAGGAACTTTAACTACATTGAACTCTTGGGTAGAGACCCTTTTGCTGATAGTCCTAAGATCAATTATGGTGAAGTTTTCTGGAGAAGCTTAATTAAGACTTTCTGTGGAGGAGGGGGTGCTATTATAGGGATGCTGTGGGGAGGGGTGGAACTGAGTTGAGGAGTTTATTTCTGTGCCCTTGTAAGAGCTGGGGTGAGGGAGCTTCCAAGAGCAAGGGCAGCCCTGGCTGAGGAGCCTCTGGCCCCCGATGAGATGAAGCCACAGCCCAGCTGCAGTGTGGGTCCTTCTGGGAAGGCAGGAGAAGCCGGGGCCCATACAGAGGCTGGGCCCTGCTGAGAGGCCAAGGACAACCTGCTTGCTGACACTCTGCTGAGAAAACAAACACTTTCCCAAAGGCTCTTGCAAGGATCAAGGCCTTTTTGTTCTCTCTTTGGACCCAGCAGGGAACCAGATGGATACAGGGGCTGCCTTGGAAACTGGAACAGGGCTGGCAGACCGGTAGGCTGGGCTTCTGCAGAAAGCTATCTTATGCAAGTGCCCTCAAACTAAAATCTCACTTACAGGAAAGGAAAGTGGAGTTGCAGAGAATGTGGACCTGGGGAATCTCTTTAGAAACTTTTAGGAAGGGTGGAAAAAATCAAAGTCACCCCAAGAGGTGACAGAAAAATCTGTTTTCTACTGCAGCCCCCTGGAGGCAAAGTGAGACAAAATACCCTTGCTGACTTCCCTGGTCATCCTCCAGGGCAGAAGATGGAGCTGCTGGCACATTCTGCCCCTAGGATTAGAGGTGGATGCACAGGAAGCCCCTGAGGGGTGGCACACACCAACTTGAAGTGCACATGCCACACTAGCACCTCCTGTCCCCACTGGCCTGCCCATGCTGAGCAAGTGGGCCTCCATCTCAACCCAGGGGGGCTTTTGTCCCCCAGGATGCCACAGTTGCCCCTGCCTGCTTCTTCCTGCCCTTTCACCTCCTCCAAGGAGGTGAGCCAACAAAGACCCCCAAGACTCCAGCACCCCAGATTGTCACCCAATTCCTACCAGTTAAGAGAGCAGTTGAAAAGCCAACCTGGTGGCACAGGCCTGTAGTCCCAGCTACTCAGGGGCTGAGGCAGAAATCTGAGGCCAACCTGGGCAACATAGCAAGACCTCGTCCCTTAAAACAAAACAAAACAAAACAGATGTCAGTTGAGGAATTGTGTGTTCTACTTTTTTCCTTTTATAATATATCTGTTTGGGGGCCTAATTATCCAGGTCAGCAGACGGTCAGACATAGTATAGCCAGTGCTGAATTGTGGACATTTCCTTCACTGAGTTCCAGACAGAAGGAAGGGGACCCGTCATACTTCCCCAAGGGAATCTTGTATTTAGGGAAGCCTTGGGGAGCTCTGCTTAGCACTGGATTCCCAGCGCTCACCACAGTGCCAGGCGTAGAGAAGGTGGTCATGAAAACTTAGAAGCGAATAAATGAATGAATGCATAGCTGGTTTGAAGGACAACCCAAAGGAGGCAATTCCTTCTTGAGTACCTGAGCCCCATTTTAATGCCCTGTTCCTGTCTGGAATGCTCTGCTGTTCCCTCTTATTCATCTATCGAAGGGACCTTCAAAGCCTTTATTCTTACTCAGAGAGAAATGACTGGGAACAGGTCAAAGATGAAATGCATGGAGATTAAAATGTGTTGGATTTTAGGAGAAAGAAAGGAAATATAATACAGCACTTTATCTTTTTGATGACAATTAAATAATTTTTAGGGTGAGGATTGATTTTGTGTCTGCACCATTGACACCATCACCACAAGCATTACTACTAATACACCACCACTATCACCACTATGCCACCATGATCCCCACCACCACCACCATCTCCATCACACCACCATCATCACCATAATTATTGCCATAATATTGTGGTAACAATATTGGTAACAATAATCACTATGATCTCCAAGTCATGGTGATCACTACCATCACCATGATCACCACCATGATCACTACCACTACTACCACGACCACCATCCCCACCATCATCACTGTTAGGTCTGGTCAGGGTCTAAGACGCCCAATTAGGGGAATCAGTCAGCAGCTGCGAAGCGGAGCTGCAAGCCAGATGTGACGTCACTAGTAGACACGCCTCCTGTCAATCAGCGAGTTTTCCTGACCTATCCAGGAAGGACTCTGACCTTCTCTTCCTGTCCCCAAGCCCTCCCCTTCCTGACCGGGTTTTCTTGAAATTCTCTGTGCATGGAATCTCTGGCGCCATTTCTTCTGGACACGCTCTGGTGAACGGGAGTCTGGTCCAAGGGTGTGTATTCCAATAAAGCCTTGCTGAGTGGCTTAATTCTCCTCCCTGGTCGTCAAATCTTTACAATCACCATCCCCACCATCATCACCATCCCCACAATCTCCTTCGTCCCCACCGTCACCATTGCCATTATCACCCTAACCACCATTATCAACACCACCCCATTACACCACCTGGGAAAAATGATATCTGGATTTTGAAGCTGGATAACAACTTGTCAGGTGGGTAGGAAGCAGGTGCTACAAGTCCAAGACCCAGAGCACATAAAGACAGGACAGGATTGTTAAGGGGAAGGCTAAGGATTCCGGCTCTTCCCGAGTGTGAACACAGCAGAAGAAACTGACCAGGGCCTTGGGGGGAGAATTGAGTGGCAAGTATGGACCTTGCAATTGGAGCACTTCTGACTGTTGCTATTTAATACACCTGGATGTTCTGTCATAGGCAAGAGGTTTCAGCAAAGGAAATAATACTTATTCATTCATTTATTCTCCAGATAATTATGATGTGCCATCATGTACAAGGTTCAAGAGATCTGGGCAAGAATAAAACCACAGATTCCACTTAAATGGCCCCATTGATTTCCACAGCAAGCCTAAGTTGCAGAGTGTATCCACTTTGATTACTGGTAAAAATAGCTTCTGAGCCTTAAACTCAACATTTACATAATTACTCCTCCTGGCAGCCCCGTAGGGGACATGGAGTCCATTTTCAGGAAAGACTGATGGTTGAAGAGAAGTTAAACATTCTGTTCAGATGCATCCAGCCAATCAGGACTGCAGCCAGGATTCAAAGCCAGGTTTGTGCACACCAAACCTCAGGATCTTTGCTTTCCTGGCACCTTCTGGGAGAAACACAGCTGAAGCTTCAGCTGCAGGCCCTGGGGTGTTACAGGAGCCTCGAGGAGTTTCTCACCTTTGACTGGACTTGTGTTGAGGACACCAGGTTTTTTTTTTTAGGCTCCCTCCTCCTCTCCCCTGCTTAAGCGCAATGAGAATGTTCTCTTTTGCCCTTATTCTTCTGTCTCCTGCCGAGAGCACCATAGGATTCTGGGAAGTTTGCTGATGGGGAGCCTTGTCCAGGCAGGGGCCATGGAAGCTCGGGAGACCAGAGCCGGTCCATCCCCACACATGTCCAGGCAGCCTTTCAGCCTGATCTGCCTCTGGAGGACTTGGGGCATCACAGCCAGAAGCTCCCTAGATAATCGCAGAGGCCCTGGGGTGTCTGGGTAGGTCCTCCTTGCCAGCCTCCTGCCCGGTGTCTTTCTAGCATGGGAGGGGACGGGCGCGGGCAGGTGGTGAGGAGAAGCCAGCTGGCAGCCTTGAGAACCAGTTCCTTCATCCAAAACAGAGCAGCTCCATGCCAGGGCAGAAGGCCCAGGCCCAGGATGCCTGGCATTCTCCCGAAGTCTGGAAAGAATTCACCCCTGAGGGGAAAGCACACACTCCTACACTGGGAAGGGGGAGGGGGGCACTGCAAAAGAGTATCCATCCAATATGCAGGAAGACACAAGGAACACCAACTCAGAGGTCGGTAGGCATCTCTGAGCATCCAGAATCCAAACACTGGGACAACGGTGACCCGCCTATTCCCCCTGACTCCAGAGTCAGCTCCACGTGGCAGGGGAGTGTTGGCATATGGCTGATGCCAGAGAGATGTTTGTGAGTGGATTTAAAGAGGTCTGTAGCCAGAAGTGTGGCAGATGTCTGCCGTAGGAATGGGGAGAGCTGTCATGACTTCCCTGAGGAGACAGAGAGGGAGCCAGGAGGGGAGCTGCTCACACAGAGCCCCAGCATGCACGGGAAGTGCTCTGCAGCACTCTTGCTGTGACAGGCACCACCAGGGACGTAGGGTGGCACTGGACAGTGTCCCCCACCTGAAGCCTGTGGCAGAGTGTGGGAGTAGCAAGGGCTCACATTCACACTGAGAATTATAGGACTGGCTGTGGCCCTGGGGACCCAGAGAGCCATGTGCCATACCCCAGAAGGACAAGTTCATGGACGCTTGTGATCCATAGTTTTGGCGTTCCTTTTGATACTAGGTCCTCCCCCACATTTTCCCCATTTTATTATTTTAATGGATGTGCGTATGTGTGAGTAATGACTGAGATGACACAGTCATAGCCTTCTGTCCTAAGACACAACCTCTGCTCAGGTGCTTGCAGTCGTTGCTATTTTACCTTCCTGCTCTGACTCTGGGTCCAGAGGCATGTGGCCCAGGGAGGGACACCTGGCCAGACAGGGACCATGCAGGCCGTGGGAGTAGGGACGGAGGTCAGGCAGAGCAAAGGTGCCGGTGTTGGAGACAGAGACTGGAAGGTGTAGACCTTGGAAGAGGTCAAGTGGCAGTTCCAGGGAGGTGCGTCAACTTAGGATGGGACGAAGCCCCTCAGGATTCTAATCCTTGCACAGCTCCACACAAAGATTGGCCACCAGAAAAATGAGCATCGGGTCTGAAAGGCGGGCATTCAGGCACAGCTTGGCTCACTCTGCAAGCTCCAGGGCCTGGGGGCTGTTTCCTACGCCTGCTGGCACACCTGTGTTCACAAAGCTGCGTTTGTGCCAACCATGGCTCCTCCCTGGGATTTTCCATTTTCCAAGCCAGCAGAAAAGCATCAGCACCTTCCAGGGGCTGCTGCGTCATAGGACTGCAAAAACCTGCAGCCCCTGCCCCATCAATGGCCCTGCTGACCAGCAGTGGCTGCGAGCTGACCACCAGACCTGGGCTGGCAGCCTTCCACAGACTTCTCACCCACTCCCAGCCCTGGGGACCTTAGCCCTGCCAGAATCTCTTATATCACACATTGTGACTTGGCTGCCATAGAGAGAGTCTGTGTGCGGGAGACAATAAAGCTGGCATGTGAACTGGCGGAGATGAGGGCACACGGAAAGTTCTGGAAGCCTCACATCCTGGCTCTGACAGCCAAGGTCTTTCTGAGGCACCACCAGCTCCAGCTGTAACCCCCTGGCTGGCCTCTGCCTTGGTGGCCGTGGGCTGATGAATCCCCCACTCACGGACGGGTGGAGCTGGCCTCCGCGCTCCTCTTCCCCACTATCATGGAGTCTTATCCAAACTCCGCAGAAGGAGGACACAGCCTCTGGGACGTGCGGTAATTTTCCAGGGCTGAGCTAACTGGCTGGGAGCAGAGCTGGTGTTCAGACAGGGTCTCCCTGACCTCGAACCCTGGCCCTTCCCCTCCACAGGGCTCTCGGCCCACCCGCACCCAGTGCGGCTGTGGATGGAGGTGCCTGCGTGTGCAGATTTGCTCCCCATCTCCCAAGCTCTGGGTTGCCCTTCAGCAAACACAGCTGGGGCTCCTCGGCATGGTCCTTCCCAGGCAGCAGGGCTACAGCCGCTGGCAGCCCCACGCCAAAGGCCCAGCAGCAAGACCAGCAACCCAGAAGAGGGCGAGCAGGGCGAGCAGGGCCGATTCAGAAGTGCAGAGGCTGTGGATGACATAGCACAGGGGTGTCATCCTCTTGAAACCCGAGGAGAATCTCTCTGGGCCTCACAAGACAGAGAGCAGCTGGACACAAGTCCTCCAGCCAGAGTGAGAACAGGGACCAAAGAGGACAAGGGCCACATGTGGGGCAAGAGCAAGGCGAGAAAGACACTCTCTGTCATACATTTACTTCCCTTGCCTCCTGTTTAGGGAAAGAGCATAATGAATAATCATGTCCCGCCTGTCCCCTCCCACCCCATAACACCACAGGGGCCCGCATGCTTCTGCCTCTGTGCTCTCCTTCTGCTTGTGGCTGTCACCTCCACCATGTCCTCTGCTTCTCTGGCAGGAACACGCACACACTGTGTGCCCCCCAGGAGGTCACCATCAGCCTGCTGTGTGTTGTAGACCACTCCAACCTGAGCCGAGCCCAACCCAGATGGCCAAGAGGTCTGCCAACCTGAGGCCCACTTCCCTGGCCATAGAACACCCCACGCCCATTCGGCCTGACCTCTGCTTCTCTGGGGCCACAGCCTGGTCCTGACATCCAGCCAAACTCTTCTCTTTTATAGCAGCTCAATTCCTCACCCCGCCCCACTCCATGGGCTGGGGTCCACCCAGTGGCCACAAAAGCCCTGATCCCAAGAATTTCACCACTTGTTGCTGGTGGGACTGCAAGTTGGTGCAACCACTCTGGAAAGCAGTGTGGAGATTCCTCAGAACACTTGGAATGGAACCACCATTTGACCCAGCTATCTCACTTCTCAGTCTATACCCAGAGGACTTCAAATGAGCATACTACAGGGACGCAGCCACATCAATGTTTATAGCACCTCAATTCACAAAAGCTAAGCTATGGAACCAACCTAGATGCCCTTCAACAGATGAATGGATAAAGAAACTGTGGTATACATACACAATGGAATATTACTCAGCTACAAAGAAGAATGAAATGATGGCATTTGCCAGGAAATGGATGGAACTGGAGACCATCATGCTAAGTGAAATAAGCCAGTCCCCCAGAACCAAAGGCCAAATGTTCTCTTTGATAAGCAGATGCTGACTCACAAGGAGGGGAGCGACTAGAGGTTCACCAGATCAGACAGCGGGGTGTGAGGAAGGGGGATGGGAATGGGAAAGACAGTAGAATGAATCCGACACAACTTTCCTATGTTCATATATGAACACACAAGCAGAGTAACTCCACATCATGTACAACCACAAAAATGGAAAGTTGTGCTCCATGTACGATATGTCAAAACTCATTCTACTGTCATGTGTAACTAAAAAGAACAAATAGTTTTTTTAAAAAACTTAAAAAAAACTTTTACTACTTGGGCCTGTCTCCAGCCACCAACCGCTACCACCCAGGACTCCCTCTGCCCTGTTCTTCCTGCCAGCCCTCTAGACTTCTATGTTGATCAAGATCAAGTTCCTGGAAATAGACCCCGGGGCTCAGAGAACATTTGGTCCCACCTGAAGACCCCGATCCTGGACGCTGGTTATGCACTCAAATTGCATGGACCCCACCCCAGCCCTGATGTCCAAATCAAGCCCTTGAGAGCTACCTCTAAGCCTCCACGAGGTCCCCGGCCACCCATTCTACGCCCCTGCATGGAGCTCTGAACCTCATTCCACCTCCGCCATCGTGCATGGCAGGTGAGTCACAGCGGCCAAGGGCTGGCTGAAGGTGTCACCTGGAGGTTCTGGCGTCCAGCTCTGCCCACACTCCTGTGGCACATGCCTGTCGCCTGGCCCTGCATGCTCCAGGCTGCCAGAGCCTGCTGGGCGGAACAGGCGGGGGGCTGGGAGCGGGGAGGCGTGGGGCAGTGGTGTGGCCCCCTCTGTGGAAACGCTGTGCTTTCCAGAGCCCCAGAGCCACTGCCCCAAACAACACACTCCATCATCCGAGTCATCTCAGAGCAATAATTCAAATTATGTGTGATGATGGTAATGATGATAATGACAATAATAACAAAATCAGCCTCCGTGGAGCACTCTGTGTACCCGGCACAGCCCCAGGGCTTGACGGGGATTATGTCACTCAGCCGTGGGGCTGTGGGTGTGATCATCCCCATCTTGCAGGTGAGCAGACTGAGCGCAGGGAAGTGACAGGGATGGCCCTGCACCAGGCTACCCTTCTCAAGCCACACTGCCCTTCAGCTGCCAGGCCCCAGGGGCCACCAGAACGGCCCTTGGGCTGCTCACTGGAGGGGGAAAAATCATCCTTGGTCTCAAGGCCCGTCAGAAACTCACTGCCTGGCCTCAGCCCCCACCAGCCAGCTTGCCCCGACACCTGGAAACCTGACCGAGGCCGCTGGCTTCCATCCTACACAACAGACTTCCATCTGAGCACCTACTAATTTTTTTTAAAGTTCATCCCAAAAGGGAAGAAAATGAAAGCTACTGGTCCAGCTGTTGAGGACCCTGCAAAATTCCCACATCACAGAGCAGCCTGGGCAAAGGTGGTGGAGGTTTACACCGTTTCTTCTATCACCACGTTCCATTGTTTCCCCAGTCCCACGGATGAGGAGATCAAGATCCCAGGAGATGAAGAAAGTGGAGGAGGCTGCTCTGCTGGGAAGGAGCACACCTGGTTTTCTGATTCCAAAATGAATTCTCTGGCCTGCACCCACCATTTGTCTGCTCTTTCCCCTCCAGGGCCTCTCCAGATTCCTGGTATCTCCTGTTTCTTTCCCAATAGCAGTCATTTACATTTTAGCAAGAGTAATTTTCAATCAGTATATTCTTTCTTCCAAAGCTCTCATCCTTGAGTTATAGAGGCAGGCCTCTCTGAGAGCGCTGTCTGGTATCATCTCTGGCAGCTCAGAGGAGATCTTTGCAATAAAGTTGACCTACTTAGCCACACCGCTTGGTTTCGCCAGCCTGCTTCTTCTCATCCTGGACAGTCTTGGAAACGAGGATGGATAAAGGGCATCTTCCCTTCTGCCTGCAGGGCGAGCTGTTTGGTGCTGCATCCTAAGTGCTGCCAGGGGCTGCTCCTCACTCTTGTGCTGCTGGCTGGTGGCTGGTCTTGAGTCCGTTTGAGAGCACATGGAGCTTCCTGGGGAACAGACAGAACAGTCTGCACGTGTCTTCGCCCTTCGTGCCAGGCTGCTTGGCTTCCCAGCCCTGGGGATGGGCCCTTGCCTTGGTCTGAGGTCCACAGCCCTTCTGTTTTTCTGAAAACTCAGAAACTGCCCTGAAGCTCAAGAAATATGAACATCTCTTCCTCTGCAGATCGTGGCCTCTCTTAAGCTCCCATTCCTGCAGTCTGGTTACGTGTTTAAAGCACACATCTTTTTGATGACACAGAATTGTCCTTCCCCAGGCCTGTGCAGGATTAAGAATGTACACACTAGATGCAGGAGGGGGACTTGGGTGAGCAGAATCAGCTCACTGTCCTCATCACCATGACGACTATTATTGATCACCATTATCACTATTACTAGGATTATTACTAATTATTTTTAATTTGCTTCCTTCAGATCAGCCATGGCACTTGATAGTGTCGTTCACATCTGGGGAAGGGGGTGACATGAGTACCTCAGTAATCCCATCGAACAGAGAGGACCAGTGGTGCACAGAGAGGTGAGGTCATCTGGGTGGGGTGGCTCAGCAGATGCACTGATGTAGGAGTAAGCCTGCTGTGACAGCAGGACCTGCCTCCCCTCACAGTTCCCGCCACAGTGCCCCTCAGGGTGCTGACTGGGCCAGCAGGGTTGCAGGGCCTTCCTGAATTCCATGTGCCCCTGCAATGGGGTCGATCCTGAGCACTCACCCCTCCCTGTCTGCCAGGTCCTCTCTGCCCTCCTCATCTCTGAGCTGCTCCTCTCCTCTCTCTAGCCCCAGGCCAGTGTGATAGGAGAGTGAGGGACGTGGCCACGTACACTGCGGAACGTCTGCTTCTCTGTATGTGACACTTGGAGGGCTCCACCTTGCTCCTGGCCCAGGTTCCAGGCAGGTGGAACGTACATGTGACACTTGGCAGAGGGGCCACTGGGGCTCCGGGCGGAGGACTGGAGGGAATCAACCTGCCCTGGCTGTGCCTGTGCTGAGACTTCCTTGGGCTTTCTCCAGGGTCTTGGAGAGGGGTGACACCGAAGACCGACCCTGCCCGTGACTTCCTGTAGCCTCTGCGTCTTTAATGGGGCCACCTTTCCAGCATGTTCCAGCATGAACCAAGCAGAGAAGCTCAGGCTTCACTTCAGACAAATGGACCCTGCCTGCTCCAGGAAGTCCCCTTGGCCCTCCTGGGTCACTAAGGAGCATCACTTCACTGGGACTTCCAGGACATCTGATGGGACCTGGGGCCCAAAACCAGCCCTGTCCCTTCCTGGTCTATGAGCACATGAGGAAGGGCACCTGGGGTTCTCTCCTCTGCCCCCCACATGGCTGGTTCCTGGCATGTTCCAGACCCTCAATCCACATTTCAACTCTAGTTCTGCCGCTTTGGAAGGAAGCCAAGAGGAGGAAGGGGAAGAGCACGTGAGAGAGATGGTGTGGGGCCAGGGCAGTCGAGAGGCTCAGAGATACGGCCAGCCCCGCTCCCTACCAGGCTGCACGAACCATCAGGACAGAGCCGAGCCCTCCTGAAGCTCAGTGATGGCTTTAGGTGGGCTTGTGGGGACAATCTCAGTTTTTCCTCAGCTTCTCCCAAGTTTTCTGCACTAGCGCTATCCACATTTAATTTTTTTCTGTTAAGGTAGTCTTAAGAGGGTGTGCCTCCACATGACAGCTGTGTGCTAGTCCACAGACTACCCACTACCCCAGACTTCGGTTGTCTCATCTGCATAGACTACAAATTGGATCGTGCGCATGTGCCTTCACAAGTGTGTGTGTGTTCTCGCGTGTGCGTGCACACCGCTAAAATCAAATTGGTGGTCTTCTCTCAAAAATGTAGCCGAACAAATTAAGAACTTTTTATTTTGCAATTTTCAATTTAAATTTCCTGCCATGTTATTTTTGTACAGTGTTCTGTTCTCACGTAGTTTGTTATTCTTACGTTCTCCCAGAATCTTGCTATAATGACATTTAGCAGACTTGGGTCTGAATTATTTTAAGTAAAATTGATTGACAACATGATTTCCAAACGTTTGGATCCCTCAGAAAGCCACAGATCCAATGCAATTTCCTGTTGCCCATTATGTAGGTGGACAAACTGAGAATTAGAGCAAGGAATGGTTTCCCCAGTCACCTTGTGCACTATGGGTCTTCTAGATCCTAACTCAGGCCCCTGGCTGGGGACTTCTCAGAGGTTGGAGGTGAGGGTCAACTGCCTGCTCTCAGACTGTACCTGGGAGGTAGGTCCAGAGCCATGTAAACGTCTGTGCTGGGCAGCTGGTACAACACAGCAGTGCCAGGGCACCTGCACTCACTCCTCCCTTACCCCCAGGAAGGAATGCAGGGTGTATGGTTGTGTCCAAGCACATCACAGAGATCAGCCATGGGATCGGGGGTGGAAGAGAGGGTGTCATCCCGATTCCTGAGCTGTGCACCTCACCTCACCCCAAGAGGTATACTGGGTGCCAAGCCTTGGGTTCTGCAAGCCAGGCCCCCTTCAGAGGATTTATAGAGCACCCACCTGTGCCTAGCATGGTGCTCATGCACTTGGGTGGGGTGGGAGAGGAAAAGCATGGCTGAGCTTTTTCTAGGAGTGAGGAAGGGAACCCCAAGCTGTGGCAATCTTGTGTGGAGCCCAAAGGGCCAACTGCTGAGGCAGTGGGAGTGCGAGGGGGGAGGTGGCAGCAGGGTTGGCAGGTCTGGCAGAAGCCCACTTAGTTTGCAGAGGAGGCATGTGGGGCTGGGAGTCCAGGGGAACACAGCAGAAGCCAGAGGCTGCAGGACTAGGGCAGAAGGAAGACCGGGAGGAGGAGAGCTGCGGGATCTGGGGAGGCCAAAGAAGCGACCCAAGGGAGAAAGAGGGTCTGTGGGGTCAGCCCAAGGTGGGGGTGGGGACAGGGAGAGTGAGTGAGTTCTGTCTGTCTTAGGAGAGAGAACCAAAGGCCCAGGAGATCACTCAGACACACATCCTGTGTCCTTTCCATGCCTGGCCCGGGGGCTGGAGCACCAACCTAGGCAGCACTTGTGTGAGTCAGTGCTGACTGCCAAAGCGCCACGGCCACACCCTCCTTCTGGCCTTTCTGAGTGATACTTGAGCGAGTGATCCAGAACCAGAGATCTGCTTTTTGAGTCCTGGGTCTGCTAATTATCTGGTTGTTGAGCCTCAGTTTTCTCACATGCAAAATGGGTCTGGCAGTGTATCTACTAACAATGCACAGGAAGCGTACTGGCAACAGGATTTCCAAAAGCGGGGAGAAAGATGAAAGGAATGGGAGAGAAAAAGAAGAAGAGGAAGAAAATTAAAGCCCCGACTCAAGAGGCTTCCATGTGTATTTCCCCATGTTATTTACTTTTGCTCCGAGGATGCGGGTGGCATCACTGGTGTGTAAGAATCTCCGTTGCTGAGAATGTTAGTGCCTGGTCTCACACTCATGTTCCAGTTTGTCTTTGTCTTGTGTATGCTGCAGGATTTTAGGACGTTATGTAAGAACAATGTGTGCGTGTTTTCTTTCATTTCTGGCTTGTGTGCTTGTATTTATGAAGTTCCTTCCCTCAACATTATAAACAGATTTCCTCCGATTCTTTTAAATTTTATTTCCAAATTTTATTTTGGAAACCGTCTGTTTCCCATAACATTTCTAGTATTGTCCACCTTTTGAAAGGCTGGCTTGGATGTGAATTCCTTTTTGATTTTGCTTTTTCTATTTACAGAATGCTTCCTAAATTTTCTGATATAATTATATTTCTTTTCCTTTGTTCTTATTTGCTTAGATTTTTTTGTTTGCTTGGTAAGGTTTTCATTATTTTGTACTCAAATTTCTTTGGGATAACCAAGATCTTGTTGGCAATATTACTTTTCTCTTAAAATCAATCATTTGTTCATTAGCATTATGTATCGGTTCAGCTCCCCAGCTGGAGCTTAATTCAATGAGAGAAGGGTCTCCATGAACCCACAAGCACTGTTTCTCCTGGGCGTGGGCCCTCGGGTGCGAGGAATGGGTTAACAGGCAAGCAAAGGGTTAGCGTTTGTGGTTCCTGCCAAGCAATTTTCCAAAGCATTTGTGCCAGGCGACACCTCCACCTGCTGTTTAAGAATAGCACACACTCACTCCACCCCCGGAATCGTCAGCTATTTTAATTTCAGCTATTTTCCTAGGTGTGTCGTGGTATCTTGTTGTGGTTTTATTTTGCATATTCCTGATGACTGACGATGTGGAGCACCTTTTCGTGGTCACTGGGATCCCTTCTTTTGTGAAGGATCTATTCAAATCTTTGCCTATTTTTAAAGTTGTTTTTTTTTCTTCCTGATCTAAAATCAGGCATGAGTCCTTTATCACAACTTATAAGTACCATCCCCAGTCTGTGACCTACCTTTGACTTCTTAGGTGAGTTCCTTTTCTTTGCTTCTTTCTTTTTCCCATTACAGATTGAATCCAGGGGTGCTATACCACTGAGCTACATGCCCAGTCCTTTTTATTTTTATTTTTCTGATATTTGGAGACAGGGTCTTGTGAAGTTGCTGAGACTAGCCTCAAACGTCCAATCCTCCTACCTCAACCAAGTAGCTAGGATTGTGTGTGTGTGCCTGGCTCTTGGGTACACTGATGAACAAAGTTCTTAATAAAGTTCAACTTACACATTTTTTTTTTTCTGGTACTGGAGATTGAACTCAGGGGCACTCGACCACTGAGCCACATCCTCAGCTCTATTTTGTGTTTTATGTAGAGACAGGGTCTCACTGAGTTGCTTAGCGCCTCGCCATTGCTGAGGCTGGCTTTGAACTCACGATGCTCCTGTCTCAGCCTCCCTAAGTGCTGGGATTGCAGGCTGAGCCACCGCGCCCGGCTTGACTTACACATTTTTGATGGTTAGCATTTCTTTTGTACTATTTAAGAAGTTTTTGCTCATTTAAAGGTCAAGAAAATAGTCTACTATATTTTCTCCTAGGAGATTATTGTTTTGATAATTGTGGGTTTTGGGGTTTAAAAAAAATGATATGGGAGGCTGAGACAGGAGAATCATGAGTTTAAAGCCAGCCTCAGCAACGGCGAGGTGCCAACCAACTCAGTGAGACCCTGTCTCTACATAAAACACAAAATAGGGCTGGGGAGGTGGCTCAGTGGTTGAGTGCCCCTGAGTTCAATCCCCAGTACCAAAAAAAAAAAAAAAAGATGAATGTCATCAGTTTCACACAGGCCAACCCAAAGCTTCTCACACTTAGGCTTATACTTTTTTACATTGATTTCTATATGTAGAGTGAAACAAGTCACAATGAGTTTCCCCCGCGTGGACATCCGGGGGTCCTGGTGCTGTTGGTTGAGAGGACCAGCCACTCCCTGCTGAGCTGCAGTGGTGCTGTGGCCAGCCCTGGGTGGCTCCTCCTGGGTGGTCTGTCCTGGATTCTCAGTGTGTCCACAGGTCCACTCCCACCAGCACCTCACAGTCTCAATCGCGATAGCTCTTCAGTCAGTCTTGACACCTAGCGGGGTGAAGCATCTCAGTCCCGAATGATTTCCATAAGCATCTGTGGGACTTCCTTGCTTTAGAGCAGAAAGTCTCAATCCTGGGTGTTCATCACAGTCCTCCAGAGAAGCTCATTAAAGCTCCCTCATCAGGCTGCAGCCTGCACTGGTCTCTGGCCTTCTCGGGGCTGTGGTTCTTGGATGCTGGTCTGCGCAGAGAGCTCTGCAGGTGAGAACCGAGGTAGAGCGCTCCTTCAGCAGCGCCAGGTCTATGAAGACCTCCTCAGCATCCCAGGTGGATCAGCAGTTTCCTCTTACCAGGCAAGGCTTTTATCTCTCTGTTCTCCCGTGTTCCCGCCAGACCGGGGCTCTTGGAGCCAAGCTGGGGCACATGAATATGTTCCTAGTTTGCTCAGGTCTGTACCTGGGAGAAACAGAAGGAAGGGTGAGACTAAATATTCTTAGCTCCCCTCACCCCCACACAAGACAGTGATTCAAGAAAAACATTCAGGCCACTCCTTGGCCTCAGGCTGGTGTCTCTGATCCAACAACTTATAGCAATACTCCAGGCTGGACAGTCACCTGCGAACTCCTAGCCCCCACAGACAACAGGCCCACATCTGTGGGACTCAGGTCTTCCCGTCTACTGGTGGTTGGGGGCAGCCTCAAGTCTAGGCCCAGGTCCCCTGACGGGCGCTGGGAGGGGGCTGGTCTTCTCACAGCCATCTCTCCACCTGCCCACAGACTCCCATCCTGCAAAGCTCATCTCCTTGGCAGGGTGGGCAGCTCCTCACCAAGACTTACCCCTACGTGGACTTTAGTCCACCTGGGGCTGCCCTCTGCCTGCAGCCTACTGGCCTCCAAACACTGTCTGGGTTCAGTCATCTTCAATGCGACCCGTGTCACCCAGTGGCACCCTTACCTGGGACAGCCACTGCAGGAGCTGCCCTGGAGCTTAGAGAGTGTTTGAGACAGGCTGGTGGGCGGGGACCACAGGAGTCACACAGGCCTCACCCTGTCATTAGTAGGCAGGGCTCTTCCTCCCAAACCAGGGGTGCAGACCTAGATTCTGGGTCAGCATCCACCTGGCTGGCCCTTGTCTTCCACCTTGGCAGCCTGTGCCACTCTGGGACCATCTGTCCTAGCCTCAGCCCATCCTTCATCCTGGGGCACATAAGCAGGCTGGTCACATATGACCCACACATCCTGACAGGCAGGCCTTGCTCCCTGAGCGAGGGATGCTGGTGGCTCAGGAGTTCCTCGGTCTCTTTCAGATCCTGGGAGCTCTGGAGCCCCACATGCTCACAACCTCTTTGGTCTGGACCACAAATTCATAAGTTCAAAGAGGAACCAAGCATGGACCTGAGCCAAGGCCACCTGTTTCAAAGAAATCTTCACTGGGTCATCTTCTCTATGGAGCTTTTGGGGTGAGAGTTAGGTCTTGGCTGAGAGCAGCATTCCAAAGAGGAAAAACACGTGCACTCCTTTCCTGGGGCCTTGTGGTGCTACAGCCATGGGACAGCTGCTGTGAACCATCACTAAGTGGGAAAGGAGAAAACGAACTTCTGCTCACTGAAGTTCATTGAGAAAACAAAATTGAAAACCCATCCACTGAGCTCACTGTTCTTGCATGGCAGTATCAGTGGGTTTGGGAGGTTCTAACACCATCCACGTGTCTCTCTCTAGGCAATAAAACTAAAAATAAAAATTTCATTATATTTTAAATATTTCAAACTTAGTTCTAACAGAATACTTGCTCCTTAAAGACAATTTGGAAAATGTAGAGAAGCCAGGGAAGGAAACTAAACCCAACTGTTTAGTTCAACAGCTAAACAGTTCACTTCAGCACAGTTCACAAAAAAATGAAGTAGGCAGGCACTTCCCAGATTTCTGGAACCTTCACTAACGTTGACATGAATGTTAGATTCCTGTTGCCCCTGACAGAAATTATGCACATAATTATCTATTTGTGGCTCCTCAGTCCTCTTCCCAGGATGACTCCCTGTGAGCTAAAGGAACAGAGCTGAGAGTCTGAAGCACATGAAAAATCACAAAAGCAGCAATAAAGGGATGAAGGAGAATGACCCCCAGGTGTGACTTCCCTGGATGACAAAGGTGGCTTGGGGGTTACACAGTCAATGTCAGGACTACAAGCTCTCCAGACCCAGACAGCGATTGAGAAACATAGTCATTGCAAAAGACATGAATGGACTTCTTTAGAAAGCCCCAGCCCAGTGGGCGTGGTCCCCATCTGTCACACCGATGCCTCCTGTGCCAGGAGAAGCCCCCGGGGAAGTGGTGTGGCCATTGCTCCTGGAACCCCATCACCTGCCCACTCAGGCCAGCTAATTCTATTGGCCTGCACTCAACCTCTCCAAGAGGCCATGGAGGTATAAATCATAAAGCAAGAAGGGCAGATCCATTTGGCCGGCGTGGTGGATTCACCCTGGAGGTACCGTGAGTACGAAATCTCCCCTGTGGAAAGGGCCAGGGATTCTTGTGTATGCCTGAGGAAGCTGGCTGCAGACTTGGGGGAGGGGGAGGATAGTACTGTCCGAGGAGGGTGTCTTGAAGAAAATTCTACAGGAATTCCTACAGCTGGGGAACTCCCCTGGGGGGGTTTTGCAGGGCGGCTTCCACAAAGGCCCGGATTTATTCCCAAGGGCTTCAATGTCCAGCACTTTCCTGGAGGGACAGACTTAGTGCTGTGAGAATGAAGATGGTCTTGAGAGGTGAGGGGGCCCTTCCAGCTGGAGTGCACCTCTGACCTCTGAGCTGCCCATACCTTCAGCTCTTCCCAGGACAGAGGCTGTACCCATCAACCCACCAGAGCATGGAGAGTGAGGCTAAGCCTCCTGTTTAGAGCGATTTTGCAGAATGGCCTTCCTACCTGGATTCCATGCTGACCCATCACTGTGACCTCAGTCTCTGTTCACACTGGGCCTTGGCTGTCCCTTTACAGCATGAGAGGTCCTGAAGTTAATGGTCACTCAGCCTTTTCAACTCCTGCATTCCCTCATTCTAGAATGAATTCACTGCAGGGCAGGAGGACCAGGCCAGGCAAGGAGCTGGAAAGTTCTTGAGGGTTTGGAGGAGTCTGTGGGCTTCACTCCTCAGGTGCAGGAGCTCTGTTCGCTTATTCGGCAACGTCTATGTGGATCATTCCTTGGGCATCGTCACAGGGCTCCAGTGCCTGGTGCAGAGTGAAAGCACAAAAAGTATTTCCTAAAAGGATGAAGGCAGAAATCTGCAGGGCAAATTAATAAGTGGGGTGTCCTCCATCCCATTTCCCAGAAAGGAATGTAAAGAATATGGCAGTGGTCAGTAGAATTCTTTTTTTTTTTTTTTTAGTTGTTGATGGACACAATGTCTTTATTTTATTGCTTTGTATGTGGTGCTGAGGGTCGAACCCAGGGCCTCACGCATGCGAGGCAAGCGCTCTACCGCTGAGCTACAATCCCAGCCCAGTAGAATTCTTTTATGGAGCTTTTCCCACTTCCCACAGAGGGAAGAGGAGGTACCTTAGCACTACTTAGCTCTAAACTTGCTTTGAAAAATAATTAACTTCTAACATGCCTAGAACAATTTTTTTCTTAAAACAATTTCAATCCTTTCAAATGAGTAGACCACAGACCATACCTAGGACGTTGCTTCAAGTCCAGGGCTTTGGTGAGTGTTCTTTTGGGATGCCAAAGCACACCTCTAGGAAAGTCCCTTTACTTTTCTGAACCCCAGGGAGGACAATGAGTGTGTCCAAGTTCTATGCACTCTGTCAGGGACTCCAGAAAGAGTCTGAGATAAGCTGGGGTCTTGCAGGGCTTGGGGTTTCTTCCTCAAGGTAGGAAGGAATGGCTGATGTGTCAAAGGGCACATTCTGGCTGTTGAGCTGAAGACTTTGGGGATGGGACCTTGTCTGAGCTTCCTATCCGTTGTCCCACTGGCTTGAGGAAGGATGCCACAGCAGCCTTTCCTGGCCAGCCAGCTTCATCACAAAGGAGAGAGGTAGGAGAGTAAACATTACCTGGGGGGAGGCGAGGGAGGGCCTTTCCTCTCCAGTGAGTGGTCCCTGCCTCTGTGTGTGAGCAGACCTTCTGCAGCCCACATGCGCTCTGGTGGCTCAGGTCCTGTCTTCCCATCCTGCTAGTGACAAATGAGGAAGCACTTTGTAAAATCGCAAATCTCACCAGTCAACCCTCTGTAGTCACACAGGGATCCAACCAAACTCAGATCAAAAATATTTGGGGCAAGTCTGAAATGTTCAGACTTTTGGTTTTCTTGTCTATTCCCTAAATGATACAGTCTGACAACTACTTACCTAACACATCATATTAGGCATTATGTGTAATGTAGAGGTGATTCAAAGTACTCAAGAGGGTACCTGTAGGCTCCATGTAAATATTGTGCTATCTAATAGAAGAACTTAAGCATCCAAGGATTTTGGTGTCTTTGGGGGGTCCTGAAACACACCCCCGTGGACACTGACGGATTATTAAACCCACTGCCGTATGTCATTTAGAGGGGAATTCCAATGACTAAACCTGTCAGGGCAGAGGGAGGTGGGGGTGGTGCTCCCTGCCCCCCTGTGGAGACTCCTCTCTGCAGGGTGGGGACTTCCAGCCACCTGTGCTTCTGGACTAGATGGCTTCTCACCTGGGTGGGGTCTGTCTCATGGGTTGGGGAGACACTGTTTCTTCTATTCACAGAAGGAAATTATTGTTCTAAATTAATAGAGAATATGGGGCTGGAACAATCAGAGAATGGAGATACTTTAGAAGCCCTGTCTGCCCCATGGTGTCCCACAGGGTTCAGTTTCTATCTTGTTCTTTTTCCTCTTGATTTATTTTTATTTTATTTAGTTCAAGTGACAACCACACACACACATTCCAAACTGAAACCCAATCAAGAATTGCTCAACTTCGGAGAGCAACCTATCAATTCATTGGGTAATAACCAGTTGCTCAGCTATTTTAATTGATGGAACAAAAAATTGAGCCTGCTCAGGCATCCGGCAAATGTGGGTCACTTTAGCATCTGTGATGACACATGGAAAGGCCCAGAATGGAATTAGTGTGAGCTGGTAGGGAGCAAAGCCAGGCCATTCACACTTGGGGGGATGCTGGAAGGCACGCCCAGGGACCACTGGGACACAGGCTTGTAGAGGCAGGAGAAGGCTGAGATCCAACCAGCAAGGGCACTATGTCCCCAGGGGTAGGGCAGCCAGCTGATCAGCAATGTCTAGTGGGAAGAGACCAAACTACACGGCACCCCTCAAGTTAATAGGTGAAGATACTGATGCCCTAAAGGGTTAAGAGATTGGCCTGCTGCCCCAATGCATATGTGGGAGAAGATCAAGATCTGGACTTTTAATTCTCTGATCAGTTCTCACTTCTGAAACTAGAGTAGATACAACTTTTTGGGGTCAACACGGACGCTCCAGTGCAGAGCCAGTTAGCTCAAGTTGGGCCGAGCCTTTCTTCACATGCCCAGCTCCTGCCCTGTTGCTGCAGGGCTTTGCCTCTCAGGTGGTTGGCAACCCTCCTGCAGAGGATGTTCTGCCAGCTCCTTCAGCGACATGTCCTAGCTTCCCCACTCCTAGGCATTGGGAAAAGTGCACACATGGCTGGCAAACCACTGGGAATAACAGAAGCTTCTATTTTTAATCCAGACAGCCTTTGTAAACAGTTCAGCCCGGGAACTCTGAGATGGACTCTTTTCCATTATCTATTTTCTTTTGTGTAATCTGAAGCATACTCAAAGATTCTACCAATTTCTTGCCTACGATCTATTTTCTGACACCCCATGGAGCCTCTGCTTATGACCAATTATTTTCAATTTTTGCCAAAACATAGTCCTGGGAGTAGAAGGTCCCAGGGTTCCGGAGGTTCTTTCCAGAATGTCCCACAACCGTGAGGATGTGAGGCCGGAGCATGGAGCTCCTACTGGACGGTTCTGGCATTAAAATACAATACACACAGTACTTGTCAAGATGCTTCTGGCTTCAGGTACCCTGACCATGTACCTCAACCTCACTGAGAGTGCGCAGAGAGGGTGGGCTTTGGCTCCAGCTTCTCTGCAAAGCCCTGCCAAGCTTCCTCTGTGCTGGGGCTTTGTCCTCCCTTCCCCCTGGGGCAGCGTGGACTCCTCCCTGCTGCCAGTCTCCAGCCCAGGACCTCCAGGGAAGACAGAGGGCGGTGCTCCCAGCAAGCCAACAGTCCTAAAACTCATCCTCATTGGACCACTCGAGTCACATGCTCCTCCCTGAACGTGCCCTGATTGGCTTATGCCTCTCTCCTGAACCAATCAGCAGCAGGATAAGGAGAGTGGAGGCACCCGCGCTGCCTGAGAGGGGAAGACAACTAAAGAGGGGACGGGGATGCTTGTGTAGTATTTACTAGATTTTTGCATACTGTATGACAAGCTCCTTGAAGACCTATGTCCTCTGTGACGAAGGCTGGTGCCTTCCCTATAGGAAGACCTGAGGCCGGGGGACTCCTAGGTACAAGCCCTGTGCTTGTGTTTACCCATCTATTCTTTCACTCAAGCAGAAAGAACCGGCTTGGTCCAGGCACTGGGGACTCAGCTGCAGTGGACCCTGTTGCTGCCCAGTCAGGTTGGGAGGGTTGGCTGCTAACAGCTCAAAGCTACCCTCCTTGATCCAGAAAATCCTCATTGGCTGATAATAGTTAATGTCCCAGGAAATTATATACGCCATGTCCTTCACCCTGGGGACAGATCATAGTCACTAGCTGTCTGATGTGCTCCAAAAGGGGAGCTCTCTAGAGTCCTGACCCTGGGACCAGACCAGGGCTGGATGTTAAGAGGAGCTGCATGCTCTTTCTGCTCCTTCTCTTTCTGGTCCTGGTCCCCTCACTTCTTTGCTGCTTCCTTCTAAAACAACTCTCAATCCCTGACATGCACCCGCTTCTAGGGAAACCAGTGTGAAGCAACCAGGAACAGCTTTCCTGCTAAGGAGCTCATCCTTTCCCAGGGATTACAGACTCCTGGAGATAAAAATAACAGGGGAAACATAGTAAGTGATAAAACAGAGGACCCAGCAAAGAGATCTGCCTTCACTTTACATATAAATTAGTAAAAGTCAACAAAAGCAGTGTGCTCAACCAGAGAAATCAACATGCTTTGTAGAACAGCAGGCTTTGGTGGCTCTCTACAGCCTTAATGGAGAGATAGATGAAAGGAAAACATCTGACAACATCTTGTCTCCTAAAAGCTCACAGTGCCATTGGGAGGTGTCAAAGCTGAGAGGCTTTTGATGAGAGAGCATTCCTGCAGCCAGGAAGACAGGGCTTTCCTCTCCATGACACCACCCCTTCCCTTCCTTGGAAAGGGTCTAGGGAAGGAGGTTTATTGGAGGTCAGAGTTCTCCTAGAGAGGTTGTCCATCATCTGCAAGTCACATGATTTTGCACAAAGAGAATGGTTTCTGCAAATTAGTCAGACTCTTTTGGGCTATAAGGGTAAAAATGCAACTCAACCCAGCTTAGAAAAATGGGAGTGGGTGGACATTAGGTAAAGGTTCATCCAAGGACTCCAAAGACGTCATTAGATGCCACTGTCCGTTTCTCTCTTTTCATCTCTCCCTGTCTTCTCTCCATGTAGAAGTCATGGCCACACTCAGCTTTTAGGGCTTTATCATAAGCCAATCATCCCATAGTTAAGAGGGCTTTGCATTCTCCAAGACAGACATTGATCTGATTTTGGTCACACTCTAATTTCTTAACCAATTGGCGTGACACAAAGGATGAATTTTGATGGTGTGTTCTGGGTCCCGTGCCCACACTGTGGGGTATTCTTATAATTAAGTAGAGGGTAGCTGTTCCTCAAAGGAACTGACATAGTGCTACCATAAGATGAAGAGTGAGTGTACAAAACCAAGAGCTGTCACTCAGGGAAGTCAGGGGACCAGGACCAGGAAGACAAGGAGCAGAGCAAGGATGCAGCTCCAGGAAACACTCAGGTCTCTAACTTACAAAATGGAGATACAGGGTGACTATAAAGGCTAAATGTCATCCTGGATGTCAAAGCACTCAGCAGCCACTGGGCATAGCACATGTTAGTCACAGCGTTTCTTTTTCCATCTGGTATTCCACATGGATAAGATGGAGCAGGGGATCTCCTTTGATTTTCTCCCCTAACCTGAGATCTACTACTCAACAGGACAATCCCCAAGGACAATGAACCTCCCACTGGGCCTGGCCCTGTTTCTGGCTGGCTTCCTCACCACAGAAGGGCTTCTCAAGCCCAGTGTCTCTCGGCTTAGCTATGGAAACTTGAGCCAGGCCCAAGGACTGAAGGCAAAGAGGATTGCCCGTGAGCTGGCCAAGCACAACATGGAGTTTGGCTTCAAGCTGCTCAAGAAGCTGGCCTCCAGCAGATCCAGGCAGAACATCTTCTTCTCCCCATTGAGCATCTCCACCGCCTTCTCTATGTTGTCACTGGGTGCCCAGTCCTCCACCCTGGATGAGATCAGGCGGGGGTTCAACTTCAGGGAGATGGCAGAGAGAGACCTTCACCAGGGCTTCCATTACCTCATCCACAAGCTGAACCAGGAGAAGCGGGACACCAGGCTGGAGCTTGGAAACATCCTGTTCCTTGATCAGAAGCTGAAGCTACAACGGAAATTCCTGAGTGACGCCAAGAGCGTGTACGAAGCAGAAACAGTGCCCATGAACTTCCAGGACTTGGAATATACTCAGAAGCAGATCAACAACTATGTCAGTCAGAAAACCCAGGGGTTAATCAACAACCTGGTCAGGAGTATAGACTCTGGCACTGTGATGCTTCTTGCAAACTACATTTACTTTCAAGGTAAGGTTTGAGACATGTTGGCATGGAGAGCAGAGGATGACCAACAGACATGGATTAAAAACTTGGGTTGGCCTCTTGCTTGCTCTTAACCTTGAATTTCTGTATAATGAGTCTCTCACTTAGTTCATAGAATGAGGATATTGATTGGGGCTGGGATTGTGGCTCAGCGGTAGAGCACTTGCCTTGCAGGCATGAGGCACTGGGTTCAATCCTCAGCACCACATAAAAATAAAGATATTTGTGACCATCTACAACTAAAACAAATATTTTTTTTAAAAAAGAATGAGGATATTGATAGATCTCACACAGGGCTTTTTTGAAACATAGTTGGATAAGTTTCAGTGACTGTATATAGTGAATATTGAGTGGATGCTAGTCATCATGAGCATCGTTGTCAATCTCTGTCTTTAAAATGAATGCCATGACATATAACCCATCTGGTTGTTCTTGGGAGTCAAGGTGAAATTGTTTGTGAAAAGAGCTTCATGAAGTATAAATTGTTCTCCATATATACATTTTCATTATCATTGATTATCCTAACATGACATTAGTTGAAGAGGTTGGAGTGACATTCTCATCTTCATGTCTTAGATGAGAAAAATGAAAATCAGGGAGAGATTAATTACTCACCCATGTTTCAAAGCCAGTCAGTGACAGTCAGGATTGGAACCCTTTTACTTGGCCTTTACTTGGCTGGGTATTTTTCTATCACACCAAGTAGATGCCCATGATGGTGATTGTGTTTTGGTGGTGGTGGTCATCAGTTTGATGGGTGCCTTGTTCTCCTTATCAGGTTGTCTAACTTCCCCATGTCTAAGGGAGAAACAGAAATAGAGTTTCGTTCCCCCCTCTGCACACAACTACTTACACAGCATGTGCATTCACAAAGGTTGGCCAAAATAGGTGAAAGTCACAGAGGCCTGTACCCCTCAGTTTAGACAAGATCACTACTGGGCTGTCAATACCATGGTTCAGTTCTCCCAAATTTCACAAGGAGGTTGATGGTTACTGAGGGAAGAAAACAGCAATTACCATCCAAAATCACAGTTGGTCCAAGTCAGAGGGAAAGAAAAATGAATTTGAATTTCTCAAAGTGCTTACATCCCTTACATCACAGCAGGAACAATCGTGATAACAATAATGCTGATGATGACCACAGTCCACTCAATAATTACTATATACAGTTATTGAGCTAGGCTGCTTTATCCCACCAAGTCTCAAAGTGAACCTATGAGGTATCTGGCAATATCCTTATTCTACAAATTAAGGACACTAAGGCCCAGGGAGATTGAAACACTTATCAAGGCCATCCTTTTAGAGCAGCGAGGCCAGGATCTGAACCCAGGGGTTGGCTCCCAGGGCCCTATTTTGAGATCTATGAGGGTAGCAGGTTAAAAAAAGACAGATATGAGTTTATGTGCAAATGGGGTCAAAGCATCCTCAGGATCAAAAAAGAGGGGTCAAACACCCAGATTTGGGTGCTCATTACCCTCCAGTAAGCTCCCGAGGGCAGCTCGTCCCATTGACTTGCTTGGCCCCATGTGAGAGTGGCTCTGTCAAGGACGACTTAAAATAGTCAAGTACCTTCATTCAAGTCACACCCAAAGAGCCCCACTAATTGGGATTCAGTCCCCTCTATTGGGACATAATCAACAGGCTTTCTCAGCCGCAAGAGTACCTTTGCCCAGACCTACAGCTCCTCTCTCACCTCAGCATCCCTGATCTTCATTTCTTTGAGAACTTGTCATTGGACCTGAGCCCATCTCACAGGAGGTATCCAGGGCGTGGAAGAGGGCAGGCCTCCTGGAGTTCTTCCCTGGTGCCCTAGAATATCCAAACCTCTTCCTCTGAATCTTTGTGGACAGAGGCTGGTGATTGGTTGGATCTGGTCACCTCTTTTCCCTCTGGACACTCATCTCACTTTGTCTTTCAATTCTAAGCCAGGTGGCAACATAAATTTGATCCAAAAGAAACTAAAGAGGAAAATTTCTTTGTGGACAAAAACAAGACAGTGAAGGTGCCTATGATGTTCCACGGAGGCATGTACGACGTTGGCTATGACGACCAGCTCTCCTGCACGCTCCTGGAAATCCCCTACCATGGAAATGTCACGGCTACCTTCATTCTTCCTGATGAGGGCAAAATGAAGCAGTTGGAAGAGGGCTTGCGGCCGGACATTTTTGGCAGATGGAAAAAATTAATGTCAAAAAGGTAAAGAGGGAGCCTGCTGCTTCTTCCCTCCCTCCTACTCTTTACTTCTTTCATCTGAGATTTCTTAAGCTCTTGCCACGTGGCCAAGTCCTCCTCTGGGCTCTGTGATACATTTCTGTTCTGGTAGGAGGTGGACTGGAGACAAAGTATAGGAATACGGAAACACTTGACCTTGGAGATGTACTCAAACTGTGGGAGTGTGGTGGATGGAGTCTGATGGAGGGTAATCAGGGAGGGCTTCACAGAGGAGGTGGAATTTGAGCTAAGACTTTAAGGCTGTGTGGACAAGAGAGAAGCAATGGACGTCTTTACTGAGCTTCCACTATGAGGACTGTGAAACCTGGGCACCAGGAGGCACCAAGAGGGGAAGAGACGATGCTAGGGTGGGCTGGGCATCCACGAGGTGCCTCTTTCAGTGGGAACGCACGCTTATAGGAACTGCAGAACACGACTCTGATATCTAGTTAGCTGAAAGCTCTTGACAGGGAAATTCTGGTTCCAAATGCTTCTGATCACGCTGCAGTGCTGGGGAGGTGGAGCTGAGCGGCAGGGCATCCCCAAGGGCTCCTGCTGCAGGGGCTGGAGGAAAGGTAGGGGCTCAGGTGAGGCTGGGTTCTCTTCTGTGATGTGGCCTGAGTAGTGCCAGCCTTGTAGGACCTTGGAAGAAAGAAACATGGATCAGGGCAGTCCCAGCCTCCAGAGGCCACACACCCATGTGACTTTTTTCTCCTTCTGATTGGTGGAAGAAGGAGAGATTCTAAAGCTCTTGGCAGATCTCTGGAATCCCAGGCTTATTGAATGACAGGCGTCTTGCAATGTGGTCTCCAATCCTCAGGGCAGAGCTCAGCATGGCAGCTCACCCACTGTCAGTGAAACGCGGGCATCTCTTAACACGAGGTGTCCCAGAGGGATGGGCAGCTTCCAGCCTGTGGTCCACAGAGATGTAGAGTTCACAGGGATGTCTCGGGGGGCCCCTCCAGGGGCCTAAGAAATACATAAAGTGAAAGGAGGTGAAAAACGGGAAGAATGTCAGGCCCTTGGCCCTCAGTTCACCCGTACGTCTTGGCTTTGTGACTTAGACTATGGTCACATTGCCATTAGTGTCAAAGCACAGTGGCTGGACCCCTTACAGTTGTTTTGCTGGTGCCCCAGAGCATCTCCAAGTTATTTCTGACAATTTCCAACGGGGCTGCCGTGCTGGTGGTAGCAGTGGGGACTCAAGTTCCCTTCTCCCTGGCCCTTGGCAGCCCCGGTACTGTGGCCACTGAGCCACCCTCACTGCACACACAGGCTCCCAGGGTACTGCTGCCATCTCTCTGGCTTCAAGATGAGGCCCACGGTCCTCCTTTTGCCCCTCTGCCCAAGTGTGGGAGAGACGCTTTGAGATTTCCTGCAGGTTGGCACCAGCCTTCCCAGAGGTCTGGGGACAAGAGGAGCAAAGCTCCTCACAGGGCAGGAATAACTAAACAAACTTCTCGTGAAGTCCTCGTGCAAGCTGCCCTCGAGCTCTCTTCCAGGACCCATCTTCCTATCCTAGGGTGTGATCTGTCTGCCCCACTCCATGAGTCTGTTCCCAGCATCCCCATGGCTTGAGACCAGACCTCCCTGGCAGGAGGCCATGAGAGGAGGATCCCTCTCACCAGATACATCCTGCCTCCCAGGCACTGTGGCCTGGAATGACCAGGGGCAGTAGTGCCCCCTCCTCCATAGGAAACTCCATAGGACGCTTCTTACAGGCTAGGGGACGTGTCTGAGGTCTCCAAGGGGGAATCGCATTTCCTCAGAACATGATAGGCAGTGTTCCTACCTTCCGAATTCTTTCAGTCTGGCCGTCAAGTAGTCAAGTTGTCTTGATGTGCAGGCAGGAGCAGGCCCAGACCTCTGGTTGTCCTCTAAAGGAGCAGAAAGTAGGCGGTCTATTCCAGTGAGTTCCTTGTGTAGTCCCCTCCAGACTAGAGAGCCCGGGAGAGGCCAAAGAGAAAAAACCAAACAAAACAAAAAAACACACCTTTTCCCCAAAAGAGAAGTCACCACATCAACAGACACACGTCTAAAATACACTCCCAGATTACGTGTTGGAATTTAGCCTACAGGTTCTGCTGCTCTGATTCCCCAGAGCAAAAATTCAGTTTTCATTTTCCCAAGGGAAACAAAGCTCCAGCATCAAGAGGCACAGAGCTGCTGGGCTTTGAAGTTGCCCTTTCTATTGTTAATAAAATGGGAAAGTCCCATCCCAGCCTGAAAGCCCCACCTCACCTTCCAGCATTGGGCCCACGTTTTCTGACTTCGCTTGGAAGTCACTAAAGCTGATCTCCCCACTAGTGTCTGGGATCCTGTGTCCTCTGACTACTCAGTAATATCACCCTAGAAATTCTCTTCTGGCTTCTCTATGGCAGCCAACGCTTCTGATCCCTACTGAATTATCTCCATAAGACATCGAGATGCATTAGTGTTGGGATCAGGGGCCCAGGGATGGCCCACAGCTCACAGAGTGGCTTCTATGCAGGAAACACAGCAGGTGTGAGGCGGGCCTGTCCCATGCGTGATGGCCTTCAGGAAGTCCCAAATGCTATTGCTTTCCTGTTAGTTATCACTCCAGTCCATTCTCCCGCCTGTAGGTAAAAGCCTGGAAGCAGCTGCCTCTAATCACCGTCCCATCTCCCGTCCCTTCATCCTCTCAATCCCTTCCCGTCGTTACCCAGGGTGCCTATGTTGTGGGATCCAGGGTCAGTTTGGGGCTCTTCCTTCCCCACTTGCAAATGACACCCACCTCTTGCAGGGGCCTGCTTCACCTGGTGTGGCTCCTCCCACGTCACTGGCTCTTTCTCCCCGTGGGCTCCCCCCACCCAATGCCAGGCTTCAGCACCATCTCCACCATCACCAGGCCCACGCTGCCAGTTCTCTCACTCAAACTCCAGAGTCCTGGTTGTGTTTCCCCAGGATTCCCCAGGCATCTAATGGGATCTTAGCCTGCCATGTCTAGAGTGACGTCCTGAGCCCCCCACGGGACCTTCCCAAGCTCACCTGCTTCGCCTTGGTCACTGGCGAGCTCCATCCTTGTAGTTGCTCAGTATAAAACCGTGCAGTTGAGCCGGGCACGATGGCCCATGCCCGTAATCCCAGCACTTTGGGAGCTGAGGCAGGAAAATCGGAGTTCAAAGCCAGCCTCAGCAATGGCGAGGTGCTAAGCAACTCAGTGAGACCCTGTCTCTACATAAAACACAAAATAGGGCTGGGGATGTGGCTCAGTGGTCAAGTGCCCCTGAGTTCAATCCCTGGTGCCAAAACAAAAACAAAAACGAAAAGATCATGGAGTCGTGATTCATGGCTTCCCCTGAACCCTTCCTGTAGCCCGTCAGGAAACTCCACTAGCCCTGCCTTAGTCTGAATCTGCACCCTGGTCTCTTTCCTCCATCGCTGTGATCCCAACCTCTGACTGCCATGGAGGATGGCTCACCCCGCATCAGCTCTCCACTCACCCCACCCCATTCCACGAGGGTGCTCTTCATGGAGTGGACAGAGGGTCCCCTCTAAACCCTGAGTGGATCACGTCACCCCTCCGGTGGAAACTCTACTGAGTTTCCAGGGTTCATTCAGGGACAAGCCCCCATTCACCTCAGTCCTTGCCTCTTTCAAGGTTTGCCCAGCATCCCTGAAACTTTGTTTCGTTTTCCTCGTAGCACTTGGCGCTTCCAGCGTGTGCCAGTGTGCCCACTTGTGGTTTTCACTGTATGGATTCCACGATCTGTTCCTCCCTCCTGGAACACAGATCAGGGGCAAGGATCTTTGCCTGTTCTGTTCACAGCTGCATCTCAAGCACCTAGAACAGCACCTGGGACACAGCAGGCACCTAATAACTATTTGATGAGTGAATGGATGAATGGGAGGAAAGGTACACTTGGGAGCCCTCCGGCTGGCTCTTGGTATTTCTTAAGACTGGATGAATTCCAGGGGGAGGGACAGAGGCAGGCAGAGAAGAGGAGAGGCCCTGGGTCCCTGGGTGCTATGCCCGTCATCTTTCTTTTTGCACCAGTAGAACTTTGCTGCTCATCCCTGTCACTTTTGATTCTCCAGGGTTGTCGATGTGTTCGTGCCCAGGCTCCACATCTCTGGCACCTATAACCTGAAGGACACTCTCTCCCAGCTGGGCATCAGTAAAATCTTTGAGGAGCACGGTGACCTCACCCGCATCTCCCCCTACCGCAGCCTCAAAGTGAGCGAGGTAAGGCTGCCCTGCTGCTGCCTTCCAGCAGAGGGCGCACCACACAGCGGCCTGGCCTGCAAGGATGCCACCTCTCCACCTGCCACACAGGCCAGGCTAGAGTCCGGCTCTCGCCTGACCAGCCCTGTGATGGGGAAAACCCTAAGACCTCCCCAGGCCTTTGAATCTAGTCTTTAGCACTGGAACTGTCACTGTCTTGGTGCTATTTTGAAAGCTGATTCAAAGCAACAAACTGCTCAGGTCCTGGAACATTGATCAGGCCTCAAGGACCGGGCAGGCGGGACATCAGATTTAGCAGGTACAATAGGAGACACTCAGTTGAATTAGAAATTCACATAAACAATGAAATTTGTTTTTAGCATCAGTACATCCCAAATATTGCATCAGACATATTTATGCTTAAATGTATTCATGACTCATCTTGAATTCAAATTTAACTAAATGCCCTTTATGTTGTCCAGCTTACCTACTATTGGGTTAAAAGGGTGCTGAAGGGGGAAGGATTTCAGAGGTGCAGATGAGTGTGGGGGATGGTCCACGGGAGGGAGGGGCGTGGCCAAAGGTCGCAGGTCGGGGCAGCCCTTGGGGAGGGCCAAGGGGCTTCAGTCACTCTGGGCCAACGGTTTTGAGTCAGTAGACAGATTCAGCTCCATCTTCCAACTAGCAAGAAGGAAGAAACACAGAGTTGATAGAATTGTCTAGCTTTTGAGTTTTTCAACTACAGTTTTGAGACTCCCCCAAATGTTTAAGGCTGCCAGCTTCCTCTTCACACAGGTCTTCACTGAGTTCCTCGGCTGCTTTCTTTCCTGTAGTGAGGTGTGTTGGCATCTGTGATGCCAGCAGAGGAAACTGGTTAGTTTCCTGCAAGGAAAATTGTTAAATTGTTGGGATTTTGTAGACCAGAAAGAAGTGAATCAGTGCCTCACAGAGGACCAACCGTTCTCCAGAACCTGTCACCTGGTCACAGACACACCTCCATACACATATACACCATCTTCTTCAGGTTGCATCTGTTTGCCAAACATCATTCAGCAATGACAGCAGAAGAGCCAGGAGCTCTGGTTCATTACAGCTGTACTGTGCAACTTTGGCTAAGTTGTCTCCCTCTCTGGTCTCTGCTTCTGGCCAAGGCCTCTGAGGATCTTGGCAAGCACTAACCTCGCTCTTGGTTCCTGCAGGCTGTGCACAAGGCTGAGCTGAAGATGGATGAGAAGGGGACAGAGGGGGCCGCAGGCTCTGGAGCACAGACACTGCCCATGGAGACTCCACAAAAAGTCAAGTTGAACAGATCCTTTATGATGGTAGTTTATGAGAAATTTACACCCTCTATAATCTTCTTGGCAAAGATTGTTAACCCTTCTGGGTAAATAAAGGGTCTTCTTGCTGGCTGCAGAACTCAACCGTGGCCTGAGGCTGAACCTCCTTGGGCTGGAGGCCCCAGGCACATTCTAACCTAATTCTTTTGGTCACTATTTCCCAAGGGTGCCCAGTGAGCACCACTGTGGGCTCTGGGGACTCCTGTGTGCCATTACCTCCTGGAGATCCTTCCTTGCCCTCTGGGATGTGGGGATCATGCACCACACTGCATTTATTTGCCAGTGTCCCCTCTCTGGCAGGCAACGGGACTTTGTTTTTTAATAAACAAACACTCCTCCCCATGCCAAGTCTGCTAGTTGCGGTGGATGATTTGGGGAAGGTGTGAGCCACAGCAAGTACCTGGGGGGTGGTATGAGAGTGATCTGGATTCACATCCTAGGACAGAGTGTCTTTGTGAAAGCCACATCCCCTCTCTGAGCCTCGGTTTCCTTTTTCTGAGAGGAGGATCATGGTTTTCCCCTGTGGGGATCTGAGCACTGCACCCTGCATTAGTTCCCCTTGGTGGGTCGTGAATGTGGGTCTTTCTTCTATCTGCTACATGATCGCACACTCAGAACATTCACAGAGGGGTGGGGGACCAGGCTTCCAGGTGGATGGCAAAGCATGGAAGTGGCCCAGCTCTTGGGCAGCATGGGGAGGGTGACCTAGGGTAGCAGCTAGGACTCAGTGCAGCTTTGTCTATTTCTCTCTCTCTCTCTCTCTCTCTCTCTCTCTCTCTCTCTCTCCCCCTCCCTCACACACACACACACACACACAGATCCTGGTTGTTATCAAAAGCAGGCTTCACTACTGAAACAATTAGCAAATGGGGTTCCTACCCCAACCCTGGAAAACTGGCCTTGCAGGATCTATCTGTGGCCACCAGGGGGCACCAAGGCTACTTATGTCCCCAGCTGGGAGTGGTCTGGTTTCAGGCAGCGAGTGGCGAGTAAGGGAGTCTGGGAGGAGGCAATCCTGGGAGCTTGGCATTGAGATGCCCGAGTGGGCAGCAATGGTCATTCCTTGGGCATGTCCAGCCACCTGCAGCCCACCGTGCCCATTGTGTTCTGCTCACAATGGCCCTGTGGGCAGCCAGAGTGGACATTCGCATGACAGATGTGGGAAACTGAGGCTCAGAGGTGGAATGGCTTCTTATGACCTTGGAGTGAGCCGTGGCAACCAGAGCCTGTGCCATCTGGATTGGGCTGGAAGGGGAGGGTCCCACGCTAACCGAGCTCAGCTCCTCTCCAGCACACGCGGAGCAAGAAAACACCTGTGTCCTGGGCACCCACAGGCCCTGGAGCCCAGCTGGGAATCTAGCTGAGGGCAGGTGTGAGAAAACACTAGAGGGACACAGGAACCATCAGGTGTCATCTCAGGCATGCAACTGGGGACATGGTACAAGAGGAAAGTCATTTAGTGACTGGTGGCCTTGGCATATTACTTCATGCCTCGGAGCCTCCGCTTCTTCATTTGTTGGAAGGAAGCAAATGACAGCTACCTCCCAGGGCTGAGGAGCTCTGAGAATCATGTGACACTGTACTGAAAGTTCCTGGCACACAGCTGTGCCGTGGAGAGCAGTCACAGTCTTCCACCAACCCTCCATCGAGCCCCTAAGGTGACCAGCTCTTTTCTAAAAAGCTACCCTCCAGACATGTGCCTTCGCTCCACAGTGTGGGGACTTCCCTCCTCCTGCCCAGCAAGCTCCTACTCACCCTTTCATTCCCAGTCCATCTTGACCTATTCGTGAACCTTCCTCCACCTTTCAAGCATCATCCAAGCAGCCCTCACCTCCATGTATGAGGATGGCTGGTGGGCCTGAATGTCCCCTCAACCCCCGTAGGCTGCAGTCCCTCCTGCAGTAAGCAAGGATCCGTGGGTCTGCAATCTCTGGGCTAGTTGCTGATACAAACAGACTTGGTTCCTGTCTTCCTGGTGTTCATATCCAGCGGGGAAACAGAAGCACTCATAAACCTTTTTTTGTGTGGTTACTGGACTATGACCACAACCATAAATTTATGATCACAGGTCCAGTGAGCATGACGGAGAATGATCAGAGGTAATTGAGAGAATGTAACAGCAGGATCTCATTAAGTTTGGGGACTGAGGAAAGGCTTCCACAGGGAACATTTGGGGAGAGTCCCAAATGCTGAGATCTCATGTGTTTTTATGTTGTGCTATTAATTACAACTGCATAGAGGTGTGTTTGCCAGGGTAATTAATGATATATAAAATACCAGTTCATTTTTCAAATAGAAATTGCACATAGTTCAACATATGAAAATCAATAGATGTGATTCACCACATAAATCAAATCAAGGACAAAAATCACATCGTCATCTCGATAGATACAGAGAAAACGTTCAACAAAATTCAGCAGCCGTTCATAATAAAAACACTGAAGAAGCCGGGCGCGGTGGCTCAAGCCTGTAATCTCAGCACTTAGGGGGGCTGAGACAGGAGAATCGCGAGTTCAAAGCCAGCCTCAGCAACAGTGAGGCACTAAGCAAGCAACTTAACGAGACCCTGTCTCTACAAAAAAACACAAAATAGGGCTGGGGATATGGATCAGTGGTCAAGTGCCCCTGAGTTCAATCCCCAGTACCAAAAAAAAAAAAAAAAAAAAACACTGAAGAAACTAAGGATAGAAGGAACCTATCTCAGTGTCATAAAGGTTATGAACCACAAGCCTAAAGCCATCATCATATAGTGAATGAGGAAAAGCTGAAGTCATTTCCTCTAAAATCAAGAACAAGAAAGGATGTTCACTCTCACCACTCCATTCAAGAGAACTTGAAATTCTGGCCGGAGCAGCTAAGCAAGAGAAGAAAATGGCAAGGATACAGATAGGAAAGGAAGAAGTAAAATGATCACTGCAGATGATGTGATCCTATACTTGGAAGATCCAAAATGCTCCCCGTGACTGCCAGAGCTGATACACAATTTCAATAAAGTAACAATATAAAATATGCATACATATATTGTATTCTGTTACTTTATTTCCTATACACCAACAATGAATTCACTGAAAAAGAATCAGGAAAACAATCCCATTCACAATAGCCTAAAAAGAAAATAAAAACCCCAGTAATAAATCTAACTATGTAGATAAAAGACCTCTACAATGAAGAAAGTGGAAGAAGACAAAAATGGAAAGACTGCCCATGTTCATGGACAGGCAAAATTAATATTGTTAAAATGGCCATATCCCCCAAAGGAATATACATTGAATATAAATACATTTCTTCCATTTCACTGAATATACAAATTCAATTCAATACCATCAAAATACCAATGACATTCTTCATAGGACTAGAAAAAAAAACCAGTCCTGATATTCATTTGGAAGAATAAAAGGCCTGGAATAGCCTAAGAAATTCTAAGCCAAAAAAGCCAGGCTGAAGGATCACAGTATCTGACTTCAAATTATACGACAGAGCTATAGTAACAAAAACACATGGTACTGGAATAGTGCCGTGTGTTTCTTCTAGAAGAAAACATAGGGTCAACCCTCCAACATAGAAGTGTAGGCAACAATTTCAATAAAATCCCTAAAGCTCAGGAAATAATATCAAGAATCAACAAATGGCATTGTATAAAAAGCTTCTACGCGGCGAAGAAAATAATTGAAAGTGTGAAGAGAGAACCTACAGAGTAGGAGAAAACTTTGCTAGCTATTGTTCTGACAGAGTATTAATATCCAGAATATATAAAATACTCAAAAAATTTAACACCATCCCCTCCATCAATACATGGGCATGTAAACTAAACAGATACTTTGCAAAAGAAGGAACACAAATGGCTAACAAATATCATTAGTAATTAGGTAAATGCAAATCAAGACTGCATTGAGAGGTCATCTCATTCCGATTAGAATGACAGCAATCAACAACACAAATAATAAATGCTGCAGTGGAGAGAAAGGAACAGTTTTACATTGTTGCTGAAATTGTGAATTAGTACAACCACGATGGGAATAAGTATGGAGGTTCCTCAAAAGACTAGGAATGGAAGCACCATACAATCCAGCTGTACCACTCCTTGTGTATTTATAATAAAGAATTAAAATCAGCATACTATAGTGATGCATACATACCTATGTTCATAGCAACACAATTCACAGCAGCCAAATTATGCAACCGGTTTAGGTGTCCATCAATGGATGAACGGATAATGAAAATGTGGTATATACACACCATGGAGTTTTATTTAGCCATAAGGAAGAATCAGATTATATCATTTGTAGGAAAATTGATGTAACTTGAGAGCATTGTGTTAAGTGAAATAAGCCAAACTCAGAAAGTCAAGGTTTGTACGTTTGTTCTCCCTCACATGTGGGAGAGAGAAAAAAAGGGAAATAAATGTGTATGTGAGTAGTGGTGGGAGGATCTCGTGCAAATAGAAGGGAGACAAATAGAGGAAAGGGGCCGGGGGACGAGGAGGGAATAGAAAGGGGAGGTACTTGGGAATAAAATTGACCAAATAATATTGTTATATATTGTGTGTATACACACAAGTAATAACAAATTCCACTGTTCTGTATAGTTATAACGCACCTATAAAAATGTAAAAGAAAACAAATTGGGCATAAGCTCTAATACTTTACTCCTCTTCCTTTTAATTACTGTTTTTAAATAACTGTTGCATGTCTTAAATATTTTTAAATTTGATTTTCCACCTTCACAGCCCTACTTTCATTCTTCAGTAGAAAAAGTTGCTTACATTTTGAAAAAGAAACAAAAACAAGGAAGAAGTTGGGGTGGGAGAAGAGGGAGTCTCTCGAGGAGCAGGAACAGCATGCGCCAAGGCCCTGAGGTGGAGAGTCGGCATGAATGAGGAAGTGAAATGAGATTCATATTGCTGGAGCAACAAAATAAGACAGAGAGAGGTGGATGTTGGGGCTGGAGAGGTAGGAGGGGCCTCATGGGCCCCAGAGGGGACACTGTTCTATGGCTAAAGAAGTACTGTGAGCTATTGTTGGTGTTTAGTTAAAGAATGACTCAGGCAAGTGACCCTCAGGCAGTAGATCAGGTGTCCTTGCATCCAAGTGCCCCAACCAGTATGTGCCACAAGTTGTGTGCTCCGCAAATATTTGTTGAAAAAAGCAACTGTGGTAACCTCCCTTTCTCAGACAGAGTCAGGTCCCTCCAGATCTCCCCACTTCCCCAGAAGATAAGTCATGTACCTTGGCGTGGCAGGCCTGCTTATGGGGATGTGGCCACGCTCACTTCTCCATGGGGTCTGCACTGTCCACTTCCCTAAATTTGCTCATGACACCTCAGCCTGTCTGGATGTTCTCCACTTTCCTTCCACTCCACACTTCCTCTCCAGGAAGTTACTCAGGTATTGCTCAGCCTTCTAGGAAAAGTTAACTCCAACTTCTAGAAGTCTTTCCAGGTCACACGATTGTGGACTAGCTCGTCTCCTGAATGAATAAGCAAATAAATCAGTGGGTTTAACTTTGATACCTATCAAAGCCTTCATGGTGTGAGTGCTCTCATCAGCCCACGGACTCACCAGCCTTTAGATAGGCATGACCCTTCCATGTGACTGATGACCTGAACTGAGATTTTACAAGTGTGCAAAAACCAGGTCCTTTTTTTTCCTTTGGTAAATCTATTATCCACTATCACTCAGTTTACAAAGTTTTATTCATGCCTGAACCACTTTCATGATCGTGGCTTAATTCTCGTCTCCTTTGTACTACAAATGTTCCTCAATGTATGACGGGATTATGTCCTGATGAATTCATTATGAATGGAAAATATCTTATACCTGACCAACTGAATTCATGCCAACTGAATATTGAAAATACAATATTTTCATTGTACCCTGAAAGGTATTTGTCGTGTCTCCTTTTGAATGCATGGCTAACCGAAAGCTATGGTCCGTGTTATAGTCCAGCATCATAAGAGAGTATTGACAACACACATTGTTAACCCAGGAAAAGCTGGAAACCCAAAACTTAAAGTACAGTTTGGAAAAAGATCAAAAGTTGGAATTTGAAGTATGGTTTCTACTGAATGTGTATCATTTTTGCACCATCATAAAGTCAAAACATCTTCGGTTAAACAATGTAAGTTGGGGACTGTCAATATTATTTAGTAAAGACCTATCTTTAAATCAATTCAGGTTAAAAAAATAAATATTTTTAAATAGAAAAATCATAGGAATTAATGCCTTTCTTTCAATGATAATCCTGAACAAATGACCCAAATTCTCCAATTAAAAGATGCAAACTAGCTGATTGGCTTAAAAACAGGACTTAACTGTTTGCTGTTTAAAAGAAACTCACCTCACTGGCAGACATATGCAGACTGAATGTGAAAGGATGGAGAATGATATTCCAGTCAAATGAAATTCAAAAGAAAGCAGGAATAGCTGTTCTCATATCTAATGAAATAGACTTCAAGCCAAAATCAGTCAGAACAGACAAAGAAGGTCACTTCATATTGATAAAGGGAACGATACATTAAGAAGATATAATGATTATAAAAATACATGCACTGGATACTGGAGCAACCAATTTTATAAGACAAACACTACAGGGCTTCTTTAGTGATGTAGACTTGTTTAGTCTATCTCTCTTTCGAGAGATAGATCCCAGTATAATAATAGATAGATCTTTCAGACAAAACAAAAGAACAAAGAAATATAAGTTAAATTATAATATAAATCAAAAGAATTTAATAGATTTACAGAATAGTCTATTCAATGGCCACAGAATATACATTATTTTCATTAGCACACTAAACTTTCTCTAAAGTAGATCACATTTTAGGCTATAGAGTACAGTTTAACAAATAAAAAAAAAACTTGAAATAATTTCTTGCATCTTAAGACCATAATGGAATGAAATTAGAAATCAACAGCAAAAGAAGTTGCCAAAATTATACAAACACATGTAGACTGAACAGTACACATTTGAACAAAGCAGTGGGTCATTACAAAAATTGGGAAATATTAAACATTCCTATAATTAAATGAAGATTGAAACACAACTTAACCAGAGTCTGTGGGACATAGCAAAAGCAGCTAAAGAGCAGGGTTTATAGCTATGAAAGCCTACGTTAGAAAAGCAGTGATCTCAAATAAATAACATAACGATGCATCTTAAGTCCTTAGGAAAACAAGAACAAATCAAATCCTAAATCAAGAGAAGGAAAGAAATGATAAAGGTAAGAATAGAAATAATTGAAATAGAATATAAACAAGTAATGAAAAGGATCACTGAAACTTAGTTCTTTGAAAAGATAAACAGAATCAACAACCTTTTAGCCAAATTAAAAGAGAGAGAGAACACTCAAGTAAATAAAATTAGAGGTGAAAAAGAAAATATTATACACTAAAATCCAGAAAATCATTAAGGAATATTTTCAAAAGTTTTATGCCAATAAATTTGAAGATCTGGAAGAAATGGACAAATTTCTAGACACATAAGAAATGAAAGACCCTCTACAATGAAAATTATAACACTGAAGAAATAAACTGAAGAAAACACTTGAAGATGGAAAGACATTCCATGTTCATGGATTAGGATAATTAATATTATTAAAATACCATATTTCTGAAAGCAACCTACCGATTCAGTGCAATCCCCATCAAAATACCAATGGTATTCCTCACAAAACTAGAGAAAGCAGTTCTAAAATTCATGAGTTGCTAAAGCAATCCCAAGCAAAAGAACCATGCTGGAAGAATCACAATAGGTGATTTCAAAACACACTCCAGAGCCACAAACAGCATGGCACTGGGATAAAAATAGACACAGAGACCCGTGGAGTAGAATAGATGACCCAGGAATGAACACACACATCTTCACCCATCTGATTTTTGTCTTAGAGAAAAGAGAGCCTCTTCAGCAAATGGTGCTAACAACATTGGATTTCTGCAGGTAGAAGATTGAAACTCAGTCCCTATCACTCACCCAGCACAAAAGTCAACTCAAAATGGATCAAAGACCTTCATTAAGAATGGAGAAGTTGAGGAAGGGAGCTGGAGATATAGCTCAGTTGGTAGAGTGCTTGCCTCACAGGCACAAGGTCCTGGGTTCAATCTCCAGCACCAAAAAAAAAAAAAAAAAAAAAAAAAAGGACTGGAAAAATGAGAAACTATTAAAGGAAAACATAGAGGAAACACTTGAAGATATAGGTATAGGAAATGATGTCCTGAACAAGACCCAAATAATGCAAGAAATAAAAGCAAAAATTGACAAATGGGATAACATCAAATTAGATAGCTTCTGCACAGCAAAGGAAATAGGCACCACAGTGAAGAGAAAACGTGCAGAATGGGAGAAAATCTTGCCATTATTCATCTGACAAAGGATTAATGTTCAGAATATATAAAGAACTCAAAATATTGAACTACAAAAAAACAGGTAATCCAATTTATAAGTGAGCAAATGAACTGAATAGGCACTTCCCAAAAGAAGAAGCAAAAGGGGCAATAAATACATAAAATGCTCAAAATGTTTAAAAATCAGGGAAATACAAATCAAAACTACAATGAGATTCCATTTCACCCAGTCAGAATGGCTATTATCAAGAAAACAAAAAAAAATTTAAAAAACATTAGGGAGTGTATTAGTCAGCTTTTTCACTGCTGTGACTAAAGGATCTGACCAGAACAACTGTAAGGGGGAAAAGTTCATTTGAGGGATCTTGGGTTCGGAGGTCTTAGTCCATAGAAGACCGGCTCCATTCATCAGGGCTCCAGGTAAGGCTGATTATCATGGAGGGAGAGGGTGGCAGAGGGAAGCAGCTCACATCATGGTGATCAGGAAAGAGAGAGAGACTCCACCTGACAGATACAAATATATGCCCAAAGTCACGCCCCAATTCCCACCTCCTCCAGCCACACCCACCACTGCAGTTACCACTCAGTTGATCCCCATCAAGGGATTAATTTACTGATTGGGTTAAGACTCTTATAGCCCAAACATTTCTGCTGTGAACCTTCTTGCATTGTCTCACATGTGAGCTTTTGGGGGACACCTCACATCAACTCATGACAGGGAGGATGCAGAGAAAAAGGAACACTTATGTATTGTTGATGGAATGTATATAAGGACAACCCCTATGGAAAACAGTATGGGAGGTCCTCAAAAAATTAAAAATAGAACCACCATATGATCCAGTCATGCCACTCCTGGATATATATCCAAATTATAGTCAGAATATTATAGCGATACCTGCATGCCCATGTATTATGGCAGCACTATTCACAGTAGCTAAGTTATGGAATCAGCCTCGATATCCATCAGGAGATGCATGGATAAAGAAAATGTAATATTTATCTATCTATCTCTATCTAGCCCCCCCACACACTGGAGTATTAGTCAGCCATGAAGAAGAACAAAATCATATCATTTTCAGGAAAATGGATGGAATTGCAGATCAACACATGAAGCAAAATAAGCCAGACTCAGAAAGACAGGCATCACATGTTTACTTTCATATGTGAAATCTAGGGGGACAAAAGATGGCATGAAAGTAGAAGAGAGATGACCAGGGAAGAGGACGGAGACCAGGTAGAGGGGGGAAACATATGATCAAACTACGTTACATGCATGTATGAAATTGTCACAATAAAACTCATTATTTGGTATAACTAATATGCACTAATAATTACAATAAAAACAGAAAAATTAATATTGCAATCGTACATAGTAAGCCTAACTCATCACAAATACAAAGTGAAAATGCAGTTAACAAAATCTTTCAGGTATTGTATTCCACCAAGACTGCTGCCTCCAGCAGGCTCCAAGCGCAAGATCTGTTCTGCTTTGCTATGAGGGAAAGTTAGCAAGTCTGTGATAAGAGGAAAGATGGGCTGGCACCCAGCTGAGACGTTGTCTTTGAAGAAATCAGAAAGTTTACCCAAACTGAGCCAGGAAGACACACACAACTTACACACATCAATTCCAAGCAAGGAAATAGAAGATGCCATCAAAAGCCTACAAACCAAGAAAAGCCCAGGACCAGACAGATTCTCAGTTGAGTTCTACAAGACCTACAAAGAAGAATTAATACCAATACTCCTCACATTATTCCATGAAATAGAAAAGGAAGGAACCCTTCCAAACTCATTCTATGAGGCTAGTATCACCTTGATGCCAAAACCAGAGAGACACATCAAAGAAAGAAAATTTCATCAGTATCCCTGATGAACATAGATGCAAAAATTCTCAATAAAATTTTGGTAAATCACAGCCGGGCGTGGTGGCGCACGTCTGTCATCCCTGCACTTTGGGAGGCTGAGACAGGAGAATCGCGAATTCAAAGCCAGCCTCAGCAATGGCGAGGCACTAAGCGACTCAGTGAGACCCTGTCTCTACATAAAACACAAAATAGGGCTGGGGATGTGGCTCAGTGGTCCAGTGCCCCTGAGTTCAATCCCCAGTACCAAAAAAAAAAAAAAAAATTTTGGTAAATCACATACAAAAACATATTTAAAAAATAGTGTACCATGATCAAGTAGGGTTCATTCCAGGGATGCAAGTTTGTTTCAAAATGTGGAAATCAATAAAAAATAATCCATCACATAAATAGAATTAAAGATAAGAATCATATGATTTTATCAATTGATGCATTTGACAAAATACAGTATTCTTTCATGTTCAAAATACTAGAAAAACTAGGGATAGTAGGAACATACCTCAACATTTTAAAAGCTATCTATGCTAAACTCAAGAAAGCATTCCCTCTAAAAACAGGAACAAAACAAGGATGCCCTCTTTCACCACTTCTATCCAACATAGTCCTTGAAACTTTAGTCAGAGCAATTAGATGAAAGAAATTAAAGGGATATGAATAGGAAAAGAAGAACTCAAACTATCATTATCTGCAGATGACATGATACTATACTTGGAGGATCCAAAAAATTCTACCGGAAAACTTCTAGAATTAATAAATGAATTCAATATTGTCAAAATGGCCATACTACCCAAAGTGCTATATAGATTCAATGTGATTCCAATTAAAATCCCAATGTCATTCCTCATAAAAATAGAAAAAGCAATCATGGAATTCATTTGGACAAATAAGAGACCCAGAATAGCCAAAGCAATCCTTAGCAAGAAGAGTGAAGCAGGAGGCATCACAATACCAGACCTTAAACTATACTACAAAGCTATAGTAACAAAAACAGCATAATATTGGCACCAAAATAGACATGTAGACCAATGGTAAAGAATAGAAGACACAGAAACAAACTCACATAAATACAGTTATCTTTACTAGACAAAGGCACCAAAAACATACATTGGAGAAAAGATAGCCTCTTCAACAAATAGTGCTGGGAAACCTGGAAATCCATATGCAGCAAAATGAAACTAAACCTCTATCTCTCACCAGGCACAAAACTCAACTCAGAGTGGATCTAGGAATTAGACTAGAGACCCTGTGCCTAACAGAGGAGAAAGTAGGCCCAAACTTTCATCATGTTGGATTAGGCCCTGACTTCCTTAACAAGACTCCTAAAGTGCAAGAAATAAAATAAAAAATCAATAAATGGATGGATTCAAACTAAAAAGCTTCTTCCCAGCAAAAGAAACAATGAGGTGAACAGAGAGCCTACAGTTTAGAAGAAAATTTTTGCCACACGCATATCAGATAGAGAACTGATCTCCAGGACATATAAAGAACTCAAAAAACTTAACACCAAAAAAACAAACAACCCAATCAATAAATGGGCTAAGAAACTGAACACACACTTCTCAGAAGAAGGTATACAATTGATCAACAAATATATGAAAAAATGTTTGACATTTCTAGCAATTAGAGAAATGCAAATCAAAACTACTCTAAGATTTCATCTCATGCCAGTCAGAATGGCAATTATCAAGAATACGAACAATAAATGTTGGTGAGGATGTGGGGGGAAAGGCACACTCAATACATTGCTGGTGAAACTGCAAATAGGTGCAACCACTCTGGAAAGCAGTATGGAGATTCCTTAGAAAACTTGTAATGGAACTACCATTTGACCCAGCTATCTCACTCCTCGGTCTATACCCTAAAGACTTAAAAATAGCATACTACAGTGACGCAGCCACTTCAATGTTTATGGCAGCACAATTCACAATAGCTAAACTGTGGAAGCAACCTAAATGCCCTCCAATAGATAAATGGATAAAGAAACTGTGAGATATATATACACAATGGAATATTACTCAGCATTGAAAGAGAATAAAATTATGGCATTTGCAGGTAAATGGATGGAGTTGGAGAACATCATGCTAAGTGAAGTAAGCCAATCACAGAAAACCAAAGGCAAAATGTTCTAAGTGGATGCTGATCCATAATTGGGGGCAGGGCATGGGAAGAATGGAGATACTTTAGGCCAAGGGGAGGGAGGTAAGGGGAGGGGACATGGGGGCAGGAAAGATGGTGGAATGAGATGGACCTCATTGCCCTAGGTACACGTATGACTGCACATATAGTGCGACGCTACATTGTGTATGGCCAGAGAAATTAAAAGTTGTGCTGCATTTGTGTACAATGAATCAAAATGCATTCTGTTTTCATATTTACCTAATTAGAATAAAAATAAATCAATTAATAAAAAAGAAAAGAAATGTCAACCCCCACGCCCACCCCCACCCCACCCCAAAAAAAAGAAATCAGAAAATTTGAAAGGAACTAGAAAAGGAAAAGCTTTGCTACTCAGGGATTCCATGCCATGGGCAGAAACTGCCCGAGACTGTTCATCTGTGAGCTCAGAGAAGTCACTGCCTGCCCCTGGGTCTCATGCAAAGGTTCAGGTGTTTCCCTGATTTATGTGCTTGGCTGTTTGGTCTTTTTTATCTTCTTTATTTTTAAATAACCTTTAGAGTTTTGGAATCATTTTAGATTTGCAGAAAAGTTGTGAGAATGGTAACAGTTGCCACATACCCTTTGCTAGCTCTTGCCGGTATGATCTTCCATGACCTTGGGGCATGTGTCACAACCCAGGAGCTGACGTCAGGACTTTGCTGTCACCTGAACTGTGCACTTTACTTGTATTCCATTACTTTTTCATCAGCATTCATTCTTGTGTTCCAGGATCCAATCCAGAATACGCATTATGTAGCAACCTTTCACTTTAAGGACTTTGACAGGGACTTGAAGGGACTAGAGTAGAGGTGGGTGGGAGAACTCAGAGTCGGATGGACAGAAGTCAAGTTCATGGCTGTGCCCTCAAGTTGATTGGTAACTTTAGGCATGTCACATGGCTGCCTCAGTCCTTAGCTTTTCCTCTCTGTGAAGTCCTTTCTAGAACAGGAATCCCAGGGGCCCCATGATTCTGGGAAAAAATACCCCAATAAATTAACAGACACAACTCCTCCAGTCCTGGGGTTCTGTCTAGATTTAACCGCCTTTTCACCTCCACCTGCTGCTTGGCTCAGATTTCCAGAAGTCAGGTGACCACACTGGGCAGGCTAAGAGATGAACAGTGGAGCAGCAGGAGAGGTGTGAGAAGTTCCGGGAAGCACTTCCCTTAAAGCAAGCCCATGGTGGGGACTGCAGGTCCCAGCACAGGAGCCTTCTCAACAATCCGAAGGATGATAAGAGCAAGAGTAACCAATGCAAAAAAGATAATGATCCCTGTCCCAAGGGCGGGCAAGCTGAGGAGCAGAGAGATCACTTCCATCTAGATTGGCAGATGGCTTCAAGGAGCTGGTGGTGGCTTTTGAGCCACAGATGAAGACGCGAACACATAGAGATGGAGAAAGGCATCGCAGGTAGAGGAAAGAGCACAGGCGACCAGGCCTGTCGAGGACTGAGCGGTGATGCGTGCTGTCAGAGGTTCCCTGTGAGCCTGCGCCAGGTGGGGTGGGAGAAGAGGAGGCAGCAGGGGGCCACGGGAGAGGAAGGCACAGAGCAGCAAAGGGAAATGAGAAGGTGGGGACAGCCAGGCCAGCACCAGGTACGGTAGAGGGGAAGGGAGCTGTCCATGGTGATGGAGATCGCTAGAGGTTTGTCACTGAGGATTGAAAAGTGTCCCCCCAACACTTTTGTGCTTTGTTTCTGTGTCACTGAGCACATGGCCTTGGGCAGCTCACTACAGCTAAGACTCGCCATCTTTCAGGGAGGGCACATTGGTATAGTGACCCTTAAATGTTGGTGTCATTCTACACCATCGATAAATAGCTGCTGCCCCAAGCCCCCAGGTGCCCCATGCTGTCCTGGACTTTCTTCCCAGGACATGTCGTACCTCTTCCCTGAAGGGTTAGTGGGCCTCAGGTCCATGCTCCAGGGGCCTCCCATCAAGACGCTCCTGGTTTTTTACCAGCCTCTTCAGTACCTTGTCACCCTAGAAGAGAACAAGTCAAAGGATCCGAAGATCGTCGAGTAAGCATGGAGTCAACCAAGCACTAGCCTGACTGGAAATGGACCAAGATGGCCCTGTCTATGCAGGCACGGGCTGGATTTTGTTTCTGGCTTCCTGTAAATGTTTATATCCTTGGCTAATTATAGCATCAACCTCTGATGCATATGCGTGCCTTCTCTTCCCCTCAACCTATAAGGCCCTGTCTCAGTCCTTCAGACTGCAGTGGTCCACCAATCCTAAGCCAGATAAAAAACAAATTCACACCTAGATACAATTGTAGCACAACTGTGCAATATCCAAGCTATGAAGAAAATCTAAAAAGAAATCAAAGAAGAAAAGACAGGATACTTGCAAGGAAATGATAACTGGTTCCTCAGAAGGCTTGAGTAACAGTAGATGCCAGAAGACATAATTAATATCTTCAGAATGCTAAGGGAAATTACTTCTAACAGAATGCTATCGAACTAGCTAAAGTAGTCTCTAAGAGCAGTTGTCTATTTATAGCCCCTCTTTGAAATGTACATTACCATACAGAAGAAACAGCATTAAGTAAAGAAATGGATGCATTTTTGGTAAGCTTGAATAAAAATTGACTATAAATAAAAAAGATGATTAAAATTGGAGGGATTATATTCATGGTGAGACTAAAACTGTAAACAGTAATATGGAAAATACCCAAGAAAATTTCACATTAAAAGAATTTTAAGGTCATTAAAAATAAAAAAGACTTGCCATCTTTAAAATGGGAGAATCATTGCTGAATGTGCCTGGGACAATGTCTAGCACATTCTAAATGTTCAATAAATCAAGATTTTTTAAAAAATATTTTTAGTTGTAGATGGACATAATACCTTTATTTTATTTATTTTTTATGTGGTGCTGAGACTCGAACCCAGTGCCTCAACAAGCTAGGCAAGCGATCTACCACTGAGCCACAAGCCCAGCCCAAATCAAGATTTTTTTACTTTTGATTCAGAGTAGCTGGTGCAAGAAACACATCTCTCCAAACTCTAGGGATGGACTGTTTGATACAGTAGCCAGTGGCCCTGTGTGCTTATTCAAGCTTAAGTTAATAAAAATTAAGTAAAATTAAGTAAAAGTTTAGTTCCTCATTTGCACGAGCCACTTTTCAAGGTGCTCTGTAGCTGCATGTGGCTGGTGGCTGCCATATTGGATGGCGCAGGTATAGATCTATTCCTACCACTGCAGAACATTTCCTTGGACTTTGCTGCTCTAGGGGAGTAGCAGGACTTGTCTCAGACAGGGATGCTGGGGAGGCCTCTGGGTATGGGTTGTGGATGAGTGTCCGTCACCATCTGGTGCCTCTCACTGGCTGGTCTTTCCCATAGGCTCTCCTGTGGGCCCTCTTACCTCTGCTCCCTACCTTCTTAGGGGGCCCATTTTGTCTTCCTCCATGTCTTCAGTGCTGGGCTTGCTTAGCTGGAGACTTCCTTCCAGAGTAACCTGGTGACTGGTGGTTGGGCTGTGGGGAGCTCCTTAGCCACAACCACAGCGCCTGGAGGAAGTAGGGTCTCCTGCACTGCCACCTAGAGGCAGGGATGGAGACAGCATGGACTTGTGCCCTCACCTTTCCCTGTCCCTCTTCACAGGTGGATAAAGGTATTCATCCCCCAATTTTCCATTTCTGCCTCCTCCTGAAGATGAGTGTCTGTGATGTATTTGACACTAATTTTTCTGGAATTACAAAGAGAGGTTTCTAAAGTGAGTTGACTGGAAAGATTATCCTAAGAGGTCTACGCGAGCAGTGCTGTGGAGACCAGGCGTGGAGCTCTCTCATTTCACTGCCAGGGAAACAGAAGCCTGAGAGGAGAAGTGATTTCTCTGTGGCCAGAAGAAAGGCCGAGTCTCATGGCCACCATGTCTGTGGCTATATGGTCACAATTCCTGACCACAGGCACCTTTTGTCCTCTTCAAATGTTCAGAAGATCTAATTCCAGCTCTTTGAAAACAGACCAGAACTGGCTGGGATAAGCAGCTGCCTGGCCCCCAGGTGTCTGACCTCTCTTCTTTCCTCTCTGAAGTTTAGGTCCCCACACAGATGTCCCAGTAGGGCTGCCTATGAGCCATCTGTACTCTTAATACTGTGCTTTGCCTGTGGTTTTGGGGGAGAGAGAGATTGGCTTTAACAACATAGTATATTGGATCTAAAAGTCCAGATTCCTAAACTTCTTGAAACCAATTGCTGATTTCAATTCCCCTGTGGCAACAGTGAGCCCAGTCCCAGTGCAGTGACTATGGCTGAGTTGAGCCACATGTGCCCCTTTGGCCAACGGCACCCTTAGGTTGACCACTCCCCATTGCTGCAGGAATCTCATCTCATTTGGTACCAGCCCAGGCTTTCCAATCCCTGACATAAAATTTTAATTCAATAATGGATTATAATGGTCCAAAGTGGTCCTGGAGCCACTGAAGGGGTCGCTTATGGGGAGATGGCCAATGTCTCCTTGAGGGGTTCTTCTTCCTGCTGAGGAGGATGTAAGACATCTGAGAAATTAAAGTCCAGAATAATTAGTAAAGAACAAAAGACGAAGACAGAATTATGGTTTCAAGAGGGCGGGACCCCTGACACATCCCAGCCCATGCAGGAGCTGGGCAAGACAAGAGAAAATGGCTCCCACACTGCGGAACAAGTCTGTTTGTTTGTTTGTTTATTTATTTGGTACCAGGGATTGAACTCAGGGGCACTCAACCACTGAGCCACATCCCCAGCCCTATTTTGTGTTTTATGTAGAGACAGGGTCTCACTGAGTTGCTTAGCGCCTCGCCGTTGCTGAGGCTGGCTTTGAACTCGGGATTCTCCTGTCTCAGCCTCCCTAAGTGCTGGGATTACAGGTGTGCGCCACTGCACCCTGCTCCCATGGTTTATTTAAAGGGGTACATCAAAGGCAGGGATAAGTTTTCAAGGGTGGAGTCTTGCTTCTTGGTGTCTTGCAGTCAGCAAGCTGACTGGAATCTTGGCAGGGCACACCCATCTCAGAGGGGTTGTGCAGCTACAGCAGGTCAGCCTGTCTCTGGTGCTGCATGGGACATTTGGCAGAGCTTGAATAGGGCTCCGAAAGTCTAGACAGTCAACCAGAGGAAATACTGAATGGCGTTCTTAGACACCAGATTCTCCTATTCAAATGGCTATGATGCGCGGTGGTCCACACATAGCCCACGGATGGCTCCCTACAGTCGCTTGTCATTGGTATCCAGGGAAGGAAAGCTGAGAGATCCCTCTGGAATGAGTATAATGGACTTTTTCTCAGATTCACTTAAGTGAACTTATGAAAAACCAGAACCACAACCCGGGGGCATTCCAGCCTCCCTGAAGCTTCGGAGCCCGTGAACCCCAGGTCAAGATCCACAAGTGAACTCAGTAACATACTATCTTCCAAGTTACCAAAGATGGCAATGTTGCCTAAATCCCACAACTACATAATATGAACTACCTTTTTTCCAACCCCCAAAACAGTATCTTCATTGCCTGTCTATCCACCCTAACAGATTCCTTTAAGCCTCTACCAGCCTCCTGGGTTTTGTTTTGACGGTACCCTAGTTTTGGGCAGCAGTTTCTGTTTTGGTTATTTATTGCTGCATTGCTGCTTTAAAATGACCCCAAAACAGTGGCTTAAAAAATTGGTTAATCAACTCACAGCTTTGTGGGTCAGGAATTAGGGCAGGGCTCAACTGGTTGGCTCCCTATGATGCGCGGTGGTCCACACATAGCCTTTGGAGCATTTCATTTAGCTGTTTTCAGCCAGAGGTGGGTGGGTTGGAGTTAAAAGTCAAAAGTTTTCCCCACATGTCTGGCACATCTTTGCTCCTCCTAATACCTTTCTCTTCATATGGCTAGCCTGAGCTCTTCACAGCAGCACGAGGTAGTCAGGTAGTCAGATTTCATACACAGTGGCTGACTTCCAACAGGTAGTGTTCCAAATATGTGTAAACAGGAGCCCCATGCCGTTCAGACCAACTTCAGAGGTTGTATAGTGTCACTTTCATTTGGAATCAAGGCACCCCAGAAATCTCTTCTCAAAGCAAAGTCTTTCAACAAAGTTTCTACTTTTATGCTCTTGAGTCTGTGATAGGTGTAATCTGGCTGATTGCTGAGATGCTATCAAGGCATCTTTCCTTTGGTCTCTCTACAAAGTACTTGATTTCTCTTAAATGGCACTAATCTTCAGCAATCACACCTTCCTTGGTCCCAATTTTATAGACACTTTTCTGGCCAAACTTCAAGTTTTTCAAATCTTTATGCTCTGATATTTGTCCCCAATTCTAACAGTAATCCTGACTAAGTCATCAGCAATACCTGCTACAGTTTTCACCACCTGACAGTTTGAATGCTATGTTGCCTTGAAATTTTCTCCACCAGATTAACTAGTTCATCACCTTTAAATTCAGCCTGACACAAAATATCAGGGCATTGCCAAAATGTAGGAAAGTTCTTTGCCAGAACTTGAGTAGTCTCAAGTGCAAGAGGGTCCTCTTTCCCATCTGAAAACTCACAAGCACAGTCTTTGCTGTCCACATTCTATCAGCATTCTGGTCTTCCAGACTCACACCAGAATCACCCCTTAAGTGCTCCACATCCAAAGACTTCTCCAGCTTGCATCTCCAAACTTTTCCAAATTTCCTTCCATAAACTAATTCCAAAAACTTCTGAACCACATGGTCAGTTATAGTCACAGCAAAAGCCCTATTCCTGGATAGCACTTTTCTGTGTTAGTCAGCTTTTCATTGGTGTGACCAAAGTATATGAGAAGAACAACTTAGAGGAGGAAACATTTATTTTGACTCAAGGTTTCAGAGGTTTCAGTCCATTGCTTTAGGTATGAGGTGAGGTGAGGCAGAATATCATGGCAGAATGGCATGGCAGAGGAAAGTTACCCATCTCATAACAGCCAGGAAGCAAGAGAAAGAAAGAGGGAGAGAAAGAAACAAGGGTCATGATAAGAAGTGGTCCCCAAGGGTACACCTCCAGTGACCTTACTTCCTCCAACTATGTCCTACCTGCTACAGTTTTCACCACCTGCCAGAAGTCCATTCAAATTATTAATCCATCAAATTGATTAATATATTGATAAAGTCAGAGCCCTCTCAATTGAATAATTTTCCCAAAGCCCCACCTCTGGACACTGCTGCACTGGGAACCAAGTCTCCCACACGTGAGATTCTAGGAGGCATTCCAAACCCAAACCATGGCAGAAGAGGTTGGAATGGCAATGAAATCTTGTATGAGACCTTTTGTCCGGCAGCACTGGCTTGATAAGTGAGATGTTCTGGAGTGAGGCTGCCTCTCCCTGTGACCCAGTTAATTGTGGCCTACCTCACATATTTGTGTGCACTTTTGAACTTTGCACTCTTGGACATCATGCACAGATAGATTATCCCACTGGCCCCAGGAGAAGGGTGAGAGACACATGAGAAGAAGCACTCAAGCTGTCACCCTGGTGAGCTCAGCCTAACCCTGCCAGTCTGCAGACATCCTCCCAGGTGGCAGAGCCTGCGGGTGAGCACAGGAGTCAGGAGCTCAGTGAAAGCGGCTTGAGGCAAGAAATAGTCACCTTAATATAAATAGATTGGCAAGAACTGTTACAGCCTCACAGGAGGGGACACAGGCTGTGCTGGAATGATTCTCCCCATCAAGTCGTCTAAGAATCATTTCCACTTAGTGAACAGGGAGAAACTGGATGATTAGAAGTGCTCCTTGGAGCCTCCGCATAGAAAACTACACTATTTGTTTTTGCAGAGAATGGATTGTGATCTCTACACCTCCTATTATCATCTTTCTGAAGATCCAGGTTAACAAATTCTTCTATTATTTACCTCTTCTTGCATGATAAATCACTCCCCAAATTTAGTAGTAGCTTAGGACAACAAGCTGTTTCTGCTCATGGGGCCTTTGAAATGCTTCGGGTCTCTTGTGAGATTTGAGTCAAGATGTCCACTCACCTCAGGAGCCACTCAGAGACAAACTAGCTGAGGAAATTCAGGATTGGCTTAGGACCAGACATGACCGGCTACTTCCAAATGCTGCTGCATGAAGCCTCTGCAGCTGATCAGGGAGTTTTACAAACATAAACTCAGAAAGACACCTCCTCCCATCCCTCAGAGACTTTGGGCTCAGTCTCCTGGGATACTTCACACTTTAAAAGTGAATAACAAGCTTTTCTTGAATAGCAAGATTTCTTGCAGAATAAAATAATTCTACTTATTAACAAAAATGTTTTATTGTTTTCTGGTCATGAACAAGACACATGCTCTTGTAGGCAATTTGGAGGATATAAAAACATTCAAAGCAGAACACAATGGTCACCTCCATTCTATCATCAAGAGCATCTCTAACAAACTTTCATTTAGTTCCAGGCTTCCTTGTGGATATTGGGACACACCAGTAAACAAGTGTCCATGGTTCTACTTTATGGGGTTTTCAGTACAGCAGGAGGGAAGATCTTGCTCTACTTACTGAATTTCTCTCCAGTCCTCTCCCCAACCCCCCTCTGTGTATGATCTTTCTTTAAAATGTCAGTAAAATACCAGAAGGGCTTAGTGTGGTAATGGGGGCTTGGTCTCAGCTCCATCTTCATCTCCCATGTAATGCAGGAGGCTGTGTGTCTCTCTGTCTTCTGGTAAGGGTGACTGGCTACTTCAAAGCACGGGTACAGGGACCATCAGCTATGGCCCCCACCAACCTCACCAGAGCCCTGAGCCACAGACCGCTTGCTTGTCTGGAGGACAGGCAGCCAGGACAAGTGCTGTCAACAGAAGATCCCTTCCCATTTGCTGTGCTGGTTCCAGGAACTGACCTGGCAAATATTGACTAGGCTACTGGGTCTCCAAACACCATTTTTCTGTGGTAGGAGGACTTGCAGGCTGAGGACCGAGGCCCGGCTCAGTGATAAGGCTCTGTGAGTACTGGGCTCCTGCTGGAACCAAGAGCAGGTGGCTGCCACCTCCCTGCCCCCGCCCCCCAGTTCTCTGTTTCTCCATCTCTGGCTTTAGAGGTAGGGGTGGGAGAAGTGAGTCCCCCAAGTGACAATGAATGGGATGAGCACTGCTTCTGAGTCTCCAAGTCAGAATTTCACGAGTCTCCAAGTTAAATTTTCAATGACCTTTGGCATCCAGGACTTTGGAGAGAGGAGCTGCAAACATTCCTGGCAGACAGACAAGCCTACGCAGAAGTTCACACCAAGCACAGGACAAAACTTACCAGAAATCTTGTGCTGGGAACAGAGGCATGCCTAGAAGCCCCAGTCTGGACCTGGGTCTTTCTTCTCCTTCTTACCAGGCATTTATCCTGCCCTGAGTCTCGGTTCCTCATATGTACAACTGGGGTAAGAATCCCTGTGCCTCAGGGTTCTCAGCAGGATTGAATCAAACACAAAGCAGGTGCCACCTGCATTCGGGCAGGACCATTCTTCATTGCATGTAGCTCTTCTGAGCAGTTCAAAGCCTCCATGTGCTCAAGTCTCACCCACCGAATGCCGGTAGCACTCGCTCTTCCAGTAGTCTACATGACCGGAAACACCACCTACGCCCACCTCTCTCATCCCTCCTCCCTAATTTACAAGGGAAGTCTTCTGTCTGAAAAACAGTGATACAATGTACCTAATATCTCCAGCCCTCTAGTAAACACTTAACCAATGGAATGTTATAATTAATGGATAGGGTTCTTCATTTTCCTCCGGGATCTTTCCAGAAAAGGAGCTATGAAATGAACTGGATATCATTGCACTGGGCCTTGGTGGACAGGAAGAAAACCCTACTATGCTGTTTCTATGTTCAGGTGCTCAGTGTGTTGTGTGTCGCCCAAGCCTTAACCTGCCCTGCCCAGGAGGTGGACCTCTTCCCTTGCATTTTGCAAAAGCCAACACCATTGGAAGGAGGTTCCTTTGCACTGCATCCCAGTGAGTTACTGCAGAGCCTTAATTCCAACCCAGACCCCAGACACAGTTCAGTCTTTCCTGGGAAGTAGATGTTGTTTTGTGGGTCTGGGAGTCTTTGGGGTGCCGCAGGGCAGAAAGTGGTGCTGAGTTCAATGAGATAAAAAGAATAAATGAGAAATAGTTTGATCATAGCTGTGTTTCTGATTTTACCTAGGGACAGACCAATTTATAATTTGTTGTGCTTCTGACAAATTTTCCATCAAAAAGAAAAACTGAAATGTGCAGGACATGTCAATGAGCCACCCCTACTGAGCTGTGCTAGAGGGAGGGAGGACATGGCCTTGGAAAAGTGCCCATCACACTTTGACCAGCAAACACGTTTCAACATAACAGGAGACAGCATTCGCGCCTTCCAGTAGCTGGCCTTTGAATACTGTTAGGGCAAAGTGTTCAGGACACCAGGGGCTAATGCCACCTGCAACACTGCCCTCCCCGGCACTGCCACCCCAGTTGTCATTTATCCAGAGGCCATTAGCTTGGGCAAACAGTATTCAAGGTGCTGATTGAGTCACCAGTATTTTCAGGACAAGCTACCACAAGGCATCAGGAGGTCAGAATTTGGCCCCCACTGAAGGAACAATGGAGAGGTTGGTTTCAAGGGAAACAAGAGGACGTCAGGGTGTGAAAGATCTAGGGGTGCATGCATGGGGGACCTCAAAGGGAAAGGAAGGTTTTAGACACAATGCAACACAGTGCCCCTCCCCTGTACATCCTTCACGGAAGCCAGGGGTCTTCCGGTTCCTGCACCACTGCACCCCCACAGGTGGACCAGACTTTCTTCCAGCTTGTCTTATAACTTAAAAGACAGTCCAAGAGGTGCTGTACTAGTCTTCATGGGCTGCTTTAACAAAATGGTAAAGTGCTGCATTTAAACAGCAGAAGCCTTTGTCCAACAGCTCTGGAAGGTGAGGTCCAAGATCAAGGGGTGAGTAGAGCTGACTCCTCCTGAGGCCCTTGGGAAGAATCTGTTCCAGGCCTCTCCCCTGGCCCCTGGTGGCTGCTGGCAGTCTTTGGCTTTGCTCAGTTTGTAGGACATCACCTGTGATCTGTCGTCTTCTCCACACAACCTTCTCCCTGTGTGTCTCTGTGCCCAGAGCACTTGTTTTATAAGGACCCCAGTCATACTGGATTAAGAGCCTACTCTAATGACCTCATCTTAACCAATTATACCTGTGATGATCTTATTTTCAAACAAAGATCACCTTCAGGGATCCTAGCAGGTGGAGGTTCAGATACAATCTACCCATAACAGATGGTTCCTAAGCCTCCACATCAATCAAAGATTGAGGAGTCAGTCACTGTACGTGACATCTGTCTTTTCAGATAACAGAGGCTTGATGGAGATGTGGAGACAGATCCATAGCTCCTTCCTGTCCTCCCAGGACCCATCAGTCCTGTTGCTTCGCCCTTGCCCATGGGCTGCCTCGCCTCTACACTGCCCAGGATGATCCTCACACTCACAGTCCAGCTAAGGAAGGACCAAGAAAGCACAAGGACTCCTCTTTCTCTTTGGACCCAAATGGGCTTTGCATATCCTCCTTTTCCTTCCCAATGATGAAAGTGTAGTACATGGCTGTGCCTAGGTGCGAGGAAGGCCCAGCGTCATTCAATGTCAGAGCATCCTGACGGCTTGTTCCAGAGCTCTCCTCTCCATTTATTCGCATGCATTTGCTCACTTAGCCAGTGCAGGCCACTCCAACTGGACCCTGAAGCTTGTGAAGTAGAGAATTGGGATTATTTTCTTCTCCCCACTAGATACTCAATACTTGGTGCATTTCTGGGGTTGGATAGATCCTTGAGAGAAAATGGAAAGAAGGAAGGAAAAAAGAAGGAAGGGGGAAGGAAAGAAGGTAGGAAGGGAGGGAGGGGAGCAGGATAAACTATGGAAGATTTTTTATAGCCCAGAGTCCTTTACTCAACAAACTCTAGCACCCATGCCGCAGACAGAGGGCTGCTGGGCTTCCCCAAACCTGGGGGGACTGTGTGTCATCTACCACCTTGTCCTCTGCAGTGTGCCTGTGGTACCCTTGTGGGACACAGTTTGAATGGTGGGGCTTATTGGTAAGCAGTGGGGAAAGATGAAGTTCCTCGTGAAGAAGAGGAACTGACATGTTTGCCATCTTGCTTTCAGAGGATGGGGCCGGCGAGGCTGTGGCTGCTGGGAGCCGGGATCCTGGCCTCTGTCCACTTTCAGCCCTTTGCTGCCCATGGAGATAAGAGCCTGGGAGCACATCAGACCCCCAGCCACCAGCTCTCAGAGCCAGCCCCCGCCTACCACAAAGTCACACCCACCATTACCAGCTTTGCTTTGCGCCTGTACAAACAGCTGGCAGCAGGCCCCCCGAGAAACATCATCTTCTCCCCCGTGAGCCTCTCCAGCACCTTGGCCCTGCTCTCTCTTGGGGCCCAAGCTGACACCTCAACTCAGATCCTGGAGGGCCTGGGCTTCAACCTCACAGAGACCTCAGGAGCCGAGGTCCACCGCGGCTTCCAGAGCCTCCTCCGCACCCTTGACCTGCCCAGCCCCAAACTTGAACTAAAAGTAGGAAGCTCCTTGTTCCTAGATAAGCAGCTCAAGCCTCAGCAGCACTTTTTGGACAGGCTCAAGGAGCTGTATGGTGCTTTGGCTTTTTCTGCCAACTTCTCGGATTCGGCTACAACCAGGGGGCATATCAACAACTACGTGAGAAAGCAGACATACGGGCACATCACGGACAGCCTGCAACAGTTCAGCCACGACACACTCATGGTTCTCTCGAACTACATCTTCTTCAAAGGTGAGAGCTTACTCAGACACAAGGACTGTCACTGCGCAGAGGTGACCGACACATTCTTTACCAGCCTCAGGGAATGCTGTTAGCCTTATGGGACAATCTGTGAATGACAGTTTTCCTACCCTTGGGTAGCTCAGGTCCCATGCGGGTTGGACCTAAGTAGAGGAAACACAGCTCAGAGGGATGGTCCTGCTCTTGTGTGGGTGTAGGTGGCCTAGAGCTCTCGGAAGAGATGTGCACCCATCCAGACTTGGGGAGTGGAGGAAATCTCCCCAGAAATGCAGGCATATGAGTGGAGACACACAGAATGAGTTGGATCTACTCAGGTGAAGGGGCTGAGCGAGGGTGGGGAGAAGAGCTTCAGGTTGACACACAAAGCAAGCGTGCGTAAAGGGTCAGAGAAAACAAAGACCAGGATCTCCAGACTCTTAACAGTAGAGTGACGTGATTGCATCTGTTTTAGAAAGATCAGTCTGGCTGGGTGTGAAGGTGAGACCCGTCCCAGCTACTTGACTGAGAGAGGAGGATTATGGACTGTAGGAGTTTGAGACCAGCTTGGGCAACACAGTGAGACCCAGATTTTTTTTTACAAAAAAACGGGAGCAAGATGAGTCTGGGTATGGTTTGAAAATGGTTTGGAGGGGAGTAAGCATGGGAGAGGAAAGGCAGGCTGGGCATTTCTCAAAGTGGTCCAAATAAGTGTGACGGTAGCCTTGAATACACCTGTGGCTTTGGAAGTAGAATCTGCAGTACTTGGTCATGGACTGAGCACCTCTGTAGAAGCTGATTGCCTAGAGGCCGCTGGGCAGACGGGTCGATTCAAGTGGCTCGGAAACAACCTGAGCTGTGCCATCAGCATCAGGCCACTGATCTCAGCTCAAATACTTTGTAGCTGTGCAAATGGCATATTTACACAAATTCACAAGCCTCAGTTTCCCCATCCCTGGTATGAGGACAATGATACTTGTTTCTTGTTAGTTTTTGTGATGATTCAGAGATGATGCCTCCCACGTGGAAGGTGCGCAGTGGATGGGAAGACCTTGTGCTCTTAAGAGCTAAATTCCTCTGAAAGGAAATAAAACCATAGGCCACTGGGGCACACACTCTGGTGACACTGTAGTGGCTATACCCAGGCCTAGATTCTGGCATCCTGGCTCTGTACTCAAGCTACTTCTTCCCCCTCACACTTACAAACCCAAGAGAAAGCCGGGCGCGGTGGCTCAAGCCTGTAATCCCAGCACTTAGGGAGGCTGAGACAGGAGAATCGCGAGTTCAAAGCCAGCCTCAGCAATGGCGAGGCGCTAAGGAACTCAGTGAGACCCTGTCTCTACATAAAACACAAAATAGGGCTGGGGATGTGGCTCAGTGGTCGAGTATTCCTGAGTTCACTCCCCAGTACCAAA
>CM053401.1:9170372-9226799 GCA_028644305.1 Xerus rutilus
GGTGGCTCAAGCCTGTAATCCCAGCACTTAGGGAGGCTGAGACAGGAGAATCGCGAGTTCAAAGCCAGCCTCAGCAATGGCGAGGCGCTAAGGAACTCAGTGAGACCCTGTCTCTACATAAAACACAAAATAGGGCTGGGGATGTGGCTCAGTGGTCGAGTATTCCTGAGTTCACTCCCCAGTACCAAAAAAAAAAAAACCCAAGAGAAAGTCACCAGGCCAGGGTGGCTTTGTGGACACCTGCCCAGAGCCGTTTTCCGGGGATGTGTGCTCACGGTGTTACTTGTCTTGTGTCCTCAGCCAAGTGGAAGCATCCTTTCGACAGCTACCAGACCCGGAAGCAAGAAAGCTTCTTTGTGGATGACAGGACCTCTCTCCGCGTCCCCATGATGCAGCAGAGGGAGCTGCACAGGTTCCTCTACGACCAGGAGGTGGCGTGCACCGTGCTGCAGATAGAGTATAGCGGCAATGCCTTGCTGCTGCTGGTGCTCCCTGACCCCGGGAAGATGAGGCAGGTGGAGGCCACTCTGCAGCCAGAGACCCTGAGAAAGTGGGGACAGCTCTTCCTGCCTAGGTAGGTGCCACATGGAAGGGTTCTGGCAATCTATGCTCAAGAGCTGGAGCAGGCCTGGTCAACTCCAGTCCCCAAAGGCCAAATTCTAAGTTTGACTCTGTCTTGCCCTTTACTGACTCTGGAATCCTGGGCAATTTTCTCTCCTCCTTGGTCCTCAGGTTTCCTCCGAGGACTTGATTCCTCCTGAATTGTGTTGCTTGAAAGATTGAGTCAATACTTAGACTGATAACTGGAATGTAAGTGCTCACTGGGTGTGGACCATTACCGGCCCCCAGGTGTCCTGGCCCCAATCTCGTTTCCCCTGGCTTTCCCCATTCTTCATGTAATAATTTAATACCACACAGTAGCAAAGTGTCACCAAAATATCAGCTAAAGGACAATTATTAAGAATGATTATTAGATAAAGAAAATGTGGTATATATCCCAACGGAGTTGTACTTGGCCATAAAGAAGAATGAAATTATGGCATTTGCTGGTAAATGGAGGGAAACGGAGCACATCATGCTGGGTGAAATAAGCCAGACTCAGAATGTCAAGGGTCAAATGTTCTCTCTCACACAGAGAAGCTAGAGAGAAATAAGGAATCTTAGAAAGAGGGAGGATATTGGAATAGAGGAGGGAAATCAAGGTGAGGCAGGAGGAGGGGAATGGGGAATCCTCTTCCATCCAGCTCGCTTTTGGATTTGTGGTTTCATTACTGTGGTTTCAGCTTCTTCTGATTCCCTAGGTCCCCTTCTCTGGCCAACCCCTTCTCAGGATGCATCTTCCTTTATGGAGGGACCTGGGATGAAATCCGGTCCTAAATTCTAAATATCTCCAGCTGCAAACAAACCTCCCCAAAATAAACAGCCTGGGGCTGGTTGTTGCCTTTCGCTGCCCCAGCTGACTGGGCCCAGTTAGCTGGTCCTCACTCCTGGGGAAGACAGGTGCTAGGCTGGAGCCATTGAAGGCCCCTTCGTGTGTGTCTGGAGCCTAGGCTGGGCTGGCAGAGGGGATCAGGGCAGGGCCCGCTTCTCTTCATGAAGCATGTTCCCCAGGCTAGCCTGAGCAGAGCAGCTCAGTGTGATTGACATTGGTGTCAGCTCACGGCTCCAAGGGAAGGGCTCCAAAAGGAAGGGAAGGCTACCACTCTCTGAAGGATTAGGTTCATGAATTAGCAGAGTCCCTCCTGCCATATTGCACTGATCGGAGAGTCAGGAATCCCACCCAGGTTCAAGGGGAGAGCTCATGCATACCGTCTCTGGATGGTGGCCCCACATGACCTAGTAGGCGCCAGCCCGGCTTTGTGGTCACTGGTGTCTTCTCTCAGAGCTCCATCCACACTGAGATGTCAGAGATAGAGAAAGGGCATTTTATATTTGGACAGAAATTAAAGCACCCAATAAAAGAGATAAGATCAAGAGGAAAGGCCAGGACTTAAGGAATTTTCTGAACCTGGAAAGCTCCAGTCAGACCCAGATTCCAGCCCCATAGTTTCAGGTTCCCGCAGGGTGAGCCTGCCCCTTCCCCCACTGCAGGAGGAAGTACCACAGAATCTTCTGGACTAAGTAGGTTTTCCTTCAAACAGGGTTTGCTTTGATTTCTCCTTAAAGACCCAGTTGACTTCTCCTTTAGAAGACCCAATTGGTCTTCTAATTCTCAGGTTCTCCCTGTGTCAGGGAGTTGCAGTATCATGGCAGGTATCTTCATGGAAACTTCAGGTTCTATTGTGTTCCTTCGTTTGGTTGTGAGGAAGGTCAGCTTGCCTAAGGGACCACGTTTCTTGGTATGCTGTTCATTTACTCATTGACATTTGCTGGACACTCACTGTGTCCACTCCACCAGATACCCTGCTGTAAAACTCTACTCAACAACCCCTCCCACCTCTGCCCCTGCCCCCACCAATGGCCTGCAGCTTGCCCACCCAAGATCTGCCTGTGAAAAATGTGTCAAGAGGGCCAAGATGTCCTTCCACTTCAGTTAGCACCTGGACGCTCGTGTGGCCCAAAAGTGAATCTGGCAACAGTAACGATAAACCTAAATTTGATTTTCTGCAGGCATACACTTCCAAGTTGGTTATTAACTAGTCAAATTTATAGGTGCCCTGGTAATTATCAACTAATTATTAAGAAAAAGAATAATCCCAAGGGAAACGGATGGATTTACTGTGAGTTGGAAGACTCTTCAGAGTGGACCCCAGGAAGCGTGGCCACCTGATTGTCAAGGGAGCCCATCTGCAGGAGGGGGTCATGCTGTTTTTCCGTGACTCACATTTTACATACCTGCTCTGCCACTGGATCCTCACAGCCGCCCGTGGAGTGGGCATCTCTGTGCCATTTCACAGACGAGGAAAGGAGCTCAGCCAGGAGGGAGATGGGGGTGGCGTGCACCAGGCGAAGGCCAGGAGATGGAGTGAGGACACGGTTTGGGGTTTGGGCGGCAGACATCACAGGTGCATGAGACGTGGGGGTGGGTATGTTGCCAGCGCTGACTTCACACAGCCATTCTGTGGATTCCATCAGTTCAGCCGCTCAAAAACTCACTCCCAAGTCTGGCGGCTGGAGAGCCTTCCACAAATGGGACAAGTGACCATGTCAGGAGCCATCTCAGGTCCAGCCCCAGACACTCCATGAGGTCTGCAGGGAGGGAGCTCTGGTTATGGGAAGTGGAGTGTCCACCACAGCCAGTGTGTCATTGGCCACTAGGAAACACTCCGCTCTCCACAGCGCAGTCGGCCAAAAGACGGGCAGGGCAATATTTACAAGATGGCACCATTTCTCTGACTCTCTCTCCAGCCTGCTGGATTTGCACTTACCAAGGTTTTCCATTTCTGCATCATATAACCTGGAAGAGATTCTCCCCCAAATCGGGCTTGACAGCATATTCAGCTTGGAAGCAGACTTCTCAGGGATCACTGGGCGGCTCAACAACACCATCTCCAGGGTAAGGCAATGGAGGTGTGCGGGTGTGGGGGGTGATGGGCCTCTCTCTTCTCACATTGTGGGAAATCAAGTTCCCCAGTCTTTTTTTCTATACTGACCTGCAAAACCACGACCTTTACAGCTTCATTTCATGGGCAACTCCCTTCCCACCTCCCCTTCTCCCAGATCTGTATTCTCCATGCAGGAATAGTGTTCTGAATAGATCAGATGCTCATTCGAGGTCATCCATGGGGACAGAATTTTCCCAAACGTGGTATACCTTTGTTTTGATTTCTAGTATGTCCTCTTATTAGGGCATACTAAAATGTTGTGTGTACACGTGTGTGTGTGTGCAACCATATTATGAGCCTCTACCTGCCTTCGTTATAGCTATGGATAATAGTGGGGCATAAACAGGAGGTATATCACTCAGCTTTGCTGCGGTAACAAATGACCCCTATATCTTAGAGCCTGATCACAACCAAGGCTTATTTCCTATTCATATTACATTCAGAAGCAGGCCACTGCGAGCTTCCCATGACTGCTTCGTTCCAGGACGTAGGTGAACAGAGAAGCCCCTGTGTGGGAATACCCTTCTCACAGAACATGCAATGGCTCTTAACACTTCTCCCCATGCGTAGCCTGTGTCATGGCAGTGCCCAGGCCATCCACTAGAGCAGGTTCCACTTTCAGAACCACCGTCAATGGGAGGGGCCATGTTCTGCCCCACAGGTGGCCCCACAAGACACATGGAATGGGTAAGGGTTGACAACTCTCCAACGGGAGGAGAGAGCTGATATTTGGGACTTAAGAATGTCTGTCTTAAGACAGCCAAGGTCTCTCCCTGAGATTTGATTAGGGGCATGGAGTGTGTGTGTGCACGTGCGTGTGTGCGTGTGTGTGCACACCCATGTTGTGTGGCAGGAGGGTGAAGAAGAAGGAAAAGAAATAGTCACATGTCTTAAAGAGGTTTTTGCACAGTGCCTTTAAATGCTATATTTGTCTTTTCCTCGAGCCTTTTGGAAATAAAAGGGAATGTCAAGGCCTTTTTTTTATCCAACTTCTTTGAAAAGCTCAGAACCCTTCTTCCTAAGAAGTTGTATGAAAATGAGGTTAGAAAAGAAGTTCCTCACATGGAAGCCAGGAGAGGGCTGGGCGTCCCTGAGCTCATTGAGACCCCTGAGGTAGGCTGAGCAAGCCATCGGAAAGCTGCGGCTGCGGCTGAGGCAGCTCAGCTCGTAGAAGAAACGAGGTGTCCCCGCCTGGGCCCCGGCTTTGCCGCCGAGCACACCCAGGCCGCCCCAGTCTGGCTCAGATCCATCTGTCTTTCTGCCAGAGGGTGACGGCACTGTCGGGGTGAGCCCTCAGGAGAGAGAAAATGCAGAGAGGAAGGGAGTGAGGCAAAGGCCCGAGCTGCCTCCTAGGCAGCAGGGCCCCGCGGCCTGGTCAGGTGGCTCCCTCCCATCTCCCCAGTGCCCAGCAGGCAGCCTCTGCCCCCGAAGGTCCCTGAATGCAGGCTGTCTCTGACTCTTCTCTCCTTCTAGGTGTCACACAAGGCCGTGGTGGACATGAATGAGAAGGGAACCGAGGCAGGGGCCGCCTCCAGCCTCCTATCCCAGCCCCTGCCCCTGAACACAACGCGGGCCCCTCAGGCCCACTTTAACAGGCCCTTCCTGCTGCTGCTGTGGGAGGTGACCACCCAGAGTCTGCTCTTCCTGGGAAAAGTCGTGAACCCAGCTGCAGGGTGACAGGAGCGGAGGTCGGGGGGCTCTGTCTCCCCACCAAGCAGGAAGGCAGCACTGTGGAGTGCAGACCAGCTTATGGGCCTGCAGAGGTGCTAATAAAGTCGGCCTTGGCTGTTGCAAACACTGAGGAGCCCTGCTTAGGAGGGAGGGCCAAGTCCCTGAGCAGCTCTAGCCACGCGCTCTACGATCAGCTCAAATCTGGAGTTAACTATAGTTAGAAAGTTGAAAATGATGACAGCTTGCAATTTTTGGCCTCCTAGGAGAAGTCCACCATTGCCATCACCATGTCAGGCACTTTCCAAGTGTCCTCTGGGTAAGGGTCACAATAAAAGGCAAAGAGGACATTAGGAGGAAGGAACACCCCCCCACCCCCAGCAGCTGGTCTGGGCTTCAGCCAAGGGACATGCTCTGAGCTGTTGCTGCTTGGGAGTTGGCTCACCTGGAGAGCAGGCTGGACCTGGGGAGGGGCTCCCTGCCACATGCCATGGAGAGAAGGGGACAGGGACCAGCAGTGCAATGGTGGCGAGCCTGGGGGAGGCCAAATGCAGGCAGCAAGGAGACGACAGCCCAGGGGTGGCCCCGGACCTGGGAAGTACCATGGTCAACATGCCAGGAGGAGGATGCAGCAGGGTCGGGGTGGATGGGGCGGTGGAGATAGGGCATCCTCCAGAACCGAAGCTCAGCACCCCCGGGTGCGCCCCGCAGGAGCATCCGTCTGAACCCAGTGGAGGAAACAAGAAAGGGGCGCCTACTTAGCCACCAGAGCCCTCCACTGTGTGGGGTGACCTCAGGCACCCAGACACCTTCTGACCTCATTTCTGGATCTTTTAGCATTGAAGAGAAGTGTGTTTATTTTGTCTTTATTGGGTGTTAGAAACCAGAGTGCTGTAAGACTGTAAGTGGGCAGGGATCTGGAAACACTCGTGTCCCACTGCAGTCCCCAGCCCTGGCTCTCCAGCAGTGTCCCCGTGGTCACATAAGAACCATACGCAGAAGGAAAATGCAAGTCCAGGGCTTGTTAAACCACGAGCTGCAGCTCTGAACCAAGATTATTTACAAAACCCTAGTCCATTGACCCAAATCTTGGGTCTTTCCACTAAGATGATCCAAAATAGGAAGCCAGTAGCAGGCAGGAGATGAAGGAAGGTGGGTGAACACATAAACAGAAAGCAGAGACAGAGGAACATGTTTACCCATGCCCCATGCTGAATGTGTGCAGTGGCCCAGGTAAGAAAGCAAGGCATCCCCCAGAGGTGAGAAGGGTGATCAGGTCAGCTCTTGGCAGCCTGACCCACCGCTGTAGTATATGGAGATGTCATCAAGGGACACTGTCAACCTCTCCCTGAATGGGGACAGCCAGAGAAAACAGCACATCCAGTTGAACCCACAGGTCTGCGGATCAGCACCCTTCAGGCAAAGTTCCAAGTCTGAGTCCCACATTCAGCTCGTGGGCCTCTGGTGTGAATGTCTATAAAACATTCAGGTTACTATTGATTAAGTAACCTCCAGAGAGCCTGGGCTGAGAGCTCCACCAACTTCAGCAATATCTCCAGCAAGAAGAACGCTGCAACCCTGAATCTCACGTCTATTGTGGAGCTGTGTGTGTAAGGCAGGTGTTTCTCAGAGTAATTGGAGGACCTCAGACAGCAGGAAGCCACAGCCCACCTTTCATTGGACACCTTTTTCCTGGAGAGAGTCAGTGTACTGAACAGATGCTGGTCCCATACCCACTGTCCATCACCAAAGGCTATCCCTGCCCTCTGCTGGTTGCAGAGGGTCATTGACGTAACCGGGATGAGAGTCAGTGGCCCCTTCCTCCTGTTAGGCTGGACTGATGAGGGTCAGAAGAGAGTACAGTCACCAGATAAAATATAGAGCACCCAGTTAAACCTGATTTTTAGATAAACAGCAAATAATCTAATATAAGTATGTCCCATACAATATTTGGGCGATACTTATACTTAAAACATTTTTGTTGTTGTTTATTTGAATATCAGGGTGTCCTGTAATTTTACTTACTAAATCTGGAACCCGAGGGAGGCATGCATATGGTCGACACTCTTGAGTGGATTGGAAGGAAAGAAAGTCAGAGGATGCTAAAGGGCAGACTGGCCCAGGCATCTGGGCAGAGAGAATCCAGAGGACAGAGCTTGGAGGCAGAGCCAGGGCAGGACCTTTCTTCTGCTCTGAGGAAATCCAGGCTGGCTGGCTGAGGAATGGCGTGCAGCTCAGTGGCCCCCCTACACACACCATGGTGGACCTCCAGCCACACCGTGGGTGAGGCCATCCTCTACCAGTGGCTCCAGTTGAACCATCAGTAGTCCATAGCCAGGCCAGGGCTGCTTAGCTGGACTGCAGGTTCCTGAGCTAAATAAATGTCCATTGTTTTAACCTATTAAATTTAGGGGTCATTTGTTATACAGCAAATGGTAACTGATACAAGAGGAAAGACATTGGTACTGGGCATGGGCCTTGGGCAGTCTAGCCTGAGAAAGCAACATGACAAATCACAGTACCCGAATGCCATGTCCTTCCAGGTCCACCCACTGTTCTCCCCAAGGACTGAGCAGCAAGCCTTGAACCTATCCAGGTCCCCCAGCACAGGGACCCTGCTGGCCTGAAGGCCCTTGAGCAGAGCCAAGGAGCTAAGGATAGAGCTTGATCAAGGGTAACCCAGCTATTGGTCCACCCATGAGCTATGTGTCCTAGCTCCGGAGATGGCTGGACCATTCAACACCTTTCCTGGAAATTTAGAATTGGGGGCTTGTGGGTGAAGCCACAGAGCTGTGCAACCACAGCCAAAAGGTCATGGATCAGTCATTCAAGGATACATGTGAAATGTTCAAAAGAAAATGGGGCAGATGCAGAGAGGCCCTGGGAGAGAGAGCTCAGTTCTCATGCTTAGCACTGGCCTGGGGCTTCACGAGTGTCCATCAGGGACTAGAGAGCTGAAGTTCTCCCAGGCTGGTTTCAGGCAAAGCCATGTTCACCTAAGGATAGAGGGCTGCCCAAAGGAGCCCAGCTGTGGGCCATACCAGCGTTTGTGGAAAGGTGGAAACTGGCGAGTCATCAGGCAGCTCTCAGTCTCTCTCACCCTAACTCCCGGGGCCACTGTCTCAATGCTAGACACCCTTCCAGCACCTCTACCTGCATAGATGGATGGAGTCTGTTTACAGGGGCCCTGCTTTACTGCAGGAGACCTACACGAACCCCTAGAAAGAATTTGGAAGAATGTAACACAAGAGAAAGGATGTACAAAAAAAGACCATTATAAAAAGTATTTTAAAATGCAGAAATGGATGTCGTCAATCACCTACGCTTTCTGCCTATGTGTACTGAGCTCAGATCTAAGTTCTTGCCTTTTGAAAGCAAAGATGAAGGTCTAAGCTATGCATAGCTTCCAGTTCTGGGAAACTGCAGGGATGTGTGTGAACATCTCAATGCCTTTTTTCTTTGCTTCTTAGAATCTAATGCCAGTTGGTCTTTGTATTAGCACAGTGTGCTCAGGTGTGTAAGGGTGCAGAGGTACTGTTCTCAGGATCGATGCTCTCAATAGCTCTTTAAAGGTCAAGTATATCCCAAGATATCAAACTTAATTGATCAAATCAACAAAATGATCCTAACTGGGTTCTGAATTTGAGACTAAGGTTTCCAACAAGCAAGAGAAAGAGGAAACTAAATGGGGGCTCAGATCTTTTCACTGCCTGTCAAGACACGCCGATCCCACCGAGAGCTGTCCCTGAGGAGAAGTGGGTGCCATGTGACATCATGGATGTGGTGCCACCAGTTGTGTGGCTCAGCAAATGAGACAGAGCCACTCTGCAGAGAGGGCTTTTCAGTGCCCTCAACAAAAGCTTCCTGTATTGAATCAGGAGTCACACATGACCATTATACGCACCTTGTACAATCCATGACATCAATGTGAAAAGTAAAATGTAGTCATGCAAACATGTGCGCCTAAGAGCGAGTCTGATCAGCTCTTTGTTCCATATATTTTTTTCTTATAGAAACACACATGATGCTTTAAAAACACACCCACTTCACAAAATGGGATCCTGCTGTAATAAACTGCTTTTTCAACTTTCTTTGTCATACTATTTGAATGTCTGTCGCGTGCCATTATTGTAGGGGTGGCATACATTTTTAGTTTGAAATTGTCTTTTGACAGACTTTTCAGCTGTTTTTAGATTTATAAACACCAAGGAGGACCTCTGGCTTCTAGCTACACATGTACGGAGACGGAAGGCTCCATTAAAACTCCTGAGACTAATAAGTGATTGATTACAGCAATGTTGTAGGATTCAACAATAATATAAAACATACCATTTCTTTCTTTTTAAATTTTAATTTATTTATTTATTTTTCAATGCTGGGAATCAAACCCAGGGCCTTGAGCATGCTAGGGAAGTTCTTTACACTGAGATACACCCCCAGCCCACTACCATTTTCTTCTATGCCAACAATGAATGAATTAAATTTGAAATTAAGAACGCAGTACCATTTACATTAGTAACCCAAAATTATTTACTTAGGTATACAACTAACAAAATATGTATAAGATGTATATTAAGAAAACTACAAAACTCTGATAAAGGAAATAAGAGAACTAAATAATTCTATATTCATGGATAGGAAGCCTCCATATTGTCAAGTTGTAAATTCTTCCTAACCTGATCTATAGATTCAATGCAATCCAAATCAAAATTTACCAGTTTATTCTAAAGTTTCTATGGAGAGATAAAAGCCTCAGAATAGTCAACGCATTATTGAAGAGAAGAACAAAGTTGGAGGACTAACACTACCTGACTTAAAAACTTATTCTAAAGCTGCAGTAATCAGGATAGTGTGCTATTGGTTAAAAAGGTGATAAATGCATCAGTGAAAGAGAAAAATAGAGATCCCACAAGTAAACACTCATCATAGCCAACTGAGCTTGGACAAAGGAGTTAAGACAACATGATTAAGCAAAGACAGTATTTCCAACAAATAGTTCTAGAACAACACAACATCCACATGGGAAAAAAAAATCTAGACAAAGACCTTAAAACCATCATAAAAGTTAACTCAAAATGGATCACAGCCCTAAATGTAAAACATGAAACTATAAAACTCCTAGAATATGATATAGAAAAATATCTAGATGCCTTAAAAATGGAGATGGCTTTTTAGAACATCAAGGGCATGATACATGACAGAAGTTATTGACAAGCTGGAGTTTATTAAAACTAAACCTGCCGCTCTGTGAACCACAAGACTATGAGGATGAGACCCCAAGCCACAGACTGGGAGAAAATATTGGCAAAAGACTGACCTGATAAAGGATGGTTAGGCAGAATACACAAAGAATGCTCACAACTCAGCAAGAACACAAAGAACATAGTTTTTAAAAAGGGACAAAGACCTTAACAGACACCTCATCAAAGGAGATCTACAGATGGCAGACAGGCATATAAAAAGAAGCCCCATGTCACGTGTCATCGGGGAAATGCACACCACAGCAAAAAGCTGTGAAATACAACACTGCACCCCTAAGACTGGACCAAGTCCAGCAAACTGCCCAGGTCAAATGCCAGGGAGGATGCCCAGTGACAAGAACTCTCTTCCTCCTGGTGGGACGCAAAAATGGTAGGTAGAGCCACCTGAGAAGACAGCGTGGCAGTGTGCAGGGTCTGAGAGCAGGCAGAGACAGGGCCAGGGCATCCACTGATTCCCTCTAGAGTCGGGCTCTGCCTAATGACAGATGGCTAGATTTCAGCCCATAGTAGGTGTCTTGGGGACAATAACACCAAGAGGTGCAGCGTTGAGAGCTGACAGCTGGAACCACCCTCATGGCTCACTGATGTGTGCTCTGATTGTTAGGTTGTCTGTTGCTTCCTGTGAAGCCCCACCCCCATCCCACTGTGCTGGGGATGGAACCCAGGGTCTCATGCATGCCAGGCAAGTGCTCCCCCACTGAGCTGGAGGTCTCAATTCTTCAGCAAGTGTTTTTTATCTTTTGTTCTCTATTTTATGTCCCTCTACTTTCAACAAAAGGGGTTCAGGAGAGTCTTTCACAGAAGAAATTAGTTTCCATTGTCCTGAAGTGGAAAAAGAAAAGGAAAAAGTGTCTGTGGATTGTGAAAATGCTAATGGATTTTTCTTCCAGTTGTAAGAATTTGGCAAGCAGTTAGAAATAATTCTGAGAAGCATTAAAATTTCTTGCAAGTGCTTTGTTGTAGCTCCTCACTTCCTGCTCCTGATTGGCAGATCCAAGCAACGATTGATCTGGAACTTCTTTAACTATTTGCTGGATTGTTCTTTAGTTCCATCCCATAGAAACCTTCATCGTGGATCCATTGTTCCTTGTGGGTCTTTTTTCACCTTTTTAAAGCAGATCGCCACACATTTTTCAATCAGCCTCAAACAAACTGCTACACGCCTTCCCGACTGCCTCCATAAACTCTTAGGAAACTTGCATCAAAACTTCTGTCAGTTAGCATCAAAGAACAAGAGGAAAGAGAAAGCAGCAACAGAAATAGAAATCCAAGCTGCATCATGCACTAAGGACCATCGGCAACTTGATCAAACTTTCTAAGCCCCAGTGGCCCTGTGTGTACAGTGGGGATAATAATGCCTCTGATTTATGAATGATCTTGATAACAACCTCTGTTGAGTGCTCGTGTGAGGTACATCGCCAAGCACTTTGCAGGAGGAATCCCCAATCCCCACAAGAATGTGGAACATGCTTGCAATTATCAACTTTCTTTTACAGGTAAAACAAAAGCAGCTCAGAGCTGTTCAGTAACTTTGTTGCAATTCAGGTTTCTGGAAAACATACTGTGAGGTTTGCATGCAAGAAGTTTCCTAGGGAATGCTCTCAGGAGCATTCTCTTGAAGAAGCAAGAGAAGCCGGTTTGGACAGAAGGGGAATTTCAACACCATTGCAATGGTCACCTTGAACCCCACAGGGTACTCTGAAGAGGAGACGTGCCAGATGATGTCAAAGGGACCAGACCTGGGAACCCCCATATTAACCCATCACTGATGTGGATTCCTCCCAATAGGTTGTAACTATGGGCAAGACTATTTCCTTCAGTGCAGAACAATTGTCCTAAAAGAACAAAGTCATGAGCCGACAGTGGCCAACCCTGTGGGCAGTGGAATGAATGGGAATCTTAGTCCTGAAGGGGGATCCCCAATACCACAGCATCCTCTACGTAGATGTCACAAGGATAATGAGTGCCAGAGTCAGAACTGAAACACAGATCCACCTTGTTGCAAAGCCCATGCTCTTATCCACTCTGCCACACTGTGCTCTTGTCTTTGTGAAAAAGCAGACATGAACTGCATGGAACATAGAAAGTGCTAATTGGATGTGGATTTCTGTACCAATCTAGGGTCCAATCAGGAGACAGGAGCCACAGTGTGATTTCAACAGGGGAAGTTTCATATGAAGAGACTAAATTCTAACACAAGAGTAATTATAAATATGCGTAAGAACTCTGCAGGGCACCAGGGCTGATGGAGAATATCCAAAAAAAGATAAACTTGGGAGGGAAGGTCTCCTTCCCAGGGGCCAGACCTCATTGGAGAAGGTGCTGCTGCAGCACGCTGGAAGTCAGAGAAGTTTGCTGGGTTTCTTCAGCCAGAGCTAGGAAAACAGACACGCAGAAAGAGGAGGGCTCTGGTGCAGACAGAGGACGCGTGGTGTCCATGACGGGAGAGCCATAGCATCAGAAGGGTCATGGGAGACAAACTTAGAATGGGAAAGCAAAAAGAGGGCATGGGACACCAGTGCCATGGACAGGAAGCCTGAAGCTCGTGGAGTCTGTGTTGAGGAAGCAGTGATGTCAAGGTAGCTGTGCTGGGCCCTGGTGTGTTCTGGGACAGAGCACCACCACCTGAACTGGCACATACGCAGCCCTATTCCCAAGCCCCACAATGCCTCTCCAGCGCCCCCTGCTGAGAAAGCTGAGCATCATGCTCAGCTTTGATGCTGAGTAAAGCATCAAAGTAAAGGAGTGTAAAGGAGTGTAAACATTTCTCCAGTGTAAAGGAGAAATGTTTAAAGAAATCTCTTCCGTTATCTCAGAGTATGTCCTTAAGAGTGAATTTGGAGGCGAGAGACAATAAATGGTTAAGTGGCATGAGAAACATAATCATAAATTATTTAAGAAGTCAAAATAATGACAAAACTCAATTGTTAGAAACACTAAAAACCTAAATCAAAACACACACAAAAATGTGCAAATAATTATGCCCTGGACTTTTCCCCTCAACTCCAACTACCACACAGCGCTTGCCTCATGAGGGAATATTGCAGCTACAGTGCTAACACCTTAGAACATTCCTGGCATACAGCAGGTGCTTAATAAATGTTAAGTACATGGAAGTGGATACCTGCTGTGCTTGAGTGAGGACATTTCCTGGAGGTGGCCACATCCCCTATGAAGTATGCCCAGAACAGCGTCCCTGCCTTGATAGAAGATGTCACAGAAGCACTTGTGTTCCCTTGTCGGTGATTTAGGTTTTTCTCTCTGGCTTCTAAACTTAGCTTAAAGTTGTTTTCAATATAAAAACAAATATCAAACAGGATAAAACTTGAAATTGAATGGAAAAAGAAGTAGAAAATTGTGATGCTGGAAGATGCACCAGAGGAGATCTCAGGGAGATGCTGGAAGAAGATTGGATGACAGAAGAACCTGGGAGCATCTCCTGCACACCTTCCACGGGCAGCAAAGGGGCTCGTGCTTGGGAGTTTGCTCCTCTGAGACGCTCAGGAGCAGGGACTTTCAAATGTCTCCAGTTTGCACTGTCATGCTTACAGGGAGATTACAATGTGGCATTTGGTAAATCCTACTCCAGGAGAGTAGGCCAAGATCCACACGTGATTGAGCCCACCTTTAGTCGGGACCCTGAGCTGCCCCGTAGCTGTGGGGTCCAACCGAGGCAAGGAGGCGGGGACTCCCACGCGTCTGAGCTTCCCTGCCACCTCACGTCTTTCCTAGGGATGTGCAGGTTCCTTCCCACCCTGGGCAGGATGAGACCTGAGCCAGACTGGGGCTGCACAGTGAGAAAGAAGAGCGAGAGTGGGGCTCTTGGTACAGAAGAAGATTCGCAGCCCCAGGAAGCAAGACTCAGAATGGCAGTGTCATCCTGGGAGTGACGGGGCAGGGGCCAACATACCTGAGAGGAAACCAGCCAAGGAGGAGATCACACCTGCATAAGGCCGTGTGCCCAGCACCGTGCTCCTCCTTGAAGTATATTTTCTCTTTATTTTTTGAACTATAATTTCTTTAAATTATGAAAGTAATATGCAAGAGTATTTAGGTATATAAAATTATACAGAGAAGTTTTGCTTTCCGTACAACCTCACCTTTCGGGAAAAACCAGCATTAACAGTCTGGCTGAAAATAACTGAACAAGCAAAACAAAAACAAAACAAGACAAAAGCCAACAAATTAAGCCAAAAATAACATAACAGACCTTCTTTTCCTGATAATGTTAGAACAAGTCATTTGAACTTACTGTCCCACCAAAGGCAATGAAAATAGCTGGATTACATACTCTGTCTTCCTTACAGCAGTGAAAATCTAGCAGGGTAATGAGATTTACTGAGCCAGGTTCCAGGAAAGGATAAAAATCCAGAAAGACAAGCTGGAGCCGCCATCGATGATGATGGCCAGTGTTTGCTGATGTGAAAGAGACTTCCGAGTAGAGAAAGAACCGTCGACTCTGGACAAGGGGGAAACCAACACCTCAGTTTGAAATAGGGGCAAAAACTGTGAACAGACATTTCACCACAGAAGATACACAGGTGCTAAGGGAAGGAAACCAAACAAAACACAAAAAGACCATTGCATTTGAAAAAATCTGGAAGACATGGGGGACCCAGAGCAGATCAGTGGCTGCCTGGCCACATGGAAGATGGGGGTGGGTGGGATCAAACTCTAGGGGTGAGGCAGTTACCTGTACACTCATTATGCTGATTGTGGGAGAGGTTTAGACTTCATTCTTCCAAGGGAATTTAACTGAAGATTTGAGATGGTGGTGGTATGTGACTGGTATGCATTTTTGAAAGATGGCTCCAGCCGCAGGTTGGAGGATGGTTGGAGGAGGTTTGAGTGGGAGGCCAGGAGGTTGCAGTGGCCCCAACAGCCACATAGGGAAAGGGGTTTGTTGTTTACCTAGCACTCTGGTGGATATATGCTCAGCTTGATCTCCCAGCTGATCTTCACATCAACTGAGTAGGTATGATCCTCCTCTCATACCAACGAGAATACTGGGGCACAGAGAAGTTTGATAATGTGGCAAGATCACCAAGTACAAAAATTAAAGATCGCCAAGTACAGATGGTTCCTGACTTAAGACAGTTCAACTCACAATCTTTCACTTGAAAGGCAGGTGGAGACGAACCGAGTGTCAGGACAAGGCGTGGAGTCAAAGTGGATGGCCTCCAAAGAGGATGGCCTCCAAAGAGGATGGCCTCCAGGAAAACAGGCATCCTCATGCCCACCTGGTTGCTCCAAAATGACATCAGCAGCTTCTGGTTTTAGAGATAGAAAAAGAACAAGAAGGAGTCACAGCCAATGGGTGGGTACAATCACATGGTCGACAGGATTTCCCATAAGCCACTGCTGACGCAGGCTGAATGGTCCAGGCAAAGAAGGGTGGTGCGTGGGAAGGGCAGCTCAGCACCTCCATGGTATCACGGAGTCTGCAGAGACCTGCTGTGAGGCGCGGATGACCTAGGGGGCTGCAGTCTCAGGCCCCATGTTCCCCAGACCAGAGAGTGTTGTGACTTCATCATTGTGACAGTTTTAATTCTTTTTTTTAAAATTTGTTCTTTTTACAAACATGACAGGAGAGTGTGTTTTGACATATCATACATACATGGAGTACGACTTCCCATCTTGTGGTTGAACATGATATGGAGTTTCCCTGGTCGTGTGTTCATATGTGAACATGGGAAAGTGACGTCTGATTCATTCCACTGTCTTTCCCATTCCCATCCCCCTTCCCTTCCCCCTTCACCCTCCAATGACCAAATGACCAATCCAATGACCCTCCACTCCTCCCTCTCTTGCCTGGCCTATCGCAAGTCAGCCTCTGCATATCACAGAGGACATTGGGCCTTTGGTTGTTTGGGATTGGCTTATTTCTCTTAGCATGATGGTCTCCAGTTGCATCCATTTACTGACAATGCCATCATTTCATTTTTCTTTATGACTGAGTAATACTCCACTGTGTATATATACCACATGCTCTTTATCCATTCATCTGTTGAAGGGCATCTAGGTTGATTCCATAGCTTGGCTACTGTGAATTGAGCTGCTATAAACATTGATGTGGCTGCATCACTGTGGTATGCTGATTTTAAGTCCTCTGGGTCCCCATGCCAAGGAGTGGGATAATTGGGTCAAATGGTGGCTCCTTTCCAAGTGTTCTGAGGAATCTCCATACTGCTTTCCAGAGTGGTTGCACCAATTGGCAGTCCCACCAGCAGTGTGTGAGTGAACCTTTCCTCCCACATCCTCACCAACACTTATTGTATTATATCCTTAATAATTGCCATTCTGACTAGAATGAGATGAAATCTCATTGTAGTTTTGTTTTGTTTTTTCCAGTTCTGGGGATTGAACCCAGGGTGCTTAACCACTGAACCACATGCTCAGTCCTTTTTTGTATTTTATTTTGAGACAGAGTCTCACTGAGTTTCTCAGGACCTCACTAAGTTGCTGTGGCTGGCTTTGAACTCATGATCCTCCTGCCTCAGCCTCCCAAGCCACTGGGATTATAGGCATGTGCCACCATGCTTGGCTTTCAGTATAGTTTTAATTTGCATTTCTCTAATTGCTAGTGATGATGAATGCTTTTTCATATATTTGTTGACTATTTGTGTTTCTTCTATGAAGTTTCTCCTCAGTTCCTTTCCTCACTTACTAATTGGGTTATTTGTTTTTATGGTGTTAAGTTTTTTGAGTTCTTTATATATCCTGGAGATGAATGTTCTATCTGAGGTGCAGGTGGCAAAGATTTTTCTCCCATTCTGCAGGCTCTCTCTTCATGTTCTTGATTGTTTCCTTTGCTGAGAAGAAGTTTTTTAGTTTGAATCCGTCCATTTATTGATTCTTAATTTTACTTCTTGTACTTTAGGAGTCTTGTTGAGGAATTGGGTTCTGAAGTCAACTTTTGAGTCTACTTTTTCTTCTAGTAGGTGCAGTTCTCTGGTCTAATGCCTAGGTCCTTGATCCACTTTGAGTTTTGTGCAGGGTCTAATTTCATTTTGTTACATACAGATTTCCAGGTTTCCCAGCACTATTTGTTGAAGAGGCTATCTCTTCTCCAACGTATGTTTATGGTGCCTTGTCTAGTATGAAAACTGTATTTATGTGAGTTTGTCTCTGTCTTCTGTTCTGTACCATTGATCTTCATGTCTGTTTTAGTGTCAGCACCATGCTGGTTTTGTTACGAAAACTCTGTAGTATAATTTAAAGTCAGATATTGTGATATCTCCTGCTTTTCTACTTCATTTTTCTCACAAAGGATCACTTTGGCTATTGTGGGCCTCTTAATTTTTTTTTAATTTATTTATTCTACTTAGGTATACATGACAGCAGAATGCATTTTCATTCATTGTACACAGATGGAGCACAACTTTTCATTTCTCTGGTTGTATGTGATGTAGAATTACACCATATGTGCAGTCATACATGAAGCTCGGGCTATGATGTCCATCTATTCCACCATCTTTCTTGCTCCCATGCCCCCTCCTTTCCCCTCCCTCCCCTTGGCCCAGAGTTCCTCCATTCTTCCCATGCCTCACCCCCAACTATGGATCAGTACCCACTTAGAACATTCCACCTTTAGTTTTCTGTGATTGACTTGCTCCATCCATTTACCTGCAAATGCCACAATTTTATTCTCTTTTATTGCTGAGTAATATTCCTTTGTGTATATATATATAACAGTTTCTTTATCCATTTATCTATTGGAAGACATCTAGGTTGCTTCCACAGTTTAGCTATTGTGAATTGTGCTGCTATAAACATTGAAGTGGCTGCATTACTATAGTATGCTGTTTTTAAATATTCAGGGTATAGATCGAGGAGTGGGATAGCTGGGACAAATGGTGGTTCCATTCCAAGTTTTCTAAGGAATCTCCATACTGCTTTCCAGAGTGGTTGTACCAATCTGCAGTCCCACCAGCAATGTATGAGCATGTCTTTCCCCCACATCCTTGTCAACACTTACTGTTGTTTGTATTCTTAGTAACTGCCATTCTGACTGGCATGAAATGAAATCTTAGAGTAGTTTTGATTTGCGTTTCTCTAATTGCTAGAGATGTTGAATATTTTTTATATGTTTGTTGATTGATTGTATATCTTCTTCTGAGAAGTGTCTGTTCAACTCCTTAGCCCATTTATTGATTGGGTTGTTTGTTTTTTTGGTGTTAAGTTTTTTGAGTTCTTTATATATCCTGGAGATGAGTGGTCTATCTGATGTGCATATGGCAAAAATTTGCTCCCAGAATGTAGGCTCTCTGTTCACCTCATTGATTTTTTCTTTTTCTGAGAAGAAGCTTTTTAGTTTGAATTCACCCCATTTATTGATTCTCGGTTTTGCTTCTTGCGCTATAGGAGTCTTGTTAAAGATGTAAGGTCCTAAGCCTACATGATGATTTGGGCCTACTTTTTCTTCTGTTAGCTTCAGGGTCTCTGGTCTAATTCCCAGGTCCTGATTCACTTTGAGTTGAATTTTGTGCATGGTGAGAGATAGGGGTTTAGTTTCATTTTGCTGCATATGGATTTCCAGTTTTCCCAGCATCATTTGTTGAAGAGGCTATCTTTTCTCCAATGTACATTCTTGGCACCTTTGTCTAGTATAAGATAACTGTATTTATGTGGGTTTCTTTCTGTGTCTTCTATTCTATACCATTGATCTACATGTCTATTTTGGTGCTAGTACCATATTCAACATAGTCCTTGAAACACTAGCCAGAGCAATTAGACAGATGAAAGAAATTAAAGGGATATGAATAGGAAAAGAAGAACTCAAACTATCATTATTTGCCAATGACATGATTCTATACTGAGAGGATCCAAAAAATTCCACCAGAAAACTTCTAGAATTAATAAATGAATTCAGTAAAGTAGCATGATATAAAATCAATACCCATAAATCAAATACATTTCTATACATCAGTGATGAATCCTCTGAAAGAGAAATTAGGAAAACTACCCCATTCACAGTAGTCTCAAAAAAATAAAATACTTGGGAATAAATTCAACAAAAGAGGTGAAAGACCTTTACAATAAAAACTACAGGAAACTAAATAAAGAAATTGAAGAAGACCTTAGAAGATAGAAAAATCTCCCATGCTCTTGGATAGGCAGAATCAATATTATCAAAATGGCCATATTACCCAAAGCACTATATAGACTCAATGTGACTCCAATTAAAATCCCAATGTCATTCCTTATAGAAATAGAAAAGGCAATCATGAAATTTATTTGGAAGAATAAGAGACCCAGAATAGACAAAGTAATCCTTAGCAAGAAGAGTGAAGCAGGAGGCATCGCAATGCCAAACCTTAAACTATATTACACAGCTATAGCAACATGAATGGAACATGAATGGGTGCTGTATTTTGTCAAATACTTTATCTGCATCTGTTGAGATAATCATGTGATTCTTGTCCTTAATTCTATTGATCTGATGAATTACATTTATTAATTTCTGTATATTGAACCAAATGGATGAATCCCATTTGATGATGGTGCACTATCTTTTTACTATGTTTTTGGATGCCATTTGCCAGTATTTTATCAAGAATTTTTCCTTTTCCATTGCGAATTTTAGTAATTTGAGTTCTCCCTTCTTTTCTTTATTAGCTTGGCTAAAGATTTATCAATTTTATTTATTTACTTCAAAATATTCTATTGATTTTTGTTTTGTCAATTTTTTGGATTGTTTCTTTTGTTTCAATTTCATTGATGTCACCTCGGATTTTAATTATTTCCTATCTTCTACTGCTTTGGGTATTGATTTGCTTTTTTTTCAGGGCTTTGAGACGTAATATTAGGTTACTTATTTGTTGACTTTCTAGTCTTCTTTTAATGAGCTCAATGTAATGAACTTTCCTCTTAGCACTGCCTTCATAACGTCCCAGAGATTTTGATATGTTCAATTGATATTCTCATTTACCTCTAAGTATTTTTTCTTCCATTCCTATTTTTTTCTGCTGTCCACTCATCATTAAAAAGTGTATTATCTCATCTCCAGTTGTTAGAGTAGCTTCTATATTTTATTTTATTGTTTATTTCTAATTTTATTCTATTATGATCTGATAGGATTCAAGATATTATCTTTGTTATTTTGTATTTACCAAGAGTTGCTTTGTGGCCTAAAATGATCTATTTTAGAGAAAGATCCATGTGCTGCTGAGGAGAAAGTATATTCAGTCATTGATGGATAAAATATTCTATATGTGCATGATACATCTGAATTATTAATTACATTTTTTAGTTCTATAACTTTTTTATTTAGTTTTTGTTTGGAGGACCTATCCAGTGATGAAAGAGGTATGTTAAGGTACCCAGTATTATTATGTTGTGGTTATTTGAGAAGAGTTTGATGTACATAGATGCTCCATTGTTTCGGGCATAAATATTATGATTATTATGTCTTGTTGATGTATAATTCCCTTAAGCAGTATGAAATGTCCTTCTTTGTCTCTTCTGATTAACTTTGACTTGCAGTCCACTTTATATGATATGGGGATAGAAACCTCTGCTTGTTTATGAGATCCATGTGAATGATATATTTTTTCCCATCCTTTCACCTTCAGTCTGTGGATTTCTTTGCCTATGAGGTGAGTCTCTTGGAAAGAGCATATTGTTGGGTCTAGTTTTTTAATCTAATCTGCCAGTGTATATTTTTTGTTTGATGAGTTTAGGCCATTTACATTCAATGTTATTATTGATATATAATTTTTATTCCCTTTCATTTTGATTTATTTCCTATTTTTCTAAAATTTTTTTTTAGTTGTAGATGGACACAATACTTTTATTTATTTTTATGTGGTGCTGAGGATCGAACCCAGTGCCTCACAAGTGCTAGGCAAGTGCTCTACCACTGAGCTACAACTCCAGCCCCTTATTTCTTGTTTTTAATTTGAGTTAGTTTCTCTAACTGTTCTTTTAGTGTAGTTCCTTCCTTTGCTGTTTTTCACTTTTATTTTTCATTTCTTCTTCATGTAATATCTTACTGAGTATGTTTTATAGTGCAGGCTTTCTAGTTGTGAATTCCTTTAACTTTTGTTTATCATGGAAGGTTTTTATTTCATCATCAATTCTGAAGCTTAGTTTTGCTAGGTACAGTATTCTTGGTTGACATTCATTTTGTTTCAGATCTTGGTATATATTATATATTGGTATATAATATGTATTATATATCAGTATATGTTATATATTATATTATTATATTATTTAGAAGGTCTGGGTAGAGAGACCAGCTGAGATCTGGATCAGTTTCCCTCTAAATGTTACCTGTTAGCACAAAAGGGCTGCCCCAGATGCAAACTCCATGGATCAGCATAGCCTTTATTCAGGAATGGAATTACATCTCTGATGGAACCACTGTCCTGGTGGAAAATGAGCCACTGGACAAATGAGGGGACTGGGCTTATATAGGTTATACTGAGAGGTGACTAAATTAATGATCTTATCAATTTGCGGCACTTAGGAATTTGGGGTCTTGCGGGCAAGATGGGGAGGGGTCTAGGGTCAGCAGTCAGTTCTGGGCACTCAGAAACAAGTTGTGAGAATTTGAAAATTTGTTTTTACTGGGCAGTATTTTTCCCTGGAGGAGAATGGAGGGTCTGGGGCCAGCATTCAGTACCTATCCTTTCCCTTCAGGGTTCCATTGAACTGTCACTGAGACAGGATTTATTTGGGAAGGATCAATGTTTTGGCTTCCTTTCTAGGGACTGTTTTGTCACTGGGAAAGAATCAATGTCATAAACTCGCTGCTTTTCTCTACTTTCTCTCTTCCCAGGCTGTATTATTTTGGGCTTTGTCATTTTCCATATCTAACATTACCTGACATTTTTTCTCTGCCTTTAAAATTCTATCTTATTCTGTATGTCAGGCATTTTTGTAATAATGTGCCTTGATGTGGATCTGTTTTAATTTTGTATATTTGGGGTCCTGCAAGCCTCCTGTATTTGATTTTTCAATTCATTCTTTAGGTTTGGAAATTTTCCTAATATTGTTTCATTGAAAAGATTGTGCATTCCTTTGGTTTGTATCTCTGAGCCTTCATCTATCCCAACAAATCTTAAATTTGGTCTTTTCAGGTTATCCCATATTTCTTGGAAGTTGTGCTCATAATCTCTTAACATCTTTTCTCCACAGACAACTTTTTTTTCATTATTATATATTTTGTCTTTATTGCCTGAAACTCTGTCTTCCAAGTGCTCTAGTCTGTTGGTGATGCTTTCATTTGGATTTCTAATTTGGTTTATTGATTCCTTCATTTTGAAGATTTCTGCTTGTTTTTTATTTTATTTTTTTCAGAATCTCTGTCTTTTTATTGAAGCGTTCTTTCACTTACTGTATTTTCTCTCTGATTTTATTTCTTATACTGTCCTTTACTTTGCAGATAAGTTTAGCTATGTACATTCTAAACTCCTTCTCTGACATTTCTCCCACTGTGGTGTCAATGGATTCTGTTATTGGAGTATCTTGGTTTGTTTGGGGCAATTTGTTCCCTTGCTTTTTCATGTTGTTTGTGTGTCTACCCATCTAACAGTATGGATACGAGGCCGTAGAGTTTCTACCCTGTGGACTTACAGTGTCCCTGAAGATTTCCAGTACCTCACTGTTTAGGGGAAAACAAATAAGTGCAACAATCAATGCAAATGATTTACAGCATTAAACCCTATAGTTCCTAGTATGAGGTCTACAATGTTAATTATCACACAAAACAGAAATTATGTGATAAGTTATTGCCTACAATAAATACAGCAAGTTTGCAACAGGGTTTATAATTTAAAGTGGTGGATAGGGAGAGAACAGAAGTGATATAGGATATGATGATTGTGATGGAGGAGGAGAGAAAAAGAAGTAAAAAATTAAAGGAAGAGTGAAAGAGGCAAAAATAGAGATTGGCTGTTAGCAGATGAAAAGAAAGAATCAAGGGAAACAGGTGGGAGTAAAATATATATGAAGTAAGTTTTAAAAAAATAAAATTAAAAATAAAAATAAAAGAATACAAAACAAAAATACACTAATCAAGCATCTTTGCCCTCAAAAAAAACCTGATCTATGAAAAATAACTGGCTTCAAAAATGCTAGAAATGAGAAAAAAACAAATAAGTGTATGTATAAATGTCCATGTACCATTAAGGTCACAATTAAGCCAAGAAAAGAAGGGAGAAACAAAGGAAAAAAGAAAAAGAAAAAAATCTCAATGGAAAAGTTAAAGAATTCTTTCGGTTGGAGTTCAAAATATTCTCAGCTTCTCTTCTAAGCAGTTTTAGATGGGGTTGTCTGGACTGTGATGCTCTACCCTCTGAATTGCTAGAATGAGAGAGCTAATCCCATAGGCAGAATTCTTAGAGTCAGGATTTAGGTTTAGGTGGGCTCCAGGCACTTCACTGAATGCTAGTTGGTCTGGAGATTATAAATCAACACACCTCCAGGGCCCAGTAACTGCCAGTCCACACTCGAAGCCTGTACCCCAGGGATCCCCACTGGGTTCCACTCATGTGGTGGAGGAGTCAATTCTTAGTCTTCTATGTCACTTGTGGACCCCACATTTCCTGGTCTTGAATTCAGTCTCCAAATTCAATCTCCCCGCCCCCTCCAAATCTCCAGCCAGAGGCGTCTCTCCCAGCTGGTCCTGCAAGCAACAGGATTAGAGGGAGAAGGATAGAGCCTGGTGGGTTTCCACAACCAATTGTGCCCTGTGAAAACCTCTCTGTACCTTTGATTTTCTCCTGGCCACTTAAGCACACTCTATGTCATGCAGTATGTGTTTACTGGGCCTGTATTTCTGGCCAAATTTGAGTTTGTCAGGAATTGGCTCCTTCAGCTGCTGCCCCCATGCTGCAGCTGCAAAACGGTTCCTTCCTCTGTCCTCCACATGCCACCTGAAGAAATGGCAGCTTCTTTCCTGCACAAGGATATTGTGTGTGTGCCTTTCAGTTTAGTTGAGCAGTGTCCTTGATCTCTAAATGCTCTATACCCAGACATGCTTCAGGCCTCCTAAAAATGCAGGTTCCTTTAATTCCTTTTTCCCTCCACTTTGCTTGGGGAGGGACTGTTCTGGCTGGTGCTTTCAGCCTGGCTGTGGCAACAGCTGTGGCAACACCTGTGTCACTATTGATTTCTTCCTTCTTTTATTATATCCAACCTCCTGAGTCTCTGATCTACTTTGAATGTCCAGTTTTAAATTCCAGTAAAGCCCTCCACATCTCTTTTTACTTTGTTCACCCACCTTGATGAGAAGCTGCCTGTCTGCTTTCTTGGTTTCACTCCACGGAGCAGCCAGGAAAGTGACCTCTTCTATTCCACCATTTGAAACCCCCACAATTTTAATTCTTTCTCACACTTCTTGATGACACAAAGTGCCAGGCATTCAGGAGAAATCATATTTTAAATTTTGCTCTTTTCCTGGGATAGCAATATGCAGTCTGATCCTCTCTCAGTGCTGGGAAGTGACTGTGAGTGTAACTCCTGGGAAGGTCCTTGATCACTAGGGTGAACAACCCACACCAGTGTGTCAAAGCTAAGGTGTTTGGTAGGTTAGATGTACCAAATGCATTTTCAACTTGGTGCATTTTTAGTTAATGATGGGTTCATAGGGACAGAACCCCATCATAAGTCAAGGAGCATCTGTACATGGAGCTGAGACTTAAATTCCAGTTGTCTAAGAAGTGTTTCTGTATCAAGATTTTGCAATTGTCCACATGAGACTTGAGGAAGAATGAAATAGCAAGAATGTAAAGAAAGAGATGGACTTGAAAGAGATATGAAATTTGAATGTATCAGGAACGACTCTGTACACTGACCTCATCAGGTAGAGCTCACAGCCAAAGATGCTGCTCAGCTCTCTCATAAAAGGCAGATGCAGAGCTGTTCTTTGGCATGTCAAATGCAAGAAGAGGGTGCCATTTAGAAAACAGAGGATTTTTTCCCTGGACATTTTGGGCCTGGAAAGTGATAAACACATGTATAATACAAATGTATGATACAAATGTATCTAATACCACATTTTATATATCATTTATATATGTCATTATATATAGCTAAGAGTTGAGGTGCATCTGGCTACTAAAATCTGTTTTTTTAATACTATTTCATTAAACTATTCATAATCTTTTCAACCATTGTCTTTATATGTTCTTCAAATTGTAAACATGTAACAACTGTTTAAAGAAGGAAACAGCACCAGGGTGTCTAACAAGCTTAGACGTGCTCCTACAGCTGAGAGATGAAAGGAAACTCAATGAGAATAGCTTATGATCTTAGAATATGTTTTTAATGACTCTTTCCTTTGTTCGTTGTTTTATTGTGCTTTCTATTAGATTTCAGATTTCAATTTTGCCTGTGCAGAATTTTTATTAAAATGAATGCCTCTGATGAGCCCAGAAAATCTAAATTACATCCTATTAAACTCTCAGAATACTGTATATTCTTTCATAGCACTTATTGCAACAATTTGTAATTATGTGTATATTTTGTGCTTCTTTTCTAATCTGTCTCTCCCATGAACCACTAGGCTCCATCTGAGTGGGAAAGACATCAGCAGAGTCGATTTCTGTAGCTTCCACACCTAGGATATAGTAGGTGCTCAGTAGTTACTGAGAATGAAGAGGATGGAGCTCACAGAGTCATTGCACCTGTGGGCAGAGGCCACACTGCAGTGCTGCCCTGGGAGTCCCTGCCAGCTTTGCATGGAAGTGGCCTTTGCTGTTGGTCTGCAGCTCTGGCAGCTGTTGCTATGGTGATGAGGGAAAGGCTGGGTAGGCAGGAAGAATGAGCAACTGAAATCAACAGGGAGAGAGGAGAGCTGAGGAAGGAGGACGGGAGGAGGGCGAGTCAGTGGTTGCTGAGGAAGTTTGTATGGGACTGGCTGGCAGTCAGGGGCTCAGGACAGGAATTTGTTCTGGCTCTGGATATTCAGGACTTGTACCAGGATTTTAATAGAAGGCAGCACTTCACCATCAAGAATCTCATTCAGAAATATTCTTCAAGTCTAGCAATCCAGGAAGACCACCCTTTCTTCTCTGTTTTAGACTGTTACCCCCACACCACCACCATCGATTCATATGTTGAAATTCCATCCCCTGATGCAATGGTGGGGGCCATGGGAGGTAGGGCCATGCAAGGTGACAAGGTCATGAGAATGGAGCCTCATGAAAAGGACTAGTGTCCTTAGAAGAGGAGAGGCAAAAACTTGCTCTCTGTCTCTGTTCTCAACACATGAGGAATCTAGGAGTAAGCCATCTGCCAACCAGGAAGCAGGACCTCACCAGGTGCCAGGTCTGCAGGCACTTGGGTGTCAAACTTGACATCTTGGGTGTCAAACCTCCAGAACTATAGCAGTAAATGTTTGTTGTTTAAGCTACCCAGCCTATGGGTAATTTGTTAAAGCAGTCTGTCTCTGTCTGGTCAGGCTGCTATGACAAAATAATTTAGACTGGGTAATTTATAAACAATAGAATGTGTTGCTCACAGTTCTAGAAACTGGGAAGATCAAGGCTCCAGCTAATTTGGTGTCTGCTCCAACAGATGTCCTCTCTTGGTGGAAGAGATGAAGAAACCAACCGGGGCCTCTTTTATAGGGATATTAATTCCATTCCTGAATCCCTCATGACTTAATGACCTCCCAGGGTCCATTCCCTTAACACTACCTCACTGGCAATTAGGTATCAAGATCTGAATTTGGGGTGGGGAAGACAACATTAGCCTGAACTAAGACATCCCCTCTTATCCTATTAATTCTCCATGGAAGTAACTTAAGTGTCTCTAGGAAGAGACAGACAGAGATTGCACCCAGACAGAAAAATCAATGGCCCACAATGTAGGCCAGAATCTAAGCCAACCTTGAGATAACCAGAGCTTCAGTGTATTCAAAAGTAACTCATTAAAAACATTGTTTTCATGTCAAAACAAACATAGAATTATCATCAAGCCAAAGGTAAAGTTGAACTCATGCTTCAAAGGAACCCACCCAGCTCCAGACCCCAGGAAATAGATCACTTCTCCTCCCCAGAGCTTGGAGAGATTTCACAATAGAGTCTAAACAGCAACTGTGTGGCTTACGGCACCCATGGCTAGTCCTCTGCTGCATGATGCTGTCTGTCCTTTCTAGGGCCAGAATAATCCATAGCTGACCAGGTCAGTGGGCACAATTCCTGGGCACTCCGCATTCCTAGTGAAAAAGGAAGGGCTTTCTATACTTGTTTGGAACCTGGGAACACTTGTTGCTTGAGGCAAGTCACCGCCAGCAGTGAGCTTACCAACATGGAGGTTGGGCTGGCTTTCAGACAATGAGAGACACCATCCTCTTCTCTCCCCACTTCTGTCACAGACACGCGTCCTTTTTCTTTCACTCTGCTCTTGTTTACAGTTATCCTCCTGATTTAGTGTCCTTCTTCACTCTCCCCCTCATAAGCCAGTGGCCATCCAGTGTTGCTGTCCACCATGAGATGAAGGGTTGAATGCACGCTACGAGATTCTCTTCCGTACCTTGGCTGGCTCTGTCTTGGGCACGCTCTTGGACTGTGCTGCCTGGTAATTCTGCATGACCACTTCTCCTGCACGATCCTCCCTGTTTCTGGTGCAGTTTCTCTCTCTCCTCCAGAATGTTTCAATCTTCCACCTGCAGTCCTGATACTTATCTTTCCATTCTACCTGGACGCCAAGAAACATGCATGTAACTCAAAAGCAAGCACCATCTTAAGAGGCCAACCCCATTGCCTACCTGCATCTGCAAAAGGAAACACTCAGAGTTGCTCCTGGCTGCTTTGAGAGGTGAGAAGCTGGCCTCAAAGATCAGCATAAAGCACAGAGCCACCACGGGAGGATGTGTCTGACCGGCTAATGCCAAGACTGCTTCCCCCTTTGGATAAACCACTGACTGGGGGGCCACGTGGAGGGAACCTCAGTGTGGTTTTGGGGAAAATTAGATCATTTACTTGCCACTTCTCCTTGCCTGTCAGGAAAAGTAGGTATCAGTACTGCTAGAAATGATGAAGCCACTGTACTCGTTATAATAACAAAAGCATAGAGAAAGAAGGGGAAAGGAGAATCCATAAATAATAAATAACACAATCTGGATTCAGCCACAGTGTCTTCCCAGATCTCTGACATGCATCTTTCCTCTGCATTGCAACCAGTTTGAGGGTGGATTGATGAGCATCCAAAGAGATCCTTTTGAACATTTTCTTTTTTCCAGGCCCAATGCTGGCCATTCTGGCTAGAAGAGGGGAATGAAGCTCAGCCAGGGGGCTTGGGCTGCTGCAAATGTCCTGAGCTGACGTCAGAAGACTTAGAAGGTTCAAAGGATGGAGAAGCAATTGGGTCAGACGCGTCTCTGTCCAGACCTTGTGGAGAGTGGAGGTCTCTGGAGCTGACGATGTGCTGCGGGCCTGGCCTCTGCTCACGGGATAGGATTAGGTGTGGCTCTGGAGCTGAGGTGCTGTTAGATATTCTTTTAGGTCAGAAGCTTCCCAGTGTGTGACTGGGAGGTGGTAGAGGACCGAGCTATGCGGCAGGAGTGAGGGGCTTGGGGCACCCCGAGAGCTACAACACAACTGCCTCAGTATCTCTGCTGTAGCTTTCTCACCCCCGTGAGGGTGACCCAATCAGGGGTAGAGCAGCCTGGCTGCTGGTGAGCACATGAGGTCATGGATGTGAGTAAAAACTGTGAAGAGCTGCCTGGGACAACTGTCAAAAGCAAAGTTTTCAAAGTCAAAAGTCAGCTGAGCCCTGGACAGAAAAAAAGGAAGGAGGCAGATGGAGGACAAGGGCCCAGAAAGCCAGGGGACATGGGACCATGCATGTCGTACTCTTGCTTATCCATATCCCATGGGTGGCCTTGGATCAGGCTGCTTTCTCGTCTGCAAAACAGGGTGATGTTAGAGAGCTCCTCAAGACGCGTAATGAGGACAAAATGTGTCCATATGCATCAGTCACTCAGAACTGGGTTTGGTACCCAATAAGTGCTCAAGAGATGCTATTATTCCCATCATTGCCTGGTCTCAGCCAACGGATGCCAGGTGGAAATACACCAACAGTGCCAGGTCGTCTGATTTCCTAAACAAAGGTGAAATATCTTGATTTTTAAGTATTGGCAACTCACTTTGTTAAACATGTGAACATCTGAATAAAGTCTAGAGTTATTTTCTCCAGACCAATACAGCAATGTTGTTTTCTCAATTTCACAAATGCACCATGGCTATGTCAGAACTGAACAACAGGGGAAATTATTCAAAAGCCAAAGGTTTATTTCAACAGTTGTAGGTAGCAACACACACACACACATATTAGATTTTGCTGCAGGAACACGAGAGATGAGGGGGGTGCGTGCGTTTGGGATAAAAATCCTCTGCTCAAGGTTTTGACAGTGCCTTGAAACATCAAGGTAAGCCTCCCACCTCCCGGACTGACAGCTAAGGGAAGTGTGTGCATCCACTCATGAAAACATGAACATGGAATAAAATAAATCACTGTTTCCAGGTTGTGGCCAGTTTGTTTGAATCAACTGTACTACTGAAAACAATCAGAAAAATGTAGATTTAAAAATTTCCTGAGCCGGGTGCATTAGCACACGCCTGTAATCCCAGCACTTAGGGAGGCTGAGACAGAATCGTGAGTTCAAAGCCAGCCTCAGCAATGGTGAGGTGCTGCGCAACTCAGTGAGACCCTGTCTCTACATAAAACACAAAATAGGGCTGGGGATGTGGCTCGGTGGTTGAGTGCCCCTGAGTTCAATCTCTGGTACCAAAGAAAAAAAATTCCTAAAAGTAAAATTAATTACAAAATGAAAAGTAGAAGAAACCAAGAACCCAGAGGGCAACCAAGCATAGAAGCTGTTTCTGGTTTTACAAACATAGGCCCTTCCTCTGATGACTACACCAGCCCTCCAGGGACAGAGATGTCCCCATTGGCATGGATGGCTCCTGACCCTCATGTTCATGGACACAGGAGCCATGTTGTCCAGTGGGCTCCTCTTAGGGGCCCTGGTCACCCCCCACAATGCGCGAGCACACACAGGTAAGAGGAATGAACGTGAAGTGACCACTCAACCATTTTTTGATGGGAATTAAGAAGATCTGAGGTGATCTATTGCTCACAATGACCCCTGGCTTGTCACCAATGTCTGACACTCCACCACCAGCGGGGAGGGGTCTTGGTAGCAGGTGACACATCACATGGTCAGGTCCTATTACGGTGTGGATGTGAGGTGGCCCCCCCAAAGCTGATGTGTGAGACAATGCAAGAAGGTTCAGAGGAGAAATGATTGGTTGTGAGAGCCTTAACCCAATCAGTGAGTTAATCCTCTGATGGGATTAACTCTGCGGTAACTGGAGGCAGGTGGGGTGTGGCTGGAGGAGGTGGGCATTGGGGGCGTGGCTCTGGGGTAGATATTTGTATCTGGAGAGTGGAGTCTCTCTCTCTGCTTTCTGATCGCCATGTGAGCGGCTTCCCTCCCCACACTCTTCCTCCATGATGTTCTGCCTCATCTCAAGCTCCAAGGAATGGAGCCAGCCTTCTATGGACTGAGACCTCTGAAACTGTGAGCTCCCAAATAAGCGTTTCTCCCCTAAAATTGTTCTGGTCAGATTTTTTAGTCACAGCAGTGAAGAGACTGACTAATACAGATCCTGGCAAGAGAGCAGGCCTCACCATGTGAGGGGGCAGGAATCCTGGTGGCCCATCGCAAAGGGGCAGGACTGAGACAGAGGACCCTCACGGTAGAGGGAAGAATTTGGTAAAGGGTGAGGACGTGCCCTCCTCCAGGCTTTCTCTTCATCTTCCTGAAATCCAGACATCCTGGTCCCTGCTCAACCAGGGTCCTGCAACATTTTGCTTTCTCTTCCCGCATCCCTCCAGCAGGGGGTGCTCTTCCTCATAGGCAAAGATGGAACCACAGAGGACATGGCCACCTCTGACCTGAGGCCACCACATGGGGAAGCCTCCTGCTGCAGGTGACCCTTAGAACTAGCCGAGCGCTGAGCGGAGACGCCAGGCTTCTGATTCGAGGCCCTGGGCCTTCCTCGTGGGGAAGACCTAGTTGAGGGCGGTCAGCGTTTCTGTTACCGACAGCTTGCCCCTCGGCATCTCTGAGGCCGCCTTCGTCTTACGTCCCTTTCACACCCTCACTCACTGAGTAAGCGCCCTGTGAGTGAACCTCCGAGCCAGGCAAAGGTAGGCAAGACACACTCCAGCCTGCTCCTGTGGAGAGAGACAAGAAACAGGGTCGGAAAGTGGCATTCATGGCAGGTTCGGTGGGGAAAGTGCTGAGGAAAGGGGAAAAGAGCAGGGAAGGCGGCCACAGCACATCATGGGAAGGGGCTTACCTTTTAAGAAAGAGTGACCAGAGGAGGTCTCTACTGACAGGATATTTGAGGAAACAAGAAAGGTAATCAAGTGGCCTTGGAGGGAGAGACAGAGAGACAGAGAGAACCAGTGCAAAGTCCCTGGGGCTTATTTCAGGAATACAAAGGAAGCCAGGACAGCTGGAGGGGCATGGGATGGGCAGCAGGGGGCATGCCAGATGAAGTCTGAGAAGAAAAAGGTGCTGAGGAGCAGCTGGAGGTGGCTCTCCCTGCTCTCTTGTTTGGTTGATTAAAATTGGACTCAGCAGTAACCTACAGTTAGCAAGCTAGGCTTTGTAAGAACTTCACCTTTTACTCCACATTACTGAAAAAGTTTCTACCAGAAGAGCAACATGATCTGACTTCTGTGCTGACTATGGACTTCAGGGGTCACAGACAGACGTATGAAGATGCATAAGGATGCTACTGTGGTGTGTCAGTCTGTATTTTATTACCAAAATAAAATGCCCGAGGCTGGGTAACTTTATAAAGAAAAAAAGATGTATTTAGCTCAGTTCTGGAGATTCAAAGCCAGGGTGCTGGCATTAGCTTGGCTCTGAGGACCTCACACAGCTGGTGTCACAGTGGTGGAAGCACACTCAAGAGGAAGAAGTCACTTTGCCAGATGGGACACCAAAGAGGTTGCAGAGTGGCCAGGATTGGTCTTGAATAATAAGCCTAAGAACTAACCAGAATAACTTGAATCCCTTCCACTTACCTAGGGACATCCCCCTTGGCCCCACCTCTTAAAATCCCTCTCAACACTAGCACCCTGAGAACCAAGCCTCCCATACACGAAGCCTCAGGAGACAAACCACATTCGAACCATCGCATGAAATACTACCAGCAAGGGACAATGAGGCAGGGCCTGGATGGACCACAGCAATGGAAAAGGCAAGCATGTTCCCGATTCATTTTGAAGGTAGAGTTTATGGGACTTGCCTACCCATCAGACGTGGGATGAGAAAGCAGCTGGCGGGGTGACCCGGGGGGCTCCTCCTGGGCTGCTGGGAGAATGGGGCTGCCAGCTCCTGCAGGCCGTCAACCCAGCGCCACTCAGCTCCATTGCTCCCCCTGAGAAGAATGGACCTGGGTCCTTTAAATAGCGTTTCCTTTGCCAGCGGGCATGACTAAAGCTTTGTGAGTAAAGAGAACCAGAGACGCGGCAGGAGGGGAAGATATGGCTTCCCCTCTCCTTCAAGTGCTCTGGACAGGTTCCTGCAGGGCACAGGGGCCTTCCACCCCCAAAGGCCAGCTGTTCCCCTGGCACCACTTGGGGTTCTTTGTTAACCAAGTGCCTCTAGTCAGATGCCGCCCAGAAATGGCTTTCCCAATAACCCTAGAAAGTGGATTTCTAGCAAGTTCTGCAGAGTAGGCTTCAAGAAATTTCTGCCAACACAACACCACAGCGACTCCTCTGTTATTCAGAGACTCTTCACTGGACCGTCCCCAATGAACTTGGCATCTCAGCTCTGGGGCTGGGGAACCTTCCTTGGTGTTTGATCTCAGTCCTGGGGTAATGCTCTTCCTTTTATCTGCTCTCCCTTTTTTTCTTTAAAATGTCCTTTATTTTAACAAGCTAGTGTCCCATTATTTCAATTGCCTTTTGCAGTTAGTATCTTTTGTGTGTTAAACAATCCCTGTTAAAATGATTGCATGTTTTCCACTGATGACTGGACCCAGACTGGTGCAAAATTGTCACTAAGAGAGGACCCAGAAGATGGACCTGGGATTTTATAATTGACTTAGTCATGTCCTTGAGCTTGATACAGCATTGGGCTTCATTAGCAGTGTGTGGTACAGGGTGGCATCAGAGTTAGTCAAGGTTTCACCCGTGCTAATTGTCATGACAATAAAGATGATTGTCGGCAAAAGCAAAGGGCCTTCTGAATGCCCGTGAGCACTTAGAATGTGAGAGGGACAGCCCAGTTCCAGGGGCTGTCTGTTCAAGTCACTCTAAGAAGCAGACGCTGGTCTGATGGCCCTAGATGGGTTTCTTGTAGCCACAGGACCAACATTGCTGAAAATCATACACAAAATTTAATCGCGTGGCATGCCAAACAGCAAAGATTGTTGAATTCAGAGTCCTCACGAGTTTCCCATGTTAATTAGGACATTGGGAAACAATGGAATCCTTAAACTTAGAATAGGGGCGTCTGCTTGACAAAATAAAAGTGCTGAACATTTCTCACAGTAATTTTCAAGTATGATCAAAGGTGATAAGAGAAACAGCAAGGCAGGAGTATGAGTGTCCTTCACTTCTCGGGTGTCACATTTAACTCACCCATTAGATGGTGCAGGAGCCTAGTGGATTTGGAGAACAACCTTGGACTCCTGGAGACACAGTCCCTCGGGCCCACAGCAACAAAGATGCTGTACTGATGGTGTCTGGCCACAAACAGCAAGTGCTTTGACGCCTTTGATACAGGCGCACACGGGAGGGCGCCCCAAGTTCAGAGGCAGGCCCCCTCCCGGAGGAGGTTCTTGGAGGCCGTGGCTTAAGCTCCTTCTGAGGAGAAGCTGCTACACCCTATGTCCCCTGCCTCCATCAGGGAGGCCCTGTGCTTGCTTGGCTTGTTTGACAAGCTAAAGGAATCCATCTTGGTATTCCTGGTTCACAATAAATGATGCTCTTTTCCTAGATCTAACAAACACCTACCACTGTTTTCCCACTTTCTAGAATCCTCCTGTAGGTCCTGGAATAAATTCTTTCCTGCCTCAGGGCCTTTACACATGCCCTTGCCCCCTATCAGGCATGTTTCCCCAGCAGCTATTGTGCTCTAGGTACCAACCTTGGTTCTCCTCCTCACAGATGATTTCCCAGATCACTCTACCTAAGGTGGGTTCCCACACACATTCTTATTTTCTATCATGGCCCATCTTAATTTCCTCCAGAGCATAACATTTCTGTACGTATTTGCTCATCTTCCTCGAAGACTTTAGCTACCAGGCTCTTCAACAATTGTCCTTTCTCAGTTCTTGGTGATTTCGATGTCCATGTAGATAGACCTTCCCAGTCCCTGGAGCACCTTCTCCCACTGAAGACATGCGCTCCATGGCCACATCCTTCCTGCTGTAGTTATCAAGACTGTGACCCGTCATCATAACCACTGGACCTGCATGGTCCTATCTCCCCTTCTTGTACTGGCAGACCCAACCCCACTGAGTCCTCCTCTCAGTGTATTCGCTGTGGACCCTGCAACAGTAGGAGACCAAGAGACACAATCACAATAATCAGCCATGCTTTAGCTTTACAATCACTAATCGCTGAGGATCCTTCACATTAGTACCCCCGCCCCCACCATCATTCTCCTCTGCGCACAGGGAAATAAACAGGTTCTAGGTTCCCCAGAGCACAGGACAGTAAAACCATCTCAATACAGGTGCAATAATTTTGAGAAATTTTATCTGAAAACAGAAGAGAACTATAAGACTTAGGGTCTAGCCTTACTTCAACCATATGGAATCATTATTTCTATTTTTGGCTTGCTGCAACCAATTTAATAACTTCAATCACTTCAAGGCAAACAGATTTATTATTATAGCTAAAATGACACTTACAATAACAGCAAATTCTATGGCCATGAGAAGCCCTGTAAAATGTTCATGTCTAATTGTTTTAGTCAGGGCAGGTTAAGTTGGGCCTCAGTAACAGCCAACCCTTATGATCTCAGTGCTTTGACAACAAAACTTCTCTCTTGTGCCGGTTGGCCATGGGATAGAATAACTCTATGAGCATCCATCCTTCAGGGGATCATATGTGAAGCAACATAGTGGTCTGAGGTCCCTGCTGTTAAGGCTTCATTTCTCAGCACAAGGCCACCATCTTGACCATTGTGAGGTAAGGTAGACTGGAGTCCTCAAAGGCCCTTTGCTGCTTCAGTCCACATGTGACACCCAGCCTTGCTTCCTGTGTTTCTTGGGCTGGAACATGGGCAACTGGATGACCATCGCCTCCTGTATGCCCTCAAAGAAGAGAACCAGACATTGGTAAACACTAGCAATGTTTACCCTACTCAGCCCTCCCTTTCCAAAAACTTCTACTGGCATCTGGTTTCCAGAACACCACAAGAAAAAGATGCTGGTTCTCTGATATGAGCCCCAACACTTTCTTCCTGAAGGTCAGTTTATGGCCTGCAGTGGGCAAGGCCATCACCTGAAATGAACACTGCTGATAAACCTTTGACGTGTGTTCCACCAGTCGCTGGCAGGCCAGGACAGTGTGCAACCAGTTGTTGGCTGGACCTGGAGAATTCTGGAGTTGGCTTTTGCCACTCTCTAAGCTTGTTGGCATCCATACCAGTCACGGGGAGTTGAGGAGAACAATATCTCATTGTTCTTTTTCTTCCAAATGCACACAGATCTACTCCTCCCCTTGAGAAGCTGGTAAAGAAAGGTAAAACTATTTTCCCCAGCCACAAATGCAGGGTAGGTATTATTTCCAAGACACCTACCAATGCCAAGGGCTATATTCACACGTCTGTGTGTATATGCGTGCCCCTCCCCCACTGAATGTATAAAGTTGACTGCAGTGTCACAGCCCATTACAGGCTAGGATGGACCCATGGACCTAAGGACAAATGGAGACCTCATGTTCACATGCACCGTAGGGTGGTACTCTGGGAAAATCTATCAACAAAGACGCGAGATTTACTAGCCACGTTTCCTGCCCGGTATGGCGGGCCATGGGCAAAGACCATCAGCTGGCTTCCTGCTGAGGCTGAAGTTAAGCAAAAGAAGAAAGGAGCTATAGCAAACTGTAGAGAATTGTAGGCTGTGGAATGAAGAGGTGAATTCAGAAACTTCTTCAATTAAAACTTTGCAATCCCAGGACTCCAAGAGACCCAACCTGACACTGTCCCAGGGGCCCATAGATAGCCCTTCCCTCCTGCGTGACGGTTTCCTACGCTGAGCTTGAAGTCGCAGGGACACAGGCTAGTGACCCTGTGTGTGGGTGTGCCCAGATTCATGCTTGATCTGGAGTCTTAGAAAGTCACACCTGGAGGCCTGTTTCCTAATGGTAAAAAGTCACAATTTCAGAGTTCTGTCTAGGTGACCAGATAACCAAAGACCAGTGTGACTGCCCAAAGATCTAAACAGGGATCTCGGTGCTGCTGTTTTTGCATGTGAAAGTGTCCTTAGATGCAGAAGTACTGGATTCCCCAAGGTCTTTCCATGCTAATGAGGCCTCTGAGATACACACCTGGGACAAACTGCAAGAGGACAGTGGATGATAGAGACTTAGCCACCTCTCCAGGCACCAGGGTCGAAGCCAAATATGGCGTCCCTATCACGCCTGCCATTAATGTATTGCAATGTAAGCACAGAGAATAGGAACCCTGCTGGCTTTCCAGGGCAAAACCCCACAGGTCACCTCACATCTCCACCTTGGTTGCTCATCACAGAGTGAGGTGACAGTGGTACCACTCCTGCATGGGACCCAGGGGTGGGAGGCAGCATCCCTGGAGACGGCCCAGCACAACGTCCAAAGGACCAGAGGAAACGTGCCAAGGACTTTGTCTACGCTCAGACCCACAGGGTATCTCCACTCTCTCAGAACACCCCGAAGTAGATGTGATCCCCACTTTACTGCTGGGATCATAGCGATTAAAATTAAAGTTAAAATAAATTAAAGTTAAATTCTCTGAGGAAATTACCAGTAAATAAGCAGCTGATCAGGACCTGCCCCTTGGTTGACCTCACCATGGAAGCTTTTCCACCGTCTCAGGCTATTTCCCAAGTGAGGGCATTTGGAGGAAAGCCAGAGAGACCACGAGAGTCTCTCAGAAAATCACCTTCCTACCAAGACCTGAAAGAGGCTGTCATGTATTCAAATGCAGCATTTTTCTATTTGGTTCAGCTAAAATGAATTAAATGTTTCATTTCTCATAAAGGCCATCTGTTCTTGTGGAAGCATAAACAACACCCGAGAACACAAGGAACAAAGCCAAAGTCACCCCAGCTAGTAAATCTGCATTCCAGGATAATCTCTGGTGTGTCTCCTTCCAGAACCTTCTATGCATACACCTCAATACATACATATATATATATCTTTTTCCTTGCCCCTCGTGGCCTGTTGTGAACTTCTCTGTCCTCTGACTTCTTAATGTTCAAATCAAAACCCAGAGAAAAGGGGTAAAAGGAAGAGAAGGGAGCCCACATTTGTTAAGTGTCGGCTATCTGCCAATCACATCCTTGCTCATTTATTTTATCTTAACCACCAACCTGATGACCTGTGGAACTATGATCCCATTTACAGATAAGGACAGTGAAGCCACGAGGGGGTAAGTGACCTCTCCACTGTGAGCTGAGCTTGGAGTGTCCCCAAATTCTAGGATCTTGTCAAAGTCCATGCTGTCTGTCCCAGGGGTGTCAGGACCACCATGTTCCTGGAGTGCTTGGTGTAAAGAAAGGGAACCCCAAAAGTCCTGCACAGGGATGGTGGTGTGTGCCTGTAGGGGCAAAGCACTCGCCTCTGACCCAGGTGGCCTGCCCCCTCCCTGGGACTGATGGCTCCAGCCAGAGGGGAGGCGCTAGGCTCCCACCTAGCTCCCGGGGAGGGCGGGCTACAGGGAAGAGGACAGAGAGCCCAGCAAGCACTGTTTGCTCAGCGTGACCTTCCTGGCAGCGCTGTTGACCTGTGGTGTTTGCCGGCTTGCCCAACTCTGTGACCAGGTGAGAGAGACAAGCAGCCCCAGGGATGCACGTCATGATTTCTCACCAGATTCCTGGAGCAGTTTCAGTGGTCCCAGCCCTTCCACTGAATTACTTGATTTCTACTTGTCTGCCGTTAAAATAAGTCACACAGTCACACAGGCAGAGGCAAACGGTCCCTGGCTCCTGGTTCTCAGCCCTCAAGGCAGGTCGGGGACTTGCACTGTGTCTGTAGGTCCCTCTCCACTCTATACCTGAGGTTTTCAAAGCCAGCAGGAGGAGGGGAGGGTGCAGAGGACAGCCAGCCACTTTTTATAAAGGTTAGCAGGCTCTGGTCTATCACTAGCCCTTGCAACCAAGAGGAGCGAAAGCTTCGTCACACGAAGACTACACTGTGCTTGGATGCTATTGGAAGCTTCCCTCCTAAGAGCCCAAATTAGGAATAACCCAGATGTCCATCAGCGGAGGGACTGAGTGTGGCGCTCTCCTGCAAAGAGACGTGCTCAGCCCAAAGCACAAGTAAAGCACTAAGCACCGATGCATGTAGCAGGTTAAATGAATCTCCACCACACTAAAGCCAGATGCAGAAAGGCGCGTAATCACCGTCCCATTTATACGCTGCCCTGGGAGAGGTAAAACCAGTCTCGGAAGAGCAGAGTCAGAACCGACGTTGCTTTCAAAGGTTGACAGAAGGGACACGAAGGACTTTCTGGGCTTGCTCTGTCTGGCTCAGGGTGGTGGTTACGCAGATGTACACAAACGTAAAAATGTACTGAGCTATGTATTTAGGATTTATGCTTTTATTACATGTAAATAACGCCTCAGTAAAAATCAATAAAAGTGAAGGCAGGTTAGACATTGGCAGAGATCAGTGTAGCCAGAGGTGGGGCAGGACTCAGCGAAGGCTGGCTGGCCACCATCCACGGCCCCCTGCACCTCACCTCAGCAGCTATGACAAAGCCCATCTCGCACAGTCGTCAGGGATAAGAGAGCTGGTGGTAGGTGGGCCAACATTGTGACTGGTAGTCAATCACAGAACAGGTTGCTTTTGCTGGGATTATGCCTATCAGCTCCTGGGCAGGGAGATCAAGGTGAGAGGAGCTTGCACAGGCCAGGTGGAGCTTCAGGAGGCCACCAGGAGAGTGGGAGGAGGGGTCAGGAGACTGAGGCAGCTCGTCTGTCCCTCTACCAGGAGCTGTCCCCCTTTTCTCCTGGGGTAGACAGCTGAGGAGGATGGGCAGAGCCCTGGGTGTGATGGGATCGCAGGTGTGGTCATCCTAGGGCGGGACCCTGGCCATTGCTCTCTCTGCCATCCTCCCTTTCAGCTTAAATAACAAACAAAGTGGTGGACTTTTTGTTTGTTTTGATGGGAGATGCTAACATGTGGGCCTCACAGGCTTGGTGGGAGAAGGGGCTCTGTGCAAAGTGCTGTAGGAGCAGAGAACAGGGGGAGAGAAGAGGGGAGGCAGGAGGGAGCGTGAGTCAACAGCATGGTGCTGGCCCTCTGGTGCCCCTGAGTCCTCGCCTGCTCTAAGGAGCGATGACACGGACATGGAGATGGTGCAGAGCCAGGCACCGTAGTGCATGCCTGTGATCCCAGTGACTTGAAGACTGAGGCAGGAGGACTGTGTGTTCAAAGCCAGTCTCAGAAACTTAGCAAGGCCCTAAGCAGTTCAGGGAGACTCTATCTCTAAATAAAATACAAAAAAGGGCTGAGGATGTGGCTCAGGGGTTGCGTGCCCCTGAGTTCAATCCCCAGTACCCACCTCCCACCCCCCCAAAAAAGAAAAAAAGAAATGGATGCAGAGTGGTCAAAAGAGCAAGGCATGTCCAGAGCAGAATCCACAGAGGGAAGTGTTTCCAGAATCTACACTACCTTGCAAGGTCTGAGAAAGGCCAGCCCGACCTGCACGCTCCAACAAACTAACAAAACAGATGAGCACTCTGGGCCCTGTCAATTTTCCACTACTGGACTTTCACCCATCCTGCTTGCCTTCCCCCAAGGAATGTTCCTCTGGGTTGTAAAATTCTTGCTTAATCCTGTTTCTAAACTCTGCCTGTGATTTTCCCGATTTGCACACCCATCCCCTCGGCTGCCCCTCATCAAATACATCTGCTTTATTTGAACCTCATTTAAGATTTTTTGGCTCACAGGAGGTAAGAACAGCACCCACCGCACAGGACTAGGTGAGTTCATAGACAGGGTGTGTCTAAAGCGGAGCCTGGTAGGAAGTAGGTGCTCAGGAAAGAGCAGGTATGATCTAAGAGGTCGCACCCTGCCTCCAGTCAGCGCAGGGGGTTTGTGTCGCAAAGTGGCAGCAGCAGGAGAGACTTGGTAAGACCGAGCAAACAGAAAATACTCAAAGTCAACATGGAAAAGTCAACAGGATGGATGGAACCACTCGGAGCCAAGGTTGAGTTGAGCAAGTTCTGAGCACCTGGGGTCTGTGGATCAGCCACCCACGCAGAGCAGGCGTCCAAATAACTCGGCCCCGAGCCCCGCTTGTCCTCGCCCTACACATCCAGCCCTGCCTGCAGCTTCCAGAAGGATGGCTGTCACAGGAGAAAATGAAGATGTGCCTGGACGTGGTGTCACGGCAAGATTACTACAGGGAGAAAGAGATCTAAAAGGACTTCTTGGACCAAAATATGATTAAGTTGATCATTAAAAAAAAAAAAATCACAATAGTTAAATGGGACAGGTTGCATCTCTTAAAAGCCACAAATCCATATGGCCATTATGGTTTAGAGCTTGAAAAGAGTGAAGTTAAACTTGTAGTGAAGCCTCGGTTCCATTCATTCTAACAAGGAGGCGAAGCCATGGGCGCGTCTTTGATTCTTCTGTTAACTGCGTGGTGAGGCACGGGGTGCAGATTGGCCTTGCTTTTCCCATCTGAGGGCAGATGAGGAGTGAAACCAAGAAGCCATGAGGCCAGATGGTCCCAGAAAAAGCAGAAATTGCTCTAGTGTGGGCAGCAGCCTTGGAGGGTGGGCACAGAAGGGACAAGCGTCCACTTGTCATTGTAGGTTGCGGGTTGGTGGATTTGCGTGGTGAGAGGGGCTGAGGTGAACAGGTGGTGCTTCGATTCATCTCCTGGAGTATAAAGTCTGGAACAACCGGGTATAAACGAGTTATGAGAAGACAGATCCAAATGTCAGCTCTGCCAACAGAGCAGGTCTGTGTGGAACAGCCACAGGCATCGCCTCAATTAACCCTCACAAGAACTGTGTACGGAAGGCACTCGTCTCCATTTTAACAGACGGGCAAACTGAGGCTCAGAGAAGTGCAGGAGGGCCCTGCCCTGAATCCCAGTCAGCCTGGTGTCAGGCACCTCACCCAACCTCAGCCCCTCTCAGGTGCTCAGAATGATGCTCAATATCACCTGGCCCCCTGCCTTCGGGAAGCAAACCGAACACCAACTACCAAGAGATGGATTGGCAGCCCTTCTGGATAAGCAGAAGCTGAAACCTGAGGAGTTGACCCGGGCAGAGAGCTGTCCTGGTAACCTGGGCCAAACAGAGTCAGTACTCCTTCTCAGAGCTTGAGACCCAACTGAAAGGTCTTCCAGGCCCAGGACGCTTCCCACAGGCCCACAGTGGTTAGAAGCAACGTGGGGCCCGCCATGAGCCCTGGGCTACCTGAGTGTTTACATGCTATGACATTTTCTCTTCCCAATCCTGGAGGAAGTGACTAGTCTTAGCCCTGTTTCACAGATGAGGAAACTGAGGCACAGGGGGTTATGTGGCCTAAGATCTCACAAAGAGATAGCAGCGGCGAGAAGGCCAGAACCCCTACGGTTAGCTCCTGACATGCCTCAACCACTGGCCTACAGTGTCCCCTGCTCCCAGAAGGGAGCCGGGGCCTGCGAGGGTGAGCGTGGTGTGTCCGCGTGGGCACGTGGTGGGCAGCTCAGGCTAGGTCTACGCGGGAGCTCTGCCATTGGGTCAGCTCCCCTGAGGGCCACCAAACCAGCAGCCTGCCATTGATCCACTTGGCCCGAGGACCCTCCCACAGCTTTCCTTGCCGTGGACTCCAGGCCTCAGGTGCAGCCTTTCTCCAGCCCATACGGGAAGCCCCCATCTCCAGGCCCAGCCCTGTGGAGGGCAGGGTCTACCCAGGAGTCCCTGTGTTCAACCAGCCCCCGGGATCTTCTATGATGTGTTCACTCCCAAGAAGTCAGCCCACGGCTCAGCAGCCAATTCCAGATGTGACCAGTGACACTACTTTCCCCCAGTGCGGCCTGGTATCTGGGGAGCTGTCTCTTCAAAAGTGTCATAGTCCCTGGTCCCCCCGGGAATTCTGTCCTGGCTATTTCCCCAGATCCTCCCAGATCCTCCTTCCCACAATGGGTGTCCAGAACAGAGCAAGGGCTGAGCATGGAGCCCTTGACCCCAAAGCCCCTAGATCTGAGCCCCTTGCAGACTCTGACTGCCCCCCCTTCTTCATTCCCCCTCAATGCTACAGTCCCCCGAGGTACTCTCTGGGACCTGCGACACACACACTGTCTTGTGGGGCACAGCTGGGCATTTCAGAGAGGTTCATCCCTTCCCTCTGCAGCTGCCCCCAAACCTGCCAAGATGCTGGTGTCAGGCTCTGTGCCTGCAGCGAGGCCTTTCCTTTTTCATAGCCCTCTCAGCGAGCAAGACTGTGCCCCTTACAGAAGTACAGGGGACCATTCCTTTTCCAAGTGTGAGTGACACATCCTGGGTCACAGAGCCCAGACCCAGCAGGCAGAGCAGGTGCCTGGGCCAGGACAGGCCAGTCTGGCACCCGCCTGGTGTAGGGCAATGGCACTTCCTGCTGCAGCTCTCCGCCCCTGCCGGATCTGACACAGGACCTTCCTCCCTCAGGGCAGAGACAGGGAGCTCCCATCCCTCCAGGGAGAGTCCAAGACCCCGGAGGCATGGCCCGCAGCACTGCCAGGAATCTCAGGTAGAGGGGCAGCCACCTCTCACCAACACCCAGGCCACCCACCTGCCTGAGGGGGCAGAGGGGGACAGCAGGGAAAGTGGGGCACCTGCCACTGCAACAGAGAGAGGCCATTGTATAGACAGGACACCAACATCGGAGGCCCAGAAAGGGAGTCTGGAGGCCTCCCCTCAGCCACAGCGAGCTCAGGGGGAGGCCAGGGCCAGGAAGCCAGATGGGGGTGGTGGCGGGGCGGGGGAGGCGGAGCCCAGTTTCCTGCTTCCTGTAGGGGATGGGGTACACACTCCCTCACAGCGTCACCGAGGGTAGCGAATGAGAGAATGCCAGACAGGAAGCTCCTGAAACGCCCCTTCCAGCCCCAGTGACTAGGGAAGACACACTGGTGAGGGGCACACCCAGGGCAAGCCGTGAGCTTACCTTGGACCGCTGCATTTAGTCCTCGAGGCAGCGGAGAGGAGGGACTGTCAGCCCTCACTTTAGAGGTGGGGAAACTGAGTCACAGAGAGGCTAAAGGACTTAGGTGGGCTCCCTGGCCTGGACCTGTGTGTGCCTGACAGTCCTGTGGGCCCACTGGACGCCAATAGGAGGGCCAGAGTGCACCCGTCATCCACGCAGGGGACGGCACGGGGCCATGTGTGTGATGGAAGGTCTCATGGGAGTTTTGAAAGGGATTGCAATAAAATAGGACCCTGTCAGCCTCAACCCCACACCTCCAACCCACCTGCAGTGCCCACAAGCCTGCAAGGGACAATTCCCAAGGAAAATCAGGCTGGACAGAGGGCTGGACAGAGATCCAAGCCACGAGCCTACTGTGTTCCAGCACCATACCAAGGTGCTGTGTCTATTCTGACAGCCACACTAGCAAACGGGGCTTACAAGCCAAGACTGAAAATGCCTCCCTGGTCAGAGAGGTGCAGGGGCCTACCTGAGGCCACACAGCTCTTCCTTACTCTCCAGCCTCTGGCCTGTCTCCTGGGCCCCATGGCCAGGATATCATGGCTGTGTCCCCCTCAGTCACGCCCCATTGTCCTTCTAGGGAAATCAAGAGAGTTTTTGCACAGAAGGCTGGCTGGGTGACTTTGGAGGAGCAGCCTCTCTGCTCTCGTCCTCGGTTTCCCTACCATCAAATGGGCTCATGGTACTCGGACTCGCAGGGACCGTGGGTTTGAGCATCAGGCATTTGCAGACAGTTGGCTCAGTAAACAGTGGGGCAATCCCTGAGAATTCCTCTGGCAGCACCGGGCAGCTCCTTGGTGCTGTCCCAGATACCCAGTGGCTGACTCACGCCACTCGCCCCACCTCTGACCCACGACACTGTGGCTGGCGAGGTGTCACACTGCAGAGTGCTGTGCAGTGCTGGCCAGCACGGACGGCAGCGTGGGTGGCAGCTGGGTGCCCGGCCGATGGACTTAGTCCCTGTCTGTTTGCTTCCCCGATAACCAGGATGACCTTGGTTAATATTCACTAGCAGCCTCCCCCTCGCCCCTCTGCGTCCACTGCTCAAATACGGACAAGGACAGGGCTCCATCTCCTCAGTCTCCATCACCACACTGGCCCTGGGAGTGAGTGGTAAGTATGCCCTTCCCTGGGGACAGCCTCTGAGTCCCCGCACAGCCCGAGGAGGCAGAGGCAGGATGCGGGTCGGGTGGATGGAGCAGGCTGCCGTTGGGCCTCCTGTTGTCCTAGGGACAGCAGCCCCGAAGGTCCCTCCCTGCTCCCCAAGCCACCCCAGAGCCTGGCAGCACCTCGGGGTGGGTGAGCAGCCCTCGTAAGAAGTGGCAGAGGGCGTCTAGCTCACAGCCCTGGGGAGCCGGGTGCCACCACGGCAGCTGCAGGGGCAGTGGCTCTGGTGGCCTGGCCTTTCCAGCCACTGTCTCTCGGCAGCCTCTGCACGCCCCTTGCCTGGGTGAGGACCTTCCTCCCCTTCTACAGATGAGGACGAAAGGCCAGAGAGGGTAGCCAGGAGCCAGGCTGGCACCTTCCGTCCTCTCCAGACACTCCCAGGAGCAGAAAGGACAGCCCCCCACTGGCCGTGGCTCTGCGTGCTCCTGTGTGTGCAGGGGCACGGGAGCCCCCGAGGAGGCCACCTTCATGGGGTTTGAGTTGACCTCCCCGAGTGACCGCTCTCTGAGCCAGCTTCCTCTGAGCTCAGTGCACACAAGAACACATCTCAGCCTCACAGCCCCTCTGAGGTGGTTACTATGGCATTCCTGTTTCACAGACGAGGACATTGGGAACAGAAAGGTTGGTAACTTGCTCCAAATCACACAGCACCCCGTATTCAAACACGGGCACCTGGCTCCAGACCCCACGCTGCTGACCCTGGCCTACTGTTGAATCCTTCTCTTGGGGCTTAGGCCCTAGTTGGGAAATAGGAAGCCTGGGCTGGCCTGGAGGCCTCTCTGATGCTCTGTGACCTTGGACTGTTGCTCAGCCTCTCCATCCCATTGAGCAAAGCCTAGAACACTTTTTGTTTATTTCCTCTGGCCTCACCATCATCAATCTTGATTTCTGGAGTATTGAGTTTGATTTTTCTGCCACAGGGTTTTGGAGAAAGATCATCCACACCATATCAATCTGCTGCTGCTTTTTTTTTTTTTTTTTTTTTGTTACCAGGGATTGAACCCAGGGGCACTTTACCACTGAGCCACATCCCCAGCCCTTTTTTAAAAAAATGTATTTTGAGACAGGGTCTCACTAAGTTGCTTAGGGCCTTGCTAAATTGCTGAAGCTGACTTTGAACTTGTGATCCTGCTGCTGTGCCAGCCTCCTGAGCCACTGGGATTACAGGCATGCATCACCACACCCGGCCAACTGGTGCCTCTTGAGAGCTCACTGTGCAGCAGCATTGCTGGGCACTTTGTGCATGCTTAATTTGCACAATGGCTCTATGAAGGACTGCATTCTTATCACCTCCAGGAAACTGAGATTCAGAGAGGTTAAGTAATTTGTCCAAGGTCACACAGTAAATAAAGAGTGAGTTCTACCAATCTGGCCTCAGAGCCTCTCATTTTAGCCACAGTGAGTTGCCTCTCTTCATTAGCCGTGCCACCCCTGAGATTCTGTTTCATCTTCTGGTTTCAATTTTATACATAGAGAAGAGTTAAAATACCACGTTCTGGGGTCAAAACATCTAGAACTAAAACCTAATTCTGTGAACAACTAATTCTGTGGTTTTTGGTATGTTGCCTAACATTTGAGCCTCAGTTCTTCCACCTATAAGATGGGACTAATCATAACTTCCCCCTCACAGGGTGAGCTCTGAGGGAGGAACAGGTGGGGCTGAACCTGTAAAACACATGCTGCGGGGCAGGGGGCAGCTCCGGCTCCTGGTAGAGCACATGCCTAGCATGCAGGGGCCCTGGGTTCCATCTCCAGCACCAAAACCAAAAAGCAAACAAAAAAGCAACAGAAAACCATGACATTTGGTAAATGTGACAGTGGCAGTGACCTGGTGCTGATGTCTGCTCTGGCATAGAGTAAGGAGCAAGTGGGAGATGTAAAGCCAGATGACCAAAAGGAGGCGAATTAAAACCGCTGGTCAAGGCTTTATTGGAAATACATGCTCTCAGGCTAAACTCTCCCATCCATCCGAGTATGTCCCTGAGAATTGCGCACGTGTTCCAGGGGTCCAGAAAATTTTAAAAGGCCAGGGTAGGAAGGGGAGGGCTTAAGGCAGGAAGAAAGGTCAGAGTCCTTTCTGAATGAGTCAGGAAAAGCCCGCTGATTGACAGGAGGCACCTCTACTGCTGACGCCAGTGTCTGGCTGGCCGCCCCTAACTGGACACCCTGAACTGACCTAACATCCTGGCCTTTTTGATGATATAGGACAGCAGATTCAGTCTGGCTACTTCTTGCAGGATTGGGGGCACCAGAGAAGGGGAGATGGCTCAAGTGTCGGTCAGGCAGGGAGGCAGATGCAGGGATGTGGGAGCCTCTGGTTGTCAGTCATGTTGCTTGAATGCAGAAGCACCACCTGGGGGTAGGAACAGAGGCTTGGGAGGGATTACTGATTAGCAGAAAAAGAAGGAAGCTGCCTAGAAATTTTGAGTTTGGTGGGAGTCCAGCATGGTGGGAGTCCAAGGCTGGTCGGTTCTGTAATGAAATTTGGGCAATAGATGTTATCCGCAAGGCAGCTGATGCTTCTACCATTTCTCAAAGTTGTAGTTCAAGTTTCTGAGTAGTGGTTACTGCATAGCCAAGTCCTCCTGCCCCCAGCCCAGAGGCAGCAAATGGGGGCCAAGGAGAGCCCAACTGTTACCAGTAGAAAGATGGCCCTTTTTGCCCTAGAAGGGGAGGTGGTAACAAGTCATGGTAATTCAGCCTCACTGTACAGTTAATTGAACATCAGTGGAATCAGAGTTACGATCCAAACCTACATAGAGGAAACAGTCTGAAATGTAGGAAGCATAAAGGTTGAGAATTTGTCCCCATAACAAGGCTGGAGAGCACAAGGCATCTAAACATAGTTTAGTTTTTTATGTTACAGATGTCTATCTTTAAATTATTTTTAAATGCCCAGGAATGGCTGTGTTCTTGGTTTTGCTAGGTGTTTAAGATGAAGCAGGTCAAACTGACTTTTGTTTTTACCTATTCTTAAGAGTCACCTTTTGGTCTCCTGGGAGGCATCCTTGAGGAACTTGAGAGCAGCTTATTAGCTCTGCTAGTGCCATCTGCATTAGGATAGGTCAAGGTCTGACACTGACTGTGTGGCTTCCCTGGGAAGCATGAGGGATGGTTCTCTCTCTCAATGGACGACCCTCCTCTCCATTGTATGGCATTTGATGAGTTCTTTAATTCTCTAATGGTCTCAGTAATCTCCCTGATAGGGAGGTTCTATGGCCTAGAGGTGTAGAGCCCTTTAGAGAAGTTTTCTCATTTCTTGGATTCAGGCTGACTCAGAGGGCAAGAGCCAAATACTGGTTTCCTTGGCCTCTTTGATCTAATTCTTGGTTTAGGTCTTGATCTTAAACACTCAGCAAGCCAATCTCATTAGTCTTAAAGTAAGGGTACTGGTCTTTAACTTTAAGGTCTATCTGTCCTGTAGGTGATGGCTTATTTATTTTAAATTAAATTGGGTTGCTTGTTCTTGAAGTAGTACCTCTGTAAAACATTAACAGGTAATAGTCATGGAGTTTAAGGAAAATACAAAATAAAATTAACAGTAAAAACATATTTAGTTTGTGAAATAGCTTTCTCAAATTTCAACTGAGTTATACATTATATCCCTGTTTGAGATCCTAATGATCTTTACAACAAAATCAATCCTTTGAACATATCTTTAAATGAACTGGAGTCTGGCCTACTTTGAAGCCATTGTAGTAAGCTGGGAGACAGAACTATCTCAGGTAAGACAGGGCTCCCTGCAAAATCTTAGCAGAACATTAAATAGATTAGGTCCTCATTTATTTAAAAGATGACTCTGATGTAAAAATAACCTAAAGCCTTATCTTATTGATGATAGGTTCAGTTATAAAACATTAAATGATATAAATCGATACCATACAAGTTCAGTTTGGAGAACATCAGCTTGATATAATGCTCTTTAAAACCTTCTAATTTAAAGCTTGTATATCTGAAAGATATGGACACATTTAATATAAAAATAGAACTAGTAGGACCATAATTACATTGATGTTATTACATTAAGTTTAGTTCTCAAAGAAAAATTTAGATTCTAACTTTTTGTTTAATCACAGTTGTATAAACCTTAATTTCTTTAAGAGTTAATTTCCCAAGTGATAAAACCTGACAAATGTAAGAAAATTATTTTGATAAAAGCAGAACAATGTTTCAGATTTTGTTTTATAGTAGTACATTAAGTTTTAAATAATAAAACTAATTATAGTCAACTTATTCATGAACATTATCCTTTTAACCAGAAATATTCTCTTTCCTTCCAATAAACACCAGATTTAGAATCTTTAATTCCTTTTGTTCATATCCTGGGAAGACTGAATGGTGGCTGCGTGTGTAGATCTGAGAATGAGGAAGGAGATACAGAAGAGCAAATGGGAAAGGGGCTTGGGATTTTTCCTAGCAAGAAGAACTTGAGAGAACAGAACAGATGGGAAAGAGGGTAGGGGTGAGAGCGTACTTTCCAACAAAGCCTCGATGAAAGGAATTTATATCCATTTCCCGTCCAGTGACAGAGATGGCCAATTCAGTGAGGATTTCAAAATCGAAAGTTCCTTCTGGGGGGCATTTTGACCCAAAGTCTAGGCCACACTGGGCCCAGGCTAACGTACAGCATGGGTCTGGAGTGAGTCCTAATTTGGGGAACATAGACAATCCAACAGAGTTTTGGGGTCTAGGGAGGACTCGGTATTTCCCATGACCTTCTGGCGCCCGTGGGGGTGGGTGAGAACAGAAAGAGGCGTCTCCAATTCTGATCGCACCCACCCGAGGAACGAGGGGCCAGGCAAGGGGTTCAGACATCCCTGCAAACCCCCCAGGGCCCAGGCGGAGTCAGGTGGTTCACACAAGGACTGGGAACGTCTCCCCAATCCAAGAAGCCTTAAAACGGGGAGGTCTATGGCATGCGCATGACTTATCGATAGACCTCCGGAAAGGGAGGGAGGCCAGAAGGTCCGGGGAAATAGAGAGAGTGGCTCAGGAGTTCTCCTGGTTCCGAGAAGAGGGTAGATCTCGACTCCTGCGGAGGAGATCTGAAAAACCCTCCCAGGTTTCGGCACCATTTGTAAAGCCAGATGACCAAAAGGAGGCGAATTAAAACCGCTGATCAAGGCTTTCCTGGAAATACACGCTCTCGGGCTGAACTCTCCCGTCCATCGGAGTGTGTCCGGGAGGATCACGCGCGTGTTCCGGGTACAGAAAATTTTAAAAGGCCCAGTCAGGAAGGGGAGGGCTTAAGGCAGGAAGAGAAGGTCAGAGGATCCTGCTGAGGTCAGAGTCCTTCCTAGATGAGTCAGGAAAAGCCCACTGATCGACAGGAGGCGTCTGGCTGGCTGCTCCGTTCCACGGCTACCTTGGCCGCCCCTAACTGGACACCCTGAACTGACCTAACAGGAGACGTACGGGTACAGGGGGAGCTGGGGTAAATGGCACACTCAGAAGCGGCTCACTGCTAGGCACAGTCCCTCCTCTGGCCCTGGGGCACGTGGCAGCAAGCAGGAAGCCATCTGCCAGTCCTCAGGCCGGGTCTCAGTGGGCAGGTGCCACCTGCTCCTTACCCTGTTTAGGCCTCACTTCTTTTTTCAGGGGTTGATCTCTCCACTGTACAGACAGGAGGTGAGGCTCCAAGAGGGGAAGTCATTTGCCCAAGGCCACTGGCAGCAGGTGGCAGGGCTGGATCACGCTGGGCTTATGGTACTGGCTTTCAACAGGTTGTGACCAAGGGCCATGGTTCCTTCCCAGGACCCCCCCCTGCCCCACCCCGTTGTTCTTGGTTGCTAGTTTTCTGTAGAAAGGGTGTGAGATGAGCCGAAGTGGGCGGCTCTTCCCTCTCCCCTGCCCTAGAGACTTCTCCCACCCACAGCCACTTCCAGAAACGTCACTGTGCCATCTCCAATCATTCGGCTGAAAGCTTGGCCTCCGTGTCTGTACCTGTGGGGGCTTCGTGTCCACACTCTGTGGCTGGCTTCCCCGGCTCGAGGCTTTGGGGCTGCAGGGTGCTGCCTCCCGTAGCAGGCCGAGGAGGACAGGTCTTGGGCCCCTGAGACTTTAAGGAACAGACTAGGATGCAGAATGAACCAGAGACCAGTGTCAGGCACCAGGTCTGACTTTCATCATGTCTGAAACCTGGGGGCGGGACTGTCCCAGCCCGCAGTCCAAGAGTAGGAAAACCAAGGCTTGTTCCAGCTTTGCCTCTGATTCTCTGTGCAGCCTTGGCCAGCCCCTGACCCTCTCTGAGCCTCAGGCCTTTCATTCTAAAGGAAAGAAATCCAAGCAAGTGTTGTGACATGGGAGAGGATGGAGGTGCTCACCCCAGCTGGATCCCTTCCCCACCCCTCCTCCTACAGCCTTTTGCCTTCTTACAGACACCCTGTAATTCAGAGTCCAACATTTGCACACAGAGAACATCCTTTGAGTCTCTCCCAACTCCCCTTCATTCAACTTGAGAGTAGCGTCCTGGATCTGTGTGTGCTCAGATTCTTGCTCAAGGTCAAGGCCAAGGGTGTAGCAGTGGACCTGCCCAGGCCTGAAGCCACAGCCTCCTCCCTGAGGTCACTCAGCATATGTCCCCACCCTGCTGAGATCCACCCATTTCCTGACCACCAAGCTCTGCGAAGATGGGGAATTTCCACAACCATGAAGGTCTGCAGGCAAGTCCAGCCCAGCCGGGCAGCACAGAGAAAGCTAAGGGAGATGGAAATATACAGAGCTAATTTTAGCACCATCTTTAGCTCTCACACACCAGCTAGTTAAAGGAAAATACAAACATGTATTATACAACGTGTGGTTGGCTCTCTGGATTATTTAGAGAACTGAAGGCCTGGAACAGAGGTGGTGGAAAAAAACAGTTTTCGCTTTGCTTTTTTGTCTTGTTGGAAAGAAATATTTTCAAAGGTCAAGGCAACCAGCGAGGCTCAAGGTTTCTTATTCCCATCTTCTTCCCTTCAGGTTTTCATGGCTCAAAGTCAAGGGCGCATTTCTCTCTACCCTGTTAAGATGGAGATTTTAGTTCAAGGGCTTCCTTGCCTTATCTGCAGCTCAGCCCTCGGGTTCCCCAATTGTACGCAGAGCAGATTGAACTAAGGGCTGCACACTGGTAGCTCATGGCCTGGGCAGAGCTGGAGCCGAGGGAGCCCTGGGGTCAGGGCTGCGGTGACCTGTCTGTGTGTTGCTGCAGATGACATTGACTTCCCCCGCCTCCAGGCAGAGCCTGCTCTCCCTGATCCAGCCACAAGCCCGGCCTCTTGCTACTGTCTCATGTCAGCCACGAAACACAGACTCTCACCAGCCTGTCACCCGAAGGCTTTGAATTTGCAACATCTGCCACAGCCTCCTTCAAGGGACACCCTCTCGAAGCCCTTTAATGCAATTTTAGGGTTAAGATTTTTAATTGTCCCCAAAACCCCCACTTGATATATGAGGCAACAGAAGGAGCAGAGAGTTTAAATAACCCATCCTGGCTCACACAGCTGGTGAGTGACAGGATCCCCACGCTCCCCAGTGTCATGACATGATCCGCAGCAGGAAGGCAGGTAAATGGACCACGGGATGCCAGCATCTCTTGGGGCGCAGATCACAGAGCAGAGTGGGCATGCCCCAGCTCCCTAGGGCTGAGGCTCCTGTCAGTGTCGGGTGGGGACAGGCCCTGGGGGCTCTAGTGCAGCTCCACCACTTCTCAGTAAGTGCAAGGTGCCCCCTCTCGCAGCACATCCCTGCATGCGGCCTCAAGGTCAATGCAGCTGCAAGAGAAGCTACCAAGGGCATGGGCTCAGGACCCGCCCGGGGTTCTTGAGCTGGTTCCACTACTCTGCTTGCTGAATGACCTTGGACGTGTGACTTAACCTCTCTAGGCTTTGGAGGATAGCATATCGCCACAGCACTGTAACAGGAAAACAGAGAATTAAGCCACATTAGGGCTCAGGGCAGTGCTTGGCAGAGGGACAGCAGCACACTTGCTTTTGCTGTATTCCTGGGTGTTCTCAGTGACGACGAGGTTGGAAGAGCTTGGCCCTGGCTGCTTTTGCATGGCATCCACCACGCAGAGGGAGTTATCATGGTGCCTGCCTCAGGGCTGTCTCCTTCTCCACCTTGCAGGACCATGCCATCCTCTGTCTCGTGGGGCCTTCTACTGCTGGCAGGCTTGTGCTGCCTGGTCCCTGGCTCCCTGGCTGAGGATGCTCAGGAGACGGATGCATCTAAGCACGACCAGGAGTACCCCGCCTGCCACAAGATCGCCCCGAACCTGGCCGAGTTTGCCTTCAGCCTCTACCGTGCGCTGGCCCATAAGTCCAACACCACCAACATCTTCTTCTCCCCCGTGAGCATCGCCACGGCCTTTGCCGCGCTCTCTCTGGGGACCAAGGGTGACACTCACACCCAGATCCTGGAGGGTCTGGACTTCAACCTCACAGAGATAGCAGAGGCTGACATCCACCAGGGCTTCCAGCATCTTCTCCACACCCTCAACAGGCCCGACAGCCAGCTCCAGCTGACCGCCGGCAATGGCCTGTTCATCCACCACAGCCTGAAGCTCGTGGAGAAGTTTTTGCAGGATGTCAAGAACCTGTATCACTCAGAGGCCTTCTCTGTCAACTTCACCGACTCCGAAGAGGCCAAGAAGCAGATCAACAGTTACGTGGAAAAAGGGACCCAAGGAAAAATTGTGGATTTGGTGAAAGAGCTGGACAAAGACACAATTTTTGCCATGGTGAACTACATTTTCTTCAAAGGTAAGATGAGACCATCAGCCTGAGCTGGTGGTTCCCATGTAAACTCCCAAACATATTGTCCCGCCACCAGTTCTGGAACTTTCCTGGGCAGCACTGTCTGCTGAGTGGCAGTGCCTCCCAGAGTGGTTCCTCAATCTTCCATGCATAAACACCAAAATATTTTCCATTATCAATCAAGTTTGGGAAGAATTGATTAAACAGTCAAAATCAGTGACTTCTCTGCAGGACTTTTCAGAGTCCTTGCTGTCCCCATGCTCACTAGGAATTCCCACCAGGGAGGGGCACATGTGACATTTCCTAACTAAAGAGCCACAAATGCAAATTGTAGCAGGTGGTAGGAGGGAGTGGCCTTTCATGGAATGTACTTTGGACAGCTCTTGAGTGGCAGCTTGGGGTTGTGCAAGGGCTGAGTTCAAATCCCGCCTCCACCACTCATTGGCCTTGACATTGGACCAGCCATCTTACCTCTTTGGGATGTGACTGTCCTATCTTGTCACGGACAAAATAATACCCGGTTGTCAGGTCTGAAAGGAGTACCCAATTTACACATGGGACTGTGGGGGTACATCACAGCTGAGCAGCTGGCATGGATCCTCAGCCTGCCTTCCTGCCAGGACTCCAGGGCCCCAGGTCCTAAGGCAGCTTCCACGGCCCCAAGGCAATGGGGAAATCAAGGTGTCTTAGTCAGCTTTTTCACTGCTCTGACTTAAAGACCCAACCAGAACAATTTTAAAGGAGGAAAAGTTTATCTGGAAGTTCACAGTTTCAGAGGTCTCAGTCCATAAAAGGCCAGCTCCATTCCTCAAGGCTTGCGGTGAGGCAGAACATCATGGCAGAAGAATGTGGCAGAGGGAAGCAGCTCACTTCATGATCAGAAGCAGAGAGAGACTCCACTCTGCAAATACTAACTATATACCCCATAGCTACATCCCAGTGCCCACCTCCTCCAGCCACACCCCACCTGCCTCCAGGTACCACCCAGTTAATCCCATCAGGGATTAAGTCACTGATTAGGTTAAGGCTATGGCCCAATCATTTCTCCTCCAAAGCTTCCTGCATTGTCTCACACGTGAGCTTTTGGGGGACACCACATCCAAACTATAACACAAGGTGAGGGGCTGCTTCCTCCTGACCCTGACTCCCTTGTTCCTGGTCATAGTCCTGCAGTACAGAGTCCCGGGCCACAGTCAGTACAACTGAGGGGCCAGCTCTGCGGGGACTTAGGGTGAGTCTCGTCCCACCATTGAGACCTGGGCTCAAGGTCCCCTGCAGTACCTGCCCAGTCTGCTGGCTCAGAGGGTGGGGAGCTGTTATCCAGCAGAGGAGGGGGTGCTGCCTGGACATCTGTGCTTCTCACGTGAGTTCAGGACAAGGACTTAGCTGTGCCTGGAATGTTTGCCCTGAGTGATAACGGAACTGCCAATCAACAAGGATCCTGAAGGCCAGGAGAAGAGACACCACCATATGACCGGAACCAAAGCTTTTCACTTATAATCTCAAGTCACCTTTAAATAAAAATATAATTTTAATAGAAATGCTTACTGGAAACTGGAGGGCATCTCAGCCTCTATGACCTAGAAATCCCAGCTGTCCCTCTAGTCCTGAACGCCCCTTACTCTCCCTTTCGCCAGCCTAGAGGGGTGGTTGGAGACCCTCCTACAGAGGCTCAGTGAGGAGCTTCCCACCAGGCAGGCACAGGGCTCCTCTGCTCTCCTCTCACACCCAAACCTCGGTCCCACCCGCTGCTGTCCACCTTCCCTCTGTTCAGGCAAGTGGGAGAAACCCTTCGAGGTGGAGCAGACTACCGAAGAAGACTTCCATGTGGATGCGTCGACCACCGTGAAGGTGCCCATGATGAAGCGCCTGGGCATGTTTGACCTGCATCACTGCAGCACCCTGGCCAGCTGGGTGCTGCAGATGGACTACCTGGGCAACGCCACCGCCATCTTCCTCCTGCCTGATGAGGGGAAAATGCAGCACCTGGAGGACACGGTCACAAAGGAAATCCTGACCAAGTTCCTGAAAAACAGGCACAGCAGGTAAGTCCAGGCAGGGACCTGCTGGTCTGCACAGGCACAGACCTCAAGCCACCTCAGGATTGACGCATCAAGAGACAGTACAGGCTGTAGAGGGGTAGCAGGGGACCCGTCCCCGGGGCCACAGCTACACAAAATGACCCGCGTGCTACAGAAAAGGCCAGGGCTCAGGTCAGGTAGCAGCTGTGAAGGGACAAGGGTCAAGTCAAAGAAAGGGGCACAGATCCAACTTGAGGGGGAACTTCCTTCCCAAGAATGCACATAGTCCCGTCTCAATACCCAGGGCCTGGCCAGGGCAGCAGCACTAGCTCATATTGCAGCAGAATCAAGGACAAAGGCCTGGGCCTGCAGGCTAGGGCAGCCCGAGTGAGGACTTCCAGAAGGACTAGCCCTAGTGCACAGGGAAGACCTGCCCGTAGGGCCCAGAACAGGAACCGGCCAGCACTGGAAGCTCAGGGCACGTTCCCACAGGCTCTGTTTCTCTGCCACGTCTCTGGTGGTTTGCTGTCCCCGGGAGCCACAGAGGTGGAGTGTGTGGCACGGAGCAGGGCGCGTGCACTGTGGTGAGCCCAGGCCTGGGCGCTGGTGTGGGAGGCACACTGCACACAGACGTGACACACGCATGCAGGTT
>CM053401.1:9227299-9242959 GCA_028644305.1 Xerus rutilus
GGGTGCTGTCAATCACTTTCCTGCTTACTCCCCAGGGGAGCACTGTGCTGCTTTGGCTGCAGCTGCTCTGCTCTTACACCCTCATTCTGTAAATAAGGAAACAGGTTTGGAGAAGGAGCTGTCCTGCTCAAGATCACCTAGCTACTACCAAGGGCCTGAGCTGGCTTCAGGGCCTCTGCTGGAGTCCACACCTCGTCCTCTGTTCTTCCCAGAGGGCTAGGCTACACTGATGCAGAATGAATTTCCTCCTTGGATCACGAGGGATACTACCAGTGTCCCTTATGATTCCAGGGAGGAGAACCACAAGGACACTGGCCCACCTGTATCAGATGAGCTCTACCAGCCAGGCCCTCTTGAGCCAGCTGTCACTTGCAGTGACTGCATCCTGGGTAACGTGATGTCACAGGCCTCCAACTCCATTTATGTGGTATCCTGAGCTCTCTGAGTGTCTCAGCAGACTCTTCCCTCTACTTTGGTTGACTGGACTATTAGGGATGACTGGGCACTTGCCTCTGTCACAAAGAACTGAAGTGGCTTCAGGAATGAATCAAATTCAATAGTTAACTGAATTGGATTCAGCTAAGGACCTCAGGTAGGGATTTTGAGTCTTGTACTTTGGGTTTTGAAGCCAGCTTTTCTGCTGTGACGAGGCACACAGCCTAGGGCATCACAGCAGAAACAGGACTGCATTAGAAGGCCAGGCTGGAACGTGTCAAACAGAACTGGACTTGGGCCAGAGGACAGGTGAGATTGTTCTTTGGTCCTTAGCAAAGGGAACTCAGAGTTCTAGCAGCTATATTGGGAGGGTTTAATTTGGATAAAAGTGCTTACTTGAGGGGTACATTGGAAAGATGGGGCCAGAAGATCCCACAAAAGCAATACTCCGCATTTGAAATTGGTACTTGGAGGCACACAAAAGACTCAATTCAAAAGTCCTCCCTCAAAGATTCTTTGCATAAAGCAAACACAAAGCTTAAACAAGAGACTGACATGACTATTCTCAGGCTGAATGAACCCTAAATTTTCTCTCCATCTATCCTTACCTCAATTCACTGAGTTCATTAAATCTTTTGATCAATTACCACTGAAGCCACAGAGCCGAGAGGAATTGTTGAAAACTAATTCCTGAGGTATTTCTGCAGAAAATGGATGGTTCTGTTACACAGTCTTGTAGACAAAGTGGTCTTAGATTGCAAAGCACACTTACAAAGATTGCAGAATATTCTGAACTAAAAAGGCAACAAAATATTTGCTGCAGGGGCTGAAACAGTATCAACTTATAGCCTGTTCTTAGACACTGTTAGAAAGCAGTATCTTTAGTTCCATTGCAGAGGCCTCCTCTGACTTAGAGTTCAGGGATAACGTGGAAAGCCTGCTGAATCCCAGTCAGACTCAGCTTCTTTCAGTAAGAAGACTAGCACTCTGTGAAATTCTTCTGTCTCCTTCTAATGCATCCAGAACATTGCTCTTACTTGACTCTGGTTCTTAACTCCCTTTGCAAGAGGATAGGCAGGACCACAATAGTGATCATAGTATCAGAATCAGGGACTCCTCATAGTGATTTCAAGATGCTAATAATTGATAGGGTAATTGGTGAGTTGTATATGTAATAGGGTGAGTTGATATGCCGAAAATGCAGAAAGAAAATGGCAGCGGGGTTTACTGTTATAACCTTAAATATATAGCAATCCTTACCCTGGTTTAAGGTATTTTCCCTGACAACCTAGTCTTAACTGGGTTTTACCTACAACCCACTCCCCCACTCATTATTTTTATTTTTGGGGTAATTTTAAAATTTTTAATTGACACATAATAGTTGTGCATATGCCGGGCATGGCATGAATGTGAATTCATGCACACAATGTTCAATAATGGGATCAGAGTAACAAGCATATCTTTCAGCTCAAAACTTTACTGTGTGTGTGTATGTGTGTGTGTGTGTGTGTGTGTGTGTATGTGTGTAACATTGATAATCTCTCCACTAGCTATTTTGAAACATGCAATGAATTATTGTTAACCAGCTATCTAACTGTACAATAGAGCATTAGAAGTTATAACTCCCAGTGGTTATAGAAGAAATTGTGGAGAAATAAAAAGATTCTTAGAACAAATGAAAACAGATGCAATGTATCAAAATCTCTCAGACAGCATGAAGGAAGTTCTAAGACAAATGTTTATTGCACCAAATTCCTATATTAAAAAAATAAAAAATTCCAAATAAGTAATTTAATGTTATGCCTCAAGGCCCTAAAAAAGCAAGAACAAAAGACTTCCCAAATCAGCAGAAGACAGGAAATAAAATCAGAGCTGAAATTGAAAATAAGAAAACAATATAAAAGACCAATGCAAAAAGAATTGGTACTTTGAAAAAATAAGTGAGATTGATTTTTTAAATTAGCCAAACTAACAAAAAAAAAAAAAAGAGCAGAGCTAAATTTTTAAAAATAAAGGTGAAAAAGGAGATATCACCACATATCTTTCTGGAATCCAGAAAATCATTAGGAACTATTTTGAAATTTTATATTCCAATAAATTGGAAAATATAGAAGATACTGATAAATCTCTTGATACGTGTGACCTCCCCAAATTGAACTGAGAACTCATAGAAAGCCTAAACAGATCAATATCAAGCAAGAAGATTGAAGCTACAATTAAAAGTCTTCCAATGAAGGAAAGCCCAAGATCAGATGGATTCTCAGCTGAATTTTACCTGATCTTAAAAGAAGAACTAATGTCAATCTTCTTTAAATTATTCCATGAAATAGAAAGGGAAGGAATACTCCTAGATTTATTCTATGAAGCCAGTTTCACTCTAATACCAAAGCCAGACAAAGAAACATCACGAAAAAAAACTACAGACCAATATCCCTGATGAACATACAAGCAAAAATCATTTGGGTGTTTAGTGTTCCATTCTGAATTGTCCAGGAAAGTTTAAGAGGAGGAACTCTGAGCACCAGTTGGGATTTTATTTTATTTTATTTTTGGTACCAATGATTGAACTCAGGGGCACTCGACCACTGAGCCACATCCCCAGCCCTATTTTGTGTTTTATGTAGAGACAGGGTCTCACTGAGTTGCTTAGCGCCTCGCCATCGCTGAGGCTGGCTTTGAACTCGTGATTCTCCAGTCTCAGGGATTCTTTCACTGGAGCCAGCTCAGGCTGATGGAACCACCTTATAATGGAAGGAAATGTAATTCAGGGGCAAGAGCTGTGTCTTTCCCCAAATCTCTTGCATGGAAGATTTCTCTTGCATTCTTTGGAGCATCTAAGGCCCATGTTCATCTCACCTCCACCACTTTTTAGCTCTTATGTTGGACATGCTTTCTCACCTCTTTGAAGTGCTACTTTCTTATCTAGTTATGAAGAAGACGATACCCTTGTAGCCAAGTTTGAAAGGAATACCAAGTTTCCCAGAGCATTGGACTGTGGGGACATTTAACAGCTGACCAGCAAGTGTGGATCCTCAGCCTGCCCACCTGCCAGGTCTCTGCAGGACCCAGATCCTAAGGCAGCTTCCATTGCCCCAGGGCAATGGCCTGGGGGAGGCCACGAGAGTCAAGGCCAGGAACAGCTTCCTCTTGGCCCTGGCTCCCTTGTTCTTGGAAAGAGCACTGTAATGCTAAGCCCCAGGCCACCATTAGCACAACTGAGGGGCCAGCTCTGCTGGACTTAGGGCAGGTCTCGTTCCTCCCAGCACCACTGAGAATTGTGTATTCAGGGTTCCCTACAGCACCTGCCCATTCTTCTGGCCAAGAGGGTGAGGAACTTCTGTCCAGTAGAGGAGGACTGCCCAGGCATCTGCACTTCACGTACAGGTCCAGGACAAGGACTTAGGGCTGCCCAGAATGGGCCACCTTCAGTAAAGAGATGCTCAGCTATGACTTAGCATCTTCCAATTTTCATTAAGAATCATCAGGAAAGGATTATATTTATGCTTCAGTGATGGATCATGTTCATATCATGTGGAAGGCCCTGGATTCAATCCTTAGCACCAAAAAATAAGTTTGAAAAATCGCACAACTACCAAATCAGCATGATATCCAAATCCTAATACTTCCATGTTTCCACCAATTTTCCTGAAACATAGATACCATCTTCCTAAAATCTCTGGGGCTTCTCACTAATGCTCCCTAGCAGCCTGATGCTTTCGACTTCATTCTATTTTGCAGATGCTGAACCTGAGGCTGAGAGGAGCCTCAAAGGCTTTCTCTGCTCACTTACCTGAACCTTCATCTCACCCCTGTTGATGGCCCCTCTACCTCTATTTGGGCCAATAGAATGAGGAATTCCAGGCTGAGTGCTTGTTGGAGGACCCCTTCCAGTGCATGAGATGACCCTCGTGGTCCCCATGATCTCTCGCAGGGGTAGGTTCCATGTATACTGAGACAGGGCTTTCCAGCTGAGTGCTAGTGGAGCACTATGTGAAGGGCATCATCACCTTCTTCATCCTGCTGACCCAGGGAAGATGCAGCAGCTGGAGGAGCAACCGACCCATGAGCACCTCAAAAGCAACAGAGGAGCATTGATATAAGGCGATTCCCAGACCAGGACCCACCCAGGAGCTGCCGGATCTCTGAGCCACATCAGAACAGAGGCCCTTCAGCACTGGCCAGTGTTTAGTGAGGGTGAACCCGATTCCTTGGGCCAGAGCTACTGTGTATGACCTTGTGATACCACCGAGTGCTCCCTGCTCAGTTCCTCTAGTGTTGGCCAGGTCCCATGAGGTGACAATGCTCAGCTCAGCAAGGCAGAGACCACACCCTTGGAGACTTCCCTCTCCAGCACGTAGTCCTTTCCAGAGATGGGTGCCCAGGCAGGGATGGCCATAGCCAGGGATGGTGGGTGGGCTTTCAGACAAGGGCAGAAGTTGCATGAAACTTCAAGAACAGACTGTCAATGGATGAAGCCAGCTCAAATAACAACCCGAGATTCTCCAAAGGACAATGGTAAATTTGGGGAAAGCACAACACTGCAGCTAAGAGACCCTGGACATGTTCATCTATGTGCTTATTCAAGGAGGTTGTGGAAAGGGAAAGTTTTGAAAAGCAAAAGACTAGACTGACATAAGCTGCTTGGACACAGAGCACTGGGGGCTTGAGGTAACGCTGGCAGCGGAGGCGGTCTTACTGGGACAGTGTTCTGTGGAGAGCACCTTGTCTGGGTTGTTACAGTCTTAAGGAATGCCAAAGATCAACTTTGATTCCACACATGTGCATCCATGGGAGGCCTGCAGGCACAGGCGTGTGTAGAGAGAGGGGGACATCCTGTGGCCTTTCTGAAGCAGGCAGGAGCCCTCCTCCTCCATGGCTTGCCAGCCCCAACTATCTCTGGGTCTGAGAAGAACGATTTCATCTTGGTCTTATGAACTTCAACAGCGGAGTTAAGGGAGCTTCGTAGAAAGGCCCGGAACAGGAACTAGAAGCTCAGGGCATGTTCCCACAGGCTGTTTCTCTGTCATATCTCAGGGTGGTTTGCTGTCCCCAGGAGCCACAGAGCTGGAGTGTGTGGCAAAGAGCAGGGCGTGTGCACTGTAGGGAGCCCAGCCCTGGGCGCTGGTGGGGGAGGCACACTGCACTCAGATGTGACACACGCATGCAGGTTCAGGGGCACCTGTGTCAGCACCGCTGGCCCACCCAGCCATCCTGGGTCCCTGCACCCGGGCTGGGAACAGAGCACAAGGCACAGGGCATAAGACTCATCCCCAAGCCCAAGGGCCAGTATGCAGCATCAGTACAGGCCCTGGGTCTCGCCCGGTCCCTGGGGACTTGGAGCTGACCTGCAGCACAGCAGGTGTCCAGGAAGCTAAAGTACAACCAGCTAAGGGACTTCCTGTCCTGCTGTGGGTGGGGACAGTGGGAGAACCAATCAGGAAAGGAAACAGTTTCACAGCACATGGGGCCAGCAGAACCCTAGAAACACTGTAAAACCTTCATTTCCTATGTTCATACCAGGTTAGCTAATTTACACTTCCCCAAACTGTCCATTTCTGGAACCTGCGATCTGGAAAGTGTCCCGAGCAGATTGGGCATCACCAAGGTCTTCAGCAGTGGGGCTGACCTGTCAGGGGTCATGGAGGAGGCTCCCCTGAGGCTCTCCAAGGTGAGGGCACTGAGGACAGCCTTGGCTCAGGTGTCTGCAGGCCAGAGTGGGTAGGGGCCTTCCCAGGCCTGAGGTTGAGGGAGAGGCTGAGGGACATAGCGAAGGCCAGGGAAGCTCATTCTGAGGATGCAGAGCTTCAGGAGCTCCGACGGGAGGAGGACTGAGTCAGGGAGGGTGGCTTCCTATGCTGATGGCATTGGTGCCACCAGCATCAAAGCCAGGGAACCCACCTGGGTTCCAGCTGGCTGGATTTGGTTGCCCACCTGAATATAAAATGAATAAAAAATGTAAAGAAGAAAAATGAATTTAATGCAGTTTGGCCAAGACAGGGGAGAAATAGCGAGCCTCTGTCCACCTGTCCTATGGAAGCAGTGATGCTACAGACACAAAAGCGGAAATACACGCATACAGATTTAGCTGCAAGGTGCTAGTCGAGGTTTCGGTTTCCTTGGGCCCAGACCAGGGTTAACCTTATTTCCATTGTCAGATGAGGAAGTTCAGGAGCAAAAGCAATTTTTACTTTTTAATTTCAAGGGAGTTCTTAAGGTCATTCCCTGTTCAGTTCACCCCTTAATCTGGAGGGAATGGGGTCCTGTGTCAGGTGGCTGACAGTTGACACAGAGTGGGTGTAGATCCCTCTGTGAACTCCCAAGCATATGGCGCCCAACACAGGTTTCTGAAGGAGACCAAATCTGGCTATTTATTGTGAGGTGTGACCAGTGACTCCTCGCTCCCTGCTCCTCCGTCGCTGAGTGATTCCCTCTGAAGCTATTGCTCACTGTTTATCAAGCAGTTCTGTTCCCACAAAGCGGGAGCTTTGCTCCATTCTTTGATCTGATTCCAAGTTGGAGAGAAAGTAACCGTTCATGAGTCTTTGTCAAAAGACCCTTTTACAGCCATATTTAAGCAGCAAGAGGTTTAGAAAGAGTAGTCCTTAGGCTAAGCTTAACTACAAATTTGGTGTTAAAAATTCTGACATCGATAAAAGTGAAGCACATCTACTTTATGTAATAAATTTGAACTAATAATCACAATTTCTTTGGTGGTATCATTTTTATCTAATCAAATCAATCTGTCTGTAAAAGTAGCTGTGTCAGAGATATGCGTTAAAGGGTGTCCTAATGTCAACCAAGGTCAATTGCCATTTGGGTTGAAAGCTCATCATCCCATTTTACAACATTTTTAGAATTTTGAATGTACATTGCACGGAACTATAAAAATTGTGAATGCAAACAATAAGAATTAATGCTTCTTTACCAATTAAGAACATACACATATATATATTACTATATCTTATATGTGCTTTGCCAACTAAGCCATAATGTAAACAGTATAACTGAGAAAACTTTTTAAAGTGGTCTTATATCTTATATTTAAATCTTCGCATTTGCCTTGAGATAGAAGATGACCAGAGTAAGACCGCCCCTGTCTAACTCTGGAGGTGTGGCTCAAATCATCAACAATGCCTACAAACAGCATATAAGGTGTTAGTACTATATAAAGAGTTCAGCAACTCAGCTAAACAATCTGTTTGCCTTTAATAAGTTAACAGTTATGATTAATAGCATGATATCGGCACTATCTGATTTTCAAGGCTTTATTATATTTTATAATACCCGTATCAACCAAACATACCACATGGTTGTAAAAATAGTTGTTCTTATAGCCGAAGTTGGACACCAAAAGACACTTTAGAACAAAGAGAGATTGGAATAAACTCTAACTCTTTTAGGGCTCAGTTTCTCTTTTAAATAATTGAAAACCTAACCAAATCAGCCTCACAGAAAGTCTCAGGACATGGGCAAAATGCAGACAACTTCTCAGCCAGAATATAACATAAATGGCCTTTAGTCCAATCACTGTTAGTGTCCTCCTTTTCCTCAAAACCTTCGTGAGCCCTGTCTTTACCGTCCACGATCCTAATTGACATTCTGGTCTCCTGAGGCCCCACCAGAATTGGCCTTTAAGCTCCATTTACAACAACCTTAAGCATTTCTAATTTGCACTGCTATCCATCTCAAAATTCTTCCCACCAATTCCAAAAAGATCAAAAAACTTCTGAGCCACATGGTCAGGTTAGTCACAGCAAGGAACCCACTTCTCAGTATCAATTTCTATTTTGGTCAGCTTTTTCACTGCTGCAAATAAAAGACCTGACCAGCACAGCTATAGAGGAGGAAAGGCTTATTCGAGGGCTCACAGTTTCGATAGACAGCAGGCTCCATTCCTGAGGGCTCGAGGTAAGGCTGAACATCATGGCGGAGAGGGTGGTGGAGAGAGAGTGTCTCACATTATGGTGATCGGGGAAGCAGACAGAGAGTGAGTCTCCATTTGTCAGATACAAATATGTACCCAAAACCATGCACCAATTCCACCTCCCCTAGCCACACTCCACCACTTCAGTTACCACTCAGTTAATTCATATCAGGGGGTTGAATCACTGACTGGGTTAAGACTCTCACAACTTAATCATTTCTCCTCTGAACCTTCTTGCCCTGTCTCACACATGAGCTTTTGGGGGACACCACATTTAAACCATACACAACTGATGGAAATGAAAGCCAGGAGAGACACATGCAGATTTTGCTACACAGAAATATGTGAGGACGTCAGTCTCCTTGGTGCCTGCCTAGGCCAGAGGGTAACTTCTTGGTTTTCATTCTCAATATGCAGAAGGAGCAAAAATAATTTGTTGCTCTTAATTTCAAAGGGACTGTGTTGCATAGGGACCTCTCCTGAGGTGCCCAGAAAACCTCTGTCTCCTCTTTTCCAAGGACATTTGAATCCTTGGGTATCAGTTTACCTATATTTATACAGAGAGGCTTAGGCTCAGTGACTTCAGAGAATATTCTGGAATCTTCCAATTAGAGCTACTGATGAACTACCATTTGTGAATTATGAGTGAACTCAGCCAAAGAGAGCACTTGCGTGGGAAAATTAGAGGACCAAGAACTACTGGATGGCACACTCTCAGGATCTGGGCATTAAGAAGGCCACCACAGAGTCGTAGTCCCAAGGACCTCATAACCCCACACTGAAAAAATGAGCTGTGGAGGTAACATGGAGGCTGAAGGTCTTCCCCTCATGCAGCTGAGGCTGAGTCCAAGGACAGGAGAGACGGAGTTCAGGAAAGGAGAGGGGAGGGGAGCAGGCAGAGACAGGAAAGGCCTGAGTGACCAACAGAGAGGGCTGTGGACGGGCATGACAGTCCAGAGGGAGAAAAGCCCTAGTGCAGCCCTTGCAGGATGAGGCTCCCACCTGGGGCCTGGCTGCAGCCTGGGCAGGGCAGCCCGACCTCCAAGCCCATCTGCCTCTCTCCCCTCCAGGCTGTGCATAAGGCTGTGCTGACCCTTGCTAAGAAAGGGACAGAATCCAGTGAGACCACCGATGGACAAACAACTGGCCTGTGGACCTGACTATCATGTTCAATAGGACTTTCCTGGTTATTGTCAAGAGCAAGTTCACCAACTTTCCCCTTTTCTTGGGGAGAGTGGTAAATCCCACACAAGGATAACTTCCCCTCCTCTCCTGCCCTGTCCAGGCCCCCACTCTGGATGGCATTAAACAGGCTGGTCTGGTCAGTGCCTGAGCATGACCTGCAAATCCCTCTCTCTGTGGTCTCTGTCTCCTTTTGTGTCCTGAGGTTTTGTGAGGACTCCAGGTCACAGCATCTCTCAGTGACACTGCGTCAGGTGTGTGAGTTCCCCAGGCTGTGCAGGATGTGCTTGCTGGCCAATGGTGACTGGTTGAGACCATGTCCTATGAGCCTTGAGTATGTCCATGCCTGAGAACTCCAGTCCTGTCCAAGAATCCTGGGGTGAGGGGATCGTGTGGCTCAACACCAGAATGAGGATCAGGATCCGCCCAACATCCCCACTTTTCTGGAGAATCCTCCCCTCAGTGCCTGCTGCCCCATGCTGGAGTTCCTTAAGTCCTGCAGGACTGGCCACACCCACTTGAATGCTTGCCCTTTCTGGTGCTTCCAGAGCTACCCACTCTCACCTGGTTTGAGCAACTATATCTACAATACAGAAAGGAGGGGACAGTGTCTGTCCTCCTCTCCTCTGACTTCATCAAGTCTCAAGACCTGGTCCTCACCTCTCAGAGGGTGCATCCTGAAAGTGGCCTAGGGAGACGGTTCATGGAACTCTGTCTCTGGGGGCTGCACTAGGACACTGACCTCTTTCTTTGTCATTCCTTTGCTTCTACAGAAGACACATAGCTCTTAGAAGCCCTCTTCTCCCCATTGAGCAGGGGGGTCTATGTCTTGGTCTCTGTCTCCTTCTCAAACCCACAAGAACAATCAGGTCCCAAGCCTCTTTCCTGTGTCCTCTTCTTCTCACTAGACATATGACCACAGTGCCATGGATCGATGGTGCCATGGATGTTTCCAGAAAGTCTTGACAAGGATTCCTCTGCTCTGGGAGAGGAAGGGCAGCTCCTGTGGAACCCACCCCTGGCTCAGTCCTCGCTGGGGCCTCATGTACCTGGCTCTTCCTCCCAGGGTCATTCCCGTGGCCTTCCAGAGACAGCCTCAGGTCTGGTGCTCTTGATCTCTCCCATGACATGGATTCGTGCTCAGGCTGTGCCATGCACCAGCTATGTGACCTGAGTGAGGCTGTCAAAGCTCTCTGAGCCTCAATATCTTCATTGTGCACAACAAAAGCTCTGGCTTTTCCACCATAGCAAAGCATGTGCCAACATAAGAAACGATGTTTGTTCCAGTTCTGAGCTGTCTGTGAGCCAGGCACCCTGGTGAGTACTGACAGCGACATTTCACACACCTGGTATGTAACCATGCAGCCATTATACACATGAGGGCACTGAGACTCTGGGAGGTAAGCGTCTTGCTTATGGTCACAGAGCTAGCTGGCAGCTAAGCTGATTTCATGGACCTTACTCGTTTCTCGAAAGCTCACCACCTTACCCTACTCTTCTTCCCCGAGAGCCATACTGGAATCATGCAGAATAAAATCCCTCCTTGAATCATGAAGAAACTTGGTGGTCCATGACTGACGTTTAGGATGTTTCCATATGAAGAATATCCCACCACTTGGTGGAGAGGAGGTGGATATTAGGGTATCTCATTCAATGGCAGCTGAATATACTTTCTTATAAGATTCTCATGGAACTTTCTCCCAAATAGACCATATTTGAGCCACAAAGGAAGTTAGAGCAAATATTTTTAAGGTCAGTGTAATCCCTTGCATCTTATTAGATCATAATGGAATAAAATTAGAAATCAACAAGAAGTACTACTACATAATTGACATGAACACATAAGGTTAACAATAACTTTAAATATTTAATGGGTTACGGGAGAAATTTAGAAATTCTTAGATTCAAATAAGAATAGAGATACAGTATACCATAATCTTTGGAAGACACTATGAGGGCAGTTAAGAGGAAATGTTTTAGCTATGTGCCCCTAGTACAATAATATTGACTGATTTCAACACACCTTATTAATAGATAGGCTAAACAGATATAAAATAAGCAAATACACTTCATACCTAAAAAATACTACTAAAAGGACTTAACAGACATTTGTAATTAAAAAATTAGAAAGATTCCAAATACCAAGCTAATGATACATCTCAAACCCTAGAAAAAGAAAAATAAACAGATTTCAAAACCAATATAAGCAAGGAAATAATTAAGATCAGAGCCAAAATTCATGAGAGAGTAAAAGGATCAATACAACAAAAAGTTTGTTCTTTGAAAGATAAACATGACTGACAAACTCTTGGCCAATCTAACCAAAATAAAGAGAAGACCCAAATTACTACAATTGGAATTGAAAAAGGAGCTATCAACATAGACGTCTCTGAAATCCAGAGAATCATCAGAGACTATTTTGAAAACCTATATTATCCAATAAATTGGAAAAATCTAGTCAAAATGAGTAAATTTCTAGACACATATATTAAAATTGAACCAAAAGGACAGAAATTTTAATCAGATCAATCACAAGCAATGAGATTAAAGAAGTAATAAAAAGCCTTCCAACAAAGAAAGGCCCAGGATCACATGGATTCCCAGCTGAGTTCTACCAGATTCTTGAAGAAATAATGCCAGTGCTTCTCAAATTATTATATGAAATAGAAACAGTAGAAATACTTCCAAGTTCATTCTATGAAGCCAGTACAATCACCCTAATACCAAAACCAGATAAGAATAAATCAAGGAAAGAAAACTACAGACTAACATTCCTGATGAACTTAGATGCAAAATCCTTAATTAAATAATAGCAAATCATACTCAATAACACAATAAGAAGATTGTACATCATGATCAAGTTGATCTCACTCCATGGGTGCAAAGATGATTCAGCAGACACAAATCAACAAATATAAGTCACCATATAAGTAGAATCAAGGACAAAAATCACATGATCACTTCAGTAGATGCAGAATAAGCTTTGACAAAATTTAGTACTCATTCATGATGAAAAAAAAAAAACCTCTGAATAAAATAGGAATAAATATAACTTACACTAACATCATGAAGATTATATAAGAAACTCAAAGCCAACATCATCCTGAATAGGGAAAAACTGGAGTCATTTCCTCTAAATTCAAGAGCAATACAAGAATACTAACTCTTATTCGATATAGTAATTGAAATTTTAGCCAGAGCAATTAGTCAAGAGAAATAAATAGAAGGAGCATAAACAGGAAAGGAAGAAGTCAAATTATCACTGTCTGTACATGATATGAACCTATACTTAGAATATCCCAGCATTCCATCAGAAGACTCATACAAGCAATAAACGAATTCAAAAAACTAACAGGATATTACATAGACAAGTCAACAGGTTTTCTATACACCAATAATGAATCTGCTGAAAAAGAAATCTGGAAAGCAATTCCACTCACAAGAGCCTCAAAAAAATAAAGAACCAGGAACAGTGGTACACACTTTTAATCTCAGTGACTCGAGAGCTGAGGCAGGACGATTGACAAGTTCAAGGCCAACCTCAGCAACTTAGCAAGATCCTCAACAATTTAGTAAGAACCTGTCTCAAAATTAAAAAAAATAAAATAAACCAGAAGTACTGGGGATATAGCTCAATGGTAAAGAACGCCTGTGTTCAACTGCTAATACTAAAATTAATTAATTAATTAATTAATTAATTATAATGAATCTAATCAAACAGGTGAAAGATTTCTATGGTGAAAATTACAAAATGCTGAAAAAAATAAATAGACAAAGACACTAGAATATGAAAAGACCTCCCAAGTTCATGGATAGGCAGAATTAATACTATTCAAATGGTCATATTACCAAAAGCAATCTAAAGTCAATAGTCTTCATTAAAATACCAGTGACATTCTTCACAGAACTGGAAAAAAACAGTCTGAAAACTTATATGGAAATACAAAAGACTCAGAATAGCCAAAGCAATGCTAAGCAAAAAGAGCTATCCTGGAGGCACCACAATAATCCATTCCAAATTATACTACAAAGCCATAGTAACAAAACAGTGTGGTATTGTCATATAAACAGACATGTATACCAATGGGATAGAGAAGGCACAGAGACAAACTCACACATCGACAGTCATCTGAGCCTGACATGCTCAAAACATACACTGGAGAAAAGAACCTTTTTATTAAATAGTGCTGGGAAAACTGTACTCCACATGTAGAAGAATGAAAACAGATCCCTATCTACCACTCTGCACAAAAAGCCACTGAAAATGCATCAAAAATCTAAGAATTAGGCCAGAAACACTGTAACTGCTAGAAGAAAACAGGGGCAATACTCCAACATAGGGGCACAGGCAACTACTTCCTGAATAGGACTCCTAGAGCTCAGGAAATAATGCCAAGAATCAATAAACGGGATGGCATCAAATTAAAAAGCCTCTGCACAGCAAAAGAAGCCATCAACAGTTTTAAGAGAGAGCTAACAGAATGGAGGGACGTCTTTGCCATTTACTCCTCTGGCAGAGGATTAATATCCAGAATATATAAAGAACTCAAACAACTTTACACACATACTCACACAACAAAACCAATCATTAAATGGGCAAAGAAACTCTTAAACATTTTTCCAAAGAGGAAATGCAAGTGATAACAAATACATGAAAAACAAATGTTCAGCGTCTTTAGCAATCATTGAATTGCAAATCCAAACTTCACTGAGATTTCATTTCACTCCAGTTATAAAAGCTATCATCAAGAATACAAATGATAATCCATGCTGGAGAGGATGTGGGGAAAGGGGACTCATGTACTGTTCGTGGGATTGTAAATTAGTACAACCTATGGAGGGTCCTTAAAAGACTAGGCATGGAACCACCATGTGACCCAGCTATACCAATCCTCAGTATTTACCCTAAAGACTTAAAGTCAGCATGCTGGAGTGGTACATACATACCCATGTGTATAGCAGCACAATTTGTAATAGCCAAATTATGGAACCAGCCCAGGTGTTCATCAGCAGGTGAATGGATGGACTTTTATGCAGTCATGCAGAAGAATGAAATTATGTCATTTGTAGGAAAATGGGTGGAACTGAAATTACTGCAGTAAGCAAAATAAGCCAGACTCGAAAAGCTAAGGGTCATGTGTTTTCCTCATATGTGGAAGGTAGAGAGAAAAAGGGAAAATAAGATCCCATGAAAATAGAAGACAGGCAAATAGAGGAAGGAGGTCAGGGGAGGGGAGGAGGAGAGGGCGGGAGGAGGTTGTGAGGAAGGAAATTGATCAAGTTGTGTTTTGTGCATGTACATGATGGATGTCACGGTCATGTGTGATTATAATGCAAGAATAAGAAATCCTGAATATCCAGAGGGGAGTCATCAGCTCCTCAAGAACCAACAGGGACCAGTCAGCAGCGGGCAGCGGGTCAGGACAGCTTGCTTACGTGAAGTGTGACCACTCTTCCCAGGACAGCAGCCACAGGCTTCAGCTTTGCTTGGTTCCTTGCACCCTTTCTAAATACTTTAAGAAAAAGAAGAAATCTGGAGGAGTCACGCTTCCTGGTGTCAAAACGTACTGCAGAGCTGCAGCAATGAGCAGAGGTGCTGCCTCCAAACACAGCAGTCAAGTTCAGACAGAGAAGGCCAGGGTGGCAGCCAGCGTCTGGGGAAGAGAGTGCAGGAGAGGATACGGCTACGAAGACAGACGGGCGTGAAATCAGCACAAGATGCACACACGCCGTCCCCTGACTGCTCCATAACAAAGATCAAGGTGATCAAGGTAGTACAACGTGGATTCTATCACAATAAAAAACGTTAGACATGTTTCTCTGTCTAAACAGCTCTTCAAACGCGTCCTAGGGAATAAAGAAAAGAACTCAATATCTTCAGGGGAAATTGAGTCCCCCGGCTTCATGGGCCAGTCCAGCTGGGCCTAGAAGGCAGGGCTTCTCCCCTGTGGCCTGGCCACCCCGTGGCTCACATTACCCAGTTCACGCAGCGCCTACCCACACTGCCACCTGGGGCTGCCTGCACCACAGGCCCCGCCCGGGCACAGCTGCTGGGTTCTGGAGGCTCCCTCTGTAGGCAGGGGGCTGGCTCTGCTCTGGCACAGATCAGAGGGAGACAC
>CM053401.1:9243459-9282611 GCA_028644305.1 Xerus rutilus
CACACACGTGGACTGGCTCTGAACCTTCTGTCTCTGCTGCTGTCTTCCCTGCAGAGGGTGGAGGAGGTGGCCTGGGCAGCCCCTGCCCTCTTCTCCAGCTGGGCCTCTGCCTCCGTGTCCTTACCCAGCTCCTTTGGGAATCCAGCCTGAGCCAGACACCCAGACTGTGGCTTCTGCATTGCGTGTACAACTCCCTCAGGGACAAAGGGGCCCTTGTAGCTCAGCCCATCAAGCTGGCTCCCAAATTCCTGTGGAGGTCCAGGGTCCTCTCCCCTCTCCTCACCGGGCTCCCACTCCTGCCCCAGGGGCCTCTGCCCTTGATCTCCTGCTGGGAACTCCTGGTCCCCCAGGGAGAGGTGTGTTCATTAACTCCTCAGGTGATCTGGCTGCCCTTTCAGTCCCCTCCTCGCTCTTCCTTATCTGGGTTCATGGCCCCATCCTTCCCCACTGGTGCCTCATGGCTCCCCCAGCCGGTGACCCCAGCTCTATAGCTCACCTGATATGAAAAGTCGTTATTGTCCAGTAGGAGACGAGGTGTGTACAAGAGCCAGCTTGACAGGAAGAGGACTCTCTGGAGTTAAGCTGGGCTTCCTGATGGAGTGTTGAGAGACGTGTGGGAGAGAGACCCGCGTGGCTGCTGGCAAGGCAAGGGTGAGCCAAGAGCACCAAAGCGATGACAGGAGAAGCTCAGGAGTCAGCCCTGAGACCGCCACAGTGTGCTCAGAGTGTCAAAGGCTGAAGGTCAAGGCAAATAGACATTCCAGTCTCTGGGTGGACCAAACACTAAAACATAGAAAACAAACGTTCTAAAAGAAAGCACATGTTACTCAATTTTGTGATTTTCCAATGGATCACGCCTTTCTAAACAAGACAAAAGAGTCCAGAAATCATAAAAGCAACAATTGATATATTTGACTTATAACATAAAAAACAGGACAGGTAAAATGTGCCATTCAGTTCACCAAGAACAAATAACAGCTATAGATATATGTGCACGCAACACAGGTCCTGAATGTAAGAAGCAAACAGACGTAGTGGAATGGAGGTCGTGCAGGCTTCGTTACCCCAATTTCAATAATCAATGGAGCAACCAGACAGAAGATCAATAGGGCTTCCCATCACTGTGGAGCAACTGGACCCTGAGATACCTGCAGATCACTGCACCCAGCACCAGCCTCACACACTTCGTTCTAAAGTGCACATGGACCGTACCTCAGTCCATGAATCGAGTCTTCACAAGTTTAAACAGACTGAAATCCTAATAATTCTCTTCAAATCACAGTGGAACAAAACTACAACTCAGTGGCAGAAGAAAAAGTAGAAAATCAACAAATATATAGAAATGGAACAACCTTCTCTTACATAACCAATGGTCTAAGGAAAATAACACAAGAATTAGAAAATGTCTTGAGACAAATAAAAATTAAAATGCAACATAGCCAAATTTATTGGATGTAGCAAAAACAGGGCTGAGGGAAATTTCCCTAAACATTGGTTCTCAAAGCTGCAAGCTAACTTTCTACTTTTTTTTTTTTTTTTTTTTTTTTTGGTACCAGGGATTGAACTCAGGGGCACTGGACCACTGAGCCACATCCCCAGCCCTATTTTGTGTTTTATGTAGAGACAGGGTCTCACTGAGTTGCTTAGTGCCTCGCCATTGCTAAGGCTGGCTTTGAACTCACGATTCTCCTGTCTCAGCCTCCCAAAGTGCAGGGATTACAGACGTGCGCCACCACGCCCGGCTGCTAACTTTCTACTTTTAAAAACTAGAAAAAGAAAGAGAACAGAAGGAATGAAATTAAAGATCAGAGCAGAGATCTACAAAATAGATAATTTATTTAAGAAATGGAGAACATCATTAACACAAGAGAACAGAAGAACAGTACAGAACAATAGAGAAAATCAACTAAACCGAGAGTTGCTCTTCACGAAGAAAATCAACAAAATATTTGCTAAATTGAGTTGGGAGAAAAGGAGAAGAATGTATACCAATCCTCTTCAGACTCTTCCAAAACTTTGAAGAGGTGGGAACGCTAACTTATTCTGAGGAGCCATAACCACCCTGGTGACAAAGACAAAAGAAAGTTGTCATCTATAAACATTAATACAAATACCATCAAACAATTCAGCAGCACCTTCAAAGCAGTGCACACCATGACCCGTGTTATGGTTTGGATGTGAGATGTCCCCCAAAAGCTCACCGGTGAGACAATGAAAGAAAACTTAGAGGGAAGTGACTGTGTCGTGAGAGCCTTAACCTCCCCAGTGAACTAACCCTCTGATGGGATTAACTGGGTGGTAATCTTAGGCAGGTAGGGTGTGGCTGGAGGAGGTGGGTCTCTGGGGATGTGCCTTTGGGGACATATTTTGTCCTTGGGGAGTGGAGTTGTGTCTGTCTGTCTGTCTGTCCCCCACCCCATTTCTTATGGTGCCGTATCAACAATAGAGTCGGACACCTATGGACTGAGACCTCTGAAACCATGAACCCCCAAATAAACTTTTCCTTCTCTAATTGTTCTTGTCAGGCCTTTTGGTCACCACACCAAAAAAGCTGACTAAAACACCAAGGAAGATTTATACCTAGAACATAAGCTCTGCTTAACAAGTAAAAATCAACCAATGTAGTAGACCATATTAACAGACTGGAAAAAAAAAAAACCCACAAATGATCTGCCAGATGTGGTGACAGAGACCTGGAATCCCACCTACTCAGGAGGCTGAGGCAGGAGGATTGCAAGTTTGAGGCTGGCCTAGGCAGCTTAACAAAACCCTGTACCAAAATAAAATATTAAGAACTGAGGATGTAGCTCAGTGGCTGAATGCTTGCCTAGCATCCACAAGGCCCTGGGTTAGATCCTCAGTGCCACAAAAATAATAAATTAATTAGTTAAAATATGTTTTAAAAGGGCTATAGGTTCAGTAGTAGAGTGTTTGCCCAGCATGAGGCCCTGTGTTCAATCCCTAGTACAGCAAAACCGCAACAGGAACAGCAACACACACGATCCTCTCAGTTAATGCCAAAAAGCCTTGACAAAATTCAACACTGTATCAAAACCCTTAGTCAAACATGAATAGGGAAACTGTCTCGAAGCCATGTATGAAAAACTGTCATGAAGGGCACAATTAATAATTACCTGGAGGCAGATTGTCTTTAAATGCAAGTGTATGCTCAATCACAACAATCATCAAATATAATTAATTAATGCAAAAAGTGTTGGGTGTGCTGAGTGTCCACCCCAACTAGCATTCAATGCCCACTAATTAAACACTATAGGTAAGTCACACTATCCTAGGGCAGCTAAACACTACCAGCAATTCATACAATCTTAGGGCAACCACGAGCCCCAAAATATCACATGACATCTCTTAGCAAAAGAGTAGATGTTGTCCTTGTCTGGTGGTTCTCTTCAGCCGATGGCTGGACGTCAGGGAATTGTGGAGTTGATCCAGGGATGAACAGCAAGATGGCCATTCTCACTGATGTCCTTGGGGCAAAGCCCTCAATGTGGCAGGACAAGCAGTTTATAGTCAGTTCCAAGTTGGTGGTGTGAGCTAGTGATTGGTTACACCCAGTAAAAGTCAACATCCATTGGTTATGTCCAGTGAGAAAGTATATTTGCAACTGGGCGTATTCTTTGTGCATGTGCATAGAGCTGTGCTCCTATCAATTGTAACCAATCATTGCTAAGCAGGCCCATGGTTAGGTGCCCCTCACAGCCCCTTATCAATTGCAAGCAGGCATGACTAAGCAAGTCAATGGCTGCTGTTCCTTCTGGCCAGCAACTTAGTGTGTCCCTGGCATGTCCAGGGATGTCTATGGCACATGCTCCTTACAAAAACTCCACAGCTAACAGCATATTAATGGTGAGAGACTGAGATCAGGAACATAGAAAAGGAAGTCTGCTTGCATCACCCTGTTTAATATAGTGATGGAATCTCCAACCAGAGCTGGAGAGAAAGAAATAAAACATTAGAAAGGAAGATACAGCATGGCTGTATATATAGAAAACATTAAATTAACAGAGTGCCATTTTCCACCTTGTATGGTACGAACACACAAGGTTGGTGACATATAGCTTGTTAGCATGTGAGAAGATAGATATTACCATATCTTATATGAAGGAGGGTAAACTTGGGCAATATCATCAGAAGATAATTTGGTAACATATATTAAAACAAAAAACAATCCCACTTTTTGACTCAGGAAGCCCACTCCTGGAAATTTACTCCATGAGAATATTTTCAAATAATATAAATGTCAAAAAAATATTGCTTTTTACAGTTTGAAGCATTATTTGAAGAGGGAAAAAAACTATGGGAAATCAATTTTATAAATGTAAGTACATCCTTACAATGAAAAGTCATATGACCTTAAAAAGCACAAGGCTAGCTCTGTATGGACTAATAGAAAAAGATATCTGAGATCAAACAATATGAGAAAAAGCAAAAGACAGAACAGAGTGCATAGCTTAACTTCTTCCCTGAACACAGAAGTCTATTATCAACAACACACTCATTGCAGGCTCAAGGATGTAAACGTGAACCATTCGAGGAGAGATCATAGGAGGGGTATTCTGTTCACATAGAGGGCCCTGTGAAGTTTTCTCACTATGCTCAGCCATCCAGGAACTCTTGGGCCACTGAAGCCATGGTTCCAGAGGGTCCAGACAACCTTGGTGTTTTCTACATGGTGCTGATTCTACAGGAATGCATTATTTCTGGAGTTCAGGTGTTATAGAGGCTTCCACTGAGATTTCAAAGGAAGTTCTGAGAGACCAGGAAAAAGACCAGTGTGATTTTGTCAATTCCTGAGATTCTATAGAGGCATCTTTTCTATTGTCTATGTGCAAAGTACTTAGCATCTCTTTCTTTACTATAATCTCTCCAACAACCACACTGTCCTTGGCTCCAGTTTTACATGAACTTTTCTAGTTCACAAACTATAAGTTTTAAAATCTCTTCTCTGCTTTTTGCTTCTGATTCCCAAGCAAATCTGACTAAAGGCTGCCAGCAATACCTATGCCACAGCCTGGATGCTGTGCTACCTTGAAATTTTCCCCAACAGATTAATTAGTCCACCACCTTTCAGTTTAGCTTCACCCAAGGTCTCAAGACATGGGCAAAATGTAGACAAGTTCTTTGTCAGAATATACCATGAGTGACCTCTAGTCCAATTTCCAATAAAATCCTGTCTCCCCTCTGAAACCTTATGAGTATAGTTTTTCCTGTTCACATTCCTATTGGCATTCTAGTCTTCTGAGTTCCCACCATCATGTTGCATCAAACACTTACAACATTATAACGCTTCTCCAGCTTGTCTCCAACCTTTTGCAAATGCCTTTCTGCACATTAGTTCCAAAGTCTTCTGAATCACACAGTCAGGTTAGTCACATCAATGATTCTACTCCTGGAATCAATTTCTGTGTTAGATTTTCATTGCTTTGACCAAAATTCCTGACCACAAAAACTTAGAGGAGAAAGAGTTTATTTTGAACTCATGGTTTCAAAGTTTCAATTCATAGTCCGCCTAAGGTCAGGAGGAGCATCATGGCTGAAGGGCATGGAGGAAAATTGCTACTCAACTCATGGCAGGCAGAAAGCAGAGCAAGGGCAGTGAGAGTAGAAGCCAGACAGACTAGATGTAATCCCAAGGGCACACCACCAGTGACCCACCCTCTCCAGCCATGCCCACCTGCTTACAGTTATCACCCAGTACTGTAGTCCTTGCAAATTATTAATTCATCAAATGGATTAATACACTTATTAGGTTACAGATTTTAAAATCTGATCATTTCACCTCTAAATATTAACAGAGGAGATTTTGGGAGACACTTCCTTTCCAAATCATAACACATGACTAAATGAGTTTAGAAAACTAAAATCTTTACTGAAGGATTTCTTGGATCCTTTAAAATATTACCACTGGAGTAGGAGAAAAAGGATAGTGTCCCCAAAACTGATCTGCCCATGAAACCCATTTATCACAAACCAACCCAGCATTCCATTAAATACGCTCTGCCAAATGCTGCTGTAGGTGAAGAGGCTCTTAGGAAGGGTAGTGTGAGGGCACATTTGCAAGTCAGTGTCTCGCTCAGGTAGTGGCCAGAGGAATATGTTGGGGGCAATATTAGGCCTAAGGAGATCCCAGACCTCACTGTCTTATTGTACCTATCAGCTGCCCTTCTGGGTTCAGAGAGTGACACAGATGCTTTCAGATGGCCTCATACTCCTGAGACCCAGAGATATCCGCTCGAAAAGACGCTGATGTGAAGAACAAGGGTTTGACATTTCTGGCACAGAGTGACAGCGTCATCGCAGGTGGTAGGACTGCTGCCCAGAGTCCCAGCCAACTTCCTGCTTCCTGGACGTTACCCAGAGGGCAACTGAGGTACAGGAGACGGGGTGAACGAACAGGACTGCCTGCCGGGGAAGAGGAGGACAGGCCCATGATTACACAAGCCCACATCACCTTGGGCCTGTTAATATTAACTCCATCTCCAGCTTGGGGAAGCATCAGCCAGCCCCAGAGTCACTGTCCTGACAAGTCTTGTTTTTCTCATCTTGTTGGCCTGTTCTTCAAGGCTTCTTGCTTGACCCCATCAACATGCAGCTCTGATCTCTTTAGCTACATGTTGGAGGTTTCTTCCATGGAACAGGGCAGAAACTGGCGGGAAACTGCATGGGAGAAGAAACTGCAGAAAAAAATTTGAATTGTTAATCCAAGGGGTTCTGGGGAGTCGCCATCTTATCCATTACAATCATTATTCCATAAAACCACTTATTAGGCTATATTTCTTCTTGGTGGATATTCCCAGTACTTGATGGGAGTCCTTGCCAATTATTAATCCATCAAATGGATTAATACACTTATTAGGTTACAATTTTGTGATTGTTAGCCATTGTTTACATAACTAATCTAATGAATTGGATTCAATCATTCCATCATTTATTCATTCAACCACCTTACTTTGAGTAAATCATTCATTCACTCAACCATTTTGTACTATGTGCCTACCACACGCCAATTCCAGGCCATATGCTGTGCTATGTCTGGGTTCTGTGCAAGTTCAGTGAACAATTTCTTTTTTTTTGCAGGGCTGGGAATTGAACTCAGGGGTGCTCTGTTGCTAAGCTATATACTTAGTTCTTTTTGCCTTTTATTTTGAGTCAGAATCTCACTAAAATTCCTAGGCTGGCCTCAAAATTGCAATCCTCCTGCTCAGCTAGAATTACAGACATGCACCACCATGCCCAGCTTGGTGCACCATTTTGCATTACAAACTTCTTTGTAAAAAGAAGCAAGGGCTTTGTGAATACTATACCCTTTTGTTCAGTTGCTTATTCAGAGGAGTCAGTGTAGCTAGTGGTGCAGGTTGTGCCTTGCGCCTGGATGACTGACAGGGGGAGTACAAGGCCTAAAATCCAACCCATGTTCTTCTGGCTAGGTGGTAACCTTGCTGCATGGCAACATCTGTCTGGTAAAAAAATGGGGAGGGGTTCTTTGTGCAAAATAGCAATAAAATGGGAGTAAAATGTGCAAGGTAAAATCCAAGTGGGAGATTTAGGGTGTCCCTTGTAAATTCTTTTCTATATGTTTGAAAATATTTATCTACATAATAAAATGTAGTCATGTTATACATGGGCTGAGAGGCTGCTATGGGTTGAATTATGGCTTCCTCAAAATTCATGTGTTGAATCCCTAGTCCCCAATAACTCAGAAGATGACCGTATTTTAGAGATAGGTTTTTTTGGAGGTAATCGAGTTAAAATGAGATTGCTGGGGTAATCTTTAATCCAATATAACTGGTGTCCTCATGAAAAGGGGGGATTTGAACAGGAGACGTGCACACAGAGGGCACATTATGAAGGCACAGAGAGAACACCATGTAAACATGAAGATGGCCCTCTGGAAGCCACAGGAGAGCTCGGGAACAGATCCTTCCTTTCAACTCACTCCACTTCTCTGTACAACTCCCCGACTCAAGAACTGTGACATGTTGAATTTGAGTTGTTTAAGTCAGCAAACTCACACAGACACTTTTCTTCTCATATCACAGCAGAAAGTATCCGGGAACTGACAGGTGCTTGTTCACATCCTTTAACCTGAACTTGAATACTAATGCAAGCAGGATTTGGGATAGTGCTTTAGTAAAGGAATTCCCACTGTAGCGTGGGGGGACTTGGGAACTGAGCACGGGCTAACGTTTGCCTTGGGAAGCGGTGAGTGATAATGAAGACAAGTCATTGTCCACTGGGGTCTGAAGGCCAGCTGGTGTCCAGTAACGGGGCTATAAGCATGGAGGTTTTGTCATTGTTGACTTCTGACACCCAACGCTGTTCTACAAATAAAGACATCAGATCAGGTCGTTGAAAAACCCACAGGAACCCAAGCAATCTTGGCATGGCAAGGGAGTGATTGGAGCTGGGATTCCACTCCTGGAACTATCCAGGAAAAAAACACATCCTTTACTCTCTCATTCACGAAATTGTGGATCATAGCTTCCTTCTAAGGTCCATTGAAAAGATTGGATAGGGTGTCAACATGTAAAGCTCCGAGCACACAGTTGGTGCTCAAGAAATGGGCGCAAATATCCTGAAATAGGATTGAGATAAGCCTCATGAGGATTGGGAAACAGGCTCAAAGGCTTGTTTGTTCAATAAACAAGTAGCTACTGGTGAAGGTCAGCAGGACCCTGGAGGTCAAAATCAATACTCAGCTGATATCAGGTGTTTATCAACGTTGGACACTGTGACGATTAGCCAAAATTTCTTACCTGTCCTAAGTTAATACATGATAGAACAGAAAGAATATTCACGAGGAACAGAAGACAGGATTTGAATTCTCTCTTGTTCCCAGCCGTGTAGCTCTTGGTAAATCTCTCCACATCTACAAAACTTTTGTGCTCTACTAAAAACGAAAAGTACATGGCCAGAGTGTGGCTCTGTCTGCTCTCACAGCCTGACAGACATTGCTGATCCGCAGTAGCTCATTTCCATCTTTACTCAGACACATGGCTTCTAGATAAGACTCCAGAACCTCAGAAAGAGATCCAAAATGGCAATCTCCATGGAAACCATTCCCCATCCTGTCCTATATGACCTCCAAAATGTCTTCCAGGGGCTTAGGTTTTCTAAGTCTGATCTTTTTCCTTGGCTAGAAGCTACCTTCATTTTGCTTCTTTCAAGGTTTTCATGTGGTGACTATTTGGGACATCTCACTGTATGAGGCCCCCTGGTATGAATCTCCCTACCGTACCATGTTTCCCTCTCCCAGAGCAGTTATCCATCATCCTCACTAGGACCAGGGTTCTAGATTTGGGCCCTGAATTTAAGTAAGCTAGTTCCTAGGAGCTGCTCTCTCTGTACTTGTTAGAACTCCTAGATGTCTGGTATGGTTTGAATAAGACATAGACGCACACATCCACGGAGGAGTTCACTCCCTAGGTCACATGTTAATAGTATCAAGAGAAAATGAAATCCAGCTATGGTGTTTCAAAATGGAGCCTTCAGAGAGTGAGTAGGTTTAAATAAAGTCATTAAGATAGAATTCAATGACTGAATGATTTTTTTATTGAACCAAGAGCCTCATGCATGCGAGGCAAGCACTCTACCACTGAGCTACATCTCTAGCCCCCACCCCACGATGGAATACTGATGACTTCATAAAAAGCAGGAGTGTAAGCAGTCACACGGGCATGGACACGTGCTCTCCCTGTATCTTGCCATGTGATGTCATGGGTCACCTCAGGACTCTGCCAGCACAAAGGCCATCACCAGAATTGAGCCAACGCCAGCACCATGCCCGTGAATCTTCAAAGCTGTGAGCTAAATAAATCTGTTCTTTATTAAGTTGCCTCAGGTATTACATTGTCATCCTTAAAAGACGACAGGTACAACATCCCTGATCAGAATTCATTCATTCCACATGTGAGTTATTTCACCACTTCCCCTGCCCATTCCCAGGATGGATTAAGACACCTCCCCAACCCATGCTCCCAGGCAGCCCAGGCAATTGCTTGACATTTGTGTATCAGATAGAACTATTGACCATTCCATCCCAAGACAGTTTGCCCCAAGAAAGTGTAGAGAAAATTATGAAGAAGAAGAAAACAAGTTGTGTATCTTACATGTGCACTCATAGATCTCAGGTTCAATCTGGTACTCTAGGAATTACTTTCAGTATTCAAGAGTCTCACCAAGTCACCTCTGCAGCAACCTCAGAATGTGCCTAGTCCCAAGAAGTCACCTGTTCGAGTGGAATGTAGATCTGGGTATCGCAGAGCTCCACATGCTAAGTTTGCCTCAGTCTTGGTTTTTGAACAAGTTACTCCATCTTTTCTGGGCTTATCTGCAAAACATAACTAATGTTTCCTAATGGGGTCGTTTTAGCACATAATATACACCCTACCCCCTAGAAGACCGTCAACAGATAAACAAGAGCGGCTGCTTCCCTCACACATGAATTACCATTGTTCTGGTCCTCTTCTGTATGAATCTGGCAGTCCCTGGGCTTTCCCACAGAGAAGTAAATGACTGCTCGTGCCCAGAGACAGCAAAAGGGCATGTGGCGGCACAAGGCTCCGAGTCTTTGGGGGCACTGCCTGGACGTTGCTTCTCTGGCATTTCCTCTCCTATCTTTCTGACCGTGAGCATCCTGTTCCTTCTTCAGGACCAGATCAGGGCCGCATGCTCACAGGAACCTCTCTGAGTACTTGAACCTCAACTCTGCCTGGTGGAGGCTTCATTAGTGAATTCTAGTTGAATTCTGTTTGTTTCACAGAGACTTTTTCAACTCGGTGGTAATCAATCAATTCAGGGTTTCGCCTGTCCAGAGTTTTTCCTACACCCTCACTCACTATCCCAAAGGTATTTGAGGGTAGAAACAATAGGCATTGAGGGCCTCAAGCAAGACATGGCCCTCGAAGGCCCTGACTGGATGTCTTCTTCCCTAATCCCTCCTCAATACCCACCCACAGTCAGATATATAGCAGGTGCTTCAGAAGTGGATGGATGGATGGATAGATGGTGGGGAAAGAGAGGGGGATAATGGGAAAGAAGTTCCCTGGCAGAGGATGTGTCTGTGTTCCTCCTCAGCCTGATTGCAGTGTGAACCCCCCAACTTCCTTCCACTGCTAGTGAAGCTCAGGAGTTTCTGTCCCTCGAGTTCCCTATGCCCCATTGAGCACCACACAGTGTAGCTGGAACATTTGCCTGAGGAAAGCACAAGCTGAACTTCTCATATGACTGTCACTCCCAGAGTTGGCAAGTGATATTTGCTACCCACTCAGCCCCTCAGCCCAGGACAGCTGCCCACAGAGGCCAGATACAAGGGCACTGTGGATGCATCAGACTCCCAGTACGTGATATGTAAGTAAAAGTTGCTTACCTCTGAGCCCGTGGCACCCGGTGTGCACCAGGGAGAGAGCTCTCCGATGGCTGGGCCAGTAGCTGGGGCAGCAGTGCTGAGTCTTACAGAGCCATGGGTGCAACAGAACCTGGAGGATGTGGATCTTATTGCAGACAGACAACTTAGCTTGAAATAGCCAGTAAGGGCAAAAGAAGCCCCAGCCTTTAGAGACAGTAGACCTTGGCAGGAATCCCAGCTCTCATCGGCCGGCGTCAACCTTGCACAGGCCTCTTGATCACTTTTTTGCAGGGATTGGCTGTGAGAATTGAACCACCCAGTGGTTCGGGGGTCATGCCTTTAATGAAGAGAAAGTTTAAGGAAAGGGGAGGCACCCGAGGTGGGTAAAGGGGAGGTGCTGCTCTGAGCGAATGAAGCTCAGAGGAAACAGAGGGCTCGAGCCACCAGGGAGGGAGGCAAGGCCTGCCAGGGGTGGCGTGCAGCTGAGGCAGCAGCGGGGTGGGATGGACACCAGCCTCTCTGCTCCCTTCAGGGTCCCCACACCACAGGCAGGAGAACCCAGCCCTATGGTCCACAGGGGTGAGCCTCTCCAGGCACAAAGGGCTGAGAAGGGCCCAGGAAGCGTCTGGGCTTGACTGAGAGTTTAGTGGGTGATGGAACTTTGACTTTACGTCACACACAAATTGAGAACATATTATGCACAGGGCATGGTATTCCAACTAGAATCTAAAGAAGTCTGCAAGCTCCAGTGAGGGCTCCTTTTCCCTAACATCTATATTTCCCTGAACATCTGCTGTTCAAGCCTCAAGCCGACATAGTTCCTCATGGCAGATGTACATACCTGTGATCTGTCCCAGGGAGGGGCAGGAAGCTGTCTGTGGTCACACTGTGAAGCAAGCCGGAGTAGGGCTTCAAGTGCTGGTCCGTCAACAAAGCCCAAGTTGTACCCGAGGACGCCCTGTTCCCCTGCAGTCATCACTAAAGTTGATCCTCTGGGCCCTTGACGGAGGGGCAGAGCAGCTGGGAGCTTTTGGGGTGACATGCCTTGCTGGGCTGCATGGCCAAGCTGGGTGACGGTGCTGTGTCTCTTTGTCTAGGATGGCCCACTACATTCTGTCTCTCTGGCTGCTGGTGGCCAGGCTGGGTCCTCATGCCTATGGCCAAAGGACATCTGCCCAGGAAAACCACACAACCCCAGTGAGCCAGCCCGCCTCCTCTGCCTTCCTGAGCAATTTCCACTTTGCCTTCAGTTTGTACCAGCGTTTGGTAGTTCTAAACCCAGGCAGGAACGTGCTCTTCTCCCCACTGAGCCTGTCGGTTCCCCTCACTCTGCTGGCCCTCCAGGCCAAGCCAAAAGTCCGTACCCAGATTCTGCATGATCTGGGGTTTCGCCTTGCCAAGGTCCCAGACAGCAAGGTGTATGAACACTACAGTCAGCTCCTGGGAACCCTCCTGCCGCGCCAGGGGGAATGCCAGACTGACACCGGCAGCGTTTTCTTTCTGGGTCAGAGTCGAAACCCAATGCGGAATTTTTCCTTAAGAGCTCAGAGTCTGTACCGCACCGAGATCCTCCCCATCTCCTTCAGGAACTCCCACACAGCCAGGCATCAGATGGACCTGGTCATTCAGAAGAAGACCAAGGGCAAAATTAAGGCCCTTTTCCAGGGAGTGAAGCTGCACTCGGTCTTGATTTTGGCCAATTATATGTTGTTTAAAGGTAAGTGACCCCCTACTGACTTCATTGCAGGTTATTGCAAAGTTAAGCCCTATTCTGTCCAAGATGGAAACGTCCTCTGCCCCTGCCTGGACCTGCCATTCCTCTGACTTCCTCCATGGATCAGGCCCTCTCTCCTATTCCTTCAGCATCTCTCTCTGGGATCTTCTCTGCATAGCTACGGCCTCCTCTTTCCTCTCTGTCCTAAGCAGAATCTTAGGAAGGGATGCATCCCCATGGGAACAACAGCCTCATTTGTAGGGCTGAGTGATCAATGAATATGGGCACCCTTTGTTCCAAAGGCACCTTTCAAGAGGGTAACCACTAAGTGTTAAACTACTATAGGGTTCTGTGTGACAGCCTTGGAGCCATCCCTGCTCACAGGAGCCAGTGCCTCCCAGGCACCCACCCAAGTCTCACTTCCAAGATGATGACTCACCTTGTCAAATTGTTTGATCAAACTGCCTCTCACGGATCCACAGAAGAAACTACTTCTTGAACCAGGGAACCTTGCTGGCCACCCACCTTGCTGGCGGTGTGGGGCTGTTTTGCCGACCCCCACCACTCACCCCTCTCTGGGGCTTAGAGTGGCTCTCTTGGCCCTCCCTCGCCCTCCGGCTCAGTGCACCTGCCCGTCACATGGAGCCCCTTGCATTGCTGACACTCCAGAGAGTTTGCCTCAGCCACCTTCTTTTCTCATTCCGTAGTCTCCTCAGGTGAGCTGACCTCTGACCCTCCTGCACACCAAAGATCCCGACGCTCTACACCCAGACCCCCATCCCCACCAGCCATCTGGTCACCTCTTTCTAAGAGCAGCACCTCAAGCTTAGCATGTTCCAAATGGAAAGCACCTCTTCCTATCACCTCCTCCAGTCTTTGAAGTCCCCTCTTCCTGCTCCTTTCCTCTAAATCTCAGTAAATGGCCCCAACTTTACCCCAAACCAGGACCCTGAGGTTCTCTCACCATTAGCTGGCTTGTTCTCAAGGTCTCTTCTCTCTCCTGCACAACACACCTAAGCTGTGACCGCACGCTGTGGACTTTGCCTCTCCACCTCTTCAGCTGGACCAGTGGCCCTCTCCGTGGCTCAGGTTTTGCTGCCCTCCACACAGATCATTCCTAACAGGTCCTCTGTATCCATGGCTTCCCTGCCCACGGGCTGCCTGATACAGTTTCCACCCTGGGAAGGTAATCCTTCCAGAAGCCAAATCTGACCTTGAGCTTCACTGCTTAATTCTTTAAGTGCCCAGCCCAGCTGTGACCCTCAGGATGATGCTTCATACCTGTAGGACTCGCCAGCCACATTTCTGGTTACCCTTCCTACCCCAAGCTAGGGAAGAAAGAGCCCCACCCTGAACAGCACCATCTCTCCTGCTTGAGGGTCTTCACGTGGCCACTCATTACTTCCCACCCCTGCCAGCTCCCGCCAGTAGGCATATCCTTCAGGACTCAGCTGGAAGCCACTGGCCCTGGGGAAGACTCCTGGGCAAGGTCTCGCAGAGGATGCCAGCTTTAGGAGCTAACCGGCAACCTCAGAGTGGAGCTCTGATTGCTTCCTGAAATTCAAATTTGACCAAGCATCCCATATGTGATCTGGTGACCCTTCCATCCCATCACCACCAAAGTCCATGGCGGGAGGTTGGCTGTGCTTGCGCAGAGGCAGAGTTTAGGTCTGAGCACTGCTGTGTGCCAGGGCTTTGCACTCGGGCTTTGCCTCCACACCTCCCTGAGTGCTCACAGGTGAGCAATAAGGAAGTCATGCCACCCCAGGTGACACAGGATGGACCCTTCCCTCTCTGCTCCAGCTACACAGGCTGGCCCCTGGTCCCTTGAACACACAGGACCATTCCTGCCATGGGCCTTTGCACAGGTCATCTCCTTCCTCGGGGGTTCTTGCCCAGGTATGCCATGGCTCGGCCCTTTGGCTTCGTAGGTCTTCACCCCACACCACATTCTCAGGAAGGCTTTATGTGAAATTTTAGCTCTCCTTCCCTGACATCCCTTGCTTTCCTCTGGCTTTATTTCTCTCTTTAGCACATACCACCATCGGGCATGTTTATTTTCTTATGCATTTTGTTCCTTGTGTCCCCTGGTGTGGAGATCCGTGTGGACAGGAACCTCTCCTGTATGCCTGTATCTGCAGCCACAGGAACAGTGCCGGGTGCAGAGCAGCCCCTCCCTAAGTCTCTCCAAATGAATGGCATACCCATGGACACTGCTGGTCCCCTCTGACACCCGTGTGCTCTCTCATCAGAGAATTGGAAGTACTCCTTTAACCCGAGGGCCACTAAGATGATGCCCTTCTCGGTGCAGAAGGGGCTCACCGTCCGGGTGCCCATGATGCAGAAGCTGGGCTGGTTCCAGCTGCACTACTTGCGTCACATACACAGCCACATTCTGCGCGTGCCCTGCGCCTGCAACACCACTGCTGTCTTCGTCCTTCCCGAAAAGGGGAAGGTCACGGACGTGGAGAAGAAGCTGACCGAGGACGATTTTGACAAGTGGACTCAGCCCTTGCCACTGAGGTAAGCCCGCAACTGTGTCCACCCACGTGTGACCTGAGGCCATCGTGAGAGCCACTGCTCACCCTGTGCAGCTGGGACCTGAGACCCTGCTGGTCTATGGGCCACGACAGGAGGGGCTGGAACTAGATCACACGCTGATGGTTACACAGGACTCCGCCATTCGCTCCTCTGAGAGAGGGAAGAGTGCTTCAAAATCACCACCTTCCCCATCACCCCCACATCACCACCTATCAGCTCCCTTCAGATTACAGAGCACCTTAGCATTTGAAAGTCATGCGAATCTGTAAAGAAATGAGTGGTGTTTAACCTAGCTCTACCAAGCACTTCCCAGACGGGATCTGCACGTGACACATGGCTCAACACTGGACCCATAGATAGCTGCGGTCCCGTGGAATCCATGGTCTGTGGCTGCCAAGGATCTTCCCTCCTGGCTCATAAGTGGGTTCATTTCAGGCAATGGGTAAGCAGCACAAAGGGAATCAGGACCTGATTCTTTCCTGGTCACCTGGCCAAGGAGGCTTTCTAGAAAAGTCCATGACTTGACCGCATGCCTCTTCACCGTGCCTGAGATCAACCTGCTTGTTTTTCCCAAGTATTTAAGGCACCTTGCTACTCAGAATCTGGTCTGCGCCACTGGCTTCATCTGAGAGTTTGCTAGAAATGTAGGATCTCAGGCCCCACCCCAGGCCTATGAATCAGAATCTTCTTTTCATAAGATCTCAGGTAATTAATGCACACATGAAAGATTGAGAAGCCCTGACCTAGACCCCAGAAAAATCCCACTGCTTCCAGACTGACCTCCAGGCTCCCCATGCTTGCAAACCAACCAGGTTATGAATTGTGTGCTGCCTCCCCAGGTCCTTCTCCACACCCATCCTCTGTCCTCACCTTGACCTTGTCTTCTGAGCCTTGGCTCATTATGGGATTGAGGATCTCAGCATGCAGGGCTGTCCTGTGCAGTACAGGATGTTCAGTTACTTCATCTACTGGGTGTCAGTATCTCGCCCCACTCCCAGTTAAGACAGCCAAATATGCCCCCAGTAGTTGCTGATTGGCATCATCTGGGAGTCCAAGTTGTTCTTGTTCTAGACCATGAACCATGCACGTCAGTGGGCCCTGGAAGGGAGGCCATGCACTGTGCTCAGCCATAAGTCTTCATTGACCTCCGATGCCCGGTAGGTCCCAGAGTGCACCCCACTGAGCTGAAGGTCAAGCTCCTCCTGACAGGGCTTTCTCATGCTCCCCAAAGTCCTTCCCCTGGAGGTGGCAGGAAGCTTCCAACACAGCTCCCTATTGCTTGGTCCCTCAAGGACACCCCTAGAGCTGTCAGGAGACTCCAGCTAGCCGGGGCTGCCTGAGAGGAGAGAAGACAAACTTTCTTGGTGCTGAAGCAGAGAAGCTAAAGCTGAGAAGACACATTCTCAGTACACAGTCATCCCCGAGCCTCTGTGCACAGAGCCACCATCTGACCGCCATGCAGGGATAGTCCTCACAGGGGGTAGTCTTTGTTTTCTGAGTCTTGTGTTTTTGTCCCCAACCTTATTGATGTCACTGACAAACAACAATTGTATGTATTTAGGGTGGGTGACATGATGTCTCAATGTACATATACATGGTGAAACATTCAGGATAATCCAGTAATTAGCATATGCATCACCTCACACGGTTACCTTTGTGTGTGTGTGTGTGTGTGTGTGTGTGTGTGTGTGTGTGCATGGTGAGAACACATAAGAGTTACTCTCAGCCAAGTTCAAGCATGCGGCGCAGCATTAACACCTCCACTGGCCGCGCTGCACAGGGGAAATCCACAACTATTCATCTTGCATGACTGATGCTCAGCCCAACATCTCCCAGCCCCAGCAACCACTCTCTGTTGCTGATCCTATGAGAGTGACTGTTTCACCTGCAAGTGAGATCATTTCCCCTCCTGTGCTTTGGACAGGTAGCCATGGAAAGGTGATCAGGAAGCAGGAAAGTGGAGCTCAGCCCTGCCCCAGGACCGCAAAGCCCTCTAGGCTGAGCCTACACAGGGGAGGAGGTGGGACAAGGCATCATGCTGAGCCAAAGATAGACAGATGCAGGCACAAGAGAATCTCTCATTCTGCTGGACCCAGAGGGGCCACAGCCAGCAAGCTCCAGAAACATCTGTGGCTTTGGGGTCAATGCCAGCTTTTTAGGAACTGTGTGACTTTGGGCAAACTCTGAACCTCTTTAACCTTTCCCATTTTCTCATTTGTAAAGTGGATACTCTGGGCACCTAGCCCCACGAGCCTCATGAGGATAAAATAAAATTTCCTGGAGAGTGCCTGGCCTGGACCCCTTGGTTTCAGGCTCACGGTAAACATGGCTGACACTAGTCTTCACTATTCTGAAGCGAGGCTGCTGGCTGGGGGCAGTGTACTGCAGGATGTTATTTCAGTTTGGTTTTTTTCTCTCATTCTCCCGAGTAGCAGGAGGAAGCTGTATTTTCCAAAATTCTCCCTGACTAGGAAGACTGACCTGGAGAAGCTGGTGCTCTCCCCGAGTGGCCTGAATGTATTCGGTTACAGCATAGGCCTCTCAGGAATTTCTGTGCCAAACATCCCTTTGAGGGTCTCCAAGGTGAGTTAGAAGCCTGGAGTCCAGTGCACAGGTGTGCTCACTTCCCTATTCACTCAGCAGGCGCGGATGGGGCTGTCACGGTGCTGTTCCGGTTCCTGGTGGAGTCAGAGGTGGAAATGGAGAACTGCGGCACCCAGGGGTGCCCTGAGGATGGCTGCTCCTCGGAAAGGCCTGAATCTGGAGAGGAAGGTGCTCCCGAGCTCACCACCTGCTCTGGTGGGAGAAGGAGCTCTGGGGGCCTCAAAGCTGGATGTGTTTTTGAAATACTGACTCCTCTTGGGGAAGAGTGGGTACCCTCATGGTTACATAAACATGGAGTGAGGACGTTACGCAAGGAGGGCCAAGTTGCAGAAGGAGGTTCCATAAGGATGTGGGGTGGGGTTAAGTTACACAGGATGGGGGAGCAGAGTGAAAGCTCCAGAGATGGAGTCCTGAGGCTCCACTACCACCATGAGACTCTCCAAGGAGCAGGGAGAGGAAATGCCCAGAAATATTTGCTAACTTTGGGGAAAGGAAGTTGGAGAAAAGTGGGCAACATGGGGAATGGGAAGGGCCATGGGTGCAGCTCTTAGAACCAGTTACCAAAGGATCCCGATCACCAAGGTAAGAGCTAAGAGTAAGAGCACTAAGGTGCTCTGAGGTCACTCAGCGAGTGGGGAGGAGGGCCACAGGCTTTGAGCAGGAAGTGGCTGTCTGGATCTGAGCGTTAGGGAGCCCTGGTCCATGCAAGCAGATCACTTCAGAGCCTCCTGGAGGCCCTGGAGATGGAGAAAATGAGTCTCCACTGGTTGACAGGATATGCCTGGTCATGCCTCTAGTCAGGACAGCACCAGGATTCTTGTAGGTCTTCTGGGCCCAGCTCAGACTGAGGGTCAGGCTGGCATCTCCTGGGGAAGGGGCTCTTCCTGCTCAGGTTAACACTGTGAACCTTGGTCCCCAAAGGCACTGCACAAGGTGGAGCTGATCATGGATGAGGAAGGAACAGAAGAGGAGAATGTCACCAGCTTCAAGCACCTTCACCGGCCCCAGGTGCCTCACCTTCACTTCAACAAGCCCTTCCTACTGTTCATCTTTAAGGAAAGCAGCCCCAACCTTCTCTTCATGGGGAAAGTGATGAATCCCAAAGCTTCATAGAGTCCGGTGATAAGAGGGCCTGCCTCCTCGTCCTGCCACCCAGCCCCAATCTTCCCAGTGACTCCAAGAGAAAGTGAAAAACCAGGACCAGAGCCCATTGACACCAATGCACAACTATGGTTCCATCTTCTGCGTCTTTGCACAAATCCCCCTGAGTGATCGTCCTCATTTCACAGACTAGAAAATCAAGGTCCAGGGCACCTTTTGCACACTCCAAGGCCAAATTCATATCCCCGACACTAACCTTCCTAGACCCAAGAGCAATCTCTCTCCTGGCCTTTCTCTAGCTTCCTTTCCTGGACTTTTTGATTCCTGGACTTTTCCTTCGCTTCTGATTTCCTCCGACCTTCACCACCTGGGTTACAGCAAAGCTGTTTCTTTGTTGAATTTGTTCAATAAAGTAACAAGTGACAACCTTGCAGGTGGTGTTCTGGTGTTACTGGGAAGGCTGTCTCCCTGGAAGGACTTGGAGATTGCTGGAGTGGCCTGGGAGCACGATTGTGAGACATAGAGAGGCAGGACGGTCCTTGTCCTGGCTGCCCATCTGACAGCTCCAGAAGCAGGCAAGATATCAGCTGAGTCCCTCTCCCTCACAAGGGACTGAGAAGGAGGCACACTGGGCCTTCCTGGGTCTCCCCCACGGGCCGCTGCACAATGCTGTACTGCATTCCAAGTCCCTCTGCCTGCTCCAGCTTGGTTCCCACAAGGGACAACCCAGCTCAAACACTCCCTGAGCCCTTCCAACAGGTTCTCTCCAAGAGGGAACCTCTTCTCCGAGAGGAGAGTGCAGAGCAGGCATTGACTTTTTTTAAAAAATATTTTTTAGTTGTCAATGGATCTTTATTTTATTTATTTATATGCGGTGTTGAGAATCCAACCCAGTGCCTCACACACGCTAGGCAAGCGCTCTACCACTGAGCCACCACCCCAGCCCCAGGCACTGACTTCTTCACCAGAGTCTCCATCGACCCTCCATCCTCCATAAATCACTGGAGTCCGCATCCATTGGGAACCAACTACATGCAAGGTTGAAGGAGATCAAGATGGTCATTTTCAAGATGCAGTTGTGAGTGACATACTGCCATCCCACAGCCACCCTGGGTGCATGGGCAAATGTTAACAGTGTGATACATTCTCTTGCTCTACAAATAAGATCCCTGTTCTTTATTTTTTAATTTTTATTTTTATTTTTATCTTTTTAACAACAGAATGCATTTCAATTCATAGTACACATATGGAGCACAATTTTCCATTTCAAGGGTTGTAAACAAGGGAGAGTCACACCATTCATGTCTTCATACACGTAGGGCAATGATGTCCATCTCATTCCATCTTTCCTACCTCATTCCCCCTTCCTTCCCCTCCCTCCCCTTTGCCCTATCCAAAGTTCCTCCATTTCTCCCATACTCCCCACCCCCATCCCCATTATGGATCAACATCCACTAATCAGAGAAAACATTCGGCCTTTGGTTTTTTGGGATTGGCTTACTTCGCTTAGCATGATGTTCTCCAACTCCACCCATTTACCTGCAAATGCCATGATTTTATTCTCTTTTAATGCTGAGTAATATTCCATTGTGTATATTTACCATAGTTTCTTTATCCATTCATCTATTGAAGGGCATCTAGGTTGCTTCCATAGTTTAGCTATTGTGAACTGTGCTTCTGTAAACATTGAAGTGGCTGTGTCACTGTAGAGTGCTACATAAGTATTTTAAGTATTTAATGTATAGACCGAGGAGTGGGATAGCTGGGTCAAATGGTGGTTCCATTCCAAGTTTTCTAACGAATCTCCATACTGCTTTCCAGATTGGTTGCACCAATTTGCAGTCCCACGAGCAATGGATGAGCTTGCCTTTTCCTCCACATCCTCGCCAAGTCTTATTTGTATTTGTGATAACTGCCATTCTGACTGGCATGAGATGAAATCTTAGAGTAGTTTTGATTTGCATTTCTCTAATTGCTAGAAATGTTGAATATTTTTCATACATTTGTTGATCAATTGTATATCTTCTTCTGAGAAGTGTCTGTTCAGCTCCTTAGCCCATTTATTGATTGGATTGTTTGGTTTTTGGTGTTAAGTTTTTTGAGTTCTTTTTATATCCTGGAGATCAGTGCTCTATCTGATGTGTGTGTGGCAAAAATTTGCTCCCAAAATGTAGGCTCATTGTTTCTTTTGCTGAGAAGAAGCTTTTTAGTTTGAATACATCCCATTTATTGATTCTTGCTTTTATTTATTGTGCTTTAGGAGGCTTGTTAAGGAAGTTGGGGCCTAATCTGACGTGATGAAGATTTGAGCATACTTCTTCCTCTATTAGACGCAGGGTCTCTGGTCTAATTCCTAGGTCCTTGATCCACTTTGAGTTGAGTTTTGTGCATGGTGAGAGATAGGGGTTTAGTTTCATTTTGCTGCATATGGATTTCCAGTTTTCCCAGCACCATTTGTTGAAGAGGCTATCTTTTCTCCAAAGTATGTTTTTGGCACCTGTGTCTAGTATAAGATAACTGTATTTATGTGGGTTTGTCTCTGTGTCTTCTATTCTATACCATTGGTCTACATGTCTATTTTGGTGCCAATACCATGCTGTTTTGTTACTATAGCTTTGTAGTATAGTTTACGGTCTGGTATTGTGATGCCTCCTGTTTCACTCTTCTTGCTAAGGATTGCTTTGGCTATTCTGGATCTCTTATTTTTCCCAATGAACTTCATGATTACTTTTTCTATTTCTATAAGGAATGATGTTTGAATTTTAATTGAGATTGCATTGAATCTGTATAGCGCTTTGGGTAGTGTGGCCATTTTGATAATATTGATTCTGCCTATCCAAGAGCATGGGAGATCTTTCCATCTTTTAAGGTCGTCTTCAATTTCTTTCTTTAGTGTTATGTAGTTTTCATTGCAGAGATCTTTCACCTCTCTTGTTAGATTGATTCCCAAGAATTTGGGGGTGGGGGCTATTGTGAATGGAGTAGTTTTTCTAATTTTGTCTTTCAGAGGACTCATCACTGATGTATAGAAATGCATTTGATTTGTGGGTGTTGATTTTATATCCTGCTAATTTGCTGAATTCATTTATTAATTCTAGAAGTTTTCTGGGGGAATTTTTTGAATGCTCTCAGTATAAAATCATGTCATCAACAAATAATGGTAGTTTCCTATTTGTATCCCTTTAATTTCTTTCATCTGCCTAATTGTTCCGGCTAGAGTTTTAAGGACTATATTGAAAAGAAGTGAAAGAGAGAATTGCTGTCTTGTTCCAATTTTTAGAGGGAATGCTTCCAATTTTTCTCTTTAAGGATGACGTTGGCCTTGGTTTCAGCAGAGATAGCTTTTACAATGTTGAGGCACGTTCCTACTATCCCTAGTTCTTCTAGTGTTTTGAACATGAAAGCACGCTGTATTTTGTCAAATGCTTTCTCTGCTCAATTGATAAAATTATATGAGTCTCATCTTTAAGTCTATTGATGTGATGGATTATGTTTATTGATTTCCATATGTTGAACCAAACTTGCATCCCTAGAATGAACCCCACTTAATCATGGTGCACTATTTTTTCATATGTTTTTATATGCAATTTGCCAAAATTTTATTGAGAACTTTTGCATCTATGTTCACTAGGGATATTGGCCTGAAATTTTCTTTCTTTGATGTGTCTCTGTCTAGTTTTGGAATCAGGGTGATACTAGCCTCATAGAATGAGTTTGGAAGGGTTCCCTCCTTTTCTATTTTGGAATAATTTGAGGAATATTGGTATTAATTCTTCTTTGTAGCTCTTGTAGAATTCAGCTGAGAATCTGTCTGGTCATGAGCTTTTCTTGGCTGGTAGGCTTTTGATGGTATCTTCTGATTTCCTTTCTTGAAATTGATCTGTTTAAGTCATGTATGTCCTCCTGGTTCAGTTTTGGTAGGTCATATGCCTCTAGAAATTTGTTGGTGTCTTTGGGGTTTTCTATTTTACTGGAGTATAAATTTTCAAAATAGTTTCTAATTGTCCTCTGTATTTCAATAGTGTCTGTCATGATATTTCCTTTTTCATCACAAATTTTAGTGATTTGTGTTTTCTCTCTCCTTTTCCTTAGGGTGGCTAAGGGTTTGTCAATTTTATTTATTTTTTCAAAGAACCAGCTTTTTGTTTTGTCAATTTTTTGAATTGTTTGTTGTTGTTGTTGTTGTTGTTTTTACTTCATTGATTTCACCCTGATTTTAATTATTTCCTGTCTTCTACTTCTTTTAGTGTTGGTTTGTTCCTCTTTTTCTAGGGCTTTGAGATGTAGTGTCAGGTTGTTTATTAGTTGACTTTTTCTTCTTTTAATGAATCAGCTTAATGCAATGAAATTTCCTCTTAGCACTGCCTTCATGGTGTCCCAGACATTTTGATATGTTGTATCAAAGTTCTCATTTACCTGTAAGAATTTTTTATCTCCTCCCTGATGTCTTCCTTTATCCATGCATCATTCAATAGTGTATCATTTAGTCTTTTTAGCATATTATTTAGGTGTTGGAGTAGGTTCTATTTTTTGATTTGTCATTGATTTCTAATTTTATTCCATTATGGTCAGATAGAATGCAAAGTTGTATCTCTATTTTTTGTATTTACTAAGACTTGCTTTTAGGCATAACATATAATCTATTTTGGAGAAGGATCCATGTGCTGCTAAGAAGAAAGTGTATTCTCTTGTTGGTGGATGGAATATTCTGTATATGTCTGTTAAGTCTAAACTATTGATTGTTTTATTGAGTTCTATAGTTTATTTGCTTATTTTTTGTTTGGAAATCTATCCAGTGGTGAGAGAGGTGTGTTAAAGTCACCCAGTATTATTGTGTTGTGGTCTATTTGATTCTTGAAGCTGAAAAGGGTTTTTCTGATATACATAGAAGACCCATTGTATGGGTCATAGATATTTATGATTGCTATGTCTTGTTGACATATGATTCCCTTAAGCAGTATAAAATGACCTTCTTTATCCCTTTTTACTAACTTTTATTTGAAGTCTACTTTGTCTGATATGAGGATAAAAATGCCTGCTTGTTTACACAGCCCATGTGAGTGATACATTTTTCCCATCCTTTCACCTTTAGTCTGTGGATGTCTTTTCCTATGAGATGAGTCTCTTGAAGGCAGCATAGTGCTGGGCCTTTTGTTTTTAAATCCAATCTGCCAGTCTATGTCCTTTAATTGATAATTTTTGGCCATTGACATTCAGGGTTATTATTGATATATGGTTTGTATTCCCAGTCATTTTGGTTTGGTTTTGGTTTTTAAATTGACTAGATTTCTCCTTTGATTGACCTTTCCTTTAGTGTAGTTCCTCCTTTTGCAGATTTTCATTGTTGATTTTCATTCCCTCCTCGTGGTATATTTTGCCAAGAATGTTCTGTATTGCAGGCTTTCTTGCTGTAAATTCTTTTAACTTTTGTTTATCTTGGAAGGTTTTTATTTCATCATCAAATCTAAAGCTTAATTTTGCTGGACATAAGATTCTTGGTTGGCATCCATTGTTTTTCAGAGCTTAGTATATGTTATTCCAGGATTTCCTAGCTGTGAGGGTCTGGGTTGAAAAATCTGCAGAGATCCTAATTAGTCTCGCCCTATATGTAATCTGATTCATTTCTCTTGTGGCTTTTAAAATTCTCCCCTTATTCTGCATGCTAGGCATTTTTATTCTAATGCAACTTGTAGTGTAGATCTGTTGTGATTTTGTACATTTGATGTACTGTAAGCCCTTGTATTTGATTTTCTAATTCATTCTTCATGTTTGGAAAATTTTTCTGATATTATTTCATTAAGTAGATTGTTCATTCCTTTGATTTGTATCTCTATGCTTTCCTTTATCCCAATAATTCTTAAATTTGGCCTTTTCATGTTATCCCATAATTCTTGGATGTTCTGCTCATGGTTTCTTACTATCTTCACTGTGTGCTCAACTCTTTTCAAGATATATTTTGTCTTCATTATCCGAGGTTCTGTCTTCCAAGTGATTTAATCTGTTGGTGATGCTTTCTATTGAGTTTTTAATTTTGTTTATTGTTTCTTTCATTTTGAGGATTTCTGTTTGATTCTTTTTCAGAATCTCTATCTCCTTATTGAAGTAATCTTTTGCTTCCTGTATTTGCCTATGTAGCTCTTTATGGAAATGATCTTTCGCTGTCTGTGTTTGCTCTCTTATATCATCCTTTAATTCACAGAACATTTTAATTATGTACATCCTGAACTCTTTCTCTGACATTTCTTCTGCTGTGCTGGTCATGAATTCTAATAATGTAGTATCCTGGTTGGGCACTTTCTTCCCTTGTTTTTTCATGTTGATCATGTTTCTTCCCTTCTAGCACTGTGGATCCAGAAGTGTTACAGTCTTTGTCCTATAGACTTATAGTTTCCCTGCAGATCTTCCTTTAAGGGGGAAGATCAATATTAACAGATCCCAATACAAACCACATAGCTCCTAATAAGACATTTGTGGTTTTGTCACAATATACAGGAATAGTGAGTTCAATTATTATCTACAATATAAACAGTGGGTTTGCAAAAGCATCTACAGTTTCTGATGGTGGACAAAGAGAGAACTGGGGGTGGGGTGTGGGATGAGAGGTTAGGGATGTAGGAAGTAAGGATATAGAGTTATTAGATCTTAGAAAGCATGAAAGAGCAATCAAAAGAAGTTGACTAGTAGCAGGAAAAAAGCAAGAAAGTGATTTGGGGAGGACAAGTAAGTAGGCAGAAAATAGAGTACAAAAAACAAACAAACAAACAAAGATAAAAATGTAAAAATAGAAGATAAAAGAATATACAACTGTAATATCCTAATGAGACATCCCAGTCCTCAGTAACCTAATACATGAAAAATACTTGATTTCACAAATGTTGGGGATATGAGGGCAGGAAAAGAAGGAGGAGGAAGAGGAGGGGGAGGGGGAGGGGGAAAAGGAGAAAAGGAGAAATCTAAAGGTAAATAAAAGGATTGTTTCTGTTGGAGCTCGGTATCTTCCCTGCTCCCTTCTCATCCAGGGGGTGGGGTTGTCTGTTGCTTGCTTGTATCTCCACCCTCAGGAAGGTGAAGGTTATTAGGGTAGAAGGGTTAGTCTTAGAGGAGGAGCTCCTGGACGTATAGCATTGCCAGTCCCTGTTGGAAGACTGCACCCCAAGGATCTCCTCTGAGGCCCACTCATGTGATGTGGGCACCTGGTCTTATCTCCTTATTATCGCCTATAGACCTCTCAATTCCTGGTATAATTTACTCTCTAAACTGTATCTCCATCCCTCCCTCCCTTTCTACTTTCCAGTCAGGAACCTCTCTCTCCAGAGGTCCTGTGGGCTGTGCTATGGGGCCTGTGCACCTGTCATGGAGAGCTGTTTTGTGTCAGGCAGATCGGGACCAGGCTTTGCAAGCTACAGACAAGCCATGTATCTGCAAGCACTGTGCCAGGTTAGTGGCTGCAGGGGAAAGTGGGGAGTTGGGGACTATAAGTACCTTGATATTGCTTCTGGGCCCCAGCCGGTGTCCCAAGCTGGGAGTTGCCCCAACTAAAGATGGTGATGATGGTAGTGAAGATAATCCAAGATGGTGACAAAGGTGCCCCAGGATGGAGGCACCTGCTTTCAGAGATGGGGTGTCAGGGCAGGCCGGGCAGTGGCATTGGGCGACGTGTTTGGAGATGCAGCTCTGTGGCGTGCAGTGTTGTGGTGGGCCACTGTCTCCAGACCCTCTCCAGTGTCCCCAGGTGCAGGCTACTGCATAAAGGGGACCATGGCAGCAGTTGTAGTGTCCCAAGATGGAAGCAACCGGGGGAGCCCCACGCTGGTAGATGGGGCTCCACATGGGGGCGGCAGCCAGGGTTCCTGTGTGGTGTGTGGGTGCTGATGCCTGGGGTTCTGCATGGGAGCGGGTCCTGTGTGGGCGAGCATCCAGGGTCCTGCGCAAATGCTAAGGCCAGGAGACCCTGCGGGCAGGCGGCTGGGATTCCTGCGTGGGAGCAGCTGTCGGGGATCGAGAAACAGTGTTGAACCCCAGGCCACAGAGCGACTAGGACTGCTGCCTCCCACTAGGTCGCCATCGTGGATCTCCTCCAGGATCCCCGTCCTCACTGGCACGTGTGGCAGAGGGAGTTGCAAGCAGCCGGTGGTGGCTGAGTCTGCCTCGCTGTAGGAGAGGAGGAAGGAGGCAGCGGCCTGGGGCAAAGGGCGGTGCTGCCAGTGGGTGGGAACATGGGAACTTGGACGCCATCGTGGTCTCTGCAGGGACACTGTCCTGTGAGCCACCTCTACACGCTCCACTGTTCCACTCGGCCTCCTTGGTTTTTTTTAATATATATATTTTTAGTTGTCAATGGACTTTGTTTATATGCAGTGCTGAGAATCAAACCCAGGGCCTCACACATGCCAGGCAAGGGCTCCACCACTGAGTCCCAGCCCCAGCCCCCCAGCCTCCTTTCTTTGCAGCCCGTCCCTGTCACACCCAGCTCCAGTCATCCGTCAACCCCGCTGGGAGGTGCGACCCAGGTGCTTTCCTCCTTCCCCGGTCCTCGCTTCCTCCGGCATCCATCCCATCCTCAGATCCTCTGTTCCTCTCTGGCTCTATCGAAGCCCCTTGGCCAAGCCTTCCAGCCCTCTCCCTATTCCGAGCTCCAGCCACTGCGTGTGGCTAGTGAAATGCACACACGCTACCCTCATCTTCACCTCAAGATCACTAATGCCACAGACAGCCGGGGTCCTGGAGGGCAGCCCCTCTGCAGCCTCTCATGCCCGCTGTCCCACGTGGACACGGCAGGCCTTCCTCCCAGTGCCTTTGCCTCCCAGGCCTGTGGCCCCAAATCCCTCTCAGCTGATGACCTCACTGCCTCTTGCACTGGTGAAATACAGCTGGTCCCTTGCCAGCCACCCACCACCACTCAGGCCCCTGCTGTCCCTCCTGTTGCACCGGGTGGCCTGCCCTGTCCTCACGGAAGCCAGCCCTCCACTATGCCAGGATTGCGTTCCTCCCGCTCGCTCAAAGTCACCGCCCAGCTGTCCTCTCCTCCTGCAGACCCTGCACATCTTCCGTCACTGGGCTTTTTTCTGTCAGGATATGAACACACTGTCATGGCTTTCTTATTAAAACAGAGATAGATGGACAGATAGATTGATAGATGGATAGGTAATCGTTTCCCTTCCAGCTAACACACCATTGCTTGAGAATTTATTGATTCTTCTGTATCCAAATGAGGGTCATTGGCCATCCCAGTCTGTCTGGGAAAGCAAGGGTCCCATGACATAGGAATTTGAGTTTTATAACAGGAAGTCACAGAGGCAGACTTTCTTGCTAGAATTAAGGAAGTTTCCGGACAAAACCAGAACAGGCTGTTCAACCCACCAAATCCTCTTTTCAGGCAGGAGTGCAGCTCAGCAGTAGAACAATTATCTAACAGGCACGAGGCCCTGAGTTCAAGCCCCAGCACTGCAAAAAAACAAAAAAAAAAAAAGAAAAAACTCTTTTCATTGTCTTTAACATAGTCCTCCAGTTGGGCTCCTTCTCTGTCCCCAAAAATGATAAATTGGATAAACCACAGTTTCTTTTCTTTTTTTTTTAAATATTTATTTTTTGTTGTAGGTGGACAGAATATATATATATTTTTTTTTTGGCACTGGAGATTGAACTTGGGGGCACTCGACCACTAGGCCACATCCCCAACCCTACTTTGTGTTTTATGTAGAGACAGGGTCTCACTGAGTTGCTTAGCGCCTCGCCCTTGCTGAGGCTGGCTTTGAACTTGTGATTCTCCTGTCTCAGCCTCCCTAAGTGCTGGGATTACAGGCTTGCGTCACCGCGCCCAGCTAGAATATCTTTATTTTTTTTATGTGATGCTGAGGATCAAACCGAGTGCCTCACACATGCTAGGCGAGCACACTACCACTGAACCATAACCCCAGGCCCCAAACCACAGTTTCTTAGAGAGTGAAACAGTCTGATAGCCAGCAATAATCATCCAAGGTATTTACCCTACCCACTTGAAAATGCTACCCACACAAAAGCCCATATCCAGATGTTTATACCAGTTTTATTCATAATCCCCCAAAACTGGGAGCAACCATGATTTCCTTCAGCAGGTGAGTGCATAAACAAATGGTGGTACATGCAGACAAAGAAATGAATATCATTCAGCAATCAAGATAAAGAGATAAGAAGAAAGGATCTGTCGGATCACAAGAGATGTGGAGCGGCCTTAAATGCATGGTGCTGAGTGAAAGAAGCTAGTCTTAAAAATCAGCATTCTACAGTGATGCAGCCATGTCGATGTTTGTAACAGCTCAATTCACAATAGCCAAACTACGGTACCAACCTAGGTGCTCTTCAATGGATGAATGGATAAAGAAAATGTGGTACAATGGAGTATTACTCAGCCATGAAGAGGAATGACTTTATGACATTTGCCAGTAAATGGGTGGATCTGGAGACTGTCATGCTAAGTGAAATAAGCCAGTCCCAAAACACCAAAGATCAAATGTTTCTTCTGATGTGTGAAAGCTAACACACAAGGCGGGAGGGGATGAATAGAAGTTCAATGGATTAGATGATGGGGGGTGGAGAGAAGCAAGGATAGGAAAAGGGAAGACAATGGAATAAAACCGACATAACTTCCCATGTGCTTATAGGAAAACGGCACAGTGAATCTCACCATCACGTGCATCCACAAGGAGGGGATCTTAACTAGAATAAGACATTTTTCATGCTTGTATAATCATATCAAAACGTATTCTGCTTTCCTATGTAACTGAAAAGAACCAATACATTTATTAACTTTTTTAAGAAAAGAAGCTAGTCTGAAAGTTTGTGTGTTGCATGAATCCAGCTGTAGGGCTTTCTGGACAAGCCGAAACCCTGGTGATAGCAAAAAAACTGTCCTTGTCAGGAGTTCCTGGGGAAGAGGGAAGGGCTGGAAGGGGGAACACAGGGTGATGGAAATAATCGGCATGACGAGGTAATGGTGGTAAGTGACACATGCGTCATTCAGCATTCGTCAAAACCCATAGAACTTTACAGCACGAAATAGGAACCTGAAAACAGGCAAGGAAAAAAAGAAATCATTTAGGACCTGGAGGATCTCAGGACAGAGAGTGAAGTATGGCAAAACCACCCAATCGTATTACGAAAGTATGAAGGGACTTCGCTGAGGGATAGGGTTGCTGACCTAAGACCCTCTGGGAGTGATGGAATGTGTAAAGGCCAAAGGTGAGCAGGTGGCCACTGAGCACAGCGCTCAGTCACTACAGCTGTTTCCCGCAGCAGGACGGGTTAACCATCCAGATGCCATCGTACCTGTGTCCAGGAATTAAACAATTAGCCAAATTACGTGGAGGGTGGAGGGTGATTCTAGACAAGAAAGAGGAAACTAAAATGATCTGTGGCTTAGACTGGTGATACCAGTGTGAACTCAGGCTCAGCTGAATATAGATAGAGATGATTACATAGGTAAATGCCTATAGATGTGTGCATGTGAGCAAGTTGGTGTACATGCGTGTATTCCCTTGCTCGGCCATCAGAAAGGGTCTATGAGCAAGGGTACCTCAGTAGCAGTGAACACACACAGCACCAAGACCTTGGTTTCTAAGTCCATTCTCCAACAAAAGCAACCAAGACTCCTTAGAGAAATCGTTGATTCTAGGATCAGGGTGCCAAGTACGTAAGATGACCCTGGAGCATCTTACGTTGCTAGAAAGTAAGGAGTACTTTACACCAGGATTTGAACACAGGGACACTTCACCACTGAGCCACATCCCCAGCCCTTTTTTATATGTTCTTTAGGAGACAGGGTCTTGCTGAGTTGATCAGGACCTTGCTAAGTTGCTGAGGCTAGCTTTGAACTCTCAATTCTCCTACCCCAGCCTACCAAGCCACTGGGATTACAGGTGTGTGCCATCACACTGGCATTAGGAAATACTTTAAAAACCCCTTCAATGCTGAGGTATGTCAACGGAAGAGAAAGTCAACAGAAGGAACTCCTGATGTCCAAACATGGATCAATTTGAACAAAAAATAAAGTACTATTATAGATTATAGTGGTGTGTACACACAGACACACATTAGATTATAATTCAAGCTATTAAATAAATATCCACATGTCCATACTGACATAAATCAATTATTGAATAAATAAATTGGGAAGGAAAAAGAAATCCTTCATGCAGAAGAATTTCAAATAATTTATGTAAATACTCAGCCTTCAGGGGGATGTAGCTTAATTCCCCGTCCTTAAGTGTAGGGATCTTTCCAAAGGCACAGAATGGAAAAAGGGGGGGAAATAATAACTTTACAGTGAAGCAACTTGATAAACATCACCTCTGCCAAGGGATCAAGGTCAATGTCAACAGTGATGAATCAGGCTGACACTACCTACCTTTGATGTGATGTGATGAGGACAGATTTGACCTCTGTGGTCACCCTCTGAAGAACTCAGAACCTCAGCTGACTCATGAGAAAAGCACGTGAATTCCAGAAGACAGATATCCTACAGAATATTTGACTACCAGGTAATCGAAAACAAGGACAGTCAGAAAAACCGTCACAAGAGAAGCTGAATTACACAATGACAGAATGTAATTTGGAAATGGATGGGATTCCAGGGCAGGAAAAAGGACATTAGATAAAAAAAAAAAAAAAAAAAAAAAAAAAATACTCTCATTGAAATGTAAGTACAGTCTTTAGTTAATAAGAATGTATTGATATTGGTTCAGTGATTGTAACAAATGTGTCACAAGGTGTTAAGAATGTTGTAAACTGAGCCAAGCATATATCGGACCTTTCTGTAATATCTTTGCAATTTTCCTGTGCATCTAAAACTTAAAACTCCATGTGTGTGCATGCATGTGTATATGCATATGTGTGTGTGTACATGTGCTATAAATAGGAAAAATATTTGTAAATCATTTGTCTGGTAAAGAATTTGAATCCAGAATACATAAGGAATTCTTGCAACTCAATATATAAACAAATGAGTTACCTTATGTCCACAATGACAAAAGTCTTAAATAGGCATTTACCAAAGAAAACATGTAGTTGGCTAAAAAGCACATGAAAAGTTGCTCCAAGTAGTTATTAGAGGAGTGAAAAGTAAAACCAACCATGCTGAGTTACAACTGCCCATCCCCTGGCATGGCTTTAATCAAAGAATCAGACAATATCAAGTGCTGACAAGACAGGGAACCTGGGACTCTCACGCCTTGCTGGCGAGAGCACACAATGGCACTGCCACTGCGTAAAGCAATTGGGCAGTTTCATCAGAAGTTGAACATACACCCACCATATGGCTCAGCAACTCCACTCCCAGGAATCTACCAGAGACAAATGCAAACTTATGTCCACACAAAAACAGACTTGCACATGAATGCAAGTTCCTAAAAATAATACAAATGAGCATATTAAAATATGTGAACATAGGAATATAATGGCCTATAAGTAATAGAAATTCATACGTAAATAATAGCCTCAAACTGGAAACAACGCAAATGTCCATCAACAGGTGAGCGGGTGAATAAGCTCCTATCCAAGGAAGGCTCTTCAGCAATAAAAAGGAGGGACCTGCGGATCAGTGCAGACGGAGCATGGATGCACATTGGGAAGATACACTAAGAAGGAGAAAGCTAGACCCCGAGGACACAGAAGAATTATCTGGAAAAGGCAACTGTGTGGAGCCAGAAAGCAGATCAGTGGTGGCCTGCAGGTATAGCTAGGAGTGACAAATGACTACAAAAGATTGAGAAATGATCTAACACGGGATTGTGGTGGTGCTGGTACAATTCCATGATTAAAAGTCATTGAATCATACACTGACCATTGTGTTTAAGTGGCATCTCAATAAAACTGTTAAAAATTTTAGAGACCCATCTAATGCTATGTTTAGGAGGAAATCTTACTGTTTCGAAGGCATATATTAGCATCTAAAAGTTGAAAAAGCTTTGAGCTATCATAATCACAATAAATTAGAAAAAGATGTGAAAGGCCGGTCAGGCATGGCGGTGCACACCTGTAATCCCAGCTACTCAGGAGGCTGAGGCAGGAGGATCACCAGCCTGGGCGATTTAGTGAGACCTTGTATCGAAATAATTTTTTTTTAAAGAAATGGGTGGAGCTCAGTTGTAGCGCTCTTGCCTAGCAGGTATGAGGCCCTGTGTTTAATTTGCAGTATCGAAGAAAAAGGGAGGAAGAGGAGGAGAGGAAGGAGGAGAAGAAGGAATCAAACAGAACAATATAGCAAAGACAATAACATAACAGAAATTAGTGAACTAGAAAGCAAACATAAAACAAGACAGATCAAGAAACCCAGAAGTCAGTTCTTTGAATATATATTTAATGACTCCTTAATGGAATGTAACTTTGATGACTCAGTGAGATTCATCAAGAAAAAGTGAAGAAAAGCACAAATAACACAGGTCGGGAATGAAGGGGGGCCATTCCTATGAATCTGGAACATAACAGGATAGGAATGCTTTGCATAAATAAACTTCAAAGTTAGATGAAATGGACAGATTTCTTTTAAAAAAAATACTAATTGAAGACATAGAAGTGGCTTGAGAAGCTGCGGCAAGAGAATCATGAGTTCAAAGGCAGCCTCAGCAACTTTACAAGGCCCTAAGCAACTTAAGGAGACCTTGTCTCTAAATAATGTTGTTTTTTTTTTAAAAAAAGGGCTGTGTGAATGTTTTCTCTGATATGCAGACACTAATTCACAATAAGGGGGAGGAAGAACAGAGGTATTTTGGACCAGACAGAGGGAAGTGAAAGGAGGGGAGGAGGCGTGGAGGTAGGAATGATAATAGAATGAGTCAGACACGACTAACCAAGGTGATGATTCCGTGGCCTGCGAACGCTACGCCATGAACAAGCAGATGAATAAGAAGTTACACTCCTCGGGCTGGGATTGGGGCTCAGTGGCAGAGCGCTTGCCTCACATGCATGAGGCACTGAGCTCGATTCTCAGCACCACATAAAAATAAATATATTGTGTTCACCTACAACTAAAAAAAAATTTAAGAAAAAGAAGTTATATTCCATTTACATATGATGTGTCAAAATGTGTTCTATTGACATTTTTCTAACTAACTAATTAGAACAAATAAAACAAATGTTTAAAAACAAAAAGGCTGGGGATGTGGCTCAGCGGTTAAGCACCCCTGAGTTCAATCTCGAAAAGAAAAGAAAGAAATAGAAAAATCTGAATAGTTTTCTATGAAAGAAATCAAATCTAAAGAGAAAGAAAGAAATCAAATCCAAAAAAAAAAAAAAATTCTCCTAAAGAAAATTCCAATCCCGAATGATCTCTCTGATAAATTAACAACACGTTTAAGGAAACGCTAATGTCAAGCTTATGCACTTTTCTGCATTTTAGAAGAACAGACCCCCCCCCACCCCACCCTAGTGCAACCTGTTTAATGAACAGAAGAGCACCTCATGGACACTCAAAGCTGGAAAGACCCGTGGTGAAACCAACTACTGACCTGTGTGTTGACACCATCGCTTAGTTCTCCCTCTCACCACCATAAACCCTCGTAGATGGGTGACATTCTTTGCTTCATTTAATGTATCAAAAAACTGAGGTGGGAAGGCAGGTCTGACTGATCATAAAGGTCTCACGGTTTGCTCTTTAGCTCCTTGATTCTAACTCCCTGCATCCTCCGTCCTCCGTGAAGATGGGGTGCTGAGAAGATGAGTCTCAAGTAGGAAGGGAAGAAGTTAAATCGTCTCTGCTGATGACATGATCTTATACAGAGAAAACCCTAAAGACTCCACCCACCCGAAATCATTAAAACAAGTTCAGTAAAGTTGTAGGGTATAAAATAAACATGCAAAAGTGAGTAGAATTCCTGTAAACTAACAACAAACTGTGAATCTGTTTTTTAAAAGAGTCCAAAAAAAGTCTCTATAAAAAATAAACATACTGGGGCTGGGGTTATGGCGCAGTGGTAGCGTGCTCGCCTAGCACACGGGAGGCACTGGGTTCGATCCTCAGCACCACATAAAAATAAAATAAAGATATTCTGTCCACCTACAACTAAAAAATAAATATATAAAAAATAAAATAAAATAAACATACTTAGATATAAATTTAACCAAGAAAGTAAAAGACCGATACACTGAAAACTATAAATTGATGAGAAAAAAATTTTTATAGCAGCTCAATTCATAATAGCTAAACCGTGGAACCAACTTAGATGTGCTCCAATAGATGAATGGATAAAGAAACTGTGCTATATATACACAATGGAATATTACTCAGCAATAATAATAAAATCACAGCATTTGCAGGTAAATGGATGGAGGTAAATATCATGCTAAGCAAAGTAAGCCAATCCCCAAAAACTAAAGGCCGAATGTTCTGATAAGTGGGTGCTGATCCATAATGGGAGAGAGAACACAGGAAGAATGGAGGAACTTTGGTCAAAGGGGAGGGAGGGGGAGGATGAATGGGGACAGTAAAGATGGTGAATGAGATAGACATCATTGCCCTAGCTTCATGTATGACTTCACATACAACCAGAGAAATGAAAAGTTGTGCTCCATCTGTGTACAATGAATCAAAATGCATTCTGCTATCATGTATATCTAAGTAGAATAAATAAATTTAAAAAATAAAAAATAAAAATCACAAATAAATGGAAAGATATCCCATGTTTACAAATTGAGTCAATATTATTAAAATATAATATAGTACTCCAAACAATTTACAGATTAAATGCAATCCTTAACAAAATCTGAAAGGCATTTTTCATAGACACAGAAAAAAATCTGAAATTCATATGAAACCACAAAATACCTGGACTATACAAGGCAATCTTGAACAAAAATAAAATAAGAAGTATCATGTTACCAGATTTCAAGCTATTACAAATCTGTAACAGCCAAAACAGCATGGTACAGTCACAAAAACAGACACATAGACCAATGGAACAGAATAAAACCCTGAAATAAACCCACGTATTTACAGTTAACTGATTTTCAAGAAAGGGGCCAAGAAGAGCAAAGGGAAAAGGCGGTCTCATCAATAAATGGTAATGGAGAACTGGACATTCACATAAAGAAGGATGAAATTAGAACCTTACTTCACACCATGTACAAAAGTCATCTCCAAATGAATTAATTAAACACTTAAGTGTGAGGCTGTAAAATTACTAGAGGAAAACTACATGACGTTGGTCTGGGCAATGATATTTTTAAGATTTGATCTTAAAAGCACAGGCATCAAATGCAGAAATGATAAATGGGATTTCATCAAACTGAAAAGCTCTGGACCCAAAGGAAATGAGAGTGAAGAAACAACCTGTGGATTTGGAGAAAATATCTAGAAACCATACATCTGATAAGAGATTGATATCCAAAATACATAAAGAAATCAAACAATGAAAAAGCAAGAAGAAAGCAAGTAAGCTGATTTTAAAATGGACAAAAAGGTAGGAGGGGAGGTGTAGAAGGTCACTGGGTTAGACAAAGGGGAAGGAAGGGAAGGGAGGGGGACAGGAACAGGAAAGACAGCATTCCTGTGCCAGTGTAACGTGGCATCATGTTCAACCACAAGAATGGGATCAAAATCATAATGAGTTACACCCCATGTATGTATAATATGTCAAAATACACACTACTGTCATGTGCATCTAAAACAAACAAAAATAGACAAAATATCTGAATAGATGCTTCTCAAAGGCAGTCATAAAAATGGTCAACAGATACATGGAAAAATGCTCACCATCACTCATCTTTAGTAAAATGAAATCGAGAGCCACAATGAGATATCACCTTGCATCTGCCAGTTGTATATCAAAAACATGGAAGCTAACAGGTGTTGGCAAGAATGTACAGAGAGGAGAACTTTGTACACACTGTTGGTGAGAATGTAAATTGGTAAAAACCATTACGAAAAATTGAAGAGTCCTCAAAAAACTAAAAATAGAACTACCAAGTGATTCTCCAATCTCACTTCTGGGTATCTATCCAAAGCAATTGCTGTCAGCGTGTTGAAGAGATCTGCATTCCCGTGTTTCACTGCAGCATCATCAACATAGCCAAGATAGGGAATTGACCTTAGTGTCCGTCGACCGATGAATGGATAAAGAAAATGTGGTAGGTATACATAATGAAATATTAGTCAGCTTCTAAAAAGAGAAAGTTCTGTCATTTGCTACAATGTGGATAACCTGGAAGACACTATGCCAAATGAAATCAGCTGGGTACAGAAAGACATGTTTCCCATGATCTCACTTTGAGGTTGAACTTGTAGAACCAGAGGGTAGCATGGTGGTTACCAGTGACTGGGAAGGAGGGAAGATGGGAAGTTATTGGTCATAGGGTACAAAGTTTGTTAGCCAGGAGATATACTGAGATCTGTTGTATAATGATTGTAGTTAATAATGAAGTTCCATATATTTAAAAATTGCTGAGAGGAATTTCAAAAGTTTTCACTACAAAAAAATATGTGAGATGATAGATATTTCAATTAGCTTGATTTATTTATTGCACATTTTACGCATGAATTCACATTGTATCATAACATATAATTATACTTTGTCAATTAAAAATTAAAAATAAACCATGCATGGTAGCACACTGTTATTCCAACTACTCAAGAGGCGGAGACAGGAGGATAGCAAGTTCCAGGACAGCCTAAGCAACTAAACAAAACTCTGCCTCAAATTTTTTAAAAAATGTCCAGGAATATAGCTCAGTGGCAGAGTGCTTGCCTAGCGTGTGCAAGGCCCTTGATTTGATACTGAAAACTAAAAAAATAAATTAGAAATAATTTTCACAAAGAATCTGAGTGTTATGGTTTGGGTGTGGTTTGTCCCCCCAAGACGTCAAGGTGTGGAGGCTTGGTCCTCAGCATGATGGTATTGAGGCAATGGGACATCGGGAGGTGAGGTCTAGTGGAAGGTTCTTCAGCAGCTGGAGTGTGCCCTCCGAGGGTTTCCTGTAGCTCTTGTGGGACCCCATTTAGTCCCCAGTCACTTTGGGCCTCCTGTCTTGCCACGTTGTCTCTCCCTTCTGTGTGTGCTCTTGACATTGTGATGCGCCTACCATGAGGTTCTCACCAAAGTCAAGCTGATGCCAGTGACCTGCCCTTCGACATCCAAACCTGGGAGCAAAATAAGCCTCTTTTCTTATCAAGTCACCCAGCCTCGGGTATTTCAGGGTACCATCAACTTGTCTACTCACGGGCCACCCCTATATCAGTGGAGAGCATTCCCATCACCCTGCCCACTCCAGTCAACACCCTGGTCTAGACCCTGGGGCCAGAATCCACCCTGAAGAGTTCCTTGGGATTAAGCTTGGAATACCATAACCTCTGCCTCAAGGCGGCATGAGGCAGAGAAGGCTGGACACAGCTGGAGGCAGTAGAACTCCCAGCATGGATTTCAACGAGGGCCCCTGTGGATCAAATCCTGACGCTTATACTTAGTTGTGTGACTTAAGCAAGTCTTCTAAGTTCTGGGAGCCACAGAATCCTGATGTGCCAAATGGAAAGAGCACCAGTCATCAACACCCTTCGTAAGTGCACTCACAGTACCTCAGGCACTGTTTTGTGTTACAACAATCCAAAGAGACTGTAGGTACTAGAGAGAATCTAGGACTTGCCCCAGGTCACACAGCAAAGTGTGACAGCTAGATCTTGCTTTTGACTATTATGCCATCTCCATAGGATTCTTACAAGGATCAAATAGGTCCATCCACACCCAACACCAAGCTGGTAACTAGCTCTCTCATGAGGTGCCAGGCACCAGGCCCAGTGCATTACGTGCTGCTAGGAGACCAGAGTAGAGCAGGAACTGAAGGTGGGAAGGAAGAAGGGAGGTAAAA
>CM053401.1:9283111-9317455 GCA_028644305.1 Xerus rutilus
TATTCATATTCCGATTTTGTCCATTGTCTAAATAATATCTTCTATAGCACAGCACATGCTTCCTCTGTAAAGGACTTAAGTTCTGCATTTAATAAGTCATCAGGGATGATTTGCTGGACTTTTAGTGGATCTCAACAATTCCTGGAAGGAGCTTCTTGCCAAAGCCCTTTAAAATAACCACCTCCTTCTCTGAAATCACAGCATTACAGATGTCATGTCTCTTTGGTGTCCTCTAATAGGGTAACATTTTCTTTAATGATACTGACATTCTTTTTAGAGGAGGAAATTTTTATTTTGAACTGACACTTTCAGAGATTTAGTCCATGGTCAGCTGACTCTTTCTCTGGGCCAAAGGTGAGGCAGAACATTATGGTAGAAGGGCAAGGTAGAGGATATCTGCTCAGTTCATGGCATCCAGGAAGCAGAGAGAGAGTGTGGAACCAGGTTCAAGATGTGATCCTCCAGGGCATGCTCCCGGTGACCTACTTCCTCCAGGTATGACTATAGTTACCACCCAGAAGTTCATTCACATAATAAGTCCATAAAGTGGATTAATCCACTGATGAGGTTATACTTCTCATAATCTAATCATTTACCTTCTGAACATTTCTGCATTACTTAACACATGAGCTTTTGGGGGAACAGTTCACACCCAAACCACAGCATTCCACCCTGGCCCCCAAAAGCTCATGTCCATCTTACAATGCAAAATGCATTGCATCTCCAAGAATCCCCATAGTCTTAACAATCCCACTATTGCTCAAGTCTAAGTCCAAAGTATCATTTGAGACTCAAGACAAACTCTTGGCTGTGAACCCTGGGAAAAATCAAAAGCAAGTTACATTCATCCAAAATACAATGGCACAGAGTAAACATTCCCATTTCAAAAGGGTGGAATATGGGCATAGATAGAATTGGTGGGACTAAAACAAGACCAAAACCCAGCTGAGCAAACAAATTCAGTAGATTCACATCCAGCATCTGGGACACATGGTGGTTGAAATGCAATCTCCAAAGGGCTTAGGCGCCCCTGACATGATGACCTTCCCAGCTGCATCTCACATGGCCTCCCTCTGCCTGGCTCTACTCCCTCCCTACAGCTTTCTTCAGCAGATGTTCCACATTCCTGACATCTCTTCATCCCTGTGTTCTCCATTCCAGCTTTGGCTTCATTCTCACAACTTCATTTATTGCTGCCTCGGAGGCTGCATGCAGGTACTACAGCCCTGCTGCACACTACCTGGCCTTCTAGACCTTCCTTTGGAATATTGGAGGAAACTTCCATAACCCCATAACTCCAGCATCCTGCATTCCTTCAGAACAAGTGTCCTGTGAACAATGTCAAAGTCTGCCACCAAATGAACAGTAAACAGATCACCTTGGACCATAGGTGCAACAGCCTCTTAGTGCCTGGGAAGCTGAGTATGGTGAAACAAATCCTTGAAAACAACTTCCTTGGCACCCTTGTGCAAGCAGGGTGCCCCTATTTTCTCTCCTCAAATGAATTTTTGCATTTACATACTTGAGTCTGCAATGGGTATGATCTTACTTATTGTAGCGATTACTTCAAGTCATCTTTCCTGTTGTCTCTGGGCAAAGTACTTAGCTTCTCTTTAATGGTGGTAATCTCTTTAGCAACAATAATGTATCCCAAATGGCCTCTAGTCCAATTCACAAGAAAGTCCCCATTTCCATGTGAAGCCTTATGAGCACGGTCTTCACTGTCCACATCCATATCAGCATTCTAGTCTTCTGAGCTCACACCAGAATCTCCCATTAAGCTCTACATAGCACATTCTAAGGCTTCTCCAGCCTGCATCACCAAATTGTTCCAAACTCTTCCTGCAAACCAGCACCAAAGTCTTTTGAACCACATGGTCAGGTATTGTCACAGCTACAACCCTGTGTCTTAGCACCAGTTTCTGTGTTGGTCAGTTTTTCATTGCTGTGATCAAAATACCCATAAAGAACAACTTAGAGGAGGAAAAGTTTACGTTGGGCTCATGGTTTCAAAGGTTCAGTCCACGGTCAACTAACTCCATTTTTCTGGGCCCAAGGCGAGGCAGAACATGGTGGAAGGGTATAAAAGAATAAAGCTGCCAAGCTCATGGAAGCCAGGAAGCAGATAGTGACATTTTTAAAGAACATAATTTCTATTATCATTAAATGGTGTTGACATACATATGGGAAAAGATACATTTGAACCCTACCTCACACCATATTTTAAAAAAATCAAATCCAGATAGATTTGAAAAGTAAAGCTACAAAGCCTTTAAAGGAAAATATAAGAGAATCCTTCTCAACATTGGAATAGGAAAGTATTTCTCTTTTTTTCAAATATTTCTTAAGTAGGACAAAAGCAGTATTAACTATAAAATTAAAAAATGGGTGAATTAGACTTCATTGAAGTTATTTTTATCAAAATTTTCCAGTAAGAGAGAGAAAAGATAAGCCACAAACTTAGAGAAGGTATTTTGCTTTCCACCTATATTCTCACATATACAATAATATGTTACATAATGACATTTGGTCAATGGTAGATCATATATATAATAGTTGTCTCATAAGATTGCATTGCCTAGTGATGTCACAGCTACCTACATTTGCACTGGGTATACTCTGTGATACTCACATAATAACAAAATCACCTAACAACATATTTCTCAGAATGTATCCCTTTCATGAGTGATGCCTCTACCGCTGTCTGGAAAAGGATTGTTATTACTCACAATTACGAAATATAATTAGAAATTATATTCCATAATTAGAAATTACGTTCTTTAAAAAATGTCACAATTTGTTATTGCCCACAATTTTTAGGTCAAGAATGTGGTACTGGGTGATTCCTCTAGACCACGTGATATCAACCGGGATTGCTCAGAAGTGCTCAGTGGGGCTGGGCGGGGCTGACGTCTTCAAGATGGTCTCCCTCCTCTGTGCCACATTGGCAGGAAGCTGGAAAGCAAGACTTAGCTGCTCTCCTCTCCCTCTGCACATTGTCTCATGGTCTGTCCACATAGTCCTTCTAGCAGAGCCACTGGACATCTTACATGTGTGACCTGGGATCAAAAGAAAGAGTTTCAAGGGATCGAGTCAGAAGCTTCAAGGTTTCTTCATAAGAGCCTTGGAAATTCCAGAACATCACTTTTTCCACATTTGGAGGTGGGGGTACTGAGAATTGCATCCAGGGGTGCTGAGTTACATCCCCAGCTCTTTTTATTTTTATTTTGAGACAGGGTCTCACTAAGTTCCTTAGGACCTTGCTAAGTAGCTGAGGCTGGCCTCCGACTTGTGATCCTCCTGCCTCAGCCTCCCAAATTAGTGGGATTATAGGCATGCACCACTGTGTCTGGCATCCCACATTTTATTGATCAAAAAAGTTGCTAAGACATGCCAAGATTCATAAGGAAAGAACAGACTCCATCTCTTGATGAGGGCGTGACATACAGACAGATGGAGAGAAGGAATGGGCGGCAGACATGATGGGGAATAGGGACTATGGTCCACCCTTTGGCACAGAACTCTGGCTGGACATTCACAATACTCCATCCTTCTGGACCTCGTGATTAGTCCCAGGATGGGAAATCATGCCCAGAGTACTCTTGGGACTTAAATGAACTAGGAAAAAAAGAATTTCTCTCCTTCTGTGAATAAACAATCAGTTAGAACCAAAAAACGTAAAGACACTGTGGCCTCTTTTGTTCCTACTGTAGACAATAAGGTAGGAAAGTAGAAGACAACACAGCTAAGAATCTGAAAACAGAAAGAAAGAGAGCCTAGTAGAGTGGTGCGTGCCTGTAATCCCATCTACTCAGGAGGCTGATACAAGGATTACAAATTGGAGGCCAGCCTCAGCAACTTAGGCCCTAAACAACTTAGTGACATCCTATAAATAAATAATAAATAAATAAATAAATAGCTGGGGATATAGCTCAGTGGTAAAGTGAGTGAAATCCCCAGTTCCAAAAACAGAAAAAGAAAAGAAAGGGAGACCTCTAGTGACTAATTTGGGACCCCTGGATCCACCCATGCCTGAAGTTCTTTCCACTTTGGGGAACTCTTATTCATGAAACCCAACCAACTTTCTATCTTTCTTTAAAATAATTTGAGTCTGATGTCTATCTTCTGTGATCAAGCCAATAAATAAAAGTGTGGGTCAGGGAGAAAGAGCTAGGCTTTAGGGTTGAATGGGGGTCTTAGATTTGAATCTGCAAGGCAGATCACTGAACCTCCACGCACCTCAGTCTCCACATCTGAAGAAGGGTGGCAACAGCAGGACGCTCACTTGATCTCTGTGAACGTGAGAAGCCTTTGGTTGATACCATCGCAAGTCTGTCTCTCCCACCAAACTGAGGCCCCCTGCAAGGCAGGTGCTTGCCTGCTCCATCCCCAGCTGCAGGAGGCACCAGGTTTTTCACAGGTATCTGTGGCTTGGCTCTTTACTAAGGGCACCTGTGACTTCTTTACCAGCTGCCACAGGGTGACCACAAACACTGTCGCAACCCCGGCCACATTTTGATATTAAAAAATAGAACATCAGAAGAAAGTTAATTTGTACATTGCTGTGTTTACTTACATTTCTTGAAAAGCCTCCCATTGGCTAATAGCTGGGGGGTGGGGACCACCAAACGGTAAAGGCCACTGTCCCCCCTCTAACCATTAACCAGCAGGGAAGCTGGCAAACAAGATTCAGAAGATTTAGCAGGCAGCCTGCCTCCAGCTTACTGTACACATGCTGGGATCCCTGGCTGTAGGCGAGCCAGCGGGCACAGCCTGAGCCTACTGCAGACCGTGAGTGACTCCCCAGATGCTCCATCCTCCTGTCCTGTCCCTCCTCTAGAACTAAGCAATGTTCGCAGTTGCTTGCTTATTTGGATTTTTTTTCAATAGGGCATTGAACATTAGGGCAGCCAGCAATGATAAGAGGCAGCCCCATGGAGGACTTCCCAGGTCCCAGGGTCTGTGGGTTGCCCACAAGGGTTTTAATGTCCCCTGGGCTCCTGCCTTGCAGGGAGCTGTCACTGAGGCTGTGCTAAGCTGCATTCGCACCCATCCCAGCTAAGGTCCCATGCCCAGCAACAGCCGCAGCTGCAGAGGGGGGGTCTGGGAATGGGGGTGGATGAGTGCCAGGCAGAGTCCTGTTGGGGGGTGCCAGCCCGGGAGGGAGCCAGGGAGAGGTGCACATCGGCACCGTCGGGGGCATTCTGCAGAGTCCTGCACCCCTCTCCACAGTTCCTCCCTCGGTGACCGGGGACAGAAGGGAAGCATCTGCGATAACTGAGTGAACCGCATGTTAGGAGGTCTAGGCCTGTGCCTGACCCGGGAGTGTATTTGTGAAAACAGCCAACACAGTGGCTCTTCGCACTGTAGGGATGAGGGACCAGGAGGACATACCTAAAATAAAGGCATGACTAATATTGGTCCTCTGCTTTTTCATATGGCTGGGACTTTGGGGAGCGGTATGGTTGTCCTTTTTCTCTTTATAGAGAATGTCGGGGCACAGGAAGCGAAGTGCAGCTTCTGGCTTAGCCCCCAGACCTGCCCGGGTTACTCTGCCTATTTTGCCATCTGTAAATGGGCCCAGGACAAACCAGGAAGTGAGGTCACCAGGACATACACGCTCTCACATCAACCTTGGGATGCGCAGAGTTTTAACCCCCATCTTGGAGAATTAATACAAGAGGCGTCAGGTCCACAGTCTCCAGAAACAGGGAAAATCTTGTGCCACCAGGGTCCTTTCCCAAGTGGGGTCACAGACAGGTGTGCTGTGACCAGTGCTGAAGCAAAGACTTCTTTCTATGTGACATAGGGGCAAAGGGGACAGGGGAAGGGCTTCCTGGAAGGAGTAGCCTAGCACTGAGTCTCAAAGACCAAGGAGGAGTGAGACAGGCAGGCAGGGAGGGGACAGCCCTGACAGCCCTGGAGCGAGCCACATGGAGCAGGGCTGGGACAGGTCCATTTTATCTCCAGTTCTCAGCCCAGAACAGGGCTCAGTAAACACTGGGAGACTGAGATGATCTGTCCTGCCCCCCACCCCGCCTTTCCCAGACCTGCAGCTGGATAAAAGTCTGGTGGATAACGGGAGAAGCCTCTGATACCCAGCTAAGCCATTAAGGGGTCATATCTAAGGCTAGGGACAGTCACAGGGAGCCCTGGGCCAAGTCAGTGAGATCAATCTCGTCTGTGGGCAATGGGGAGTTACTGAAAGCTTTAGAAAGAGGCAGAAAGAGGCAGCTGACTGAAGAGGAGAGAAGGGGTTAGGAGGGGCTGATCAGGAGGCAGGGGGATCAGAGAAGGGTAGCCGCTGAGTCCTGGGACAGATGCTGAGCAGCCACGTTGGGCCACACACTAGGACTGGAAAAAACAAAAGCCTAAAAACAGTCAATGCTGAAGTGAGAGTTATCATCAGCTCTATTTCATACTGAGGAAACTGAGGCTGAGCTTAACTGGCCCGTCCCACATCAGAAAGAGCAGCGCTGGGGCTCTAACCCAGCTTGATCTGTCATGTGACCCAAGGACATTAGAGAACTCTACTGCAGCTCAGGTCAGAAACCAAATATGGGGAAATATGAAACCCTCAATTTTGTTGTTCTTTTTCAAGATTGTTTTGGCTATGCAGAGCCCCTTGAGATTCGGTATGAATTGTAGAATGAACTTTTCTAGACCATTGATGGGGAGCACATTGAATTCAGAGATTGCTCTGGAGAGTATTATCACTAAACAGTGTTGCCTTCCAATTCATGAACGTAGATGACTTTCATCTTTATGTATTCTTTCATCGCTGTTCTGGTGTGTGTGTGTGTATAGGGGGGAGGGAGGAAACTCACTATGAGAATTGGCTCATGTGATTGTGGAGACCTAGAGTCCCACAGTCTGCATGCTGGCAACCTCAGAAAGTGTGTGGTATAATTCAGTTTTGAATCTGATGTTCTGATAATCAAGGGAGCCAATTCTGTAACCCCCAGTGTTAAGTCAAAGGCTCCCAATGGGTGGGGGTGCCACTGGTATAACTCCCAGAGTCCAAAGATCTAAGAACCAGGAGCTCCAATGTCCAAGGGCAAGAGAAAATGGATGACACAGATCAAGGACAGAGAAAATTTCCTTCCATCACCCTTTCATCTTGGGTCCTCAATCAGATGATACATACCCACACTGAAGAAGTTGAGTTCTTTCACTCAGTCTACTGACTCAAATGCTAATCTTTCCTGGAAGTACTCTCACAGATACACCCAGAAATGTTTTAGCAGCTGCTATGGCCTGAATGTTTGTGCCTGCCAAAATTCCTGTGTTGAAAGCTAATTTCCACTGTGGTAGTGTGATAAGATGAGGTCTATGGAAGGTGATTAGGTCATGAGGACTTCACTCTCATGAATGGTACTAATACCCTTATAAAAGAAGCCTGAGGGGACCTGTCACTCCTTAGACCATGTGAGAAAGCAGAAATACAGCACCTCCTATGAAGCAAAGCACTAGTCCTCCCAGACTACAAATCTGCAGATGCCTTGACCCTGGGCTTACCAGCCTCCAGAACTGTGAGCAATAAATTTGTTATATATAAATTACCCAGCCTGCTGTACTTCTGTTAGAGCAGCCTGAGTGGACTAAGACACCAGCTACTTGGACTTCCCTTAATCCAGTCAACCTGACACATAAAATTAACCATTATATCCATCCTGTCAATCTCTGTCTTTTGACTGTAGATTTTGATCCATTTACACTTAAAGTAATTACAGAAAAGGAAGAATTTACTTCTGAAATTTTGCTATTTGTTTCCTATATGCCCTATAGCTTTTTTTTCTCATCTTATATCTGACTGTCTTCTTTTGTGCTTAGTCAATTTTTGAAGTGAAACATTTTAATTCTCCTCTCACTCCATTTTGCATACTTTTTAGATATTTTCTTTGTGGTTACCATAGGAATTACAGTTGATGTCCAAAATTATAACACTCTAATTTGAATTTATACCAGCTTAACTTAAATAATATACAAAAACTTGGCTTCTTCATACTTTTGACCCTCTCTGTTACTGATGTCGTAAATTATAAAAAACACAGACTAATAATTGTTTTTATGCATAAGCCTAAAATTACAAACTAGAATTACAATAATACTAACTCTAATAATTTCCCATGCTGTTTACATTTACTAGAGATCTTTATTTCCCCATCCAGTTTCAAGTTACAGTCCAGTAACTTTTCTACATTTTTTGCAAGGCAGGTAATGAGCTTTCTCAGCTTTGTCTAGGAATGTCTTAATTTTGTCCTCACTTCTAAAGGACAGTTTTGCCAGATATAGAATTCTTGGTTGACAGTTTGTTTTGTTTTTCTTTCAGCACTTTGAATATAACAGCTGGGTGGATATTTAACCTTTCTGAGCATCTGCTCCTGGCTGCCTAAAATCAGGTTAATATTGACTTTATGAGTGTTTGAGTGAAGGTTAGATGGGAGAGTATAAGCAAAATCCCTAAGTCAGTGGTGGGAATCTACTAGCATTTGATCAGTCATGGCAAGTATAATTCATATCTTCAAATAAGAAAACTAAAGCCCAAATAGGCATGGTGGTGCACACCTGTAATCCCAGTGACTCAGGAGGCTAAGACAGGAAGATCACAAGTGTCAGGCCAACCTCAAACAACTTAGCAAGATTTCTCAAAATGAAAAAAAACTTTTAAAGACCTGGGGACATAACACAGTGGTCAAGTGCCTCTTTTGTCTCCCTCCTGTGGCACCATGGCCTGATGACTCAGAGGCCACCATGACATCTAACAAGCATTCTTGATTTGGCAGGTCCTGGCCATACTGGACAATGCCACTCGCCCTGTATACCTGTCTTCTCTGGCTGTCCACCAGTGGCCTCTGGACCGTCCAGGCTGAAGACCCCGATGCTGCTATAAGCACAAAAAGCCCTCACCGGGACCTGGCTCCAATCAATGCTGATTTTGCCTTCAGCCTGTATAAGCACATGGTGACCTCAGCTCCTGATAAGAACATTTTCATCTCCCCAGTGAGCATCTCCATGGCCTTGGCTATGCTGTCCCTGGGTGCTGCTGGCCACACACGGACCCAGCTTCTGCAGGGTCTTGGCTTCAACCTCACCAAGACATCTGAAGGTGAAATACACCAGAGCTTCCGACACCTCCACCACCTCCTCAGGGAGTCAGACACTGGCTTGGAAGTGACTGTGGGCAGCGCCGTGTTCCTCGACCACCACCTGGAGCTGCTCCACTCATTCTTGGAAGACATCAAACACTACTATGAGTCAGAAGCCTTGACTGTAGATTTCCAGGACTGGGCTGCGACCAGCAGACAGATCAACGAGTACATCAAGAATAAGACGCAGGGGGAAACCGCAGGCACGTTCTCAGACCCGGAGAGCCCAGCCATCCCCACCCTGGTCAACTACATCTTCTTCAAAGGTACCGCTGCCTCATCCCTTTCTGGCAAACCCCATACACCAGTGCCAAGAACGGCAGCAGCCATCAAAATCCACTTTGGGGCAAAGCCTTTGATTTCCCAAGGCATGTTCACACCTGGGGTCTCCATCTTCACCGCAGGTGCTGGGAAGGTGGAATTATATCATTTGTTGTAAGCCCAAGTGACAGAAGAGCTGAGTGATTTGCCCAAGGTCTGGGAGGTTGGTCCAAGTCCCATACTGTAATCAGGGATGGAGCAGCTGCCTCAATGTCTACATGTATTAACAGAGGAAGGGTAGAGAGGTGACCCCTGGGCTGGAAATCTCTGGGCCTCCCAGACACATCCTTCCCTCAGGTCCCCCAATGCTCCCAGAGCCATCCTGCCCACACTGCCACAGAGCTCCCAGCCTGCTCTGACGAGGCCCCACCTGGGCCAAACTGCAGTCCCCACCACTTTAGAGCTGGGTCTTCCAACAGGCTATTCATAAAAATCTCCAGGAAGACTTGTTAAAATTAGATTCCAGAGCCTAGGCCAGACCTACTGAAGTAAACTTCCACAGGGAACCCCTAGAATTCATGGTGTTAGTAAGTGCCCCCTCCAGCATGCCCAGCTGATTTCTATGATGAGGTCATTCGGAGACCTTATCCTTGAGGATGGAATCAACTTCTTGCCCTGGGTGGCAATTCCCAGCCCAGAGTGATACCCAACCTCCCAGGAATCTTAAGCCATGTCTGGGGATGCTTTGGGTTGTCACGGCTAGGAGAGGGGTGGAGTACGCAACTGGATAGGGAGTAGAGGCCAAGGACCTCACAGTGCACAGGACAGCGCCCTCCAGTGATCTGCCCTGGAACATCTACAGGCAGAGAAGCCCTGGGCAGAGTCCCCAGACGCTTCTCTCTTCTCCAGCCCCATATCAGCATTTTCCCTCCTCCAGCATCCCAGCACGCGCGAGCACACACACACACACACACACACACACACACACACGCATGCACGCACACGCACGCACGGAGTCTGACCACACCACATTCCTCTCCCGTCCTTGAGTACACCGTCTCCATGGAAGCCTGCATTAGCCTCCTAACGCTGCTGGAACAAATTACAGCCGACTCGGTGCCTTAAAGCAGCACAGATATTTCTGGGCCTTTTCCAGATTCTAGAAGCCACCTGTGGTCCTTGGCTTGGGGACCCCCATCTTCACAGCCAGAGATCACATTGCTCCACCCTCTGCCACCCTAAGCACATCTCCTCTGACCCGACCCTCCCGCCTTCCTCTTCCACGTATAAGGACACGGACGTTATTCCAGGTCCACCTGCGTAACCTGGGGCACTCTCTCCTCTCAAGAACAGCTGAGTAGCAGCTCTAATTCCATCTGCAACCTTATTTCCCTGCACACATAACCTAGCATATTTGTAGGTTCTAGAGATTAGGACGTGGGCATATTTTGGGGGAATCATATTCTGCCTGCACCCAAACCCATGGCTCTTGTGGGCCCTTCCTTGATTTACCAGACTGCCTAAAACACCGTCCCACCCTTCAGGTCTTAGCTAAAACAAAGTCACCTCCTCTGAGAAGCCTCTCCTGATTCCCTTCAAAAACCCTGAGCTCCTTGTAATCAGTTTGTCCAGGGCTTGTCTTAGCAATCATCTTTTTATAACATGTAACTGGGACCCAAGTGGTTCAGTTTCATGGAAGCAGTCATAGTCAAAGAAATGCAGGTGAGATTGGAGAAAGGAACAAATGGAACCAGTAAGTATAATATTCAACACGTGTTCCAGATCTGAGGACCTCCGGCTTCCTTTGGAGGGTGGTTTGAGAACCTCAAGTTATCTCACTGGCCATGAGATGTTTAGATGATGAGTTTACCCTGAATCGGTGTCTGCAGTCACAGAGCTTAGAGAGGCCACTCAGGATGGACTGGGCGTACCTCCAAGGCCTCTAGGCTGTACCCATAGATCATTTCTTTACATTAGCCACCCCTCCCCATTGTCTCCACCCAAACCAAGAATTTTGGCCATGCAATCTAAGGTCTGCTGTGAGATGGAGAAAGTTCTGCCTGGAGCTATGTTATGGCCACCTTGAAACAACCTCAGCTGGAAATAGCGGTCTCATAGATCTTCAGAGCTTGAGGTCAAGGGCAGCTAAGACATCTGGGACCTGCTGAGCTCAGGTCCTCAGTCCTTTTCTGACTCATGGATCCCTAAACTAAAGTAGAAGGAGTCCTGGTGAGATTTAACCCATGTCTTTAAACATCCTGCAAGAAAACTCAGGGTTTGGGGAGTAAGTTCAGAAAGTCTGGAGAGACTCACAGGGAGCCACTGCAGTCAGGCAGGCTTTGGTTCAGTCTAAGCACCAACCTTCTTCCCATCAGAGCTGACTAGAACTGCAAAGCCCCATCTGTGAGGGTAGTAGGTTCCCCATTCTGAGGGAAAAAGCAGTCTAGATGGGGACACTATGGCAGAGGGGACCCGAGGTAGGGGGGAAGGTGGAAGTCTGTGACCTCATGAGTCTTCTCACGCTGGCTGTGCATCCGGGAAATGTGATCTGGAGCCAGGAGCCAGGTAGTAGGTGTCAGAAGCCTCCTACAGGGACTGGCCAGGCTGTCAGGGTGGAAATGGAATGGATGGTCTATTTTCCCAAACCAGCCCCTCTGCCTCCCCACCTTGAGTCAGAGACTTGATTTCTGGCACCACTTTCAAAATTCTCTGAGTGGGGACCCACTCTGCACTGCGTGGGGGGCCAAGGCAAAGTCCTACCCCCAAGTCCAAGGCGTAGCAGTCTCGTGGCCTCTCCTTTCTTCCTTGTTTGGGAACCAATGTCAGAGAGTTCATCCTCCACCCATTCCAAGAGAAAGAGGATGAAACAGGCTTTAGACCTCTGGGAATGACCTCATCTTTTAGAACCTTCTGGTAGCTGGAGTGGGGCCAACCCAGGCACGCGACAGGCTGCAGCGTGGCTTGTCTCAGGCTCCTCCCGCCCCACAGGCCTAGCCCATGTGTACTGTCCTACCTCTTCCCAGGCACCTGGGCACAGCCCTTCGACCCAGAGAGAACGGCGGAGCACAACTTCTATGTGAATGAGACAACCACCGTGAGGGTGCCCATGGGGTTCCAGTCGAGCTCCGTCAAGCACCTTCTCGACCCGGAGCTCCCCTGCCAGGTGGTGCAGATGGACTACAAGGGCAACCAGACCATGTTCTTCATCCTTCCTGAACCAGGGCAGATGGACACGGTCATTGCTGCGCTGAGCCGGGACACATTGGAGAGATGGTCCGTGTCCCTAGCAAGGAGGTAAGCCCTCCACCAGCACATTGGTTTCTGCGATGTCCACTTTCCCAGGTAGAAAGGGGTGCATTCGGTATCCTTCCCTGAACCCACCCTCCAGGACTCCCTATTTTTCTGTCTGCTGGGTCGCCCTAGGCTGTGAAGTGCTCCATCTATCAATCAGCACTTAGGTACCTCGGGGCATTCCACAAAATGAGCCCCCCCTTTCCTGTGAGCTTCCTAGCCACTCTCTTCATGATTGTATTTTTACATCGATTTCTTAAAGTGAGCTCACCAGTCACCAGGGTCTCCCCAATCATGGATGGCTCTTGTCACTCAGAGGATCTAACCTTTCTCCAACCAACCAAACTGCCAATCAACCAATCAGGAAATAAGAAAGTGAGACCATATTAGGTAATAAAGGAATAAATAACAGGACAATGGTGTGCATGCTGGTGGGCAGGGGTCAGGAGAACCTGCCGATGGATCCCTGCTGTCTCTCACCTCTGGTCCAAGAGAACCTGTAATTTAGATGTTGGCACCATGTGTGGAGAATATACCATGATTAAAACAGTAAATGTCGGATCCTATTCTGTTGAAAATGAGGTGAAGGGAATCTCTTTCCACCAAAAGAAACATCCTTGTGAAAACACATCAGCGTGAACCACACTCGAGCCCCCTGGCCTCCCCATGGCATGGCTTTGGGAGGATTCCCTGGGGGAAACTCCTCTGGGTTTCAGTCTCAATCTGCAGTTGAAGATGTGGATTGCGGCTTTGTAGGGTGTGTGACAAGCCTAGTGGGAAGATGAACCCCCCAGCCCAGGTGTGGGTGTGTTTTGTGGGTGCCACTCTTGGCCATATTTCCCACCTACAGGGGAAGTCACATGTCCCAGTCATCTCTGATTCGTCCTCGACTCCCTTTGAACAGTGCAGCTCAAACATCATGCTGGCTGGTGGCCCGCCTCCAGGCCTCTAGGGCTGCTTTTGCTCAGAAGTCAGAGGGACGACATCTCCCCTGCACCTGCCAGACGGCGTGTGTGCTTTTGCTGAAACACTTGGCTTCAGGCCTTGGGCATCTTCTCTCCCTCTGGAGAACAGGAAAAGGAAGAAATTTAAAAGTAAAACTAATGCCTTGATATGACAGAGTATAGATGCCCAGCTCAGCCCCATACCCCTAACCCCGGCCCCTCTAGCATGATCACACTTACCTTCCTCCATTCCAGCAGGATGGTTAAGTTCTTGCAGAATCATGACATTTCAGCCCTCAGGGCCCCAGTGAGGCATCTGCTCACCATATGTAGATGAGGACACTACCACAGAGGGGCAGGACCTGGCTGAAGTCACACAGCATTAGTGGCACAGCCATGGCTCGGGGTGGGTGCTCCCTCTACTTCTGTTTCTAGCAGGGGGTCTTTAGAGACCAAAAGGACTTCTCAGGGAGCCATTGTCTTCAATGGCCTGTGGTCCCACTGAATCACAGGTGGAATCAGCTCAAAGGATCCCAACAAGGAGAGGACTGTGCAATTCAGATGAGATCAGGTGTGTGCAAGGTGGCGTGGCTGTAGATAAGACTGTGCAGCTCAGAGACCCAAAGAAGAGGCTGCATATGTCGTCGAGGATGAGGCAGGTCTGATCTCTTTCCCTGTTATTTCCTCTAGCCCCAGTAAGTAGGTCAGGGTGAGAGGCAGGAGCTGGAGGGATCACATGAGGAGCTGGGGTCTGGCAGGGGGAGGTTGTGTGGCTGTCTCCAGGGCCAGGCCCAGCCCTGGAATATCTAACCTCATCTGCTTACCCCCAAGCAGCCAGGTGCACCTGTACATCCCAAAGGTCTCCATCTCTGGCATCTCTGACCTCAAGGGTGTCCTGATAGACATGGGCATTGAAGACTTGTTCACTAAGCAGGCCAACTTCTCAGGCATCAGCCATGAGGAGCAGCTGAAGGTATCAAAGGTAGGTGTCTTAGGAAGCTACCTTATCCCTCCAAATTTCACAATAAAAATAATAGCAGTAAGTAACACTAAGCTCGTTCATGGGTGGGCCTCTACGTCCCAGGCTGAGAACTCCAGGTCTAGTCCAAGCCCTTCCATCCATGGTCCAAGCTCTTTCATTCTCAGCAAGAAAACACAGCAATCCCAAGACCACACAGAAAGCTGGTAAAAAGGGAGAGCCATAGCCCACAAGTCTACCCACCACCACCAGACCACACAGAGGAGACACTGGGAAACTAAGTTGTCATGGCAGAACTCTGAGCAGCCCATGCAGAAAGAAATAGAAAGTGTAATAAATGTCTAGTTGGATCACATGGAGTCTTCTATCCAGGTATATTCATTATCCTTGCACTTGATGATCTTTCATTCATTCATTCATTCATTCATTCAGAATTTTTTAATTTGAACACCTACTCTGTGCTCTAAACTGTGCCAGGCTCTGGGTATGACTTCATTACTCAGAGATGGCCTCTGCCCTGAGAGCACAGGGCTTTGTGACCACAGTGGTAACTGCTTAGGACAACACGTCCTGGGTGAAGGTTGGGTCCCTGCAGCTCTGTGCATGCCCTCTCTGCTAGGTGGGTATTCTCCAATTTTCTCAGATTATCTAACACAGGGAGGGTAAAGAGCTTGCCACGGTCAGAGAGCCAGTAAATAATAGTCTTACATTTGACCTTAGGTTTATTAACTCCAAATCTCTTCTCAAGACCCACTGCAGGGGTCCCAGTGCCAGCTCAGATTTTTCCTTCAGCTATGGCTGCCTCACAGAGCCACTCAGAGCCTTAGAGTCCCTGCTGGAAAGGAGAATAGATATGAGCTCCTTTCCCTTAGGCTGCTGTGCATGCATTAAATATCACTTACTATTTGACCAGGTTATGATCTGTCAAACGCTTTCAATACAAGCTCGTCAAACATTTTACTGATTTCAGAATTCCTTCTAATTTTGATCACAAGGAACATAGCAACACTGAAAGATTGACATTTTAGCTTCTGCCTGGGGTTTCCCCCACAGGGAAGGTACAAGCACTTCACATAAATTGCACCTGGTATTTACTTAGCAAGGTGGACAGAGAGCGCAGTCTCCCTCCTCCAGCCTGGGACTGGTAAGGAACACCTGGTGTGGACGTGGAAGCCCAGCTACTCTAGTCTGTGTGACAGCTCAGTCCTCCTAAGGAGGCAGCGTAGTTGGGCCCAGGGTCTAGAAGCAGACAGACTGAGACTGTAGTCCTGGGGCTGCCACTTACATGTGGATATATCAAGCAACCCCTTTGGAGTCTCAGTTTCACCTTCCACAAAGCAGAGGGCACAAGAACTCTACGTGATGGGCGTGGAAGTGCCTAACACACAGTAGGGCCTCACCTCCTGCCTTGGCTGCATTCTTACAGGTGATCCATAAGGTTATGCTGCAACAGGACGAGGAGGGTGTGCAGCCAGCTGCTACCAAGGACACCCTGGAGCTGGCATCTGAGCCACTCATCATAAACTTCAACCGGCCCTTCCTTGTCATGATCTTCGACCACTTCACGTGGAGCAGCCTGTTCCTGGGCAAGGTGGTGAATCCCACCTGAGAACACATTCACCTGGCAGCCACAGCACCGTCTGACTTTGGGAGAGTGGGAGATGTCTCCAGTCTTCTCCAGTTTCTCCTCCACCCGACCACAGTTGTTCCTACATTTAAGCATCTTGTAATAAAAGGCAGTCATTGCAACGCTCAGGACCAGTGTGTTTGAGAGGGGAGGCAACAGAAGTGACCTGCCTATGAAGTCATGTTTGCAATCCCCAGGCTGATGTCTCAGTCCACTTGGGCAGCCTGGGGTCTCTGATGAGGGCACTAATCCCATTCAATCCCTGAAAGAAAATAACTACTGACCTAGATTACTACATCTACCAAACTTATCAAAGGTGAATTAAAGAGCATCCAAAATATGCATAAACTAAAGGAATTCATGACTACTAAATCAGAATTGCTGAAAATACTTAAAGGATTCCTACCCACCCAGAGAAGAGGAAGCAAGACAAACACAGTCTTACCAGAAGAGTTCATGAGCAAAAGAGAATTAGTAAGGAATCAAACATGATTAATTCAGTAAAAATGAATAATGGGAAAAGACAAATAAGGGAGAAAGAAGCAAACCTAGATCCTTCAAAATAATCAGAAAAGTACAGCAAAATGTCAGAAACTAGTACATATCTTTCAATAATAACCCTGAATGTAAATAGTCTGAATTCTCCAATTCAAATACAGTCTAGCTGATTGGATTTAAACCAAGACCCAACTCCTTGCTGTCTACAAGAAACTCACCTCACCAGTAAAGGCAAATATAGACTGATAGTGAAAGGATGGAGAATGATATTCCAATCAAATGGAACCCAAAATCAAGCAGGATTAACCATGTTTGTATCTGACAAAAGAAACTTCAAGCCAAAATCAATCAAAAGAGACAGATAGGATCACAACATATTGCTAAAGGAAACAATTCAACAAGAAGATATAATGATTAGAAATAGATTTATACTCACACACACACACATGCACTAAACATCAGAGCATCTAATTTTATAAAACAATCACTATAGGACTTGAAGTAGGAGATAAGTCTCAAGGCAATAACAGCGGGTGAGTTGAGTACTCCACTCTCACCTACAGACACATCTTCCAGATTAAAAAAAAATCAACAAAGCAACATCAGAGTTAAATTACACTGTAGTACAGAACAACTTTGAAGTATATGGAAAATGACACCCTCCCAAGACTGTGTGACCAGGAGGAAGAAGAGAAGAAGAAGGCAAGACATTGACCCTTCCCCAATAAATCCTTTCCTGGTGAAAAGACAATCCCTGGGAAGGAGGCAAACATCAATCCTAAAATGGCAGTCCCCAGGAAGAGAGAAGATATTGATCCTTTCCCAATAAATTATTTCCTAGTGACAATAGACACCAGAGGAAGAAGCCAAAGATTAATCCTTTCCCAGTGAGACAGCACAGTGAACCCAGAGGAAAAAGATACGCTCTGGGTACTGAGCTCAGGACCCTTCATCCCTGCCCAGTAAAACTAAGTTTAAAATTTTTACAACCTTTTTCCTGATGCCCAAGCTGATACATTCTGTTGGAGTCATTAAGTTACCTCTCAATATAACCTATAAAAACCCAGACACCCTCCTCCTGTAACAGGTGGCCATTTTCTACCTAGAAAATGAGCCCCTTCGATGCCAGATTCTACTGCTAAATAAAGGGTATTGCTGATCCATGAAGTCTGCTCCCATCCCGGTTATTTGTGCTTTCATTATGGTTCTGAAACCATTTTTGCTTACACACTTAACAGACATCTACAAAGTATTTCTTCCAACAACTGCAGAATACACATTTTTTTCACCAGTACACAGAACTTTCTCCAAAATAATAGCCAAGGCATGGGATCAGCTTAGATACACATCAATGTATGAAAGAAAAAAGAGAATGTGGTATATACACACAATGGAGTCCATAAAGAAGAACAAAATCATGTCATTCACAGGAAAAATGAATGAAACTTAAGATTATCATGTTAACTGAATTAAGCCAGACTCAGAAAAACAGCATGACATGTTTTCTCTCATTTGTGAAATCTAGGGGGGGAAACAGACTACATGAGAGTAGAAGACGGACTATTATGGAAGGGAAAGGGAAACACAGAAAAGGGGTTAGAGAAGGGTCACAGTGGACACTATCAAAGTATCAAAGTACATTATGTGCGGGTATGAGAACATCACAGTGAAGCCCACTGTGTTTGTACAGTTACTATGTGCTCTAGTTATAATAAAAAGGAAAAAATAAGTATAATCAGATTTAAAAGGCAAATTACAAACTGACAAAAATGTCAAAAGAGCTCATTTCTCTGACAAAAATTATTAATAAAAAATTAATAATAGAAATTATTATTTTTAAAACATTGAAATGAAGTTGCATTTGGATCTAGAAGATTGATGGCTGCACAAACATGGATGTCTTATGCATCCTCCTAGTATGCCATAAAATCAACAAACACACAAGGGAGACCACGGGAGACCTGAGCCTTCAACATCACATAAGTACCTGAAGTAAGAGCCCCAGGAAAGGGCAGGCATAGGAGACCAAAACATATTTGAAAAAACAGTAGTGACATTTTTTTACAAATTTGATGAAAGCTGTAAATACACAGGTCCAAGAAATTCAACAAACCCAGGGCAGAAGGAGCACAAAATACCAGCCAAGGTAGAGCATCATCAAATTGCTTAGAACCAAGGATCAAGAGAAAAAAAATTAAAGCAACCAGAAAACGAACAAACCAAGACACTATGCATCCAGGACACAAAGGCAGAGTCTCGATTTCTCATCAGAGATCCTGTCGGAGGCTGAAGGGAGACACCGCCCTGAGAGCACGCTTACTTCTGCGGTATTCCTGCCTGGGACGTGCAGCCTGAAGTGGCCAGGAGAAAATATCAGAGAAGTCCAACCTGGAGAACCTTCTATAAAATACATAGCCAGTCCTCTCCCCAAGGGCCTGGGTAGGCAAAAAACTAATCCAGAGTTTCTGGCCCAGATGGATGGAGACAAAAAGGGCTTGATAATTCAATACAACAGGTGCTCCCAGGTTGGACTCGGGACCAGAGAAAGAACACCGGTGAAACAACTAGAGAAAAATTGAATAACATCAATACAATGTAGTTTTCCTCTAATTTCCTTGTTTTGATCATTGTACAGTGGTTTGTGTGTGGTTATATAATGTGCTCCTACTGGTAAACTGGGAGAAGGGTATATGGAAACACTATTATTTTTTTGCAAATTTTTGTAAGTCTAAGTTATTTCTAAATAGAAAGTTTAAAAAAAAAACAAACAAGAAATCATGCGAGCCACAACACAATAAGAAGACACCTGTAAAGTCCCAAAGGGAAAAGAAAATGTCACAATGTATTTTAGAAAGAAAAAAAAGCAAAATGATCCTTCAAACATTAACACTGAAATTTTTTTCAAGTGAAAATGTGTGGCCTTCATGAAAAAAAATTTAAAACTAGTTCTTTAGATGGAAAGATGATTCCGTCTAGGGCTGGGGCTGTGGCTCGGTGGTAGGGCGCTTGCCTCGCATGCGTGAGGCACTGGGTTCGATTCTCAGCACCACATAAAATAAATAAAGGTACTGCGTTCATCTACAACTAAAAAAATATTTTAAAAAAAAAGATGATTCCGTCTAGAAACCTGGACCAACACAAAAGAATGAAAGGGTAAATACGTGGGCAAAAAACATATAAAATGTTTCAAAAACATATTAAAAATATAATTAACCACTTAAGGCAATAATAATAATAATTTAGGTGTGCGTGCTCATTATTGATGTATTACTTCTCAGCTGCAAATCTTCCCTTCACTGCTGCTCTGCAGAAATCAATCTGGAGGTTTCCAACTGTTCTTTCTTTACAAATGAGACATGGTGTCCAGTTTTGTCAGTAGAGGGCAGTAGAGAGACACTGCAAGAGAAATAGGCTTCACCTTCCTGGGCAAGGCCAAAAACATTAAATAAGACAAAAAACTAGGTGATTGATAGAGAAATAAAGAGATGATAGATAGATAGATAGATAGATAGATAGATAGATAGATAGATAGATAGATAGATAGATAGATAGATAGATAATAGAAAGAATATATCATGCACCTTAAGAAATAATGGCTGAAAGATACCTCCTTAAATGCACATATTTGTACATATATCTAATACACACACACACACACACACACACACGCGCGCGCGCACGCACTCTGATTCCTAATGCTGGCATCTTACTGAAATAACAAAGCACTAAATTTATTCTCGCTAAAGTTAAAATTAAGACAAAGGTACTCATTATATCCAGTACCATTTCACATTGTGCTGTGGGTATTTATTAGTGCAATTACACAACAGCAGAGAGATGAGAATCGGGAAAAACAAAAACTGCTCTCTCTCTCTTTGCATAGAGCATGACAATATACCTGCATAACTAACTAGACTAGATACCCAAATCTGTATAGAAAGGTAAACACGCAAATCAACAACACAAACTCAACCAATAAAAGAACACAGAAAGATATCAGGTCACACAATTAACAGGCACAAATAACAGCCAGGTAGAAAGCACAGCGGGAAAGAAAACCCAACAGCAACAGAGACACAACCCAGAGGAATAAACGTCACAAGAAATGTGCAAGGTCTACACTGAGAAAATTATAAAACACTCCTTAAAAATTAGACTTGAAGGGATGAAAAGATACAATTCATGGAATAAGAGTACTCAACATCACATGCATATCAGCTTTCCCTAATCTAATTTATCAGTTTTTAGGATTTTAATAAAAATTCCAATAGCTGGGCTGAGGATGTAGCTCAGCAGTACAGCACTTGCCTAGCATGCATGAGGCTCTGGGTTCCATCCCTGATACCTTAAAAAAATGTTTCTTCAGCCAGGCGCGGTGGCACAAGCCTATAATCCAGCACTTAGGGAGACTGAAACAGGAGAATCATGAGTTCAAAGCCAGCCTCAGCAACGGCGAGGTGCTAAGCAACTCAGTGAGACCCTGTCTCTACATAAAACACAAAATAGGGCTGGGGATGTGGCTCAGTGGTCGAGTGCCCCTGAGTTCAATCCCCAGTACCAAAAAAGAAAGAAAGTTTTTTCTTGAAGTTAGACAAGATGATTCTAAAATCTTCAGAGAAAAGTAAACATGCAAGAATAGCCAGGAAAGCACTGGAAAAGCTATAGGGGTGGGCAGTGGGGAGAGGGAGGATCATCTTGACAGATGCCCAGGCACATGACGCAGATTCCTTAATTAAAACCAGGATACTGGTACATGAATAAATAGATAGGCATACCAGCCAAGTAAGTGAGACAGTCTGGAAATAAACCCAGGTGCAAATGGAAACTTTGAATTTGATAAAGAAAGGCTTTAAAGCAGATGGTATTGGGACAGCTGAATGGCCATTTGAAAAATCATATAAAGGTAAAATCAGAATGATTCCTCACATCATGCACATGAATGGACTAAGAGATCTAAACATAAAATGCAACCATGCACGTGCCAGGGGGAGATGTGGTTCAATTGTTCATCATTTACAAGTAGGACAAGGCTTTCCAACCTCAGCTCTAAGTCCAAAGGAAATTAGAGGCTGATCAACTTGACTACAGAAAAGAAGTGCATAAGCAAGTCCCAAGACGAATGAAAACTTCGAGGAAAATGTTTGCAAACTATATCATCTATAAGGAGCTAATATCACTGATATATAAGGAACCTCTTTCAAAATTAAGGACAAAAATTTTTAAATCTTACATGAAAACAAAATACATGAACAGACACACATAGCTACATAGACACACTGATTAAACATGAGAAATACGTTCAACTTCACTTAAAATAACACAAACGAAAACTGAGTTGGTAAAAGTGGGGAAGCTTGAGGGACTCCCTATCAACTGCATAGGCACTGCCCTTCCCACGCACGATGCAAAATGCCCCGTGGAGGGGGACTGGGCAACACATGACGCATGTGTTCCCAAGACTGATGAAGCAAATTACCACCAGCTGGGCAGCTTCTAACAGCAGAAATCAATCCATACAGTTCTGGAGGGCAGAGTCCATGGGCCAGGTGTTGCCTGGGTTCTGTCCTGCGGAGGCTCTGAGCACATGCCATCCAGGCCTCTGGCTAGCTCCTCGGCAACCCTCAGCACTCCTTGGCTTGTGGACACGTTGCTCCCATCACTGCCTCTGCCTTCATGAAGGCTTTCCCCAGAACCCCTCTGTACTTCCAAGCTCCCTCTGCCTACCTCTGCCGAAGACACCTGTCATTAGAGAAGGCCCTTCCTAAGTCCAAGGCTATCTCATCTTGTGACCCTTAACTTACTTGCACCTACAAAGACCTTTTTTCTAAATAAGGTCACATTCACAGGTCTCCAGTGTTAGTTCTCAGAATACCTTTCAGAGGCCACTGTTACACCCAATGTCTTTTTTTTTTTTAATAGAGATACGTTCACCTTCCATCCAGAAATCTCACTTCTAAGAGTTATTAGGTGAAAGACACAGCTCTGACAATTTTTTAAATAATCTGTATGAAGTTGTTAATTGGAGCGTTCTTTGTAATTACAAAATAATTGGAAATTACTTAAAAGCCCAAACAGGAAATTAGTTCAATGAGAGCACTACATAGTTGTAAAAACAAACCAATCAACCAACCAAGGATGATATTTACAAAATTTTTTGAAGAAAAAGAAATAGAAATCATGAATCTTTACTCTTGCCCTTACATAAAGAAATACAGGAAGAATAAACCAGAAAGTCACTAAATGGCTCCCCACAGGAGACTGAAGAAGAGGATTGGACCAGACAGGAAGAAACGGGGAGGGAATGGCACATCTCCGGTGGACCTATTGATGTGATTGGTGTACAATTTTGGAATAATGTTAATATTCTATAAACTAAAAAGCACAATTAAATTAACAAGACAATGAAAGTCCTGAAACTGAATAAAAAGGGAAAAAAAAAAAAACTCAAATGTGTCTCAAACGAGTATGTATATTTTAAAATGCATTCTACTGTCACATAAAACTAAAAAGAAATTAAAAAAATAAACAAAAAGGAGAGAGAAAAAGTCCCCTGATCTGAGCGCAGGACAGGGACCATTCATCCCCAGAAATAAGACACTGCAGACAGATATTAGCACCTTCCTTACAGGTTTGCTTTTCCTGCAACGAGTGTAGCAGACATGACATTATTTACGTGTCTCATAGACCTGAGCCAAGAAGGGGGGTGCAAGTATGGAAGAGGGGGGCCCCTGCAGGGTTGGTATGAATTAGAGCTATAGCTCATGGTTTCTAGTACATTTCTGTTGTATAATTATATCCAGGATAATTTCAATATCTCAATAAAAATATACAGAGAGATAGAAATACAGATATATTAAGAACAGTTACGGGGCTGGGGTTGTGGCTCGGTGGTAGAGCACTTTTCTAGCATGTGTGAGGAACCAGGTTTGATTCTCAGCACTGCATATAAATAAATAAATAATAAGATCCATTGATAACTAAAAAAATATTTTAAAAAAAGAACAGTTATGGGTTAAAAAATTAAAAGTGCATGAGTCTGTATCAATAATGCTAATAAATATACCTATAGTCACCTGTACCAAAGATGGGTGGAAATATGTTAGACATGACGAATATAAAATGGATATTTGTTTGGGAAATGTGGGATGTAGCCAGGAGTGGTGGCGTACACCTGTAATCCCAGCGGTTCAGGAGGCTGAGGCAGGAGGATGTCAGGTTCAAGGGTAGCCTGGGCAAGTTAGTGAGACCCGGTCTCAAAATAAAAATAAATATAAAAATAGGACCAGGGATGTAGCTCAGTGGTAAAGTTTCCTGGCTTCAATCCTCAGTACCTGACCCCTGAAAAAAATGTGGGGTCATGAACCAAGTGATTGTGTACCCTACAAAGATAAGGCACTCTATGATGTTTTTATGGACAGGCAGCTGACGTGACTGTGGCCATCTTGAGTCGTAACCACACACTTGCCTCAGAGGAACCCCAGCCAGTTTTTCTGGCATAGTTTCCCAGCCTGCAATAAATAGATCAAACCATTAGCGCTAAGTGGAGCTTTACAACTGAACTCTGGCGCTAGGAATGTGCCTGACCCTTTGATATTAGCTTAAGATAAACCAGGTAATTCCATCTGGGATAGAGTTACTTCTGTCCTAAGCAGTATGCACACCTCTCCTTCTGACCCAAAGTGCAGAATCCACTTGGTGTTGCTGACACCCAAGAACCACACTCTAAGCAACCAATAAATTATACTCTGTGCAATCCTGGATCTGCCTGCCTGCCTCTGGTCTCCTGGCAATCGGAGCTGGTTCTCCTACACTGGGACTGGGTTGATCTGGAACCATCTTTCAGTTTCTTCTGCCTTTCCTTAATTCATTTCAGTTTAATGTCCCAGAAAATGGAACTCTGTGGTCAAGGCAGGACTTTCTTAGGAAATCAGAGTGTGCTAATGTTCGTGGCTCTCCAAATGTCAGCTATAAATATTCCTCAGAAGATCACACAAGTAGAAGGGAAATGAGAAGAAACCAGAGTGCTTTACCTCCCCCAAAATAGGGCTGGGGGCTCATTGTTGCACCAACTACGTCCAAAGCTTGGACTTAACACAACAGTAAATTCTATTTGGGTTTATTATTTGTTTTGGAGGATCATTTCCAAGACAGAATGAGAAATGGGTCTCTTGTTTATCCAGATGGTCACTTCTACTTGCTCTTTTGAAAGGAATCGCACAAGAACATTCAGCAGAGCCCCAGTGGCTGCTGGCCACCCTGGCAAAGCCCTGCCTTCCCTCCCAGGATGTCAAGAGTCTACGCAGCTGGAGCCCCAGTGACCGCAACTTGAAGCTATGGACATGGACGTGTCCTAAAAGACATCTGAAGGTAGCGACCCTTGAGAAACCTGAAGTTAGAAGAAAGAACTAAGCCAACCCCTCCCCACAGGCCAACAACTGCAATCCTCTAGGAGATGGAGGGAAATGGAAAGTTGCTTCTCTTTTTCCCACTCTCTCCATCTGACCAAGGAGTGAATGAGGACTGTCCACTCCAGCTCTCACCCAGGAGCTCAGAAAACCCAGCTCCCACACTGCAGCTTTCCTAGGGTATTAGGACAAGCAGGTCCCGGGGCTCAAAGGTTCAGGTCACCTTTCTTTATTTTTTTTTCAATTTTTTATTTGTTCTTTTTAGTTATACATGACAATAGAATGCGTTTTGACATATTACGCGTACATGGAGTATAACTTCCCATGCTTGTGGTTGTACCTGATGTGGAGTTTCACTGGCTGTGTGTTCATATATGAACAAGGAAGGTTATGTCCGATGAATTCCACTGTCTTTCCTATGTCCATCCTCCTCCCTTCCCTTCATTCCTCTTTGTCTAATCCAATGAACTTCTATTGTTCCCTCACCACCCTCCCTTATTGTGAGTCAGCATCTGCATATCAGAGAGAACATTCTGTCTTTGGTTCTGGGGGACTGGCTTATTTCACTTAGCAGGATAGTCTCCAGTCCCATCCATTTACTGGCAAATGCCATCATTTCATTCTTCTTTATGGCTGAGTAATATTCCACTGTGTATATAGACCACACTTTCTTTATCCGTTCTTCTGTTGAAGGGCACCTAGGTTGGTTCCATGGCTTGGCTATGGTGAGTTGAGCTGCTATGAATGCTGACGTGACCAGGTCACCTTTCCTTAAAACACTCTGAGACGTACAGTCTTCATACCCACTTCAGTCTCCTTGGACTACTTCATTTGTACCCGAAAAAAGGGAATCAAAAACATGAAGCCGGGCGTGGTGGTGCACACCTGTAATCCCAGCACTTTGGGAGGCTGAGACAGGAGAATCGCGAGTTCAAAGCCAGTCTCAGCAACGGTGAGATGCTAAGCAACTCAATGAGACCCTGTCTACATAAAACACAAAATAGGGCTGGGGATGTGGCTCAGTGGTCGAGTGCCCCTGAGTTCAATCTCCAGTACCCCCCCCCAAAAAAAAAACATGAATTAATCAACAGAAAGAAAGATCCAGAGCAGCCTTTCGAGCCATCACTACAAACACAACTCAAAGTTGGCACCTTGGGAAGGCCTCATTTGTGTTTTCACCCTGAAAGGACACACAGCTTCTCAGGTTCCCTTCTCCCCCCATCAGAGTGCTACACAACTTTGAACTGAGCATCTCTAGACAAGCGTCTGGTCAGAGGGTGTTGACTGCGTCACAGTTCCCGTGTTCATCTCCAACGGAGTTTAGCCCTCATTTCTGGTTGGGGAGCTTTGAACCAGAGCAGGGAGGGTGTGGAGTCTGGGTTTTCAATGACCCTGCAGGTGCCTGGGTTGAGTGTACTCCGTGCTTTGCACCTTGGTCCAGCTGTTAGATGCAGGGGCATGTTGACGAACTCACTTGATCTGAGGTTCGTTTTTCTTAAATGAAGTTGTTTCCGTGTAATCTACACACTTCTTCTTCTTTTTTTTTTTTTTTTTTGCTACTAGAGATTGAACTCAGGGGCACTCGACCACTGAGCCACATCCCCAGCCCTATGTTGTGTTTTATGTAGAGACAGGGTCTCACTGAGTTGCTTAGTGCCTCCCATGCTGAGGCTGGCTTTGAACTCGCGATCCTCCTGTCTCAGCCTCCCTAAGTGCTGGGATGACAGGCGTGCGCCACCGTGTTTGGCTTCTACACACTTCTTAAAGACACTGGAGCTTCTTTAAAGAGGGTGAAGTCATGGTGGCTGCTGCTTTGGGTTTGTGTATAGCAATGGTCTCACTTCTGAGGGAAAACAAGCCTATTGGGTCTTTCTGTCCAACTAAGAGCCCCGTTTGCAGGCCTCATTTCCGGCGGCCATTTCCTCACCCTGGCTGCCTGCCTTTCTAAGATCTGCGCTTCCCTGCCTCCCCCTCCTCAGTAATTGTGTACTTGCCAAAAGGCATTGCACCCAAGAGGACTTTCCCAGCAGGAGGGAGCAAAGGGAGCTGGGGGCTGAAGGGTGCTCCTTTGGATAACCCACCGGGGGGCAGTGCAGTCAGCCGACCAGAGAGCGGCCACTAAGTGCGCTTCTGCTCAGCAGCTCTTTGTGCCCAAGATTGTGCAGTGGCCTCGAGCAATGGGCCCCGGCCAGTCACCCTCAGGTCAGGGATAAAGGCTGAGCAGCTGCCTGCTTTTGGTTTGGATGCTGTGCGCCCTTCTGCACTAAAAGTAAAATCCTGGCCTTGCCGACAGAGGTGAGTGTCTCAGTGTTTATTTCAGCTCCTGGGGTGCCCGGGACCCCTGACACATGCCAGCCCAGGTGAAGAGCACTCTGACCTCAATCCTCGATCCAATTCCTCCAATTCCTCCTTTTCGTCCAGTTTTGTAAAAACCTTCTAATGAAAGAAAATACTTTCTGTAAGAGAACATTTATTTTGTGTCTGGTAGCTTCCATTTCTGCCTCTTTTTGTGTGTGTGGAAAAATCACAAATTGAACCTGCTTTGGATAGAAGGCACAGAGCGGTTGGTTCTGGAGGAACTTACTCTTGGTAACTTCTGTGTTCCTCATGTTCAGGCATAAAACATTAAAACATTCACTGCCAGAGCCGGGAACAGTGGTGCATGCCTCTAATGCTAGCAGCTTGGGAGGCCGAGGTAGGAGGATCAGGTGTTCAAAGCCAGCCTCAGCAACTTAACAAGGCCCTAAGCAACTTAGCGAGACTTGGTGATTAAGCGCACCTGAGTTCAATCCCCAGTACCAAAAAAAAAAAAAAAAAAAAAAAAATTCATTGCCAAGTTTTTGATCTACTAACACCCCAGTGAGATTTTTTCTTTTCAATGAAGCATTTGTTTGGGTGTTAGTACTCTTTTCTTTGTGGAAAATAAAGGCACTTCCTTGGTCTTTTCCATAGTTAAGAAAAAGAAGTTTGAATTAACTAATAGGATATCTTTTATGTATATTGATTTTGTTTTCATGAAGAGTGTTGGGAGCAAGGATGGGTAACGGATAAGGACAACTTTTCATTTAGGATGTGGAAAAGCATATTATTCTAAACATATTGGTGTTATGGTTTAGATATGAGGTGGCCCCCCAAAAAAACTCATATGTGAGACAGTGCAAGAAGGTTCAGAGGTGAAATGTTCGGGATCTGAGAGCCTTAATCAGTTTGTTAACCCACTGATAGGGGTTAACTGGGTGGTAACTATAGGCAGCTAGGGAGGAGCTGAAAGCGGTGGGTCACCACCCTCCTTTTGGGGCATGTACTTTGTCCCTGCTGAGGAATGCTCTCTCTGCTTCCTGATTGGCATGGAGCTGGTCGTCTACAGACTAAGACCTCTGGAACTGTGGGCACCAAACAAACCTTCCCTCCTCTAAAACTGGTCTTTTCGGGTCTTTTGGTCACAGCAACAAACAACATTTGGTATGCCTCTACAAGCCTTTTAAACCTTGCTGCCGACTTGTTCGTCTTACATGCATGAACATTTTACATTAAGAAGTTGTGCTTTTCTACGTGGCTTGAATAAAGGATGTCATAAGCCCTTTTAGAAAAGATGTGAGTATGTGTGCTGATGTGCAAATGTAGATATGAGTATGTGGAGAAGAGAATTGTAAAACCTGAGGTTAGTGAATCTGGAGAGAGGGATATAGGTGTTCTTGGTGCTCTTCTTTTGAGATAATTCAAAAATTAAAAACTGCAAATGAAGACAAAAATAAATAATGACCAGAAGCACAAAAGAATAGATAAAATAAAATAACCAGCTCATAGTCAAGGGCAGGGGCGTGCGTGCAGGTATTGTGTGTGTGGTGTGTGTGCACACATGTTGCTTAGGGCCTCACGAAGTGCCTACGCTGAATTTGAACTTGTGTTCCTCCTGCCTCGGCCTCCTGAGCTGCTGGGATTACAGGCATGCTCCACTGTGTCAGGTTTCTAACTGCATTTTACCTTTCTCCTAGAGCACTATTTTTTTTTTTTTTTTAGTTGTGGGTAGGTTATATTAACTAAAAATTTACTTCAAGGGTGGTAAGGGGCACATAACCAAATATTTATATTATAAAAAAGGAAGTCAATAGATCTGAGAAGTTGGGCTTAAAGTGTGTCTACCAGCCTTGACATTGAGGGCTTGAGGGTCTGTCCAGTCTCAGTTCTGAGAGTAGTAAATCCACCTTGAAATAGGCTTGTGTTGTACGTGGCGATCTACCTGTCTGTCTCACACTAGACTGACAGCTCCCTGTGGTGGGAGAGCACCAGCTCCAGCCCAGCTGGGGGCACGGAAGACAAGAGGCCCACCAGTGTCTTCTCCCTCACCAGGTGTTCTGTTCCCAGAGCCACGCAGCAGAAAGCCCCTGGGCTGTCCAGGCAGAGCCGAGGGTCAGGGCAGAGGCTTCAGCTGAAAACCAGAAGTTCGTGGTGAATTCCGATGGTTTCTGGGGCCACAGGAGGAGCTGGGGATGCGGGAAGCCTCTCTCCCGGTGTGTGGTTTCCCGAAGCTCCACCATCTCCAAGCAGGATGTTAATCAGTGACAGTCCCTACGGGGATCACACTTTGGAATAGCAAATATTTGCTGAAGGCTTTGGCTATGAAACCTAAGCCTTCATCTTTTCTCTGGACGATCCTCCCAGGCACCCAAGGCCCCTCGCTGGTGAGAGGCATGGACCACAGGGAGACCTTCAAAGTCCAACTCCAGGGAAGAGGAGAGGAGATGCTCTGGCCAGTTCTGGGTGGGCCCCACGTGAGGGGTCAGTGGCCAAGCAGCGCAGAGTCCTCAACCCTAGATTCCACGGGACTGTAAATCCAAGCTGGGGCCTGGGGAAGGGGTGGGCTCCCCTGCAGGAAGGAGGCCAGGCGAAGGGGCCACGAAGGCTTGGCCTTTCATCTGCCAGGACTCACTGCCCAGCAGAAGGGGCCTGCCCTGTGCCAGTGCCCAGAGTGGAAGGGCACTGCTGTTCCAGACTCTGTACCAGGCCAAGTGTCAGGTGCCCAGGGTTTCCCACCAGTCAGATGCCATCTGGGAAGGTGTGGCTTCCTAGTCCAAGGAGTGGCCCTGCACATGGTCCTCACTCTGCTGAGGAACAAAGGCCTGAGAGGACAGGTGGCACAGATCAATAGGCAGGGGTAGGAGCCGCCTGCTGTCAGGGACTCTCACCCCACAGATGAAGGAGGAGCTTCAGGGGCAGGGAGGTGACACTTAGCATTTGGAAGGGGTGACATCTAGCTGGTATGCTGGCTTAGCTCCCTGATGACCATGACACAGAGAAGTGACCAAATTCAGGAGTGTCCTGCTGAGGGCTTAACATACAAAGTAGAGCTGCACATTGTAATGTACCCGCCTTAGGCAGCGCCGGCTCTAACAAAGTGCCCCAGGCTGGGGGCCTGAGCCATATTTGTCACAGTCTTGGAGGCTCAGAGGCTGAGATCGGGGTGCCGCATGGTTGGACTACAGCAAGGGGCCTGCTCTGGTTTGCAGATGGTCACCTTCTCGTGCCGCATCCTTCATGGGGAGAGAAGGATCTCAGCTCTTGTCCCCTTATCATAAGGACAGTAATCACAATGCAGGCCCTGCCCCCGTATGACCTCATCACAAACTAGTCACCCCCCCAAAGTCCCCACGTCCTCACACCACCTTTTTGTGGGTGAGGGCTTCAACTTACGAATTTCAGAGGGGCTCAGACATTCCGCTCATAACAACAGTGAAGGCCTGGAGCCAGGGATTGGAGCATGGAAGGAGGGACTTGCCCAACGGTGACAGTGACGGAGTGACTGGGGATTGTGGGCTTGCCACTGAGCATTGGGAGTTCTGAGGTGTGACCCTGGGAAAACTGGGTGAAGTGTTGTAGTGAATGTGAGCACCACTCGGGCCACAGCAGGGAGGCCCTGGTCCTGTGGTGCTATTCAGCAGAGGGAGGAGCAGCGTGCTCAATCCCAGGGCTGGACGTGGTTGGGCAACAAGTGGGGCAGCCTGGGAGATTTGCCACGGCATTGCACCTTGACACCGGGCCCTGGGTCTGAGCCGGGGTGTCTGCTGATGGGAACGGTTGTGGGGCCTGCAGCACACCCCACACCACTTGCCTGGACCTCCAGTCCCACCCAGGGTCTCCTGGACCCAGAACAGAGTGAGGAGGAGGGAGAGGAGTCTCTTGGTGGCCTGCCCAGCCAGCCCCTGGGACAGGCCTGGTGTATGGCTCAACAGCAGGAACCAGAATCGAGTGAGGACACAGACAGGGAGAACAGCCCAGGAGCTGGCCTATGTGCCAAGGGACATGGAGGGATCTGGGAGAGGTGGCAGTATGGGGACAGGCAGCGGAGGGCAGTGTGGGGGGCAGGAAGTCTGGTTCCCGTGGACTGTGAGGGCTGGGGCGGTGAGGCCAGCGCACCCCAGGCTGCTGTGGGGAGAAATGGGGCTAAGCCCAGGCCAGTAGGGGTGTCCAGCTAGAGGAGGAGGGGAGACCCCCGGGCACCGTGCAGGACAGGTGCATCAAAAAACCTTCATCATGTCACATTAGGCCCCAACTTCCTTAACAAGCCTCCTAAAGCACAATAAATAAAAGCAAGAATCAATAGATGGGGATGTATTCTAACTAAAAAGCTTCTTCTCAGCTAAAGAAACAATGAGGTGAAGAGAGAGCCTACACTTTGGGAACAAATCTTTGCCACACACACATCTGATAGAGCACTGATCTCCAGGATATATAAAGATCTCAAAAAACATAACACCAAAAAATAAACAACCCAATCAATAAATGGGCCAAGGAGCTGAACAGACACTTCACAAAAGAAGATATACAATCAATTAATAAATATATGAACAAATTGTTCAACATCTCTAGCCATTAGAGAAATGCATATCAAAACTACTCTTAGATTTCATCTCATGCCAGTCAGAATGGCAGTTATCACGAATACAAACAAGTGTTGGCGAGGATGCGGGGGGAAAGGCACGCTCATCCATTGCTGGTGGGACTACAAAGTGATGCAGCCACTCCAGAAAGCAGCATGGACGTTCGTTAGAAAACTTGGAATGGAACCACCATTTGACCCAGCTATCCCACTCCTCAGTCTACACCCTGTCCCCTTTTCTACACAGGAAGTCTGCTGCCGAAGGGTAGCAGTCCTTGGCCTCCACAGTTGACCACATGAAGGTGGCCCAGAGCCTCCTGTCCCTGTCCTCCTGGAGGAGATGTGGCTGGTGCCTGGCCTGGCCCTCAGTCCCGGGTCACAAGAAGCCCAGGCAGGGCTGGACACTCTGGAGCCTCAGCCTCCTCAGAACCAGACTGGGGGGAGGGGAACGCAGGCTCCTACTGATGGGCAGGATGAGCAGGGGGTGGAGGAGGCCTGGCTGATGGCCAGCCAGCAGCAGCTGTCCAGCGAGACTTCACATTTGGGTTCAACCTCCGTAAAAAAGATCTCCATGAAGGACGGAGGCAACGTGGTCTCCTCACGACTGGGCGTGTCCTTGCCCGTGGCAGGCTTGACGCTGGGGGCCAAAGGGCAGACGAGAGCCCAGGTGGAGAGTGGCCTCCACCCACAGACCCTGAGTCACACTGAGCCCCTGCTCCTGCCAGCCCTCCTTAAGCAGATCAGAGAGACCCTCTCAAGCCACCTGGAACTGGGCCTCACCCAGGGGAGTTTTGCCTTCAGCCAAAATCGATGGCAGAGAGACCTTCACCAATTTATCCAAGAGGTGCTTTGATACAGAGTGTGTGCCTGTGCACTTTGCCTTTCAGGCCCAGGGGTTCAGAATCATCACATAAACACAGGGAAATTCCCAAGCTCTTTGATGAGATTAATCCCCAAACCAAATTGATTCCTATGGACCACATCTTGTTCCAAGGGACTGGGATCGTGTTCTGCTCTCCCAAGCCAAGGGGCCTGTAGCTGCCGCTTGCTTCCCTGCCCCTGCTCAGGGAGCGGCTCACACTGAACAAGCTCCTGCGAACCTGTTCTCAGACTGCACAGCCCGTTGGTGCGAGCAATGGACAGTACCAGACACGTCCAGGCCCTGCCCTGCTCTTCCCACATGCCTTGACTTCATACTATGTTCCTAGCACTTCAACCCAAGCCTCTGCTTCTGTGACCTGGAGCAAGTGACAAAACCTCTGTCCTCCAATTCTTAGAGAAAATAGGGACACTGCCACCTGCTGTAATGTTATGCTGGCACATGAGATGAGTGTGGAGGGCCCAGTTGTGCTTGGCACATACTAGGCACTACGTATACATGGACTTTTAAAAATCTTTGTCGTCCCAGCTGCCAACACGTCGGGTAGACCAGGAGCCATTGTCTCCTTTCCAAAGGGGCTGAAAGCAAAGCCTGGAGAGGAGAACCTGCTCAGTCACAGGGTAAATGCCCAGGCCAGGCACAAACAAGGGTCCCCTGGCACCCTGATCCCAGGGACTCCAGGGAGGCCTAGGACATGGTGTGGATGCCCCGGACATGAGGAGCCCAGGACATGAGTGAAGCCCCCCAAGGGGAAGCCACGTAGTCAGCCAGGTCACACCCCAGGACAGACGCTGGGTGTGGAGGGGTGTGCGGAGGGTGCTGTGGCCTCCCTTGCGCTCGGAGTGGAGGGGCCGGAAATACTGGGATGTGTGCTAGACAGAGTGGCAGCTGGGGCCAGGCAAAGGCCCCAAGTCTTCTCCAGACTCGAGCTAACCAGGGACTGAGAGTGAGTTTTGTCCAGGTCGAGAACAAGAAGGGGAAGAGGGACCAGGAGAGATTCCCTTCCTTTTGTGTGTGACTCCAGCAGGGCTTATAGGTAGAGCTGCATTTTGCCGCAAAGAGCCAAGACCTCTGGATAATCGATTTGGCCTGCCTGAGCTGTGGCCCTGGCAAACCTCATAAGGGAAGGTGACTCCTTGCTGGGCACAAGGCAACAGAACACTTCCTCTATGAGCAAGACCCTTGCTTTGGCAGAAGCTGCTCTCTGCACAAACTCTCTTCTTACTTGTTCAGGGAAGCGGCTGACCCCATCTGACCCCATCTTCACCGAAGCTGACGCTTTGCACCTGGACAAGTCCAGGTGGTCAACGTGCCCATGACGTACATGGTGGACAAGTTCACCTCCACCTTTGATAAGAAGTTTCACTGCAGCCGGGCGCGGTGGCTCAAGCCTGTAATCCCAGCACTTAGGGAGGCTGAGACAGGAGAATCGC
>CM053401.1:9317555-9341748 GCA_028644305.1 Xerus rutilus
GTGGTCCTTATGGGGAGCATGGGTGACCTCCTCACCCTGGAAAACTGTCTGACCACAGAGCTGGTGGAGACGTGGCTTTAGAACATGAAAACCAGGCGCGCCTGCACAATCTCAGTGCCCCACGGACTGAGAGGCCCCAGGGCTCCAGGCCCATCTCCCCCAGTGAGCTCTTAGCTCCCGAGGGCGGGGAAAGCTTTCGCCATTTCCCACTCTCCCCCAGCAGGATCGCAGGCCTGGCTCTCCAGCCATTCACTCATCAAGTACTTACAGGGCTCCTCCTGCCGTGATCCCTGCCCAGAGCTAGGGACGCAGCATAGGAAAAGAAGCCAAGTCCCTGTCCCGGGAGCTAATGTTCCAGGGCAGGGAGACGACCAGGAAGAGGACAGGAGCATCAGCAGGGAGAGGGACTCAGGAAAGGCCTAAGGAGGCGGCAGGCAGACATCTGAAGCTCAAGGGCAAGTCGTGGGGGTATCTTCATGGAGAAGAGCATCACGGCACAAGGGGAAAGTTCCGGGAAGGGAGTGTTCCCACCAAGGCTGAGGAGCAGCCAGGCGGCCAGCCACTGTCACCAAGCAAGCCCCAGAGAAGACAGGGGCTTTGCCTGAGGAGAGGAGGACTGGAGGGTCTGAGCAGGAGTGCAGTGTCTGATTAAAGGATCACACAAGCCTGCGTGGCAAAGACCCTACAGGGACCAATGAAAAAGCAGGAGACCTGTTAAAGGTTAGGTCAGAGCCCAGATGGCGGCTGCTGCTTGGATGGTGGGGTTGATAGTGGCCGTGACATGGAGCAGGTGGACTCTGGATCTACCTAAGGCAGCAAGAGTTGACAAAATCTGTGAATGGACTGAACAAGGGGCGAGAGAAAGGAAGAGATCTGTCAGTCAAAGGTGGTTGTCGCTTTTAGCTTTCGCAACTGGAAGGATGGATCCGCCACTTAGTGAAATGAGGGAAAAATGTGGGAAGAACAGGTTGAGGGTGAGTTTTAGTCTTAAAATTGGAATCAAATGTATTGGGCATCCAAGTGGAGATGCCAAGGAGTTGGATGCGGACTCTGGTGTCAGGCCTAGCTGGCATCGCAAACTTAAGAGCCGGCAGCATACACTTGGGACTTGGAACCATGAGACTGGCCTCGGCTGACAGCCTGCATGGGGCAGGGAGGTGGCCGTGCAGAGCGAGGAGTCCAGCACAGAGCAGGCACTCCAGTGTTTGACCAAGAGACGCGTCCACCTCCTAGAGGACAGGACAATAGCTGCCGCAGTTCTGTGGCTGTGCCTTCTCAATCCTGCTGGCCCAAGGTGTGGCCCAGAGGAGAACCTAGCTTAGGGTTCCTGGTGTTAATTTTATCTTCCTTAATCTTTCATTTTTCCTCAAATCTAGCAAAGATCTCAAACAGCATAAGCCCTCAAAAAAATTTTTTTTGCTCAATGAATAAATGGGTAAACAAATCTTCAGGACATGCCACATCCTCAGGCCTGACAGCCTGCCTAGCTGTGCCCCCAGGAGGACAAAGAGCGGTGGGGGGCAGGCAAAACTCACATTTCTTGATCCCAACTACACTCCTTTGACCTGGGTCCTTGGCATGTATTATTTTTGTGAACAACCTCTGTAAAATTGGTATTGGTATTTTTGACTACACTTCATGGAGTAAGAAATTGGAAATTTTAGTTAGTATCAATTAGCAGTTTTTATGCTTTATAGTTTTGAGGCACAGAACACATCTTTCTAAGCATGTTTTCCAAAGGATGGCACGAGGGTAGAAACTAGGTAAGAGCCGAGCCTCTCTGGTACAGAGGGCAAGGGTGGAGAGCTCCTTCTGCTGCCCTGGCCTGCCTGGCTGGCTCCTGGGGTTCTCCTGGGAACTCCAGGGACCCAGGGGTTGGGAATAGCCATCCTCCAGGTGTCTGCGGGGCTGCAGGAAACAGCTATTGGATGGGTTTGGGTTGTTTTTAAATCATAGGGAAATGGACACAATGTCATTCTTTGCTCAGAAGAATGAGTTATCAGCTGAGAAATGAAACAGGTTCACAGAACCTCAAGTAATATTTGATAAGCCAGAGGTACTTTCTCCGAGATACACCATTACAAATGGAGCAATATTGTTAATGGAAATAACTGTGGAGGAAGAGTGGGGGAGAAAACGTGTCCTTTTTTTTCAGTGTTCACAGATGGTCGCTTGGTCTGCATCTCACTGTTGTCTGAACTTGTGCCTCAGGAAAATGGAGGTTTTCTTTCCCGTGTTCAGACTGGGCCAGAAGTATGAGATGCATGAGCTGCTCAAGCAGATGGGCATAAGAATCTTCTCGCCCTTGGCTGACCTCAGCAAACTCTCAGCTACGGCAAGAAAACTTCAGGTGTCCAAGGCAAGTCAGGATCTTCGCTGGAGCCCAACCCTAAGCACAGCATGCCACCAAGACCAACAAATAGGTGACAAACCATTCAGTTTTGATCAAATGCCTAGTTGTAGAGAATTAGATTTAAATTCCAAAGACTTGAAAGAGCACCCAACATGGATATTTTAAGACTCTGAAGCCATGTGATTAAAAGCCTGGTCACCTTCCTCCTGATGCTCAAGGAGCAACCGAGCCCTGAAGCGGACTGGCTTGCAAAGTCACAAGCTCTGTCGAATCCTCAAAGAGCTCATGGAATCCCACCCACTTCAGGATGAAAGAAACCCTGACATACAAGGCCCAACCTCCTGCCCGCCTTGGACATCCCCTCTAGAAAACCCCTCTGGTGTCGGTCTCATGTTTCCAGTGACAGGGGTTTATTTCATCCCTCCTTTGACAAGCAGCCCAATCCACAAATGGTTATTTTAAAATATACATATATATATATATATATATATATATACACATATATATATACACACACACACACACATATATATGTATATATATACCTGTAACTTCTATATGACCTGTAACTTCTCCCTAACTCCTATTTTTTGGCCCTACTTTTATCTCTAAACCGGCAAGAACAGAATAGGTTTAGTCAACTTCCACAGAATCCTCTCAGCCAATCATTGTTTCTCAAGGGAGGTGCCCTTGGTTCAGAGGAGAATAATCAGAACAATCTGTGGTCCAGAGCAGCTCTGTGCCTTGCTAGGGACTGGGTGGCATTCCAGGCCCATGTTCACTGAGGCCAGCAGTAGCCCCCTCTTCCCTCCCCTGTTCCTATCACCCTTAAGACCAAGAAAACTCCTCCTCATTTCTACATGGCAGCCACATCTCATCAATTTCTTCCTTGGCTGTGGAGATGGGCTCATATTTTCTCATGCAATTGTAACTTTCAACTCCAAGAGGGAGGACAAATAGAATCCACGTTAGCAGGACTCAGTAGAGAACCCTGGCCTGCAATTAGGCCTTACCATGCCAGGGAAGGCAAGACAATCTTGCAGATCAGCACCCAAGTTTCTGCTGGAAACCCAAAGAAAATTGAAGACATGTGCTGTTTTACAAGGCATTGCCATGAAGCTTAAACTGTAAACTAATACTGTCCCTGTGTTTGCTCTTGAGAGTAAATTTTCACCCCAGAAAATCAGAGAATTTCTTGGTATTACTAAGTTGTTTTCATTACTCATCTTAAAATAAGTATAAAGTTACGACATTCACATTCCACTAGGTTCCTGAACAAAAGATCTTCACAAACAGGCAGGCAGCCTGAGTACACAGTTTAGGAAAGTTTCAAGGACCCTCAGGCTTGCCCCAGGGAACACCCCAGAATAGCACCAGGCACTGGGAAGCTGCCACCAAGGACTCCACATCTTCCCCCACCCTGCCAGAGGGAAAGGATGCCAGAGACCCAGGTAGCTCAAAACCTTCCATGGGCTGTTCAACACAAGAATCAGTGGCACAGAATATGTGCTCAACAAATATTTATTACATATGTATGCATAAATCTGCCAGTCAGGGTTCCTGGCTCCAAGCACAGAATTTGTTTCACATATTACACAATTCACACTGGGTTCCTGAGGTCTCCTGCGATTGTTTTAGATTTCTAACGCAGTCGCTGGTACATCCCAAGACTGTGAGTCCTGACATACCTGGGCCCTGTACCACTAAATCCCAGGAGCATGGCCGAGGGGGTAGAACCACCATGAAGAATTTTAAGGGCTCAATTTGTCCCCTCTCTCCACTGCCACATGAATGGTCTTCACATTATTCCCTTTTCTAGGTTTTACAACAATCAGTGACTGAAGTTGATGAGAAAGGAACCCAGGCAGTGGCAGGAACCATCAGAAACCACTGCTTATTCCCCCCACACCAGGTCCCCCCACCTCCCGTCACCAAGGTAACCAGCTGCGCCACTTCATGGTCTATGAGAAAACCTCTAGGATGCTCCTATTTCTGCAGGTGGTGAATCCAACTCTCCTGGGACCCACAACAGGCATGAGCTCTCAGAGTGACAGCAGGTGCTCAATCAGGTATCTGAACCCACGTGGGACATCAGTACTGGATGGCACAGCGTGTGGCCCTCTGTCCTCGGCTTGTTCAGGCTGTTCTCAGATGAACACAAGGATTAAATTGATAAACATTTTAAGATGTTACTGCAATCTGTCCAGCATTTTCAACCTCTACCTTTCACTGTTGCTCACACACCTGAATTTCAAGAACAATTGGTCACAACACTATTCTGAGATAAAGCCTTTAGGGGGAACACATGTACATAATCTCCTTTAGTCCTGCTTCTCTCTCTACTTCTTTCTGGTGAAAATAAGTCCAGTGCAATACCTTAATTTCACAAAGAAACAGAGATCCAGAAACAGGGTCACATTGTTACTTTCATGGGTACCAGGCATTTTGCCTTTCTTGACCCTGGATTAAAAATATATATATATATATATGTGTGTGTGTGTGTGTGTGTGTGTGTGTATATGTATATACACACACACACATATATATATACATATATATCTCCATACACATATACATACATATACATATATACATATATATACTAAAATTATATAATTGCATTGGTATGAAGATGAATGTATTCTGGATTACATTCACCATTCCACCAAAGCAAAGCAAACATCTTGCTTATTGCCAGAAACAAAGCATCTTTGTGGGCCCTTTCAGCATGGGGGCCTTTGGCCTGGCACCTCTGCACCTAGTGGATGAGCCACACCTTGCATCTCAGTGGAAGGAAAAGACCTGTCCCAGGCCACTGTGCAGCAACGGCGAGCCAGAGGCCTCTTCCCCTGCATCTCATCCCCAGGCCTTTCCACTCCTCCTTCCCTCTACCTAAAGCATCTGATGGGGTCCTGCCAAATAGGCAGGGTGTGGTCATCTCCAAGTCCCATCTAGATGAAAAGGAAAACGGAAAACATCCCTGAAGCTCTCTCCGGTAGTCATATTCTCTCAGAGAAACAAGGAACTAGGAGTAAACACAGAGCTAACTAATTTTGAAATGTCAACAAGGTCAACAAATGCCTAATTACTTTCTATCTGTTGCTATATAATGTTTAAACATACCTAAAATTTATTGATTAGTTATTTCAATTATTAATATAAATTCAGAGTAATGCTGAATAGGTGGTAATATTAAGAGGCAGTTTAAAGACTGACTTCATCATTCTCAAATATGAACATTAATTCATTCCTGTAGTCCAAGTCCTGACATTCCTTTAGGACCAGGAAATTCCAGGGCCTAGAAAGAAAGACAAAGAAAGATGGCTAACTCCAACAAACATTCCTCAGTGACTGGTTTATGTTCAGTTAGTCAGGTTTGTTTGTGTAAAAATATGATCTGTAAAAATTGTAGAGAGTTCCAGCAAATTTCTCACTTTTAAGAGATGAAATTGAGCAAAGAAGGTCTTTGAGAACACAATGCTCTGAAATAAACAGGGCTGAACCCCCGTACAGAAAGGGCCATTGTTAAGGGCCACAGGAGGAGGGAGAGCTTTCCTTACACCTGGTAACGGGATCCACCTAATAAGTTGTTAAACACAACTTTTATAAGAACACTGGTCTTGTTTCTGGTGTCAGTGGAGATGTGTGTGAATATTCATAATTGCTATTATTTTTTATTGTGTCTACAATCTGTTCTTCTAAGTATAAATTTAACAAACATTTCAAAAACTTTAGAAGTTAATCATGTTCATGGAAAAAAAAAAAAACACTTTCCAAAAGGAATTGGGACTGATTGACTATTTTTGTTTGTTTAGTACCAGAGATTGAACCCAAGGGTTCTTAACAATTGAGCCACATCCCCAGCAAACCCCCCCCCCACCATTTTAATTTTGAGACAGGGTCTTGCTAAGTTGCTTAGGGTCTCGCTAAGTTGTTGAGGCTTTGAACTCACAATTCTCCTGCCTCAGCCTCCTAAGCCACTGGATTAAAGGTGTGTGCCACCACACCTGGCATGATTGACTTATTATAACTGAGAATTTAATGCCTAGGAGTAAGACTGCAATTAACATCTCTACTTCTTGAAATTTATAAGTAGTGGTGATTTTTCTCTTCATTTTCCCGTTTTCATCATGGGAAAATAAAAGCTAGTAACTCAGCTAAATTATTTTTTAACAATTAAATTGAAATTCTCCATTTTATTTAAAGTAACAGAGTCAAGCTGACTATGAATCAAAGCACTGGAAAAACAGATGCAGCTTTGATGTCCCATTATGCATCCCAATTTCTCCAGATCATAAATGTTCAACTCCACATTACTGATGCTAGGAGACATAATTGAAATAGTTAAATGAAATCCACAAAAACCATACTGAAGTCCTTTAATTAGTGTTGTCAAATTATCACACCTACTGGATCCATACTGACAAAATGAACAGCTGAACAGTTCCATGTATCCTTTGAAGGACACAACACATCACTAAACATGGCCAAAAGAGGTTACGTGGAAGGAAAGGAAACAAATGGCACGAAAAAGACTCACACTGAATAACTGCCCCCTGAGTAATTTACAGTTGACACTGATGTGCTTCTATTATTCATTACTTGAAAACGAGTCTTGCTCTTTAATGATAGAATAAAAATTGCAGGAAAGTATTTTAAAACTTTTTTCACAAACACAGGTGTCTCATTAACCTATGTTTTATTTTGAGTCAATTCATTATCCATTTCACATTATAAAAAGTAACCACACACGCATATGCATTCACAAATTAGATCATCTTTATCATACATCAATATATTTTAAAAAACAAATATTTTCTAATATCAATATAGATATATGCTGATTGCATTTGAAATAGAGAAGCTGACAATAGCTTCATACAGTATATCTCAAGAACTGACTATTTAAACTTAAGAACTGTACATGTTCCACAGGCAACTCTGATGGAAATAATAGAACAAATAAATGCTGTTGACAGAGCTTAGGCATGATAGCTTGGAATAACAGCTGATTCAAACCAGATTCATCATTTTAAATTAAATAAGGACAAAAACAATCTCAAATGTAAACAAAGTATGTATAAAAGAAATTCTAGGAAATAAAGGAAATCATCAATCTATTATTTTAAAGGTATTTGTAGCTCAAAGTTATAAGAAGTTTTTACAGAATTTTCAATGCCAAATCAAAATTTGGGGATGTCCAGGTAAGACACACTGTCACTGCAATCAGGGGACTGATAACTGTGGGCAGCTGTTCAGTTTGCCTTTTCAACTTGACTTGGAGAACCCTGAGAAGGTGCGGTTACTTCCCAAGCTCCTGTCCAAGTGAAGACTCAAGGGCGCTGTCAGCTGACCTGCACTGTCTTACACTATCTAAACACTAACCTCCAGGGCAATGGGACAGCTGGGCTCCTACACAAGGAAAGGCAGGCTCGTCTCACTGCAGCAGTCACTAAAGCACACACCTAAAGTTATTTTTCATTACACTGCACTGTTAACATTGGAATTCTGTAACCACATTATTATTTAAGAAATATCTATTAATTATACCTCCTAGGGATCTAATTCCAAATATGGTACGTTTAACATCAGCTGCCATTCTGCGTCTTTTTCCATTCATTAAAAAAAACCAAACAAACTTAAAAGCGAGGTCCCAGCCATGGCTTCAGCTTTTGCCCATTAATCGCATCATCTCCAGCTGTCTCCGCTTTGCCTCCTTCATTAAGCAGGTGATTTAAGGGTTGGATTTTCTGGATTTCCTGAAGGAAAGCAGGATGGAAGAAGGGAAGAAAAGGATGGAGAGAGAGGGGGGAGAGAAGAAAATATGAAAAATTTTATCTATATAATGCTTACTAAGTAAATAAAGAAAAGCGACTTTGGATAAACCTAACATATGAGAATCTGATTAAGGGAAAAAATAAAATACACATTAAAAATTACTCAGAATTACCTTTAATGACCAAAAAAATCAAGTGTGCATTTAACATAGCATTCAATTTAGTTCATACAAGTTTTCCTTCTTTTAAAATTTATAAAGTTAGCGAATGTGCTGCATAGAATTCTCTTGAGAAGTAAGAATTAAAATAATTAACACTTTCTGAATCACTCCATAGGTTTATTTTAAATAAAAAAACACATTTTCATTTGCATATGGCATGATTCTGAATTGTAGATAATGTAGATAATAATTCACAGAAAAAAGCAGGGTAGACATCAGCCACCCACCCCCACCAAGTGGTAGTGAGCACTTCTTTTTTTTTTTTGGTACTAGAGATTGAACTCAGGAGCACTCGACTACTGAGCCACATTTTGTGTTTTATGTAGAGACAGGGTCTCACTGAGTTGCTTAGCGCCTCGCTGTTGCTGAGGCTGGCTTTGAACTCACGATTCTCCTGTCTTAGCCTCCCTAAGCGCTGGGATTACAGGCTTGCGCCACCGCGCCTGGCTGGTACCGAGCACTTCTGAGAGTCCACATGAGATGCCTGATATAGGAAATGCAGCCAGGCACTTGGACATCCAGGCATGTGGTCAGGAAACAGCTGGGGAGCCCCACATTCCTCTTTCTTCAGAACATTCAGAAAAGAAGAAACAAGCCTGACATGATTTCTTATCATCCTTGTTTCTGGACTCATTTTTGTAACCACCAATTATATAAAAAGGAAAAATGTGCCAGAAAATGAAAGATCAGATACAGGAATCTGAAGTAAAGGAGAGCTGGCATGAATATATTAGGTTTCAATGGTCTTTACTTTAAAAAATGCTTATGGCATTTAGAAAAGTGGAGAAGGGAATGTGCTGTCACTAAATATGGAGAAGTCCAGGGCAACCCTGTAAGAGGAAGAGGGCCTACTGGGGGACAGAGGCAGGATGTCAGGAGGCAGAACAGAAAGGCCCCTTACAAGACCAGGCATGAGTCAGCACAGACAACAGAGTGAGGCCTGAGGAGAGCTGGACTGAACGGAGCCTTGGCGAGCTCGCCACCCTGTCCCACCTCTGCTTGCATGGCTTGTAAATGGACTCCCACAGGGTCATCACTAAGGCAGTAACGTATGGTGGAGTGTTCTCATTAGTCAAAGTGCTCTCCATTGTTAATATTATCGATTAACAATGCTAATCTATAATATCAATATCATTTTTTGTATTACTTTTTGTAGTATATAGTCCTCTTTTGTGAGCTCCATTGAATAAACTGATTTCTAAATTCTGAATGAAGTTAGTTATATATCCACTAGCCAACTAAAATTTAAAATGAATTATAATAGAATTTAACTCCTAAAAGGAACACAGCATGGAGTTTTTGCAAAAGGATTCACATGAGAAACTTACTTTGAAATTGTCCATGAATTTAAAAGAAAATCTAAAGCTTGACTAAGTTGTGTTCTAATCAGAGGGGTCAAGAGTTCTATTTGAAAGAGCAAGCCTGCACCCGGCTGGACCATCTGTACCTTGCTATGGTATCTTATGATGATTTTCATGGTACTACCCTCTTGAATGTTTAAGCTAAAAGAAACGAAGTCTTCAGCAATTCAAACAAGACAGAAACAGCACATAAACAGGGACCGTGGAGCAAGGAGAATAGAGACAGGCCATTTACAACTTCAACTTCAGGGCACAGGCGTAGTCTGCAAATGTCAGTTTACTGTACCTGCAACCCCGGTTCTGTGCTGTAGTAGTATTTCTTAGGTGGCATTTGTTATACTCATCTTTCTGAACAATGAGGGATTAGATCCCATAGCTGGCTATTTAAAGGGACACAACTATACCACCTACCACCTTCTCAGACAGAAATTCCCTGAAAGCAAAAGCTTCATAGAAGAAAAGCTGATCTCAGATGCTAGTGGGGGTATTTAAATGGTTTCTGTCAATTCCCTAAGGTTACAAGGTATTTGCCATATACTAATCATCTTGTGGACACTACCTAACATAACCATAGTCTCTCATGATTATAATCCCCTGAAGCTTGCCACACCTCCTCGTTATGGACATTTTCTATGCTCTGGAAAGTACGGAAGTGAGAAGGAAAATGAACTGAGGAAAGGGTGGGACAACACACTCAGCATGTGTCGCTGACTACTTACGACGTGGCCTTCCGGGGTTGTAGATCTTTACTCCCACTGTTCTTTGAATCAGCTGGGCTACCTGTCCCACGGGAGGTACTTGGTAAGGCAGGATTAGGAGAAAAGGAAGGTGGGACATTACTGGCACTACGAGCCCGGAATGAATCATCTGAAAGTAACACAGACAGACAGATGAACACACTAGGAAGATGTTAACTGGAGAGAAAGGGCTCATGAGAGCTTTCTCTCTGTTTAAGGAAATATGGTGAATTTATGTACAATAAACTTCACAAAGTTAATATTTTAATATGCATCCTGCCATGAAGCCGTCACCACAATCAACATGTGGACACCTGAATGTCCCCTCCTGCCTCATTGCAATCCCTCCTTCTCTTCCTGCCCCTTCCTCTCCAAACCATTGCTCTGCCTCCTGTCATTATAGATAAGCTTGCATTTTCTAGAATGTTATGTAAATGGAACTCTACAGTATGTAATTATCTGTTTTATCTGGCTTCTTTCATTCAGAACAAATTCTAAGATTAGCCCATGTTGTATATATTGATACTTCATTTTTATCTCTGACTAGTAGTGTATGGGCACGCCAAAATTTGTTTGAACATAATGTGTGTTGATAACACTTGGATTTTTTCCAGTTTTTGACTATTTCAAACAAAGCTGCTTGGAACATTCATGTACAAGTTGGTATGTACATGTCTTAGTATTCTCCAGTAAAAACCTAGAATTGCTGCATCATGTAGCAAGTATGTATTCATCTTCAGGAGAAACTGTCAAAGTGTTGTTCAGAGTTTGTTCTCTGTGTCTGTCATTTCTAGCAGTGATGTCTGAGAGTTCTGGAGAGACCCTCCATACCTTCATACTTTGGGTACCGGAAGCCTTTTTAATTTTGGACATTCCAGTTGGTGTCAAGTGTTATCTTCTTGTGTGCTTAATATCCTCATTTGCATTTCCCTAATGATTAGTGATTTTAAGCCATCTTTTCATGAACTTCTATGTATATCTTCTTTTATAAAGTTTAGGTTCAAATCTTTTGCCCATGTTAATATCAATTGCCTTATTAAAGACTTCTTTGTATGTTCTAAGTACAATTCTTTTGCCAAGTGTATATGATATGAATATTTTCTCCTAATCCATGCCCTTTTATTTTTTTGTTTATTTCAAAGCCCAAAGGTAGAAGTTTTTGATCACGTCTAATGTGCTGACAGGAGAAATCTATGTCTATTTCAAAATTACAAAGACTTTTTTCTGTTATCTTCTTCAGCAGACTTAGTGTTAGCTTTTATGCTCAGGTATACATTTTGAATTAATTTTGTATATAACATGAGCTAAAAACATTTCGGGGATGGTGGGGGTGTTTTGCTCTGATTTTTTAAATGTGGATACCCAATAGTTCTGGCACCATTTGAAAAAACAGATTTACTTTTTAAGACAAGTTTTATGTTAACAACAAAAGTAAGAGAAAGGTACAGATTTCCCATAACCTTGTATCTGCTCATATACCAGCTCCTCATTATCTACATCTCCCACCAGAGTTGTATGCTGGTTGTAACTGAGAAAGCTTCACTGGCACCTTATCATCAGCCACAGCTGCTATAAAGTCTGTGTAAATGTTTTCATGTAGACAGAAGTTTCCAACTCCTGTAGGTAAATCCAAGGAGCATGACTGCTGCATTATATGGTAAGAGTACATTTAGTTTTATAACAACCAAATTGACAAAAGGGTTCACATGAGGAAAGAGTAAGAATACCTGCTGCCATACAACCTCAACAACATTTGGTGTTGTCAATGTTTTGGATTTTTTTTTTTGGTAATAATGTCTTTATTTTTTTATTTGTTATTTTTAGATATACATGGTAGTAGGGTGCATCTGACATGTTATTTGGATTTTGATCATTCTAGTAGGTGGGCAGTGATAACTTATGCCTTTAATTTGTAGTTACCTAGTGCCATATTGTTATTTGAATATGAGGCATCCTCCAAAAGCTCCTGTGTTGATGCAGGAATATTCAGAGGTAAATGATTACATTATGAGAACTATAACATAATCAGTCCATCCTACTTTGAATGGACTAACCAGGTGATAACTGGTGGGGTGTGGCTGGAGGAGGTGGGTCACAGCAGGTGTGGCTGGAAAGGTTCATCTTCCCTGCAACCTCTTCTCCCCCAACCTCTTTCTCTCTCTCTGCTTGCTGGATGCTATACAGTGAGCAGTTTTCCTCCACCATACCCTTCTGCCATGATATCCGTGCCTCATCTCAGGCCTACAATGACCATTAACTGTCTGACCACAGACTGAACCTCTGAAACCATGAGCCCAAATAAACTCTTCCTATTCTAAGTTGATCTCATCTGGTATTTTGGTCACAGTGGCAAAAAGCTAACTAACAAAGAAACTGATACCAGGAGTGGAGATGTTGCTGTAACTAACTTAACCATGTGGTTCAGAAGCCTTTGAGGCAGGTTTGCATGAGGCACATGGAAAAGTTTAGAAATGCAGGCTGGAGAAGACTTAAGTGGAGCTTAACGGGTAATTCTGGTGGAAGTTCAAAAGATGAGAATCCCAACAGGTATGCAGACAGTAAAGCCTGTGCTTATGACGTTTCTGAGGTGAATGAGGACTCTGTTGGGAATTGGATTAGAGGCCATGTATGTTCCATTCTGGCAAAGAACTTACCTACATTTTGCCCATGTTCTAAGGCTTTGTCTAAGGCCAAATTTAAGGGTGGTTAATCTAACAGAGAAAACTGCAAGGCAGCACAGCATCCAGGCAGTGGCATGGGTATTGCTATCAGCTTAGCCAGGTTTACAGTGAGAACTGAGGGCAGAAAGCAGAGGAAGAGGGTTCTTAAAACTTGTAGTTTGGCCAGAAAAGTGCTATAAAATTGGGGCTAACATGTGATTGTTGAAGAGATTTACCACCACTAAAGAGAAGTTAATACTTTACATAGAGATAACAGGAAAGATGTCTTTTTTGGTTTTTTGTTTGTTTGTTTTTGGTACCGGGGATTGAACTCAGGGGCACTCAAACACTGAGCCACATCCCCAGCCCTATTTTGTGTTTTATGTAGAGGCAGGGTCTCACTGAGTTGCTTAGCGCCTCGCCATTGCTGAGGCTGGCTTTGAACTCGTGATTCTCCTGTCTCAGCCTCCCAAAGTGCTGGGATTACAGGCGTGCATCAACACACATGGCTGAAAGATGTCTTGAGGGCATCTCAAGAATTAGCAAGACCAAACCCATTGCAAGCTCAGGAGTGTAAAACTAAAATTTCCTTTCCGAAGAAACTGTAGGGGTATCCTGCTTACACAAGGATGCTCAAAAAGCCATTTCCCCAGGATTCAGTTCACTGTGCTCAGCCACTCAGGTACTCAGAAACTGCTACAACCAAGGTCCAAGGGGAACCAGCAACTGCTCAGGATGGCATCAGACCCTGGTGGCATCCACCTGGTGCTGGGTCTGCAGGAATGCTGGACACTGGACCTCGGGGGGCATGGAGGCTTCCCCTGAGATTTCGAAGGAAGGCGTGTGTAACAGGGCCAGAGCCCTGTCAGCCGCCCCTGAGAGGGTGGTGTGTGAAGCTGTGAAGGTGGAGCTGAAGCTGGCAGGGAGACCCCAGAGATTAAGAGATGCTAGGAATGGGGAGCATCTGCCCAGGAAACTTGTTGGCAGACAGCCAGGCTAACAGAGAGGCTGTGTGGGCTTTAACTGGCAAGGCCAAAGGGCAGGGCTGCCCAAGTCCTCTGGACACCACACCTCAGCACCATTTGCCCCAGATGCCAGACATGGAGCTACAGGGCTTGTTTGCCCAGCTGGGCTTTTGTCTTGTTTTTTCCCTTCTTTCTATGCCCCATTCCTCCTTTTTGGAATAGGAATGTTTACTGTGTGCCGTTATATATTGGATATTTGCAACTTGCTTTTGATTCTTTTTAAAGGGGCTTGCAGCCAAGAGTGTGCCTTGAGTCTCAGAGGAGACTTTGGACTTGGACTTTTGGGCCACGCTAGAACTGTTAAGACTATGGGGACTCTTGAAGATGGACTAACTACATTTTGCACTGTTATGGACAGAAGCTTTTGGGGTCCAGAGGTTGAATGTTATGGTTTAGATATGAGGTGTCCCCCAAAAGCTCCTGTGTTGATGCAGGAATATTCAATGGTACAATGATTAGGTTATGAGCACTGTAACCTAATTGGTCCATTCTAGTCTGGACTAACTGGGTGCTCACTATGTGTAGGTGGTGTGGCTGGAAAAGGCACATCACTGGACATGTGCCCTGGAAGCCCCTTCCCCTCTCCCTCTCTCTCCTTCCAGGCTGTGCCCAATGAGCAGCTTCTCTTCACTATGGCCTCTACCTCACTCCAGGACTTCAGCACTGGAGTCACCAACCATGGACAGAACCTGTGAAACTGGGAGCCCAAACAAACTTCCTCCTCTAAATTGTTCTTGTCTGATATTTTGGTCACTGTAATAAAAAGCTGGCTAACATATGAAATTGAACATCTTTTTATATGCTTGTCATCTATGTATCTTCTCTGGAGAGATATCTATTCAAGTCTTTGTCAATTTTTAAATCAGGTTTTTAGTTTTCTTATTGATAAGTTTTAAGAGAGTGTTTCCTGTTGCTGTTAATTACGGATACTAGAACTTCAACAGGTGTATCTTGGCGAATACCTTCTCACATTCTGTCTCTAAACATCTCACTCTCCTAGCAGGTTTCCTTTTAAGGAGGTCCTTATCAATTGTTTATCAATTGTTTCTTATCAATTGTTTCTTTCACAGATCATATCTTTGATGTTATTGCTTTTAAAAAAGGCACTGCTATACTCAAGGTCATCTTGATTTTTCTCCTAAATTATCTTATAGGAATTTCATAACTTTGCATTTTATATTTAGGTCTGTGATTAACTTAATTTTTGTGAAAGGTATTAATCTATATTTATTTTTGAATGTTGGTTTCTAGTTATTCCAGCATCATTGGTTGAAAAGACCATCTTTCCTCCACTGCATTGGCTTTGCTCCCTTGTCAAAGATCACTTGACTATATCCATGTGGACCTATGTCTGACTCTCTATTTGGTTCTATTAATGTGTCTTCTTTTGCAAATACCACACTGTCTTGGTTACTGTGGTTTTACAATAAGTGTTGAAGTCAGGTGGTGTCAAACTTCCAATTTTGTTCTTATTCAGCACTGTATGGGCTATTCTGAGTCTTTTCTTTCCCCATTTAAACCCTATAATCAGGCTGGGTACAGTGGTGCACACCTGTACTCACACTGACTGCGGAGGCTGAGATAGGAGGACTGCAAGTTCAAAGCCAGTCTCAGCAACTTAGTGAGGCCCTAGGGAGCTTAGCAAGATCCTCTATCTGTCTGTCTGTCTGTCTGTCTATCTATGAACTGGGGATGTGGCTCAGTGGTTAAGAGCCCCTAGGTTTAATCCCTATACCAAAAAAATTTTTTAAATAAATTTTAGAATTGGTTTGTTGGTATCCACTTGCTGGAATTTTGACTAGGATTGTACTGAATCTATAGATCAAGTTGAGAAGAACTGGTCTTAAGAACACTGTTTCTAACCATGAAATACTTTGATTTCTTTTATCAGAGTTTTGTCATTTTCCTCATATATGTCTTCATATATTTTGTCAGATTTATGCCTAGGTATTTCATTTGTTTTGGTGCTAATATAAATAGTATTGTACCAAATTGCACTTATTCACTGCAAGTAATTGATTTTTTTCTATTAACCCTGTATCCTGAAATCTTGTTATAATTATTAGTTGGGATTTTGGGGGGATCAGTTTTTAAAGATGTTTTACATAGATATTCATGTCAACTGTGAACAAAGAGAGTTTTATTTCTTCCCTCCAAATCAGTATACCTTTTATTTCCTCTTCTAGAACTTCCAGTATGATGTTGAAAGGGGAGGTAAGAGGAGAAATCCTTGCCTTATCCTGATCTTAGTGGAAGGCTTCTAGTTTTTTGCCATTGAGTTTGATGTTAACTATAGGTTTTTGTAAATATTCCTTATTACTGAGAGTTTTTTCCATGAATGAGTGTTAGATTTTGTCGAATGCTTCCTATGCACCTATTGATGTGACTGTGTGGCTTCTCCTCTTTCTCCTGTCTATGTGATGATCACATTAGCTAACATTTTAATATTGAACCAGTCTTGCATACCCAGCATAAAATCTACTTGGTTGTGGTGTATAATTACTTTTATGAATTATTAGACCTGATTTGCTAATGTTTTGTTGAGGATCTTTGAAACTACACAATTTTCTTGTTAATGTCTTTGTCTGGTTTTGGTATTAGGGTAGACATTGAGATATAGTACCACTGATTATATTTGTCAAAGAGAGAACTGGTATAATTTCTTCCTTAAATGTTTGATAGAATTTATTTGTAAACCAATCTGGGTCTGGTACTCTCTGTTTTGGAATTTTATTAATTATTGATTTGATTTCTTTAACAGATGAAGCATATTCATATTGTCTATTTCTTTTTGTGTGAATTTTGGGAGATTATATCCTTCAAAGAATTGAGCCATCTAGCACCATGTTTTAAATGGTGATCATTCAAAACTGATTTATCTTGGAGCCATTGTTAAAAATCAACTGACCACATATGGCAACACCCACCCCGCTGCTTACCAGCTGCCATGAGGCAAATAGCTTTGCTCTGCCATACCTTTCCACCATTATGTAGCACCTTACCATAGATGTACAGTGATGGGGACAACCAACCAGCCACAAACTGAAGCCTCTGAAATTGTGGGTTTAGATAAATCTTTTCTCCTTTTCTTCTTTTTTTTGGGGGGAGGGTTACTGGGGATTGAACCCAGGGTGTTCTACCAAGCTACACCTCCAGTCCTTTTTTGTTTTTATTTTTGAGACAGGTCTCTCTAAGTTGTTAAGGATGGCCTCGTGATCTTCCTACCTCAGCCTCCCGAGTTACTAATACCATAGGCACGCATCACTGGACTGGCTTCTTTCCTCCTTTTAAGTTGTTTCCTCAGATATCTCGTCAAAAAGTCAACACAGACTTTGTCAGGTATGAGGAGTATTGAGATGCCCCTCTACTGGTATTTGGTGTTTTTCTTAAGATTGGGCTGGGTTTATGGTTTTAGAGGAGGAAGACAAGTGGAGTGACATTTGCATCACATCTTATCAAAGGCACACACAATGACATAGCCACATCTTTATGTATTTTAATGTGTCACAGCATCACTAGAAATGAGATCTGAGTCAGATTACATTTTTTAAACTAGGATTCTTTATAAACTTAATTTTTAATAAATTTTATCAAACTGCTTTTCAAAAGGGTTTGACTGACTTTGACACCCACTAACAACAGATATGGCAATTTGTTTCCCTGAATCCTCACTAGCATTCTCTTTTTTTCTCCCACAGTCTGCTGTGCCCACATAACCTTGGGCATAATGTTGCAACTAACGACAGGAAAAGTCACTGCACAATTAATGGTGGGTTCACATTAAGTAAAAAGTATACAATCCAGCCTTCAGAGTTTCCATGTCAACCCTTCCTTTTAGTTTTATCTTAAAACACTCCTTCACACACACTCCACCTTCTAGCCAAACTGGCCCGCAGCTGCTTCCTCAAGATGCCAGCAACGCAAGGATGTGGGGGAAAGGCACCGCATACACTGCTGGGGGCACTGCAAACTGGTGCAGCCACTATGGAAAGCAGTATGGAGATTCCTTAGAAAACCTGGAATGGAACCACCATTTGACCCAGCTATCCCTTCTCCTCGGTCTATACCCAAAGGACTTAAAAACAGCATACTACAGTGACGCAGCCACTTCAATGTTTACAGCAGCTCAACTCACAGTAGCTAAACTATGGAACCAACTCAGGTGCTCTTCAACAGATGAATGGATCAAGAAACTGGTATATATACACAATGGAATATTACTCAGCATTAAAGAGAATAAAATTATTGCATTTTCAGGTAAATGGATGGAGTTGGAGAATATCATGCTAAGCGAAGTAAGCCAATCCCAAAAAACCAAAGGCCAAATGTTTTCTCTTATACGAGGATGTTGATCCATAATAGGGGTGGGGAGGCCTAGGGAAGAACAGAGGAACTTTGGGTTGGGCAGAGGGGAGTGAGAGGAAGAAAGAGGGTGTGGGAGTGGGAAGGATGGTGGAATGAGACAGATATTATTACCTATGTACGTGTATGATTGAATGCACGGTGTGCTCTGCATCGTGTACAGCCAGAGAAACAAGAGGCTGTGCTCCGTTTGTGTATGATGAGTAGAAATGCACTCTGCTGTCATGTTTGACCAATTAGAACAACCACAACAAAAAGATGCCAACAACCAGACCTTGTGTATGTCTGGTACTCTACCTGGGTGCCACTCCATAGCCACCTGTCTTGAAGATCTCCGCACACCTCAGGAGTCACCTCAGCTGACACACAGCAGGACGCCCGCTGTGAATCCCACAACTGAACAGTCTCCCTGCGAGCACCTCGGATCCTTGTTAAGAGACACTTGCTTCCATTTTCTTTTTGCTGCTAAGATGTGTGATTATCTACTGACTTTTCCTTCCATATGTATTTCATTAAGTAATACATAATAATAGATAATAAGCACATTATTCTAACCCCAAACCTTAGGAAATATTTCACTCAACTTACAGGCCCCCTCAAAATACATTAAGTCCTTAAGATAGAATTTTTTCAAATATTTTAGTAAAATATTTACCCGTATAAAATACATGCTTTTATTTAAGACACTGGACGTTAAGTTTTAGGGTTGGAAAACCATATCCACTCTCTTGATTCTCAAGATACTTAAGAACTAGCAAAGTAAAAACTAAAGAAGTTAACACACATAATGTTAAAAACCTTTTCTAAATCCATATTCTTGATGATGTAGATAGAGATATTTATTGGGGAAAATTGCTACAATTTATGAATAAAGATGCCTATTTGCAGCTGGGTGAAGGAATCTCCAAGAGGACAGGTTGACCCATCCACATCAGAAGAATCCCTGTACACAGACACCTATAATCATTTGTACCACTGACTCTAAGTTGAGCTAATTTAAACTGGCTTTCATATGCATCCAAAATTTTTTAAAGGCACTCTATATTGTAAATAAATTCTTGAACACTAAATGTTCCTTAGTACTTCCTAAGTATACTGCTTTGCTGCAATAAAAGGAATCAACGGTTTTATTACTTACAACCCTGACTTCAAGATATGATAATTGTGATTTGACAACTGTCTACTTTCAAAGCACCTTAGGTTTCCTGTGATAACCACAGTCCACCTTGTGAAACTACACTGTATACTACATGTGGATGCCAGTGCTTCAATTTAGAATGATTTTCCATTCTAACAAATGAAAAACTGTTTATAAAACAGCCAATGAGCATACATATTCTTCATTAGAATAAAAAACACAGTAAGAGGAAAACAGAATATTCAAAACGTAACCTAAAAAGGAAATATAACTCGGTCCATAAAAATTTCAGAGCTTTGAGAAGATTCAGCATCATTTACACTAAAAAATTACCAACAATCAGTATAACAAATTTCAACCAAGAGTCTCAAGACAGAAAGTTAAAAACACACATAGAGCCATCAGTAATTTTTAGCATCATACTCTAGTGTGTTCTTCATGTAATTCTACCTCCCTATCATTAAGCCAGAGGTCAGCAAACTATATAGCCTTTGGGCAAATCTTCCCTGCTGCCTATTTTTGTAAATTAAGTTTTACTGGAACACAGCCACACTAATTCATTAGGTATCACCTGTGGTTATTTTTATGCCACAGCATCGAGTTGAGTAGTTGTGACAGAGACCAATCTGAAATATTTGTGATCTGCCCTTTACAGAAGCTTGCCAACACTGGGAACAAACTTTCGTACCCACAGGATGGTGAATATTCAGCTGTACGTGAGTTACAGTGAGTCCCTACTGCTTTCAACTCCCTTAAAATTATTGGACTACTTCTGGTCTATGCCTAGGTAGACCCTGAGACCATAGTGAGGCCATTCTATCACACTGTGCCTTTTTCGAGTATGAGGCTCTGAGTCTTGACACAGTATAAACAAGACACTACAGTTGAGTATTTCTCAATTGCTAGGGAAAGGTTAAATTTCTCAGGGATTTGATAAAGAAATAAATCCAGGGAACCCTATCTAGAAATAAAGAACTAAGTCATTGAAAGAAAATAATATTTTATTAAGTTTAGGAACTTTTTTTGAAGAGCTTAGATGGCTACTTACCAGTTAGTGAAAGCACAGAAGTCTTTGCTAACCCTGAGACAGAGGGTGCATATGCTGCTGTAGAACTCTTACTGGAAAATAACATGACTCAGGTTAAAATATAGGAACATGCTTCTCAGCTTTGGATACCTACACTTTAGCTATTAATCTTGTTTTGTAAATGCTTTCATCTACTACTTATAAAATATGCTTTCTGCTTTTATTTCTCATTTGCTTTTTACATTCTGTGCCTCAGGACATTTAGTCTATAAATTAAAGGCATTTTCTTAAGGTTTTGTTTCATCAGAACCACATTTTTTCTTTTGATGTTCAGCCAACCCAGGTTAAGATGGAAACATTTTTCCTGAAAATTACTTCTCTTTAGTCATCATCTCTCCTTTTTGTGCACCCTAATATCACTGTATTGACTAGGAACTCTATTTGGATCTACTTCCCCACACTAGAGTTGAAAATCTGGAGTAAATTACCTTTAATAAAAGAAAAATACATTTTTTCTGTAACATGTTGTTTATCTTGAGACATGAAAGCTTTTAAAGACATTAATGTTTTCTTAAAATTACTTTGCTTAAACCCAGATGTCCTTCAATAGATGAATGGATAAAGAGACTGTGGTACATATACAAAATGGAATATTATTCAGCAATAAAACAGAATAAAATTATGGCATTTGCAGGCAAATGGATGGAATTGGAAAGCATTATGCTAAGTGAAGTAAGCCAATCCCAAAAAACCAAATGCCGAATGGTCTCTCTAATTAGTGGATGCTGATGAATAAGGGAGGTGGGAATGGGAAACATAAGAGAAATAGAGGAACACTGGACGCAACATGGGAGAGGCGGGGGGCAGGAAAGGGGAATGGGTATAGTAAAGATGGTTGATTGAGATCGTCATCACTACCCTTGGTGCATGTATAAAACACAATTGGTGTAACTTTATCTGGTTTGCAACCAGAGAAATGGAAAAACTGAGCTCTATATATGTGCTATGACTTGAAATGCAATTAAATAAACTAATTTTAAAAAATTACTTTGCTTAAAGCATGACAATTTAATTTGTGCTACTTCTCTCCCAGTCTTAACTGTTTATAATTTTGTCTCTTAGACTAAAAAAAATGAAATCAGACATTTACCTATTGTCAGAACTCTCTTGTGACCACATTATTATACCAATATTCCAGTGGCTTCTTTTTAGGCAGAAAAATAGCATTAATAGCAAATGAGTATCCACATCCACTTAGCAACGAGGCATCCTCATGCCCATCTGAAGTGGTTCCTGACATATTGCCACCCTCTCATAAATAAGACATGGCTTCCATAATGTTCTTACTCAGTGTCCTGCCAGTATTCTTCCTACAATTTGCTTATGCAAACTGGGACACTTCCCCTTTTTTTGCTGTCCCCCCTCCCCCACAGTACTAGGGATTGAACTCAGGGGCCCTGAGCATGATAGCCAAGTGCTCTGCCACTGAGCTACATCCACAGCCCCAATTGTAAGTGCAATAATCTTTATAGAAGAGAATACTTTATTGCCTTATTAAAAAAACTCACAAGATTAATTCTGATTTTTATAATAATGTAAACATTTCACATAAATATGTATGTATGACTATAAAATAAAAGGTTAAAAGTGAACGGCTAACAGGTCATACCTAGCACATTTCTCTAAGCTGCCATATTTTGCATGAAAAGCTTGATTATTAAAAGACTGGCTTCGAATCAATTTGGATTTCTTGATTTCTTTGCCTAGAGTAATAAGCAGAAAAAAGGAAAATGCAATTGTTCAGTCCATCCTAGTTACCCCACCCCATTTCCTCCCCAAGTCCCACCATCTGCAGTAAAACACAGATGCACTGAGTGTTCTTCCTAGTTTGAGCTGAATGGAGTATTTCTTACCCACACTACCCACTAAGAACCATCAAAATGATTAACAGTAAAAGGCAAAAGATATTTCAGGATAACACAGCTCATCTAGCAGTAATTTTTTTAAAAAAGACATAAAAAAGTCATTTCTTACTTGTTGATGGGGTGCTAGGAGAGGGTCCAGGAACAGAGATGGGGACGCTCTTGGGCAGACTTTGTGTCAGTGTCTTAGTGTCTCTGCCTGAAACAAACTCTGTTTTAAGTTTTATGATTTTCTCTGAGTACTTACTAATCTCCACACATGTAAAATACAGAAAATAGAAATCACTAACTCTCGTTAAGCAGCACTCTTTTCCAAATATTCTTATTTTATACATTTTCATGTTTTCTTTGCTACTCAGTGACCACTTTCACCATCTCACAGCTGTTAACCCAACTCCAAACTCTCCTTTGGAAGGATCTGAATCTTACACTGGCTGGCTGCAGCCACTTATTCACATATCCCCAGCATCTGTGCTACACCAAGCAAGCAATTTTCACAAACAACTTACGTTTCTTATCAAAGATCTTGTCACCTGGGGGCCTTCCATCATTCTGTTGCTTCTCCTTCTCTAATTGCTCCTGTTAGGAGAACAGTGTCTTCATATTAAAGGAAAAGCTTAAACAGAGTCAGGAAGTTGTTCAGTCAAGTCTCTGAGATACAATTAGTTTGGAAACTGTCTTTAAAAAGTGGGGTCTTTCCATATTTGTGTCTAAAGAATTTCCTGTCCTTTCAAATTTGTGCTCGTCTACAAATCTATAGTTTTTGGTTTACCCAGCTAAAACACTGAGTTTTGCATCATTGTTATCATGAGCCTTTATTTTCTAGAAGGTATTTACTGATGTTCATAATCAAACATATGTTACTATTGACTATTTCAATTTCTTTTTTTTAAAACAACAATCTCCACTTAGCTATTTCAATTTCTAATTGGTAAATGGCAAAATATTTTTCTTTAAAAAGATTGTGAGAAAAGAAAATGGTCTAAAGAAACTTTGTCAGAAAATAAAGAACACTACCCATCTTGTTTTATGAGGCCAGAATAATTTTTATACCAAATATAATCCAAAAAGTTATAAAAAATAAAATTGTGAACCAATTTCACTAGGAAATCCATGAATACAGATGTAAAATTCCTTAATAAAAACATTAGCAAAATAGAGAAAGAAAAGGACAAAATGTCATCACCAAGTAGGTTTATGCCCCAACACAAAATTGGCTTGCTATTTGAAAAATCAGTGTAATTCAGTATAGTAACAGAATGAAAGAGAAAAAAATTAACAAATTGGACTTCATTAAAATTAAAAGCTTATGTTTTTCAAAAGACACTGTTAAGTAAATGAAAAGATAAATAGACTCCAAGAAAATATTTATAATATGTATAGGTAACAAAAGAATTGTATTTATAATGTGTAAGGAACTCTTATATCTCAATAATAATAAGTCTTCCACTTTAAATTTTGAGAACAAATTTCATCAAGAGGCCAATAACCAAAAAGCATAGATGCTTGATATCTTTAAGCATCAGGGATATACAATTTAAAACCATAATGAGATACCATTACATACCCACTAGTATAGCTACAGTAGCTTTATTGTAATATCCCCAAAC
>CM053401.1:9342248-9366076 GCA_028644305.1 Xerus rutilus
ACTCTGGGGAAGTTCAAGGTGGATGCCTGTAGCTTGGGCCATGGATTCCTCAGGGACAAGAGAGGAATTCAAGAAGAGAGCTTACAGTGTTCACATAATTGTCAATATTCAACGGTGACTCTCCCAGATAATGCTCAAGAGGCAAGAGGTTAATCTGTTGTTCTTTCTTCTACACACAAAGGCCTCCTGTGATTTTTGAGCCACCTGGATCCTCTCAGGGATCCTGCCAGATTTGCAGCAAGCTGGGCGCTCTCCACAGTGGGGGGCTGGGGGGGTTACTCCTAATGTTTTCCATACATTCTTTCACTGAATGAAACAAACCTCACAACAACTCTACAGTATTTTCTTACTTAGAAAGTCTGAAAATTTTTTGACAGATGGGGATTTACCTTATTTTCTTGAACACTGCTTTCTCCACCAGTAGACATAAGTTCCAAGATTTCTGGAAGATGATCTACAAGAGCGTCTAGTACCTTTAATAGGAATATTGATTACTCTTAGAGTGAATGCTATGTTTTTCTAGAACAGTTAACTCCACACACCAATCTTTACACAGAAATAGTGTTATTTACCAAACCTTTGGGGAAGTTTCTATTTTCTTACTCTGCTATCTTCTTGCTGCAAATTCTACAAAGATTTTTGCCTTGATCATCTATTTCTTAAAAGAGATTAGTGTAGGCATCTCTCAATATTGTTCAAAAAGTCTGGAGTTGGTTAATTCTACATAGCTGACATGCTATGGGGTCTAAATCAGCTACTAGCCTCAGTAATATCAAAATACTGATGAGTAGAGCTCTGCATGTTAGTATCACTTAGGTGAATGAAATGTACGAAACACAACATCAAGTGAAATATTCCAAAATCTTTATAGGTAAGCTACAAGGGAAAAAACTCCACCAACAATACTAAAAGAAAAAGTATACAAAATATGAAATATAACAACTGTATAAAATAAAAATCATTATATAGAAAAATATAGCAATAATTATAAAGAAAAAAATACAACAAAAATATTAAGAGTGGTTGGAATTAAAGGCATACGTTTGTCTATTTTTGGCACTTTCTAAATTTTTTCACTTTAAAGCTACATTTCCATTTTAAAGCTAAATATATTTTAAGTCCTAATATTTTTTACAGATCTCCATTCCCAGTCTGTGATACAGTTGTCATGTTGACTTGAAGCTTTGAGGCTAATGCAATTCTCAGGAAGTGAGGAAAAGGCATTGATATATATTCAGACTTAACATGAAAGAGTAAAAACCAAATAGTAAGGTATTACCTCCAGTGATTCATCTTGTAATAATGTTATCAGTTCTTTCTGTATTAAATATACACCAGAATTCAGAAGTTTAGACACCTAAAATATAGCAACAAAGTCTCTCAGATTTGAGATGACTAGATATATAAAGGTTAAAACAATAATTGTTAAAAATCACATTCTTGTTAGATGCTTCCTCTAAAATAAAAATAGATTACTATAAAAAATATAAAATTAGATCTCTAGAAAACTCAGTTGCATACATAACCAGCTTTTGCAGTGCCGGAGATGGAACTCAGGGGTGCTCTGCCACAAGGTACATCTCCAGCCCTTCTTAGTTTTTATTTTGAGACAAGGTCTCACGAAGTTGCCCAGGTTGGCCTCTAACTTGCCATCCTCCTCCTTCAGCCTCCTGAGAAGCTGGGATTACAGACATGCACTACTGCACGCAGCTTCCATAACCAGCTTTTAAAAATCCACTTCATAGCATGCTGGAGTGTATGGACATAGGCAGGGAGGCATGCATACATGGGGATGGGGGAATACAATGGATAGGATTTCCAGAGCCATAACTTTCACATCAAAGCAGTAAAAAGCCACAGATGCCTTTAGCTCACAATCTGAAGTTTCAAAGCAGCCAACAGTCTTAAAGGACACTCCAGGCACACAAGTATTATAGCATCTCCAAGTTTCCCAAAGAAGGCAGTTCTTGCAGAGGGCCTATGGTAACATCAACTGGGTAATCCTAACTCCAAATGAAGAGAAACAATTTTCCTTTTTCTCATCAAATACTTTAATCAGTACGAGTGCAGTTGGAGAGTAAGAGTAATCTAGCTCCTCTTTTAAACAGTGGCTTTATTTCTCTAAACTCAAGAGCATCGAATGGTAGATTTACCAGTTTCTACTTTACATTTTTAAAAAATGGGGCTTGAGGAAAGTTTTATTTGGGGAAAAAGTGGTTCCTGGATAACCTAAATCCTTTCTTTGGGTTGTTTTTGACTTGTTGAAATTATTATTGAAAAATAATACTTTTCTGAAAAATAAGACTAATTATACAATAAAGCAACTATCAAAATCTAGCATTAATACTAGATTAGAAAATTTAAGTCCACCAGTGAATTTTCATTATTTAGAAGGTTAAACCAAACCTAGTCCTTCATTCTAAAGATGTGAACATCATTCTTAGCCTAGTTTACTAGGTATGACTGTGAGACTATGAAATCTAGCCACCCAGATAAGAAGTTGATCAACAATCTCCAAACTTTCTTTACTAGTGAAATATTTTATATACACCCATATATTTCAATATGTTTAATAATATGGTGTATATTATGTTCTCTACCAAATAGGAATGAGACAAAAATCAACATGAGTAGAAAGTCTAGTGTAAGTAGCATAAACACTGCATTCTTTGACTCCAAGCTTGTTCCAGCTTCCCTGGAGACCACTGGTCTACTAAACACGTATACATAGTAACCAAACCTAAATGGCTGCTTATCCTGGAGGCTCAACTGGAGTGCCCTCTGCCCTTCTCCCTCCCGCTAAAACACATTTCTGTAGGTGTCTAAGATGATAGAATTGTGCAATATTGGAATCATTTTAAAGAACTGTAACATTTAAAGGGAGTATTTCCCAAATTTTGTACCATGAACACCTATTTCATCTACACCAGAAAGTGTCACTTTAAGGAAGCAAAGAATACCACTCAATAGTCAAAAGAATTTTAAGTAACATTTATAAAGGCTATGAGCATCCTGCACACTTTCAGCTATTCTAACAGTGCAAGGAGGAGGATAAAATATTCTCCAATGAGAATAAGAACTTTTTATACCATTTATAAAGAAAGGAAATATTTTACTATGCCACATACAGTGAGATTTTTTATGTGAGTTACAGCTCATACATGTTTACTGCATTGATAGCATAGATGTGCTTATTGCCATCATCTCAGAAACAGGCCCCAAATTTCACCTTTAATGGTTAAAAAGCTAATGACATGCATTGTAAAAATTTAAATTCACTTTTGCTTATACTTTATGGGAAGCTATAATAGCTCAATCTAAAATCTATGCTCATGAAGCACCATTCATTCATTTGCAGTAAAAACAATAAATAAAAATAATTTGCCTATCAATTTTCCATTTGTTCTAAAGTGATTTAAGTTTAGGTATAAAGCACAAATTTACAAAGCATATTAAAAAATGATTTTACTTCCATATCTACCACAACTACCTGGATTAAAGTAAGAACTTGGTTTATATATGCTGAACTCGTGTAAATGGATTCTGTAAACATAAGAGTATTATGAGAATTTTAAAATCAAATTTAGGAATAGAATATAAAAGAGATATGGAGTCTGAATCTTACAATAATCTATAAATAGAAATGTACAAAATATCAAAAAAGCACCTAGTACATACAGATAGAAACAATAACAAATGTACAGCAGTATTAATTTTTTAGACTTACTTCATAAAAGCAAATAGCAATAGTGTGTCTGACTGGTACCTCAGGGTCATGACAAAGGCAGAAGAATGTAGAATAGAGTTCCATGTGGAAGTTCTTAGGGTCAACAAAAACAATCATGGCCTGATGGAGGTGGGAGGAGAAGATGAACAGGAAAGAGAGAAAAACATTCATCAATACCTGGTATTTTAATGAAATCACATCCTCTGAATCATAATTTAATGGGAAATCATATCTGAAAGATCCAAATGCATGCACATAATTCTAATTTATACATAGAAATATAAATTTCACAAATATTTATTCAGTGCCTGCTATATATACCACACATAATGCTAAGCAGCAAGTGTTAAAATATGGCAATATTTTTTAATGCCATCTGTTCACATATTTTAAAGCTATAATTAAAATACTCAGTAAATATAAATATATTGTTATTACCGGAAAGTTATAGGCACAATTCTTTCGTACTGAAGTATATTTCTTCTCCTGCTCTAGGATTTGAGGTGGAATCTGGTTTTCATTGTGTCCATTTTCTTGTTGCAAACCCAATGTACAAAGTTTCTTATAAAACTCCAAAAATCTCAAATGTTGATCTGGAGTAAGAATTCCTAAAACAAATATAAAATCTGTGTTCAGCATTTCAATTGAAACAAAAATTAAAAAGAAAAAATCAAAGTACAATAAAAACAAATTTGGAACCAAATATTTAAATATATGATTATAGAAAGTTCATGAATTAAAAGCAATGAGGAAAGACAAACTATTATGAAGAAACCTAGCAGGTCATATTGTTTCACCTTATGTTCATCTTAATAATATTTTAACTTTAATTTCAGAAGTGTGAACTATGTAATGCAGGAATTATGTCTGTGTTAATTTCTGCAGCTTGTAGAAAACAAGTCAGTATAATAGTAATAATGCTGCAACTGTTTATATATATTGTTATTCATTAATGGTAAATATTCTAAAATCTCCTGCCAAAAACACAGGAGTATCTCTGCAGAAAGGAGCTAGAGATTGAATCTGAAAACTAGAAAAGTGAATTAAAAATATTTTTGAGCAATGGAATGCTTCCACATTCGTTCACCATTCCCTATCAGGGAGCTAGGGATTCATTACATATTGCAACGTATTTTTCAATCATCTACTAAATGTCTGCAACTCACATTAAGAAAATGTGTTACTATGCCAAAATATTTTAACTTATTTCTCATAATTACCATAAACTTAGAACCAAGCAATATGTTCAAAATACCAAGACTTAAAGGTATTATTCTATGCTCTAAGAGAAACTACCTACATGATACATTTATTACTGAACAAAAGTTAAGATGTGTATTCTTGCTGTAGAGCAACAGTTCACACACCTGAGCTTCTATTACCACAAACCAAATAACAAAGAAGTATAAAAGATTCCAAAATGTAAAGGACTATGCTTTTACTTCACTCTCTCATTATTCTTTCAAATAGGTTCTCCTAGTGAAAAGGTCATTTCTAAATGTGTTTTAAATTATTTTATCAAAATTATACAATCTCATCAAATTTTATACACTTAAAGAACAGGTTTTATAACTGAATAACTCGAGTTCATTGGCTAAGTAGAAGAAAAAGGAAAAAGTTATCTATAGTTTTGAAATTCTTAGAATATACCATACCATACAGTCCATGGCATAGTTTTCCTAAATGAAAAGATAATGAAATAAGAATTGATTCATCTGCTTTGAAAGATTTTTCACAGAACGATTTCACTAAGGGAAGGATAGTCTGACTTCTGTCATCTGTAAAACAAAACAAAATAATGTATAATTTAGATCTAGTTACCCACAATGTACATGTGGAAACTAATACACGTACAAATCACAGAGAAGAAAGTTCTGTTAGTCCCAGAGTAACAGAAAATATCTGAAAATGATGATGACAAAGGTAGGTGGTAATGGAATGTCATGACCTTGACGGGACTGGAGTGTCAACACAGGAGAAATGGGAAATAAAGAACGGTGGGAATAAAGCCAGACTCGTGCTGATACCGACTGGCCCAGTGAAGGACAGGGGACCAAAAACAATGCCAGGCTTTCCAGTTTGGAGCCTGGAGGGTGCCCCATTAATAAAGACAAAGAGATCTGTTCAGTCAGGTATCATATATTGCAATTTTTACTCCTTTGGTTTGTACTGTTACCTAAATGATTATTCTGCAATATTCATATCAATTATTGTCTACATTGCAATAATCCTTAAGAAACTCTCCTAGTTCAGATAAAAAGTTGGTAATCCTGGAGAATGTAATCCTACAATTACACAATTAAGCTTCACACCTAAGTCTTGTCATCTACCCCTCCAAATTCCACCCTATCAAAATGGTTAAGTTTACTGATAAACTCATTGTCTAGTGTTAGACAGCTTAGTCCTATGCTAGTACAGCAACTTGATTTTCACAACACTAAAAAATGCTTCCTTACTGATTCACACTCATGTACCCCATCCCATAATTATGCTCCTGCAGCCACAAGATTTTTGGCATTAAAATATTTTTAAGAAAGGAAACGTATTTAGACATTGTTATAGTAAGGATTTAAGTTTAAGAAGGAAACTCACTGTTATAGTATGAATCAGTGGAAAAAGTTAAGCCTACTTCCCAAGCCAAATTCTTGCCCTCTACACAAGTCAGTTCAATTCTGAAGAGAGAAATGACAGAAGTTTGAAATATGCAGCAATACTGGACACCATGAGGGTAAAAATGGAAGCAGAGAAGACACCAAAAGAAAGAATTGAGGAGAGAATTAATATTTTTCACAAAACTAAAAAATTCTAGTCTACCTTTATACTTTGTGACACAAAACATGAGACAACAATGCTTTCAGATGCAAAGATGTACCCACATGAAGATTTACCTGTATCAAATATGTCAAGCAGATTAACCAAAGTTTCAAAAGCTGCAAGCCGAACGCTGCTGCCCTCATCCCTAGAGAGCTCTATTAATTCAGGGAGCACCACACTTTTTGTAATTTCTGTCCTGCACAATAATCAAAAGAAGAAAATAAATTAAATCAACTAACTTGGAACAAGAATTTACTGAAAACAAGTGATGGTCTAGGTGATACAATAAATAAGAAAAAACATAAAGATGCTCCTGGCTCTCCAGAGGCCTGCAGTCTGGCTGGGAGGGCAGCCATGGACACAAGAAATCCAACAGCGTCCTCACGCTGATGACATCAGCTCCACCCCTCCTCACCCCTGCACAGCACTGTTACCTACAGAAGCTGGAACGACAAGCAGTTTATACTAAACTTCATGAATACATTATTTTCCATGCTAAGTAACTTCAGGAAGTGATCTAGACTAATAAGAAAAACTATCAGTGGTAATTGTAGAGACCAAACAAAATCTTTTTATCTATATTTCAGATCATACATTATTTTTGCATTAACCTAAAACATGATGTTAGAAAACCTAATTTCTATATGGAAGAATGGCACTAGATGTTCCACCTAAAAAAATGAAACACAATGTAAAGCCTTTTAGAGAATGTATGATATTTATATGACAGTTCTTATTCAACACTTTAACTTGTTCCCATTTATTCCTCATAAGATACCATTACAATGCCACACACCCAGATAAATTGAAGGTTTAAGTATAGACAGCGTTCTCAGGTGCAAGACAGAAGATGGTATGAATTATAATTGACACAAATATTTATAGAGCCCAAGAGAGTCAATAATAGATTATTCTTTCTATCTTCAGACTCAGGCCTTGAAGGAAGTTTTCTTCTATGTTGTCTGTAATTTCTCATCTCTGTTGTATGCCATTCGCAGGGTAGATCATTCTTCCCTTCATTACACATCTAATACTTGTCTCTAAACAATTTTATACATACATGTATCTTTTCTTTTGAATTGAGGCTGCTAATTCATCTTCTAAGTCACTGATTAAAGTTTTTAACCAGGGCTAAACTATTTATTCTGTTTACATGAATTTTTCTATTCCATTTTTAGTTTTTTAAAAAAATTTTAACTAGATCTAAATTATTCTTCCCTGAAGCTTTTTCACTTCAGTCTCAGCATCAAATTCTCAATATCATTTTATATCAGGGAGATTTTAATAAATTTTTGAAAAATAAGCAGATGGTTTAAAAACTTTGTTTATTAGAGCAAATTTTTAGTTTTTTTATTTTCTTGATTGTTGTTAGGAGGTAGTATAAACTTTAAAAGGGAAGGGTCTTCTGGTCACTGGGGCGTGCCTGGATGGGAATGTGGGACCTCAGCCCCTTCCTTTCCCTTGCCTTCACTTACAGGCCATGACAGGCTTTACCATATGTGCCACACCATGGTGTGTTGCCTTGCCACAGGCCCCAAAGCAACAAGGTCAACTGATCATGGACTGACTAGAACCAACAAAACTGTGAGCCAAAGACACCTTTTCTCTCTTTTTTTTTTTTTTTGAGGGGGGCGGTGGGTGCTAGGAATTGAACTCAGGGGCACTCAACCACTGAGCCACATCTCCAGCCCTATTTTGTATTTTATTTAGAGACAGGGTCTCATTGAGTTGCTTAGTGCCTCACCGTTGATGAGGCTGCCTTTGAAATCGCAATCCTCCAAGCCGCTGGGATTACAGATGTGTGCCACTGCACCCAGCAAAACCTTTTCTCTTATTAGATGGCTTATCTCAGGAATTTGTTGCAGCAACGGAAAGCTAACTATCCCAAGCAGGAATCACATATTAGTAGTTTTCTGCTATCATAACATGAAAGTCCTATGATTATGTCATTAATATGACAAATGAACTCAAAATTAAATAAATATATATGATTAAGCAAAGTAGTATCTTAAGTGGATTCTAACTTAACAAGCTGGGTAGATTATTTCTAGTTTTACTTTTATAAATTAATCCTTAAGTAATAATCCTATATTAATTTAAAAACACTTGACCCTCCAATTTTTAACAAAATGTCAGATGAGAAAAAAAGTAGATGAGTGCATATTCTACAGCTTCATAAAGTGATTAAAGCAACAGTTTGTTCTCCTAACAGGTTGTAATCCTGACTGATATGCATAGATTGGGCAAGGCTGAATTCATTATGGTCCACAATGACCCAAAGAGACAACTAAACTTAGAAGACCTATCAGGAAGAAATTGGTTGTGAGATCAAAACAAGGGATTGATCACTCTATTGAATTGTTAAGCTAAACACCTAAATGCAAGAGCAGACACAGAGCAGTACAGTTCAATGGTCTGAGTCTGTGTGACACTATAAAGCTTTCCCAAAGCCTTAAATCAAATTAACAATGGTTAAAAGACCATAAACTGACTTTCCTTGTTTGTGAAACAAAGAACCAGATAAAATCAGTGCAACTGCTACAAACATAAGAGACTCCAATGTTTGGTAACAATTTAGAATCCTTTAAAAAAAAAATCTGTTAAAAAAAAAGTTTCACAAAGATGGTTTTGGATAAGATTCTCTTTAATACCATGCTTACAGCTTGCCATGAGATTTGATTTAGAGGAGAAGAGAATAAACTGGCTGTCCTATTCCTTTCCTTCCTGAGCTTCATGCACCCAAAGGGCAAGGAGAGCAACAGAACTGGGAATGGAAGCCTGGACTGTTCAGGGACAGAGAAACCGCCAGGCCAGCATCTCATTAGAAACAACCCACTATCAGCCAGAGAACAACAAAGGAAATGCCCCTACTACATTTCAAGCACAGTTTATACTGGGACATTTTCCATTCTTAGGTCTAGGCCTTTGGAACAATAACTAAATCACTCAAGTAAGAAGGATACAAATTAGCATTAACTGAATGCCTACCACTTTGCTAAGCACATTCCCATTAACCTCTTATAATCCAGACACATCAGGAGGTACTTGACATGATCATTTTGAAAGATCGCACAGAGTGGAGCCTCTCAATAGCATACTTTCATGGAAGATAGGGTCTAACAACCCAGAAATAAGACTACAGCTGTGTAAGGAATTGGAAGCATACTTACCCAATGCCCTGAGCTATATTTTCTAGTTGCCGACACATACAAGATCGGACTTCATATTCTACATCTTGACAGAGGGATTTCACCAGGGGGAGCATTTCTCTTTTAATACTAAGGGAGGAGAGAAAAGAAACAAGCAATGGCGAATATTTAAGAATAATCAAGATTTTCAAGCAATTATCATCAAAATCTAAATTACCTTTAATAACACTATAGTATGTCTTTTGGTTTACAAATCATTTTTACATGTTATTAAATTTGGATGCTATCATCAGCTACTTGCGAATTATGTATATGAAAGGATCCGTTAAAAGTAATGGTTCATTTGGGATTGTCACATGAATGTCTGTAGCTAAGCAAAAGGCTACAGCAATGAAATAATTTGGCACCATCGACGAAATTATCCTTCAACTTCACGTTTTGCTCTCGTGCCTTAATTACTTCCACTTGGTATTAGTCATCTTGGCAGAGGGCAGCATATGAATTATGAACATAATTCATAAAACTTCAAAATAAGATTTATTCAAAATAACAAATACAGAACCAAAATGTAAGAAAGCAGAAAAACTACCTTTATGTCATGTTTACCAATTTTGGAAGTCCTAAATAATGCTATTCAATCCTTGAAAGTACACTAGGTGTGGTATATGGAAGACTACATGGGAACTAGAAAACAAATTAATCTTACTGATCTTGAAAAGTCATGAGATCGAGCAGAAACATTTCTTGATAAGTAAATTTCTGTCTGGGAATTCTATAAAGTTAGTATCTAAACTTGCATGTAGTGTGAAATAATATAAATTCAACATAATTATTAATTATACAATCATTATACATTTTAAACCAATATTTAAATTTTTTAAGAAAAGAAACAAAAAATATATGCAAATACTCACGTATGGGCATCAAATTTGTTGGCCAATTTTCCTAAAATTTTACAACTAACTAAACGAGACTGGATTGTTTGGGAAAGTTGTGCCTTGGAAACAAGTGGATTCAAAATCTAAAGGGAAAAGATTTAGAAAACAAATGTACAAAATTTTATACATTCTTGTCACTAATGTCAGATATTTTCTTCAAAGAATATTTTAATGTTCTAAATGTTTTTAAAGAACCTGATTTACAGTTTGAGGTACCTGGCTCATTACCTGGATCACTTTGTCTGTCATGTGAGTTAGGGTAAAAATGATGATAAATTATGCAATTAAAAACAATTACAAGCAAAAAAATGAAATAAATCTCATGGTAAATTTTGCAATGATCTAAATGCATATAAAGTATAATTCTGAAATATACATTAAGCAAATTAAATACCAGATACCTAGAAAGTTATTTTTATCCCATATAGATTTTTATATTTACCCCAATGGTATTTTAAAAACAAACAAATTCTACTCAGGTAATTCTGTTGTGTGAATGCAACAACTCATGTCTGGTACTGTGTTCCATATACGCTGAACACCCCAAACCACAACAATGTGACAGGCTGCAGCTCTCCAGTGTGTCCTACAACCTTGCCCTTTTCATTCCGAGGTTTCTCATCACTTCACATGGAAATCAGCACCTATGTCTCACTAAGGAGTCTCCAAGTTCTAAAATTCTATGACTCAGATATAAGGGGCAACTCATTTGCTTCCTTTCAATGAGGTAGCTGGAATTACTGAATGCATAATGATAAATATAATTTAAAGGTGAAAGGCTAGAAATAAAATAATCAAAAATCCCATGTTGGAACTAGAGAATATTATGCTAAGTGAAATAAGCCAATCCCAAAGAACTAAAGGCCAAACGTTTTCTCTGACATGCAGATGCTAATTCATAGTAAGTAGTGGGGGAAGAATAGAAGTATTTTGGACTAGACAGAGGGTAGTGAAGGGAGTGGAGGAGGCCTGGGGGTAGGAATGAATGAACCAGACATTACTGCCCTATATGCTTACATGATTACATCACCTGTGTAACTCTACATCATGTGCAACCAGACAAATGAGAAGTTATACTCCACTTATGTATAATGTATCAAAATGCATTGTCATGTAAAACCTAATTAGAACAAATTAAAAAATTCTTTAAATCCCATGTTAAAAATATGTAGCATTCTAGAGTCACATTCAACTACATGACTCTTCAAAAATATAAATAGTACATCTTTACATTATGTTCATCATTTAAATAAGTGTAATCATCCAGATATCTGGCGTCAAATACACAAGCATTCTCATAACCAGGTAAGTTCCCATTTCAACCAAGTGTTCTGGCAACGTGACAGTATCATAAAATATATGAGGGCAAAAAAAAGACAAAAATACTTAGTGAAATCAGTAGAGGCCACGAAAAAATATATATATTGTCTCAGATATTGTGTGTGAGTGTGTTTCAGGAATAATCTTCAAAGAATGTAAAAACCATTTCATTAGAGAAGTTTCCTATTTTTGCTGTTCTCTCCTCTTAATCTACTTAAAACTTTTGAAGAAAGAAAGACTAATATTGTAAAAAGACAAATTGAGAATAATATTTACAGTAATATATGAAAGTGTAACAAAGAATTGGCAATGCTGACAGACAGACGGCATATATAAATAGTACTCAAAGGATAAGATCAGACAACTCCAAAAGAATAAATCAAACTGATATTAATATAACATATGGGAAAAGAGAAGCATAATTTTTTAATTCTAATTAAAATTTAATTCTACATAAAATTTAATTCTATTTAATTTAATACATTAATGAGAACAGTATTGCTGATAAAAGACCAGGGAATCGGAATTTTCACACTATTAGTCAAAAGCTTAAGAATGTTAATGCTCTCTGATCTGACCCAACAACTCCACTTTTCTGGAAACTATAGTTAAATAAATTATCTGAAAAACTCTACAGAGATGTTCCTTAATGACTTATTTTTATTGTAAAGCTGAAGCCTGAAAATAGCCTTAAATGTTTAACAAGTAGTAGATGGCTTTACAATTACTACCAAATGAGTTTAAAATAATGTAGGAAAATAATGCTAAGTGGAAAACAGGTTCAACTTGGTTACTAATATGGCAAAGACCAAGCATGTATAGGGAGATCTGAAGACAAATATATCAGAATCTTATAAGTAGCCACATATCAAAACCATGCATTATTTATCTTCCTTCTATTTTCTGTCTTACTCAAATTTTCTACAGTGATCATGTATTGCTTTCAGAATGGGAAACAATTCCCTTTTTGAAAAAAACATTTTTGACCAAAATTTTAAAAACTTACTTATGGGCCAGAGTTGTAGCTCAGTGGCACAGCACTTGCCTAGTACTGTGAGGCACTGGGTTCGATTCTCAGTACCACGCAAAATAAAAGTATAAAAAAAAAACTTACTTATTACAAGCAACAACACCAACAAAAACCAGTGTTACCTCATGCCTTAGAGTTTCCTTTGGCAATACTTCTATCACAGCCAGGAGAGTTTCCAGCCATGCATTGCTGACACCTGATGGACACACATGTAACATGCTAAATTAAGCGTCTTACTTACAACTGCTATTTCAACCAAGCCTTCAATAGTTACAATAGCATTCAACAGTAAAGTATCCTATTCAAATACGTTTTTCTATTTTTTCCTTGGGCAACATCTAGAAAATTTTTCTATATTTACAAATAATTTAGGGGATTATCTTAAACCCAAGGTATGTTATTTCGCTATATGATAACACTGTAAACATATGCCAAATAATAAGGTCTAAGGGGAAAGCATAAATCATGAGATGAACTAATGGGTCTTTAGCTTTCAAGGATACTGAATTTGGTGGGTTTTGTAAGGCGACAGACACAACTGTTTTAAGTCATACCATTGCTCAACTATTAGCCTGGCTTCATTCATTATCCTCATCAGGCTCACAGAATTCAAATAATGCCATGGTCATTTACAAGAAACAATAAAGAAACATGATTAAGCATGCCAGGCCCTGACCTGTGTCCCTGTGCTCCAGATGCAGGAGAATGACTTGCAAGAAGGAGTGGGCATACGTATGGACTGACACTGATTCTTCCTGCAGAATGGTCAGGAATGCTACCGCAGCCGTTAACTGCATTTCCACTCCCGCAACATGCAGGGCTTCCTGTGTAATCAGAGAGAGTTTGCTATTTACAGAGATGAGTGATCAGCAGTCACAATATTTAAAAATCCAAGATTATAGAAACCAAACAGTCACATTCCACAAAATACTACATATGAGCTGTAAGGATATGTACTGGGTATTAATACTTTATGTGAGAGCTGTATCAGTCTGTTCCTAATCATTGAATTCAGCAGACTACAGAAACTTTAACTGTCTTAAGAGTTTTATAAAATCAATAACATTCCATTATCTTACTGAATAAAAATTATAAATCGTACAAAACCTTTAAACAACAGAATAGGCATTTTGGATGGGTTTGAATTTCTACTTTGCCACTGGTATTGTATAGATGTCATTCTACCTAGAATAATAACATTGAAGCTTAATCACACGTGTTTTATTACTTGTATTTCTATTTCAAAAATAAACATTATGCACTCTACTATGAAAAGGAATACACTTAAGGATGTACCAATGTATTCTTCCTTTAAAACAACTGGCAAGAACATAAATTACCACAGCGTGAACATTTTAAAAGAATTTCTTAAATATAAAAATGTTTTTTTAAAAATCACTTATATTCAAACCATCTCTATTCAACATTTAAAGAATTGTAACATGCATATTCAAATCTAAAGCCCACATTAGAATGTAAAATTTCAACATATAAAAGACTTAAAAAAAAACTACATCAACTTCATCACATTATCTGTACTTCTCTAGAAGTCTGAGAAAGAGAAAGGTCAGGGGCAATGTATGTGTGTGATGTAAAGGCAGTAGAAGGTGTTTTGTTCAATCAGTTATGGAAATTACGGGAATTCCCCTCGTATGTCTATTTTGTAACTAATAAAGTTACTAGAACATCATGGGACTCACAGTCATAAAACAAAGTTTCATTTCTGTGATCTTAGGAAAACTGATCTTTCTACATCATTTCCTCATACATAAAATGTGAATTTATAGCACAGACTTAATAGACATTTAAATCATTTAAACAGCTTTTTTTACAACTTACCAATTTATTGTGCAAAATGAGCATTCAAATAATGACCATTGTACATTCAACTAAATTTCTCTACACTCCCATTGAGAATTTAAGTAGAAATCTCATCTAGTGGAAACCTTAACTGAGCTCTTGCCAAAACCTGCTCCTCTCTCAGTCTTCCTCATCTCAGTAAATAGTAGATGACAACTTTGTCCTCCTAGCTGCTCATCCCCACAACTTCAGGGTCATCCCCTCACTCACCCCAATCAAAGATCAATAAACCCTGAAGAATCTCCCTTCAAAATAGATCCAGAATCTGACCACTGCTCACTTCTACCACTACCACCTAGTCCAAGCCACCATCGTCTCCATCCTAAATTAGTCTAATTTCCCTTAACCAGCCCCATTCCACCATTGCCCCTCTGCTATCTATTCTCTGTACAGCAGCCAGAGAGATGCTTTCAAGAAGTAAGTCAGAGCATACCACTTTTCTGTTCAAAATTCTCCAACAGCTTTCCTCCTCAAAGTAAAGTCCCTTTAGTGACTTACAGGATCTGCTGTCAGTTCCACCTTTGCTCAGATTTCCACACAGTGCCTCCCTGACCTCTTTCAAGCCTCTACTCAACACCATCTTTCAACGAGGCCTTCCCTGATGACCCTATTTTAAACCAAAAGCTCCCCCCTCCCAGCTCACACCACTATCAGCTAGTGCAGCATTGGTTCACGGTCTCTCTCCCCAACTAGAACATAATCTACCTGACTGCAAGAATTTTTGTCCATTTGATCACTAATGCATTCCCAGCTCCTACCCCACAGCAGGCATTCGGTAAGCAACTGCTGGATGACTAAATGTCTCCTGTTCTTTCACTTAAATTTTCTGCTCCTGTTACTTTCTTGCTTCACAAACAGTTTCCATATCTCCTAAAAGGTGGCTTCAAGAGATTCTGAGGTAAGTTCTAAAGATTAGGGATTGGTAGAATTTGGCCAAAGGTAAAGCAAAAACGGATCACACAGATATGCATTCTCAACCCTTTTTCTATCATGTCCATAAGGAGTGGTCCATGTCATCCTCTGCCCCAACATCTCTGTGACTGTATACATCCTATACCCAGACTCCTTGATTCAGCACAGCGGAACCACCACTAGTCACCATACGAGAGGTAACATACACAGTTTTAATGCAGAAGAAACACTCAGAGAAGGGAAGTATTTTGCTGAAGGCTAGTGAGCTAATAACTGGCAACTCTATAACTTACCCCTCGCTTGCCAGAAGTCAAACACCCCTAAGCACTGACTTCTTCCTCACTGATCCTGCACATCCATTTGTCATCGATTAAAGCAAGGCTGAAATCAACCCTAAGCCTTCGTGTGGCAGTAAGGGACATCTGGCAGTAGCATCTGCGATAGCAAAGGCTTCTGTACCATCAATCTATCACATATTCAGGTGGCTGGGTTTGGTTTTATTTTGTTCTAAGCATTTATATCACATGCACAAATGTTATTTTACAAGGTTTTTTTCCACCAAAAGTCCATTACACATCTATCTTAAGAGTTCTTGGCTGAGAGAAAAAGAGAAGGAATATTAAAGCATAAAGCAGAAGTAGTAATTGGTCTCTGAAACCAATCCTCCCATCTCACTTGTTTTAACTATTTCCAAAACAAACATTTGTTTCACACTAACAGTTTTGAATTTGGAAAACACTTTTGAAAGATCTGATGTGGCCAGTGTGTATCATTACAAATTTCAGAAGGCATAGCTTTTATTTAGAAACAGAAGGACTTTGCAAAGAAATATTTAAATAGTGAGGGCCACAATGCACATTCCAGTTCACGTGAGTCTGCTGTTTTAAGTTCCGAGAGCTGAGTTCTGCCCCCTAAAGTCATTAAGTCCAGGGTTTGCACATGTGCAAACTGTGTGCAAAGAAGAACATGCGGAGCTCTCCGGCTTCATTCTTCTTACTGCGTGACTTAGTCTTGACTCCCGCAGCAACATTTGCCCCAACTATTTTGCATTTAATTTTCGAAAAATCCTCAAGTCTTATCAGGATTTGGGTTTTTCTCTTGTTGTGCTGACTTCAACATCTGGAACTGTCCACTGTTAAGAAACCAGCACAGACTAAGAGATTTTATCACTGCTAAAAAAATCAAATGATTTCTAAACATATTTTTCTGATACATAGTACAATAAAAGCTTGATACTTACCCAAAAGGGTTCTCCTCCACAGAGTCACACCCTCTGGACAAATATATGTGAGATCCATACTCTCTGGATATATAAGTGTGCATCCTCATGGACCTTGGAAGACACTGAAAAGTAAATTTCTCTATTGCTTAAGTGCATGCCTTAAGGCCAGTTACCACTCTTATATACTACTGCATGGCTGCCAGCCCAATCTGAATTCCTCAAAACTGAAATGAGACAGTTGATAAATGAGAAAATGGTATATTTCCAAATTTAAAAAACTATTCCCACTCAAGGAAGGAAATTCACCAGACACATGTTTAATATTCATTCTTGAGTTAGCGTGAAGGTGCAAAAAAGCATTTTGTAAAACAATGTGATATCTTCCTTCCATGATGAGGGAAACAGCCCTGTCTCCAATGAACCTGCATTATATCCATCAAAAGATACAGCTCTTTACAATACACAACCTAGAGAAGTATTATATAGATCATTGACTTATTCCAAAAGAGCAAATATTTTAGACCTACACATTTTGAAATTAATCTTATTTAATAAAACTGGAAAGCACATTTACAGCGAACGTTGCTGGAATAAGGTAAAGGAACTAGAAAATTACAAAGTGTGTATTTTTAGAGATAACATCACGGATTTTTTAAAAATTAAATAATAGGGATGTAAACATCTTGGGTATTGAAGTTAATAAATGGGAATTTTCACTAATTAAAAATGACTGTGAATACCTTTTTTCATTATGAAATTATAATATTTATAACAGACTTTAAAACAGTTAAAATGTGAATAATTGGAACATGCCTACTCTAAAATACCTTTACAATTCACTGTGATACCTCATTATTTTCCCTATCACTGACTGCCAAATTTTGCACCAAAATAAAGGGTGGAAAAAAGTGACTGAGAGCACAGAAAATCAGTCCAAGCTGGGAAATAAAGTGTAGACAGTTGACAGAACAACACTTTAGGTATTAAACACAAGGTTCATGAGGAAGTCCACATAAAAATTCCTTGAAAGGCCCTTTCTATGAAGGAAATACCAGTAAGAACAGCAACTATTTCATGTGGCTCCTGTGATGTACACTGAAATGTTTTGCCATGCAGAAACCTCAAGACCAACAAAATAAATGTCAAGGTCATGGTTTCAAAATTTAACTTCCAGTTGAACTATTCTGCAAAGTCATTTTTACATATAATAAAATAGATCATGGCTAATTTTATGACTTAGACTTAAAATGTAAAGCAGCACTTTAAAACTTTGCCAACAAAAGTATGTGCTTATAAAGAAGTATCTACTTAATGGATGTGATCACTATAAATAACCATTTTAAATAACTCATTACAGCTATATTTAATTAGTTAAATCTTTTTGAAAAAAATTACAAACTCTTTTCTTGGGGAAAAAGCAACAAGGGCAAGTCTGGCAATTTCTATAAGCAAATGGAAATAGGGCTTTTCCTCTAGTCAGTCATTATACTTTTAACTTCTATTATAAACTCCCTCTGAAAAAATCTAATTCTGAAGAGAATGTAATTTCAATTTCATCCACAGTTATTTATTAAGTACCAGTATCACTCTAAGTTTCTGAGAACTTGGCAAAAAATCCAAAGATAGCATCCTCTGCCTTAGAGTGACTTCTGCTGGTTACATACAGTCACACTCAAGAAATATTCGTTTAGGAACATCCAAGGCACAGTGGTAGGTGCCAGAGACCTAGCAATCGGTAAGTAGGGCTAGCAGTGCTATCCTAACCACACTGCTAATTCTGTCATTAAATCTGTGATAAGAGCTGAGGATAAGAAGTACAAGATGCCATAACAAAGGCAACCTCTGAAGAGTCAGAGAGAGCTTTACTGAGAAGTGACAACTGACATGCGAAGAAAAAGAAATGCCTTGACAAAAGAGTGGGAAAGGGAGAAAGGAAAGAGGCAAGAGTGGGAAAGGCACCCCCAGCATTGAGAGGTAAGAAGCATGCAGATTAAAGGTACTGAAAGGAGACCCATCAGCGTGCCCAGAGCAGAGCAAGAGGGTTTGCTGAGGAGGTGAAATAGCGGCAATTATGCACAGCCTTAGAAGCATTAGGCAAGAGAATATGCAAATTATAGCTTTAAATGCTTTGAAATATCAAGCTGATTATAAAATTGGAAATGAATCAGAAAGGAGAGAGGTGAGATGGAATGGGAGGGAGACAGAGTGTGAAGATCCCTTGGAAAGCTATTACCCTTACCTACACAGGCCCTCATAAAAGCTGGGGTTAGGGTGAAGGTAGTGCAATTGGAGGAAGGTGAGCAGATCCAAGAAACAGTAAGAAATAGAAGAAACAGGTAACTTAATTCATCAGTAAAAGAACCAATGGTACCAAGGCTGACTCCCAAAACCCTGGCTTATAAACCAGGCAGAGAACATCAGTACATATCAGGATGGAGGACAGTGCAGAAAGCTTGAGTATCAGGGCAACTGCTAACCCTGAGATGCCTTTGAGACTTATAAAGAGATGACATGCAGAAAGTTGTACGTACAGAAGTGATACTCAGAAAAGGTCTGCGGATAAGTAAGTGAACTTATATGGATGATATTTAAAGGCATGAGGTCTTCTACGGAAGAAATAGTGAAAAAGTAGAGAGCTGCTATTGGAAACACAATGCCAGAGTTCCGCCCCAGAGTTCCTGCGACCCGGCAGGAATGCAACAGAGGGCCCAAAACCGCCCTCAGGGAACTCCACGAGAGCCCAGCAAAGGGAAGACTTAAATCTGCTAGCCTCCAGCCACAGGGGAGCCCACACCCACAGTAAGAGTCGCCTACAGAGACCCCTGCGTGAGACCCTGCCCAAGCAGGACCTGGGCCTGCCCCCAGTTCTGCTCCAGAGGAGCTCCTGTGACCCAGCAGGAGCGCAACAGAAAGCCCAAAACCACCCTCAGAAACTGCCACAGGAGCCCAGCCAAGGCCACTCCCACTGCCCCCTTGAGGTACATCCACTACCACCACTGGCAACTTTACTGGCAGTAGTGTCCATCTGGGGACACCTCCTGTCGACTGGAAGTAACTCCAAGGTGAGACACAGGTAATCTGTAGTGTCAATACAAGATTATAGGATAGAAGCTGCAATAACTCAGATCGGCATTGCAAGAAAGGAAGATAGACAATCAACGTGAAAAAACAAGGAAAGAGAGTGCCCCAAATAAATCTTGATCCACAGTAAGAGAATCCATTGACAACACAGTTGATGAAATGTCAGAGAAAGAATTCAGAATGTACATAATTAAAATGATCTGCAAATTAAAGAATGACATAAGTGAGCAAATTCAGGCAAAAATTGATCAATCCAACAAAGAAATAGGAGAGCAAATAAAGGCAACCATTGATCACTCTAACAAAGAGATAAAAGAGCAATGACAAGTAGCAAAAGATTACTTTAAGAAAGAGCAAGAGATTGTGAAAAAAAAATCAGAAATTCTTGAAATGAAGGAAACAATAAACCAAATTAAAAACTCAATAGAAAGCATCACCAGCAGACTACATCGCCTGGAAGACAGAACCTCGGATAATGAAGACAAAATATACAATCTTGAAAATAAACTTGACCATACAGTGAGGATGGTAAGAAATCATGATCAGAACATAGAAGAAATATGGGACAGCATCAAAAGACCAATCTAAGATTTATTGGGATAGAAGGCGCAGAATTTCAAACCAAAGGAATACACAATCTCTTCAGTGAAATAATATCAGAAAGTTTCCCAAACATGAAAAATGCATTGGAAAATCAAATACAAGAGGCTTGCTTACAGGACACCAAATATACAAAATTTCAACAGATCTACACCAAGGCACATTATAATGAAATGCCCAACATACAGAATAAGGATAGAATTTTAAAGGCCGCAAGAGAGAGGAATCAGATTACATATAAGGGGAGACCAATTTGGATCCCAGCAGATTTTTCAACCCAGACCCTAAAAGCCAGGAGGAGATCATGGAACAACATATACCAAGCTCTGAAAGAAAATGGATGCCAACCAAGAATCCTATATCCAGCAAAATTGACCTTCAGATTTGATGATGAAATAAAAACCTTCCATGATAAACAAAAGTTAAAAGAATTTACAGCAAGAAAGCCTGCACTACACAGCATTCTCAGCAAAATATTCCAGGAGGAGGAAATGATAACCAACAATAAAAATACACAGAGAGGAACTACACTAAAAATGGAGGGGGGGGCAATCAAAGGAGAAACCAAGTCATGGTAAAAACCAAAAATAAACCAAAATGACCGGGACTACAAATCATATTTCAATAATAACCCTGAATGTGAATGGCCTAAATGCACCAACTAAAAGATATAAACTGACAGACTGGATTTTTTAAAAAGACCCAACAATATGCTGCCTTTAAGAGACTCATCTCACAGGAAAAGATAACGACAGACTGAAAGTGAAAGGATGGGAAAAAACGTATCGCTCACATGGACCCCATAAGTTTCCATCCTCATATCAGAAAAAGTGGACTTCAAACCAAAGCTGATGAAAAGGGATAAAGAAGGTCATTTCATTCTTCTTAAGGGAATCATACATCAACAAGACATAACAATCATAAATATCTATGCCCCAAACAATGGGGCTTCTACGTATATCAAACAAATGTTTCTCAAATACAAGAATCAAATAGACCACAACACAATAATACCTGGTGACTTTAACACAGCTCTCTAACCACTGGATAGATCTTCCAAACAAAAACTAAATGAAGAAACCATAGACCTCAATAAATCAATAATTTAGACTTAACATATATATAGTTATAATTTAGACTTAACTATATATAGCGTTCCATCCATCAACGACTGAACACACTTTTTTCTCAGCAGCACATGGATCCTTTTCCAAAATAGACCATATGTTATGTCACAAAGCCAGTCTTAGCAAATACAAAAAAATAGAGATACTACCCTACATCCTATCTGACCACAATGGAAAAAAATTAGAAATCAATGTCAGATTAAAAAATAGAAACTACTCCAACACCTGGAAACTAAATAATACATTATTGAATGATGCATGGATAACAGAAGACATCAGGGAAGAGATAAAAAAAAATTCTTAGAGGTAAATAAAAACTCCAATTCAACATATCAAAATCAAGCCGGGTATAGTGGCGCAAGCCTGTAATCCCAGCACTTAGGAAGGCTGAGATAGGAGAATTGCGAGTTCAAAGCCAGCCTCCACAATGGCGATGCACTAAGCAACTCAGTGAGACCCTGTCTCTATACAAAAAAACACAAAACAGGGCTGGGGATGTGGCTCAGTGGTCAAGTGCCCCTGAGTTCAATCTCCAGTACCAAAAAATATGTATACATATCAAAATCTCTGGGACATCATGAAGGCAGTGCTAATAGGAAAGTTCATTGCATTAAGCTCATTTATTAAAAGAAGTAAAAGTCAACAAATAAATGACTTGACTCTTCATCTCAAAGCCTTATAAAAGAGGAACAAACCAATACCAAAAGAAGTAGAAGACTTTTGAAATAATTAAAATCAGGGCTGAAATCAGTGAAATTGAAACAAAAGAAACAATTCAAAAACTTGACAAAACAAAAGGCTGGTTCTTGGTCGGAGGATCCGGTGTTCCTGTTCCTGCTACTGCCAGCTGAGCCACTGCCTGGTGAAGAGAAAGCCATGGCACTCCGAGTCACCAGGAATACAAAAATTAATGCTGACAATAAGGCCAAGATGAAGTATGGCAGGTGCAAAGCGTGTGCCAATGGCCACTGCTGCAACCTCCAAGCCCTGGCTAAGGCCAAGAACAGCTCTTGGAGACATTGGTAATAAAGTCAGTGAACAGCTACAGGCTAGAATGCCTCTGAAAAAGGAAGTAAAGCCATCAACTACTGGAAAAGTTATTGCTAAAAAACTACCAAAACCTCTGGAAAAGGCACCTATGTGTGTTCCAGAGCCTGAACCTGAACCCGAGCCTGAGCCTGAGCCTGTCAAGGAAGAAAAACTTTCGCCTGAACCTATTTACTCCCTCTCCAAGCCCAATGGAAACATCTGGATGTGCTCCTGCAGAAGAATATCTGTGTCAGGCTTTCTCTGATGTAATTCTTGCAGTGAGTGATGTGGATGCAGAAGAAGATGGAGCAGATCCAAACCTTTGCAGTGAATATGTAAAGGATATCTATGCTTATCTGAGACAACTTGAGGAAGAACAGTCAGTGAGACCAAAATACCTACTGGGTCGGGAAGTCACTGGAAATATGAGAGCTATCCTAATTGACTGGCTAGTACAGGTTCAAATGAAATTCAGATTGCTGCAGGAGACCATGTATATGACTGTTTCCATTATTGATGGGTTCATGCAGGATAATTGTGTGCCCAAGAAGATGCTGCAGCTGGTTGATGTCACTGCGATGTTTATTACAAGCAAATATGAAGAAATGTACCCTCCAGAAATTGGTGACTTCGCTTTTGTAACTAACAACACTTACACTAAGCACCAAATCAGACAGATGGAAATGAAGATTCTAAGAGTTTTAAACTTTGGTCTGGGTCGCCCTCTACCACTGCACTTCCTTCACAGAGCATCTAAGATTGGAGAGGTTGATGTTGAGCAACATACTTTGGCTAAATACCTGATGGAACTAACTATGTTGGACTACGATATGGTGCACTTTCCTCCTTCTCAAATTGCAGCAGGAGCTTTTTGCTTAGCACTGAAAATTCTTGACAATGGTGAATGGACACCAACTCTACAGCATTATCTGTTATATACCGAAGAGTCTCTTCTTTCTGTTATGCAGCACCTGGCTAAGAATATAATCATGGTGAATCGTGGGCTTACAAAGCATATG
>CM053401.1:9366576-9393410 GCA_028644305.1 Xerus rutilus
AAAAAAAAAAAAAGGCTGGTTCTTTGAAAAAATTAACAACATTGACAAACCCTAAGGCACCTTAACAAAAAGAAGGAGAGAGAAAACTCAAATTACTAAAATTTGTCATGAAAAAGGAAATATCATGACAGAAACTACAGAAATACAGAGGATAATTAGAAACTATTTTGAAAATTTATACTCCAGTATATACTCCAGAAAACCCTGAAGACACTGACAAATTTCTAGAGGCATATGACCTACTCAGACTGAACCAAGAGGACATACACAACTTAAACAGATCAATTTCAAGCAAGGAAATATAAGATGCCATCAAGAGCCTGCCAGCCAAGAAAAGCCCAGGTCCAGACGGATTTTCAGCCAAGTTCTACAAGACCTTCAAAGAATAATTAATACCAATACTCCTCAAACTATTTCATGAAATAGAGAAGGAGGGAAACTTTCCAAACTCATTCTATGAGGTGAGTATCACCCTGATTCCAAAACCAGACAAAGACACATCAAAGAAAGAAAATTTCAGACCAATATACTTGATGAACACAGATGCAAAAATTCTCAATAAAATTCTGGCAAATCGCATACAAAATCATGTCAAAAAAATAGTGCACCATAATCAAGTGGGGTTCATTCCAGGGATACAAGTTTGGTTCAACATACAGAAATCAATTAATGTAATCCATCACATTATAGACTTAAAGATAAGAGTCATATGATTTTATCAATTGACGCAGAGAAAACATTGGACAAAACACAGCACCCTTTTATGTTCAAAACACTAGAAAAACTAGGGATAGTAGGAACATACCTCAACTTTGTACAAGCTATATATGCTAAACCCAAGGCCAACATCATCCTAAATGGACAAAAATTGAAAGTATTCCCTCTAAAAATGCGAACAAGACAGAGATGCCCTCTTTCACCACTGCTATTCAACACTAGTCCTTGAAACACTAGCCAGAGCAATTAGACAGACAAAAGAAATTAAAGGGATATGAATAGGAAAAGAAGAACTCAAACTATCATTATTTGCATATGACATGATTCTATACTTAGAGGATCCAAAAAATTCTACAAGAAATTTTCTAGAATTAATAAATGAGTTCAGCAAAGTAGCAGGATATATATTCAACTCCCATAAATCAAATGCATTTCTATACATCAGTGATAAACCCTCTGAAAGAGAAATTAGGAAAACTATCCCATTCACAGTAGCCTCAAAAAAAAAAAATACTTGGGAATCAATTTAACAAAGGAGGTGAAAGACCTCTGCAATGCAAACTACAAGACACTGAAGAAAGAAATTGAAGAAGACCTTAGAAAATGGAAAAATCTCCCATGCTCCTGGATAGGCAGAATCAATATTGTCAAAATGGCCATATTTCCCAAAGCTATATATAGATTCAATGCAATCCCAATTAAAATCCCAACATCATTCCTTATAGAAATAGAAAAGGCAATCATGAAATTCATTCGGAAGAATAAGAGGCTCAGAATAGCCAAAGCAATCCTTAGCAAGAAGAGTGAAGCAGGAGGCATCACAATACCAGACCTCAGATTATACTACAAAGCTATAGTAACAAAAACAGCATGATACTGGCACCAAAATAGACATGTAGACCAACGGTATAGAATAGAAGACACAGAGACGAACCCACTTACATACAGTTACCTTATACTAGATAAAGGAGCCAAGCACATACACTGGAAAAAAGAGAGCCTCTTCAACAAATGGTGCTGGGAAAACTGGAAATCCATATGCAGCAAAATGAAACTAAACCCCTATCACTCACCATGCACAAAATTCAATTTAAAATGGATCAAGGACCTGGGATTCAGACCAGAGACCCAACTTGTCCTAACAGAAGAATTAATAGGTCCAAATCTTCATCATGTCGGATTAGGACCTTACTTCCTTAACAAGACTCCTATAGCACAAGAAGTAAAATCGAGAATCAATAAATGGGATAGATTCAAACTAAAAAGCTTCTTCTCAGCAAAAGAAGCAATCAGTGAAGTCAACAGAGAGCTGACATTCTGGGAACAAATCTTTGCCACATGCATATCTGATAGAGCACTAATCTCTAGGATACATAAAGAACTCAAAAAACTTAACACCAAAAAAAACAAACAACCCAATCAATAAATGGGCTAAGGAGCTGAACAGAAACTTCACAGAAGAAGATATACAATCAATCAACAGACATATGAAAAAATGTTCAACATCTCTAGCAATTAGAGAAATGCATGTATGTTGTGATTCTACATCACATACAACTAGAGAAATGAAAAGTTGTGTTCCATCTGTGTACAATGAATCAAAATGCACTCTGCTATCATGTAAACCTAAATAGAATAAATAAATTTTAAAAAATTTTTTTAAAAATGAAATAAGCCAGACAGAGAAAGACAAATATTACACCATTTCACCTTAAAGAAGAAGAAAGAGTGGAGGAGGAGGAGGAGGAGGTCAAATATACAGAAATAGAGAATAAAATACTGATAAAATACTGGTTGTCGGGGAACAGGAAAATGTTAGAGGACATAAACTAGCAAACATGTAGGATGCATAAGTCTAGACAGCTAATGTACAACATCAAGTTTAGAGTTAAAAAAAATTATACTGCATTTGTGATACCTACGAAATGAGTAGATTTTAGTTGTTCTTTCCTAAAAATAATAATAATAATAACAATAATAACTGTTACATTATGAATACATGCATTTGCTTCACCATTTTATATCTAAACATATCCCATAACTTTGTTTTATACCCCTTAAATATACACATTTTTATTTTTTTTATTTTAACTTATTTATTTGTTCCAGTTAGGTTTACATGGTATCAGAGTGCAATTTGATTCATTGTACACAGATGGAGAATAACATTTCATTTCTCTGGTTGTAAGTGATATAGAATCACAACACACATGCAGTTAAAAGATGTATGCATAACAAGGCCTTTTATAACTCAATTACATGAAGAAAGAACTTGATAAAAATAGAGAGGATAAAACAGACATTTCAGGGAAAAGAAACTATTGATGGCAAATAAGCACAATGAGATACCACTGTTCATTTCACTGAAGAACTAAAAAAGGCTGACAATATTAAGTGTTGACAAAGATGTGGGAGTAACCAGAACTCTCATACAGTATTAAGGAGAATGCAAAATGTACAGGAACTTTACAAAACAGACTGTTGGTCTTTTTTATAAAATTAAACATAGATTTACCATATGACCCAGAAATACTACCCCTAGTTCTTTACAAAAAAAGAAAAAAGAAATATAATGCCACTGTAACAACAGATGGGAGTTTAAGAACACAACAGTTAAATACGGAGACGTGCCACGGTGTTTGGGCAGAATATTTAATCTTACATTCTACAGTATTCCTACCATATCACTAGAAAATAACCAACTAACCCCAGTGGATGTAGGGGTGACAACAGGGCATAGTAGAGGGGTGTGTGTGTCTAGAAACTATGTAGGTTATAAACAGAAATATTTGGGTTAATGTCATTCTGAGATTAAACCAAGAAGGAGAAATAAAAGGAAGGGGACTTCCTCTTCTAGACTAAGTAATTCCAGTCACCTCTCCAGATAAGGATAATTTTTAAAGCTGGACAAAACAGAGAAATCCTCACCATAGGAGCACATGAAACTAACAAGAGTGAAAATTTAGGCATCCAAAATCCAAGAAACAACAGAAATAAGAAAAGTGAACATGTAGGTCTAGGCCTGCTTCCTCCTGGAGACACTGCTGATTGTAGGAGTCCTAAGAGACTGAAAGCCTCAGGGACTTCAATGGCTGCCCCACAGAGGCCCTGGCAAGCCCCTCTGCACCAGCAGGAGGAGTGCTCCACTCCTGCAGTAGGTGGCCCCGCAAGGGAAAGCAGCCCCATACTGAAAGATGACCGAGAGACTTCATGGCTAGTACAGTGTTGGCCAGAGGAAGGACGAGATCCCTCAAGGTCTCCCACCACTTCTACAAATAATCTGTCACACACACAATCAAGCACATAATCAATACTATCCAGACACAAGAGAAGACAATACAAATGAGAACCAGCAAACCACCAGAAAACAGAAACACTAGAAGTCCTCTAGGCACTGGTGTTACCTGTTACATACCTGGTGCAAGAGATAAAAGATACAACTAAGAATTTCAACAGGGGATTCTAATATTAAAAAAAAAAAAAAACAACTTGTGGCAGATTTATTAAAGAGTTAATAGAAATCCTATACCAGAAAAAATACAATAATCAAAATCAAAATCTAGTTAGACATAGATTAACTAGTAAACTGGAAGACAGGTCTGGATAAAACATATCACAATGAGGAAAAAAAGCTGGAAAAGAAAAGGAGGTAAAAGATATAGATGATACCATGAAAACATCTAATATATGTGAAATTGGAGTCCTAGAAGGAGAGGGAAGATTCAGTAGAACCACATTTGAAAAAAAGATGAATTTTCCAAAATTGACAAAATAAGCCAGACTCAAGAAACTGAACATAATCCTCCAAAGAAATGTACATATAGGCACTGTAAAGTCCTATGCTAATAAAATATCTATTTAAAATGGGTGTGAAATATATTTCAGATGAATAAACACAGAGAATTGGTCACCAGCAGTTTCATACTAAAGAAAATACTGAAGGGTATTCTTCATGAAGAAAAAAAAAATGATTCCAAATGGAAATACTATAGGCAATAAGAATTGACAAAATATGTAGGAAATCTAAGTAAATATTGATTATATAAAATAATAACTATAAAAATATCTGCAAGGTTTAAATACATAAATAATTAAAGTGACAACTTTAATATGTAAGTTAGAAGAGAATTAAATGGAATTAAAGAGTTGTAAGAATCATGTATCAGGAAGAGAGCAAAAAATACTGAGGAACATTAAACTTTGCTTAGTCTTTGTTGTAGTGTCTAAGGTTTGTAACAAAAGCAAAGAAAAAATGTATATAACTTCCAAGCTAACAGAAGGCAGAGGAAGCAGAATAAAACTATATAATTTTTTAAAAAATAAATAAGATAAAAAGAAACAAAGAAAATGTTGGCAAAAAGAAAAAGCAAATACAGTGTAAGATGAAATATGATTACATTTAATGTAAACAGATTAAATGAGTTTTTTAAACAGGATGATTTTTCTTTTTTTTCCATATTTTGGATCAAATGTTCTAATTAAAATTGTTTCAGACTGAATTGAAAAATAAAACTCGATCCTGTTTGCAAAATAAAATTTAAGATGTGTGGGTAAGTCACAGATTACAAGATATTTAAACACATAACCAACAAAGAGCTTGGAAGCAGAATATAGAAAAGGTATTATACCATTGGATGGCTATACCACAATTTATCCATCTCTTGAAGATGGATATTTGAGTTGTTTTCAGCTTTGGCTATTATAAATAAAGCTGCAATGAACATTCATATACAAGTCTTTATATAATTATATGACTCAAAGTTTCTTAATCCTCAGGAGTAAAATGGCTGATTGACAAGGTAGGTGTATGTTTACATTTTTCAGAAACTGCCAAAGTGTTTCCCACAGTGGTTGTACCAATTTACATTCCCAGTAGCTGCATGAGTGTTTGAGTTGTTCTACATTCTTGCCAATACTTGGTATAGTCAGGGCTTTTTAAATAGGTATATACTAGATTTATTTGCATCTCTGTAATAACTAAGGATGTTCAATATCTTATCCTTATTAGTCATCCACAAATTTCCCTTGGTGAATGTCTTTCAAATTTTTTCCTGTTGTCGAAAACGTAATTGTTTTCTTATTATAGAGTTTTGAAACTCATTTACATATTCTAAACACTATCAGATATGTAATACACAAATATTTTTCCCATTCTGACCTGTCTTTTCATTCTCTTCACATTAACTGTCTTCTGAAGAACAGTACAGATTTGTCAAATTCTTCTTCCGTGGATCAAACTTTAAGCATTAGTTGTAAGAAATCTTTGCTTACCACCAAGGTCACAAAGATTTTCTCTTATGTTTCCTTCTAGATGTTTTCATGATTTTAGTTTTTAACATTTGGTGCAAGGTGTAGACTCTCTCCAATTTTTCCAACGTCATTTGTTGAAGTCTACCCTCTCTCTACTGAATTGCCTTTGTACCTAAGTTGAAAATGACTGACGATTTTAAGATTTTAAGGATATGTGTGGATTGGTTGGTTGGTTGGTTGGTTGAACTCTGTATGTGCCATTTTTCTTTGTGGAGTTTCTGATCAATCTTCACACCCTTGCTCTTCATTATGTAACATTTCCTTTGATTCTGGCTGCTCCCAAGATTGTCTTTTTTTTTTTTTTTAATGTTAGCAGTTTTATTATGCTGTATCTAGGGTTGTGCATGTATCCTGTTTGGTGCCCTCTGAGATTCTTGTATTATGCTTTGTTCTTTCATTAATTTCATAAAAGTGTTAGTCATTATTTCTTCAAATGATTTTTCTTCCCTGTTCTCTTTTCTCATTCTGAGATTCTGTAGGCATTAGAGCACTTTATACTGTCTCAAAACCACTGGACGCTCTTGACTATCTTTCTGCACTATATAATCTTTGTGTTTTGGTTTGCATAATATCTATCTTCATGTTCCCTGACTTTTCTCCAGTTGTGTCCAAACTCCTGATAAGCCAATTGAAGAAATGTCTGATATCTTTTTATTTCTAGCATTTTGTTTGATACAGTATTATCACTGTTGAAATTCCCTATACACCCATGCATACTATTTTAACATATTAATCAGTTATTTAAAATTTCCTAACACCTCCAATATGTGGATCATTGCTCATACTAGACGTGTTATTTGCTTTACGTTTTGGTCAATAATCCCCCTTATTTTGTGTATCTAGAAATTTTTGACTAAAACCTGGATTTTCAGTGAACATGGAGGTAACAGACAAGCCTCCTCTGCTAGGCTATCTGTGTGGGGGATGAATAGTCTATCTGGTAGTTAAGCTGGGTTTGAGCTCTGCTGTTGCTAACTTTTATAGCATCACAGTTTCAAACTCTTCCAGCAGCAGATCACTGCTACCTCGCGTTCAGTGTGCAGCCTGAAATATTTTCCTGTGTTCCTACTCCACTCTCAGCTTTCAGCAGGAGCCTCTCCCCGCCCTCTGGTCATGAATCGCTGTTGCTTATTACTCTATGCTAGGATAATGGTGGAGGTAAAGGATTCTTGATTATCATAATCCAACCTCTTCTCAGATGGGCGCCTTTCAGCCTGAGCCTCAGCACTGGAACTTTATTGGTGCTCCTATGCTATGACCTTGTATCTTGGGGAGGGAACGTCTTTGGCAGGGTTGTTTCTTTTCCCTTCCCCACTAATAGTAGACCTCTGCTTTCTGAGTTCAGGGTCTTGGGTCTAACATCTCCCACCCTTCCCCCAAGGTCAAAAGGCACAAGTTTCTACCCTTTTCTCAGAAGCGTGGTCCAGGAGAGTAGGCTGAGTTTGCTTCTGTCACAGCCACAGAAGCAGACCCTAGAAGCAGGAAGGTTCACTGCACCTCCCCCAGCAGATCAGACCTTTGCTTCATGAGAGAGGGGTTCTGAGGAAATGGACAGAGTTGGTTTCTGTCCCTCAGCAGCAGTTAATCACCATCACACTTGCATCAGCAAGGGGACCCTCTCTTGTCTCCTGCTCTGCCTCCCAAACTCATAAGCAAACAGTGGAGACCTGCGGCTAGAGCCTGCGAGTGAGTGCAAGGCTTCCTTGGATCCGGAGCTCCAAGTTATTGAAAATGTAATGGACTCTGCTAGCCTTCAGTCAGCCCATAAAAACTTGTTAAAAATTTACTGATTTTTTCCTGATCACCTGTGGAGCGGTCACCTTTTTCTCCTATATTCTGCCGAAGGTTGGTGCCCCTGCATCTCATTCTTCCTTAGAAGGCTTCTTGCTCTTCAGAGGTCAGTTCACTTGGTTGCCTTCTGACCAGCTCTGGTAATGCTCAAGAAAAGTTATGATCATGTGGATTTTGTGGATAACCTACTACTGTCAGAACAAGATTGATGGCTTCTTGCTGCTTTCTACACCCTAAGTGGGAGTGGAACTGATGGCTTTGTTTTTGAGCCCTGGAACTTTTTCTTATTTTCTTAGAAGCTTAACTACACATCTAGAAGAATTTCAGAAATTCTAGTTCATCTTTATTGCAGGCAGGGTAAAAACAACAAATGACTGAATGACTAAGAAGCACATGTGAAAACACTTCTCCACTAGAACTTTCTGAGAGGTAAATTTTAGATCTATTAGAAATGTTAGCGTATATAACTCTATATGTCCAGAAAAACTATGTACTCAGTAAACGTTGTCATCAAAATTTAATTATCATTGTAATTAGTAATGTCGATCAATTTTGTCCTTAAATGCAAAATAAAGGAAATAGAATAAAAAGGAAAAATATTATCCTCCAAATACACTGTGAAAGTACTTTTATTTTTGAGCTGTAAATCACACGAGAAAGCAGAATTTGTATCATCTCTTCATGCTAATTTCTTTAATCAATACTTTTCTTTTTTTACTCAGTAAACTGGAAGAAAAAGTTATGTAATTTTATGCCCCCCTGAACATAAAACCACCCAATGAGGCTGATCCTGCCACCAATGATCACCTTCTGGCAATCTTACATTATAGAGGTAATACTTCGCTGTCTTCTTGCCTTCCCTCATATCAGAGCGTCCCTAAATGTTTGGCCTGTTAAAAGAGTACTCCAACTGTGGGCTTTTCATGGTTTGCAGGGGATCTGGAGCAACATGTTCTGCTTATGATGCACAGTTTTGTTGCTTTCACAAAATCCTTTTGCTTTCCTTCGAACTTAACTTTTACTTTATTTCAGAAAATATCATCTATGGTGAGGAAGAGAGGGATATGTTTTGAGCTGCAAACCAAAGAAGAATGCAACTTGTATCATTTGTTGGTACTCTTCCATTTATTTAGTTCAGACTACTTCTTTTGGGGAGAGAAGTGCCAAACCAAATTATATTATTTCATGCTTCACAGAAACCACCCAAAAAATATTCATACTCAAACACTGAACTTTTAAGCCTATATTTTCTCAACTGTAAAATGAGTATAAATACATCATGTGCAGTTATGACAATGCTGAAGCAGGTGTTTCTAAGGCCCTAAGCACAGTGCCTGACCCACAGGAAGTGCTCTACACATTATTATTCTTTGTCCACGTAACTGTGCTCTATTACTTGAATTAAGAGTCTTAAAAAATAAGGAAAGCTTCTTATTCAAAATTATTTACAAAGTAAATCCTTTCTATAAAAATCAAAGTAAGATCACTTAAAAATCTAGCTATATTCAGTAGATATAAAATACAGGGAGAAATTGGTGATATTTTTCTATTATTTCTACATATGAAAATAAAGTCATGAAAAATTAATAAAAGCAGAACTCATTAATCTTTCCAGGATCAGAATATTGCCATATCACATCCACCAATTTCAAATATTTAAATTTCATATTGATTTATTATGTCTCTTTTATCCTTACTCTGTTATATAGCTCCACCTTCTCCTTCCTTCCCCATAAAGGCCTCTCTATTAACAAAATATCAATGTTACACACACCACTAATACTCTATTTTTATTTCTCACCCAAGAATCCCATCAGAGAATTGGGCCAATGCATCACTGGTTTTTTGGGGAGAGACTTATCATCTCAGAATATTAATCCATTAAGTCCCAAGTTTTCAATTCTGTGAATGTTTCAATGAAACTAACACATGTACATAGGTTTGAAGTCATAATATTTATTTTTAATGCTCTAATCATTCATCTATTACTTTTATTAAAAGAACAGACCTCAGGACTGGGGTTGTGGTTCAGTGGTAGAGTGCTCGCCTAGTACTTGTGAGGCACTGGGTTCAAAGCTCAGCACCACATATAAATAAATAAATAAATACATACATACATAAATAAATACATAAATACATAAAGGTATCGTGTCCATCTACAACTAAAAAATATTTTAAAAAAAAAAGAACAGACCTCTAAAAACAATAATTATTTCAAAGTTACCATAAGTGGTATATTTGTTGCTCAATTTAAGCTTTTCATAGGTGTTCCACATCTGGGATGGGACAAACTAGGTTAAGGTCAATCATCACTTTTTTAGAATTATTTTTGAGTGCTTACTATTTGCTAGGCACTACCCAGATTCTGGAGATACAACGATGAACCAGACTGACACAGATTCTGCTCTTACGAAGGAAAAGGGAAAGACTGGTGAGTGCCGAGTCAGAAAAGACATAGAAAGAAGTTTTATCCTCCAACTCCATCCATTTGCCTGCAAATGCCATAATTTTACTCTCTTTTATTGCTAAGTAGTATTCCATTGTGTATATATTCCACAGTTTCTTTATCCATTCATCTACTGAAGGGCATATCATGCTAAGTAAAGTAAGCCAGTCCTAAAAAATCAAATGCCGCATGTTCTCTCTGATAAGTGGATGCTGATCCATAATGGAGGAGAGGACATGGGAAAAATGGAGGAACTTTAGTCTCAAGGGAGGGAGGGAGAGAGGGCATGGAGACAGTAAAGATGGTGGAATGAGATGGACATCATAGCCCTAGCTTCATGTATGACTGCATATATGATGTGATTCTACATCACATACAACCAGAGAAATGAAAAGCTGTGCTCCATCTGTGTACAATGAATCAAAATGCATTCTGCTATCATGTACACCTAAGTAGAATAAATAAATTTTAAAAAAAGAGGTTTTATCCTATCTGAAATAAGAAGTTATTTGTATTCATTTTCCTGTGACTGCTGTTACAAGTTAGGTCAAACTAAATGGTTTAAAACAATGGACATTTAATCTCTGACAGTTCAGGATGGTAAGAAGTCCTAAATCAGCATCACTCTGTCAAAATCAACAAGTTGGAATGTTACCCTCCAGAGGTTCTAAGTAAAATCTTGTTCCTCACCAATCCCAGTGTCTGGTGGTGGCTGTCATTCCTTGACTTGTGGTGGCGTCACTCCCATCTCTGTCTTCAACTGCCTTCTTCTCCACCTATGCATCAAATCCTCCTTGGCCTTCTCCTTTAAGGGCACATGTGATGGCATTTGGACCCTACTCAAATAATCCAGGATCACCAAGATCCTCAATTTAGCCACATTTTTCCAAATAAGGTAATATCCAGAGTTTCCAGGGAGTATGGTCTCATATCTCAGGGATATGGGAGCATTATCATACTTACCATAGCTCATAAGTAATTCAGGCAAGATGGTGATAAGGTCTGATTGATGCATTAAAAGATCTCTCTGGGTGAACGGGCTATAGGAGGCAAAGGGGCACGCTACTGTAGTAATCAGATGAGAGATGACGAAACCTTGAAAAGTGAAATCATACACAGATCTTTCGTAGCCATGATCAACCAATGAAGAAGGCTGAACACTAGTTAAGAGGGAAGATTCAGAAGCCAGGCTTCTCATTTAAACCTACTCTAAACCACCTTCTGGCATTGTGCTTTTGGCAACTCATTTCTTCCTTTACCAAGAACCCACTATAGATCTACTGCTAGGTGTTTTGACAGCCTCTTCATGGCTGTGACTAAAGGATCTGACCAGAACAATTTTAAAGTTGGAGAAGTTTATTTGAGGGCTCACAGTTTCAGAGGTCTCAGTCCCTAGAAGGCTGGCTGCATTCCTTGGGGCTCAAGGTGAGGCTGAACATCAAGGCAGAAAAGTATGACAGAGGGAAGCAGCTTACATGGTGATCAGAAAGAGCAGAGGGAGACTCTGCTCTCCAGGTACAAATACATACCCCAAAGCCACACCTCTAATTCCCACCTCCTCCAACCACACCACCACTTCAGTTACCACTCAGTTCATCCTATGAGGGGATTAATTCACTGATTAGGTTAAGGGTATATCCTAATCACTTCTCCAAACCATTCTGCATCGTCTCACATGTGAGCTTTTGGAGGACACCACATCTAAACCATAACACTAGGATTCAGAGAAAGAATTGTATAGCAAGTCTGATAGAGTCCAGTCAAAAGAAAACTCAATAACTGTTTGCTATAGTTATTCTATTTATACCTGACATTGCACATTTTCCATTGTATTTTTTTATGACATATAGATTGGAAACCAAAACCTAAGTGGAAAAACAATGAAATGAACTTAATAACTCAACAAGTAGAAAATTGTTTTCGTAATGCATTATAAAGAAGTCACCTAAGCCGGGCAGGGTGGTGCACGCCTGTAATCCCAGCACTTTGGAAAGCTGAAACAGGAGAATCACGAGTTCAAAGAGTTCAAAGCCAGCCTCAGCAACAGCGAGGCACTAAGCAACTCAGTGAGACCCTGTCTCTACATAAAACACAAAATAGGGCTGGGGATGTGGCTCAGTGGTCAAGTACCTCCGAGTTCAATGCCTAGTACCAAAAAAAAAAAAAAAGTCACCTATATTATGTGGTATACTTATATCATTATCATTTAAAATTTTATAAAGGACTACAGTATTTTAGCAATTTATATTGACAATCAAATTCTTTAAACTTCAGATGTCAAAAGTTCAAATCAAATATTAAAATCTAACAATCAAAACTTCAATTTAATATGTTGTGGGGAAATAGAACAATCAAATACCACATAAAAATTATTTCTTTTTCAAAAGATACCCTAGGGTTAAATTACATAACATGAATATATTATTATATATTATAACTATATTTTAAAGTGTTCCCACAGTTAAGGAACTTAAATTAGAGGTAAAATTACTTCCCCTCTAGATTCTTTCTTAAATTTAACCTCAAGATGAATGACCTAACTGCAGCACCACTCATTGTCCACTTTTGATACAATATAGAAAGTAAACTGTAGAAATACAATGGAGTTAGTTCAGTTCCTAACTCTGTTTCTGCCATTTTATTTTTAATGTTAAATTACTGCATCTCTAAAACTGTGAAAACAGCAGCCTATTTTTTAAAATCCATTTTCAGTTAAAACATTACTGTAAGAATAAAAGGCAAATTCAACAAAACAAAAATATCAGTGGTGAAATTTTATAACATGAAGCCCGCAAAATCTCCAGTGCTATTTTATCTGATGATCTTTAAGGTAAGACAAGGTAAGAGTGAGCTCTAAAAACTGTATATAGTTCTGTTACAAATGAACCATGGAATGATTACTTCTTGCATAAAAAATTTTATTGTTGATATTTTTATATTCTCTCAAAGTAAATCATTTATAGAAGACCAGAATTAGTAAGTACTCAGATTATTTTTCCTCACGGACTTAATAGATTATCAACTAAGATACTGAAAACCATCAGGACCATAGTAAACTCAAGCCAGAAATCTGGAAGCCATCCCTTAATTCCTGAATCCAATCCATTATGAAGTTCTTGTCATTCCACCTCAGTAAATGTATCTCGGTATGACCTCACACTCTACTATCCTTACAAGTCATCTTAATCCGAGCCACCATCAAGTATCATAAGGACCAGGGGCAAAGCTTCCTACTTGTCCCATTCCAATCCACTCTCCACACAGTAACCAAAATGATCACTGTAAACTGTAAGTGGGATTAAGTCACTGTCCTGCATGAAGCCTTCAATGGCCTTACACCGTCCTAAGAACAAAAAACTCTGACATGCTCTGACCTCTTCTCCAATCATATCCCAACCCCACCCACTAGGTCAAGCCACACCTGCCTCTCTCAGTTCCACCAAGCTACTGAACCTCAAGCTACTTGCTTCTCTCCAGATCTGGGCTACTCATTCCCGACTCTTAAATGGCTGCCCTCCACATCCCTTCAGTTTTCAGCTCATCAAAGAGGCTTTCCAAGATCTCCCAGCACAGCAGGTCACCCTGCTACTTTATGTCATTGCCTCCTATCCTTTATACTCAAAGCCTTTAACACAAATGACAGCTATACCTTTTATTTGTTGAAAGTCTATTTCCCCTCTGTATAGCAGCCTTCTTGGGGACAAGTTCCTCATCTGTCTTTTATTCTTTTCTATTTCCCCAGTGCTTAGAACAGTGCCTGCCCCTTGGGAAGTAAGTACTCAGTAAATATTTATGAATGACTGAGAATGTCATTATTACTAAATGCTCACTTTGGAATACAAGACTAATTTGTTTTCATAAAATTAACTAAGAAATTGTGACCATAGCAAGGTGAATAAAGTGGCTATAGGATTTCTATCATGGCTTCACCACTGGAAAGTAAGCACTCACAGAAACAGGGTCGACCTGAAGAGGGTGCTAACTAGGAGAGCGCTAAGTCTTCACAATCTCTCAATGCAATAATTTTAAAATGGTCTGCACATAAGCAGAGGTTTCATCATTTGAAATGGGGCTGACTAAATGTTTGGCCATTCACATTACATATTAATACTCTATTGCTGGAGTTGCCCCTATAAAGCCCTTCTCATTTGTTTCATTCATCAGCATTTTTCCATAAAGTCAGAATCACACAATGTTCTATTCTATGTCCTTATTCTTTAATTCCTTTTCATAGTTTTTAGGCCCTTCTGACCCAGAATACAATCTAAAATTGTTTTTTTACCTTTTTGTAAGTCTCTTTCAAACTTAGTTCAGGGTAAGATAAATGAGGATACTAATAAATTGTTATTGATTAACTAAAGAAATGAAGGCAAATATTTAGCAGTAAAGATTTCTTAACATAAATGCATCAGTATACATTTTATTTGTATGCATTTAATCAGTTAATCCTCTGTATTATGGATCACTTTTAATTATTTTAGGAGCTTAATAAAATGTATCTTTCACAACTCAGGCATGTCTTATAGTTTCAGAAGATACTGCTGATACTTCCTATAAATATACTATAGTATGAACGTATATTCTTTTAACTTTTTGGTGCTGGGGGTTTAACCCAGGGGGCCTCACACATTCAAGTGTATGTTCTTTATACATTCTCATAAAGTAATGCTTCCTGAGAGTTGTTACATAATTGCTTCTATTGTGAGGCCATAAGCAAAAGAATTTTGGCAAAATAATTTAGAGACTGCTAAAGGTCACTACTCTGTATGTTTCATCTTTTATTCTTGCTTTCTACAGCACTGACTTTCAACATGCTCTCTGTGGAACAGATTTAGCCAGCTCAATACAGAGTATGCAGCTTACTTAATATTTCTGGCTGTAAATCTTATTTGCTTACTTATATTAACTCCATAATCAACAGGACCTGAACATCTGTTCCTCTCTGCTGTTGTTTAACTGGCATTTCCAGGTTCCCTGCTAACAGGCTTAGGTCAGTTAATATCATTGAAATTGAATATGAAAATAAACCTAGTCTGTGTAGGTAGAATTCCTTTGAAATCATGGCATTATTCTGGGAAAAAAATAAATATGAAAAAGCTTGATTCACATGTGAATCACATGCAATACCAAACTAAACATTTTCTCAATTCCCCACTCTAAACAGTAAACAATTCATATTGCCTGTGTACAGATGTAAGTATCTTGTAAAAATGACACAGTCCATCCCTGATCTAAACCCAGGAATTGAAACCATGCCAGATCTGCCTAAAAAGAAAATCTGAGGACACATAATTACAGTATTTTAAACATATATAAATCAACAAAAAAATAAGAAAAAATATATAACCAAATAAAAAGCCAAAGCAAAGTATAAAAAACTTGCCATTAGCAAAGCATCATGTCCACCACCATGTAACTTTCCTGACCCCACGAGCGTAAGCTGCTAAAGGACACAAGGACTGCTTGCTTTCTGCTTTATTCTTTCAAGTTCTTATAATGAAGAGACTTTGCACATAGATGAAATAAATCATAAGTGCCAATGATTAAATATTTAACATAACAATCAATAAATAGGTAATCAGAAGAAAAAAGTTTGATAGTGAAGCAAATATTTTATGTTCACAGCAGGAAAGCTAATTCTGAAGGAATTTAGGAAGCAATAAAACAAACATAAAACCAAAATGTTGGTCTTGATGGCCATAATTCAACCTTTATTTGATGATTCTTCAGTTACCATAGAACTTTATTAGGAAAATCATTAAATTATATCATCAGCGCTGTATGAATATAGATTAACATGTTAATATAGATTTAGGCAACAAAATATAAAATATTTATGATCTTATGAGAATAAGATTTTTGGCCTATTAAAAGCTAACTTTAAAAGTTTCTAATGAAAAAATGGCTTGTAAAGAAATCTTTGTAACAAATCTCCCTAAATGTTTTCCTATAATTCAAAATGTATAAAGTAATCCTTCCTCTCCTCACAATAGATACAAAAGATCAGCCATCAAAGCACCAAAACTTTCTCCCAACACGCTACTGGGGGGAAAAGTGAGAAATTGAAATCTTATTTCATACCAACTTACTCTGACTTTTGGCAAGACTCTTCGAAGCGTCTCAGTAGGATTCTGTCGCATCAAAACTGGAAGATTTGCAATCACACTTGTTCCTTGAATATCTTGACCAGCACTTACAAAGAAAACACCAATGTTAAATTTATAATTACAAGCTGACTTCTTGATTTACAATTATAAAAAGAATAGATTCATTTGAAAAATGACTGCTTTTAATGACTTCCTAAAGTTATAAACACATCATTGAAATTTAAAAATAACATCAGAAATAAAATTTCATTAAGCAAATGTTATACTAAATACATGAAGATCTTAATTATGATTGTACTAAAGTAATATTCTGTTTATACACATTTTAAGTCTTAAAGTCTTGAGTCTATTATTAAAATTCACTTTAAAATTCTACCTCCTTTTTTCCCTGCCAATTGACAGTACTTTATAAAAATACATATGCAAATGATAAAAATTTATTTTGGTAAAATAATAATCATAGGAACAAGAAGTGACAGGCAATAAAATCAACTATAGCAAATACGCAACTTTCTTTTATAGTGTAATAAAATTACTTGTTCACACTAGAATGGCTCCATGAGTTCCTAAAAACTTCTTAAAGATACACTTAATATTCTTAATGGTTAGCAAGGTCTGATTATACAATACCTTTTTGACATAACATTCATTAAGGTTTTACCAAAATAATCAATGTGATACTCTAGTGGCCTAAATGCATTCAAAAAATGTTGATCTTCTGAAAAACCATTTCTATGAACTGTAAAAAAAATTTGTTTTTAAGATACCACCTAAGTGACAAATGTTCTGCAAGTACTTGAAATGTTTATCAAACAGATGTTAGTAAATGGCCTCAGAGGGAAATTCTACCCATCCTGAACTAGCAGCAATTTAAATATTAGTTATTAATGATACAACATTCACTTATTTAAAAGTTTTTCATTGTTGTTGTTGTTGTTTACTTCTCTTGAAAAGCAACTTGTAGTTATCAGAGGTACATAAGACTTTTAACACATGATTTTAAAAATAGTTTCTTAATATGTTTCTGGTTCAGAGTTTTACAAAATCTGTTTATAAGAAATATGCTCTGATTCTAAATGAAGCCACCCTGCTGCGAAGAAGTCTTTTTCCCTATTGCAATATGATAAGCTGTGAAATATAGGACACCACAATCTTTTCACTGTTCTTGGCATTTTCTAAGAAAATATTTTAATTAGCAAAATTAAGAAGGAAAAAGAAAAGGCACAAAATTGGGAACTATACCAACATGGGGAGAGGACCAAAAAAGGGAACTTGAAGTGGCATGTAAAAATGCTACTTGTAGTAGTTCAAATTATGGCCCCCTAAAAGATATGTCTACTCCTAATCCTGGAGCCTATGAATGTTTTCTTAATTTTAGAAATGATCTTGAAATGAAGAGATCATCCTGGATTATATGGGTCAGCCCTAAATTCAATAACACAAGTACCCTTAAAAGAGTCAAAGGAACTATGCACGGCCCTGGATTCAATCCCCAAAACCACAAAACAAAAAGTCACTCAGAAAAGAACACAGAAAAGGGGAATGGAGTCTGATCACAACCTAGAGATGGGAGGGATGGAGCCACATGTCAGGGATGCTGACATCCACCAGGAACTAGGGAGGCCAAGGGCCTCTCTCCAAGGGCTCCGTTGATTTCTTAATTTCAGACTTGTCCAGAGAATTATGAGGAAATACATTCTGTTGTTTTAGTCTACCCAGTCTGTGATAATTTGTTACAGTAATCACAGGAATTAAATACACTACTAAAAAACTAAAAGAGAAGTATCTGGAAAAAAATTATTCAATATTAACAATACCTGACCCAAGGTGCAGGTTTAGTAAATATCTCTTGAAAAAATGGGTAAATAGATGGCTAACTGGATAAAGAGATATCAGAAATATTTAATATTGAATATTCAGTAAATTCTATTCACTATCTTCTAAATAGAAAAAAAGGAACATGATCTTTAATGCATTGTAAATGTGAAGATGAAACATTTCATAGGAAGAACAAGAAGGAAAACAAAATGAAGAAGAAATCATAAACATAAAGTGAACTGCAACAAAAACTAAAATGGCAGATTTTAGCTATAAAACATCAAAAATTAATTCAATATAAATGGGCTAAACACATACATAAAAGGCAGGCTATTGGTAAGCAGATGTTAAAACATGACTCAAAACAATATGCAGCCATATAAGAAGCTCATTTCAAATAATATCAGCAAGTAAAGAATAAAAAATGATACATTATAGAAATGTGACTCAAAAGAAAGGAGGAGTGGCTATATCAATAGCACATAAAGAAATCCTTTGAAACAAGAAAACCACCAGGAACAGACAGGACCAAGACATAATAATAGAGACAATCCACCAAGAGACATAGCAGTCCTAAAGGTCGATACGCCAAGGAGGGTGGCAAAAAGTGATGGAATAGGAAGGAGGAACAGTCAAAATAAGCAAGCACAGGTGGAGATTTTAACAATCATCTCTCTGTATAAGAAAAACTATACAAAAAATCTGCAAGGACACATAAGGACTCAATAATCCCACCAACCAACAAGACCTAAGAGACATTAATGGAACACCTAACAACAGAATACACATTCCATTTAAAAATCCAAAGAATATATATCAAGAAAAAACACATTCTAGACTATAAAACAAACTTAAAACTGATTTTAAAAATTAGAGTCATGTAGTCTTCTCTCCAATAAAATCAAACTAGAAATCAATAACAGAAAGATAACATAAAAATCTTGGAAATGAAAAAACACACTTCTACATGTTCCAAGAGGGTTAAAGAAGGAGTCTCAAGGGAAATTTTTTAAAATGTTGAAGTGAATTAGAATGAAAATAGAACATATAAAAATTTGTGGGATACAGCCAATGCAGTGCCAAGAAGGAAATTTATAGCACTAAGTTCGTACATTATAGAACAGGAGAAATCTCATATCAACAGCCCTTGCTGTTCTGCCAAAAAAAAACAAATGGTAAATAAACAGATAAAAGATGCTCAACAAAATTTAATAGGGGGATTCAAATCACAATCAAAATAAGGTACCACAGCACATCCATGAGAATAAATACAATTGTAAAGACTAAATATATTAAATGCTGGCAAGGACAATGAGAAACTAGCTCTCTCATACACTACTAATGAAGAAAAAAGTGTGACAATTTCTTAAAAGATTACATGTACACCTACCTACCAAACAACCCAGACATTCCACTCTTAGATATTACCCAAGGGAAAGGAAAGCATATATCCACATGAACACCTGAACACCAAACACTCATAGCAGCTTTGCTTATAATAGACAAAAACTGCAAACAACCCAAATGTTTACTAGCAAGTGGACAGTTGATGAAATTCTAAAAACTCCTTACGATGGAATGCTACCAGCAATAAAAAGGAATTAGCTATTTATACACAAAAAACGTGAATAAATTTTAAATAATTACAATGAATGAAAGAAGCTGTACTAAAAAGAATACATACTACTGTATGATTCATTTGTGTACAATTACAGAAATTGAAACTGCTGCCCAAACATTGAGAGTCACCATGGTAGAAGCATTGCCAAAAAGAAAAAAGAAAAAGAAAGAAAGAAAGAAGAGTCTGAGTCAGGCACAGTGGCGCAAGCCTGTAATCCCAGCACTTAGGGAGGCTGAGACAGGAGAATGGTGAGTTCAAAGCCAGCCTCAGCAATGGTGAGGCACTAAGCAACTCAGTGAGACCCTGTCTCTACATAAAACACAAAATAGGGCTGGGGATGTGGCTCAGTGGTCGAGTACCCCTGAGTTCAATCCCTGGTACCCAAAAAAAAAAAAAAAAAGAAAGAAAAAAAAGAAGAAGAAAGAAGAGCCTGAGGAACCACTTCAGTTTTAGGCTATATGAATAAAGTGAACCAAGTGCACGGCAGCAGTTTGCCCAAATAAAGTAGAAGGTCCATCTGGTACTGGACAGTACTGCTCACTGCTTCTGTTAGTCCCAGCAATATGGCTTGTCTTCATAATAATGATGTCAAATCATAGCAAAGAAAACCAGAGAGTCAGGTGCAGTGTGCATGCCCGTAATCCCAGCAGCTCAGGAGGTTGAGGCAGGAGGATCTCAAGCTCAAAGCAAGTCTCAGCAACTCAGCAAGACCCTGTTTCTAAATAAAATGTAAAAAAGGGCTGAGGATGTGGTTCAGTGGTAAAGCACCCCTGGGTTCATTCTCTGGTACCCAAAAAAGAAAAAAAAAAAAAAACATCAGCAGAGGTAGAACCACCTGTAGTCTACTTAAATGCCCAGTAGTGGAAAGTGTGATGCAGTTTGGGAGAGGGGCTATATATCACTCAAAAGAGACACTCAGAAGAGTAACTTGGCTGTGCAATGAAGTGGGTACGAAACTTGGAAACCTGAGAATTCCTTGGGGCTGTGAACATGCTGTTATCTCTTGCTGACTTTGATCATAGTCCACATAAAGAAACCACATGTGTGGTTAGCATGTATCTATGCTACCACCACTGAACGGAAGGAGCCCAATAAATAATCAAATAGAGGCGTCAAGCATAAAATATATTACTATTTGATATGGCATGCACAATTTTCAAACAAATGTTTAATCAATGTTATACTTCTTTTTAAACAGCAAGCTTCAAAGACTTCAAAACCTACAACTTCCAACTGGAAAGGCAGGCTCCAGGAACCTGCACCCTGAGCTGTACCCTGAGCTGCTCCTGTTAGCCCCAGCTGCACTGCTCTTTGGGACAAGCTCCTCTTCTAGGATACTCACTCAGAAATGAAAAGGACACAAGCCCACTCAGCAAACCATCCTTCTAAAACCAAAAAGAACTGGGTTAGTCATCATCTGAACACTGGCTAAAAAGGGAAGAGAGAAAAAATGAAATTAATTAAATAAATGAATTTAGGACAGCTATCTTTTAAATTCTAAATTAGTGTTACTAATTATTTAATTCCCAGTGGGAGATGCACCTATTTTAAAGATCCATTTATAGTAATATATTAAACCAATGAAAAACAAGTCAGTGCACTCAAGCATTCTTTGATATAATAATTTTTTTAAAAGTTTAGCAGTCTTTATTGTCATAGCTTCTGCCACTGTCATAGTAAACATCATTCAGGAGAATGACTAACGCTAATTTTAGACCTCCTGTAATCCAAGGATGTTTGCCTAAATCATATCTTCCCCTTGCCCAGCACAGTAGCACATAATAAGAACTTCATAAATAGTTACCAATTTAAGACTATTTATCTCCACTCCACGTCAGCAGCCCACCCCTCCTGTCAGAGGGAAAATACTATGACCTGGAAATGCTCCATCTCTAGAGTCTAATCTTGCTTGTTGGCCATGAACTCTCATCTTTCCATTTTTCATTGCTAAGCCCAGTTTTCTCCCTCATCTTATTTCCATTCCCTCAATTCCTTCCTCTTCTCTAGGTTCTAACTTCCTCCTAGCTTCACTTTCTTCTGTGCCAACCTTAACCTCACCATTACTTCAGCTGACTCTAACCAACAACCTTGCTTCTTCGATTCTTCTCCTCCTAATAACAAGAAAAACAGAGTATCCAATAAACTGTCAGGCATTGTGCTAATAAACACCTCACTTGTGTACATCTTAATTCTCACAAAAATCTTATAAAGTGGGTAGATACTACTATTGGCTCCATTTTATTTTACCTTTAGAAAGATAAAGGAACTTGCCCTAAGTTATCCAGCCTGCACAACTCCAAAACCCATGCTACCAACATTACTGTCTTCCTTCCAAACTGTGCATCCAGTCAACCAAGACATCCACCTGCTCTTTACATCCTCCTCCTGCTCCTCCTAAGCTATGTGACACTACTAGAGAAAATTGTACAATTGTGCTGCTTAATGCTTTTAAAAACAAGGTTACAACAAAAAAGGCAGTCTCTAATGTCAGAAAGAAACACAAAATAACCAATTTGCAGCAATCAAGAATGGGACCAGAAATCCTTAATATATGATACTGCCTAAAGCACTTTCAGAAACATTATCTTGGGTCACAGATAAGCAAATAACTTATTTTTCAATAATAGGGCCCAAGGAAGGGTAGAAGAAAAATTAACATTAAAGGGCCTACTATGTGCCAGACAAGGCACTAAGCAATTTTTCTCATTAATCTTTATATATATATGAGCATGTACTTTTTATCCTTACTTTACAGCTGTGGAAACTCAAGCCCAGAAAAATAATGCAATTCACCCCAGGTCACTCAACTAGTGAAGATAGAGCTAGTATTCTATCCTGTGAGTCCTAAATCCATAGCTGACAGACATGATACCACCTCTGATCACAGTCTCATCAAAAGAAGTAGCTTAACTGTCAGCCTGTTCACAAGGTTCTCTAAACTGACAATTTTGAAAGAGTTATCACATAATTCATTTGATAACATTCATGCTACAATAAATGTCTTTACTAGTAATTTCTGCTATATATCCTCTGCTATCACAATGCCACATCAACAGAGTATGCAGAAGTTTCACATCATTTTGAAGAGACAAAGTCCAGCTATACAAAGAGCACTGGCTGCTGAGCTCACAACAGTATACAGGTGAGCACAACTGTCACCTGTCTCAATGGAATAAACTTATTAAGGTGCAAGCACACCAGAGACATTAATAAATATCTTCCTATTTTTTGTTACTTATTTTGGATTTTTTCTGTATTACACTTAAACATTAACAAGATTATATTTGCTGTTAACTTTTACATGTTTTAACTTTATTAGACAAAGAATGATAATTATTGTTAAGTTTTAGTTTCAGTTATATGCACACAAACATGAATGTGTATCTTCCAGTTCACAATTTAAAATGTATTCCTTACTATGGGTCAAAGTTTAAAAAAAAAAGTTGAACAAGCACTGCTCTGCTTTTGCAGAAGAGGGAAAAATACCAAGGTCTGTCCTAAATATAATGAGCTATAGCAGGAATATTGTAAAGTATACATTTAGGAATAATTACATAAACTTGAGAGGTTTCTGGAAACACTAGAAGCTCCTCCCTACTATGGTTTTTAACCAATTGTTTCTATTTTCCCACTAACATGCAGTGGTAAAAATCCCTTTAAAAACACTTCTTAAAAACATATAAATAGGGGCTGGGATTGTAGCTCAGCGGTAGAGCGCTTGCCTCGCATGCGTGAGGCCCTGGGTTCGATCCTCAGCACCACATACAAACCAATAAAATAAAGACATTGTGTCCATCTATTTAAAACAAAAAACAAAAAAAACATATAAATATGTTATGACATAGCAGGACAAAGAGTCTAACTAAGGAGATGTGCCACCAACCCAGGAAGAGAAACTCAGAAGGGAAATTAGTTACCAACAATTATAAAGAGATAAAAGTGGGCTCAAATTCCCAGCACCTCCAGAAAGAAGGGATGATAAACATCTATCACTTTAAGGGGAAGAGACCCTATAGAAAACAGGAGACATTGATAGGTTCAACCATTCAGGAAGTACTTAAATGATTCTGGATTCTCCAACCCAATCTAATAATGCTTTATGCTTGCACAGAATTTGTTGGCAATAAATATTGACTGAATACTTAAGAGTACTGAGAAGAAAAGAAAGAATACACAATTACTCCCAGGTTTCCCTCCAGAATGAATTAGAAGATGGTCAAGTCTCAATCAAGCAGAGGCATATTTAGATAAAAAGTGATGAATTCAGTTTCGGGCACACTGAATTTGAAAAGCCAGCGGGACATTCTGGTGGAGACACCTTGGTGGAAAAACTGGTCAGGCTGCCAACAAGTCCAAAGTCTAGGAGAAACAGTCAAGGCCACAGTCACAGATTCAGAAGTCGTGGCATGGACACAATGATTGGAATCTGGAGTGGACAGTATGACCCAGGAAAGAGTCCCAAATAACACATAATGGTTCCTGTATGCTTCTCTGACCGATATTACTGTAAATGAGGCACTGATTCAGAAGAATTGTAATGCAAACAAATCAATTATAATATTTAAAAGCTCATCAGTCGACCAAAAATCAATCTGTAAAAGCTACTGTGAAATAATGATCCCTTTTCTCTAATGCTAAGGACAAATGAAATAGTATACAGTGTGAACTGGAGTTAAAGAGGACTTCAGAAATCAACCCACATTCTTCACACTGTGAAAGTGAAGAGGCCAAGGCTGACAGAGGAGGAGCTTGTGCAAGGTCAATCAGTTAGTTTCTGTCAGGGTCAAAACATCATCTCCACAATGCAAGAGACTGATGTTTAAAAACTATCTGACCTATGAGAGTTTTCATGGTTCCTAAATAACTATTCATTTAAATTAATTTCACACATGTATATTTTCTTCTTTAAAAGAAAGTCAGTTTTCTCCCTGATGTCCCCTATAAATAAGAACTATTTTAGACAGCCAATTATTTCTTTTAGCTATATATGAATTACCAGTTCTCTAGTTATCCTAAAAGAAAAACAAATGTTTTTCAGCTTTACTCAAGTATAGTTGACAAATAAAAATTGTGTATATTCAAGGTGTACAACATAATGGGGGTTTTTTCTCCTTTTATTATAAATTGATAAATTGTAATTGCATATATTTATGTGGTACAAAGTGATCATAATAATTTGACAAATATTTACATTGTGAAGTGTAACAAGTATTACCAGAATCAATCCACCACCTCACATACTTATCTTTTGGGTGGTAAGAATATAGTAACACACTGCATAAAGACATTTTGGTCAATAATGGACCAGATATGTGATGGAGGTCCCATGTATACTGCCTATCACAGTATATATTTTAGTTTATGTAGGTACATTCCAAGAGGTTCACACAATGGAGTCCCCTAATGATAAAGTCTCAGAATGTGTCCCTGTCATTAAGCAATATGTGACTGTACTTATGATCTACTCTTGTAGCAAATTTCAAATATATAAATTGTCTAAGCAAATATAATTGTTATTAATATCATATGTAATTCAATGAATGAATAATTCATGTAAGTTTTCTATATGGCTCTCTATATATACATATACATGCATATGTATTTTTAAAGTAAAATATGTATTTTAGTCAACTTTTTTGCTGCTGTGACCAAAAGACCTGACAAGAACAATTAGAGGAGAAAAAGTTTATATGGGGGTGGAGGGCTCAAGGTTTCAGAGTCGAGGTCCATGGAGGGCTGGCTCCATTCTTCAGGGCCAGAGCTAAGGCAGAGAACATCAGGGCAAAAGTGTGTGGTGAAAGAAAGCAGCTGGGGACATGGCACCAGGAAGCAGAGAGAGACTAAGCTCAGCTCACAAAATATACACCCCAAAGGCACACCCCCAGGGACCCCTCTCCTCCAGCCACAACCTGTCTCAGTCACCACTCAGTTAATCCCTATCATGGGATTAACACACAGATTAGGTTAAGGCTCTCGTAACCCAGTCTTTCCACCTCTACACTTTCTTGCATTGTTGCACACAAGAGCTTTCAAGGGACACCTAATCTCTAAATTATAACAATATGTATATCCCTAAATGTCAAGATTTTTATATGTAATTTTTATATGTAATCCACATGCTACTTATGTGGGAATCATGAAGAAACTAGAGGATATAACAGGATTTTTAATATCAAAATAGATATTAATACAAAATAGAATTTGACAAAGTGACAAGTCATTCTATTCTTACACATTGTCAACCTGAACAAAATGAAGATTTAAAGCAGCACATGTTAAAATGGTCAAAAAAAACAACCCATTCTGAACTTGATTTTTTAAAAATACTAGTCAAAATTATCAGAACTGACTAGCATATTTTGAGCGCTTTTTTTAAAATATTTTTTTAGTTGTTGATAGATCTTTATTTTATTCAATTATTATTTATATGTGGTGCTGAGGATCGAACCCAGTGCCTCCCTCACACATGCTAGGCAAGTGCTCTACCACTGAGCTACAGGCCCAGCCTTCTTTTTTTTTAACTAGGTAGTAAATATTTTTGAAGTAGTAGGGAAATGCATTAACCACTCAAGATAAGTTCATAACTGGGATGAGCACCAAGTTTCATTTACAAAGTCACCACACAATGAAGAATCTTAACAGCTTGGCTAATAAACCTCCCTCACTTCATTGACAGAACAAAGAGAAGCTAGATTATGTCTCCAAGATCATACAGCTGGTCAGTGGCTGTGCTCCATGTTTCTTAGCAACAAAGATTAAAAGGAAAACACAAGTTATACATCTATGGCTGCTTAACAAAAAGAAACAAAATTAGCCTAGAGACCAAATTGTGGGTTTTTTGTTGAATGATCAGAGACTAGAGGTAAACTAATAAAATGTATGCTATTTTGGAACATTAAGAAATATTTTCCTGAAAACGGAGACTTCCGGCAAGATGGCGGCTTAGAGGGACGCAGCTACCAGTCTCCCCAAACCAAAGACCAGAAACTGCGGTACAACCTTCTCCCACCAGGCTTTTGGACAG
>CM053401.1:9393910-9622223 GCA_028644305.1 Xerus rutilus
TTCCTTACTAGAGTTTTTGACATGTGTATCTTTATTTGGTAGTTGATCAGAAAGTATAATTTTAAAATTTGTTTTCTTTTCATATGTAATGAGAGTGAACACAGTATATAAATTACTTCATAGATTTTTAACATCTTCCTCACTTATACTTTATGAATATAAAAATAATGTTTTATTTTCTGCTTTGCTGAAAAAAAAAATATTTTCTGAATAACTTATAGAGTGTATTATGTAAATCATGGTACATTATTAGTATATTGTGTTATATGAAAAATTAAAATTTTTGAGATAAAAAAATAAAATAAAATAAAATAAAATAAAATAAAATTTAAAAAAAAGAAATATTTTCCTGAAAACGAAAAAACAAAGGAAGTCACATTTATTTGTCCACTAGTATGCCAAAAGAAGACATATATGTTTTCCAAAGTAAAACCATTGGGCTAGGGTGCAGCTGAATGGTACAGCATTCATCCAGCATGCACAAGTCCCTGCAGGGGAGTGAAGATTTTGAAGACCACCATCTCTAAGCAGGTTCCTGCTAAACAAGTACTTGAAAATCATCTTGACTAAATAAATGTTTATTTTTAATGTATGTATCAGAAAACTTGTGAGCATTACTATTTTGTAAAGGAAAGATTTAATCTGCTTTACTATCACAGATGAGAACAGGAAAAAGATCAGATACTCCCAGGTTTTTTGCCTCTGACATTACATAGATGGTGCCATTATCTGATAAGAAAGCAACCCACATTTGAGTGGGCTGAACTGAAGGAAATGGAGCTAGCGATACAGGTATCTGAGAAAAAGCACCAAAAGCAGAGGGAACATCAAGTGCAAAAGGCCCGAGGCACGTGTGTCCTTGGTGTCTTTGGGGAACAGCAAGGATAGCGGAGTATAAACTAAGGGAGGGAGGGAACAGCAGGAAATGAAATCAGAGCAATAATGGAGGAGGAAGAGATCAAAGAAATCAGATAGAGCACACTCTCAGATCTTTATCCAACTAGCTACAGAAATCTAAAACAAGGAAGAAATCTTATAGGAAATAAAATATGTACTGTTTTCAAATAAATGAAAATGAAGATACAACATACCAAATTTGGGGAAAGCAGCTAAAGCAGGCTTAGAGGGAATGTAAAGCATTCAATGCATGTAATTAGAAAATCTAGAATAAATAACCAAAGTTTCCACCTTAAGAAACAGTGGAAGAAAAAGAAGTAAATGCAAAGTAAGAAGAAATAAGAAAATGACAAAGTTTAGAGCAAAAAATAACAGAACTGAAAACAGAAAAGCATTAGAAAAAATTAATGATATCAAAAGCTGGTTCTTCCAAAAGATCAAAAAAATTGATAAACCTCTAGCTATGCTAACCAAGACTAAAAGCAAGAAGACACAAATTATTAATATCAGGAATCAAACAAAAGACATCACTGCTGATATCGTAAACATTTAAAGGATAAAAAGGGAACCCTAGCATAGCATAACTCAACGCCCACAACTTACTTCATCTTAGATTGCTCAGATGAAATAGAGTAAGGCCTCCCTTACTACCAAACTACCAAAACTCAGGTGAAAAGGAAGAAACAGCCCAAATAGCCCTGCATCTATTAAAGGAATTGAATTTTGTGCCAAAAACCTCTGAACAAAGAAAATCCAAGACCCAGATAATGTAATTGGTGAAATTTACCTAACATTTAAGGTAGAAATAACATCAATTCTACACAAGTTCCCCCACATACTAGGAGACTTTTCAAGTCATGTGATGAGCATTTTACACTAAAACCAAAACTAGGCAAAGATAATCACAAGAAAATGCAACAAAGCCAACAGACCAATACCCCTCATTAACACAGATTAAAAATCTTGTCAGGCTCTTTTACACACTTAACACACACGTGCCTCGGGCCTTTTGCACTTGCTGTTCCCTCTGCTTCTAGTGCTTTTTCTCAGATACCTGCATCTCTAACTCCATTTCCTTCAGTTCTTTACTCAAATGTGGGTAGCTTCCTATCTCAGATAATGGCACCAGCTAAGTAATGTCACAGGCTAAACTCCTGGGACTATCTGATATTTTCACATCATGATTAAGTAGGACCATCCATCCATATGTATAAATCATTACCCTCCTCATCAGAGCCAAAGGAGAGGTATTCTCTCCCCAACAGGCTATCTGTGAGTCCTTCCCTCCTCAAGATCATCTTCTTTATTTTTTTTATTTTTTTATTTTATTTTGTTTGTTTTTTTGTTCGTTTGTTTTTGGTACCAGGGATTGAACTCAGGGGCACTCAACCACTGAGTCACATCCCCAGCCCTATTTTGTGTTTTATGTAGAGACAGGGTCTCACTGAGTTGCGATTCTCCTGTCTCAGCCTCCCAAAGTGCTGGAATTACAAGCATGAGCCACTGTGCCCGGCTAAGACCATCTTCTTTTCAAAAAGAGTTCACAGCTATATTTTCAAGCAAATACTGCTTATAAACACTACCAAAAAAACTTATAACCTTACTGTCAAGTAAATTCAGTTTATAAACATTACCAAGAGAACTTACCAAATGAGACTTCTCAGTCTCATTTTTCATAATTAAATATATAAGCATTTTTATGGTAACCATGGAACTCATTCTGCCAAAAACATTTTCAAGCAAAATCTACAATGTACGAAACTCTTTAAAGAAAAGAAATATTAACTCCAATTTTATTTTCAGTTCTGCAAAATGAAAAATTTGGGTTTGATTATATTATTGCACCTGGTCCTTAAAAAAACACAGGCAATTTCTGAATTATAAATATCTACCTTACACAGGACCCTTCTTAAAAAGGCTCTGAAACTATCCAAGCAGTTTCTGTCCTGCAGACATCTCCATCAGTACTACCTAAAGATAAGAAACTAAGGTTCAACTTTTTCCTCATCTTCTTTCTTAGAACTAAGCATACCCTGCTGAATCAAGAAGAAATCTTAAATTCCATCAGGCTCAGCCCATCATTTTGCCCACCAATGGGAGAAACGAGAGAATGGTAGTGTTAGGTAGGAGACTGGACATGGGGAAGGGACCATCCTTTAGGGCTCTCAGCCCCCCACCCAACACTCCACCTGAAGCCCCTTCCTCTAAGGGAAAACTGGGTCATTCTATTGTTAAAGGGAAGAAGCTAGACCATCACCAGGGAATTCAAGCCCCTAAAGGTAAAGTCCCCAATCTAGGGCATACTCAATAGCCTGAGGGACTGACCAAAAGTTAACATGTTGCTAGTTAACATATCTTAGCATTGCAATTTGCTCCTCCTCTGCACACTTTCTGGGTAAAAGGGGGGGGGCAGGGACACTCATGGGTAGTAGAGAAGAAATTATGTCAAATTCAGCTGTCAATCAAGTTGTCAATCAACCCCAAATCCACCCTGGGTGAAGGGGAAGAACTAGCACAGCCCAGCAAAAGGGAGCTCTCTATGCAGACAGGCTCTCCAGCTCCTGGCATGGACCCACTCTACTCTCCCATGAGTTTACTGTCACTTTCAGTGTAACTCTGCTTTGCCTGCCAATCTCTGGCATCTAGTTCAATTCTCTGCTTGAGATGCCAAGAACCTGAACCTGGGACCCATTGGAGACCACTGCCAGTGCACCAGTAACAGTATCTAAGGAAAATCAGTGAACTAGAATTGTTATCATAGATGTAGAAGTCATATACCCTGATTTTTACAATAACAAACTGGCCCTTGCTATTATACACTAAAGTCATGTGAGGGGTAAAAATATCAACCCCTACTTATAGCATATGCAAAACTCAACTGGAAATGGATCACAGATCTAAGTAAGATCTAAAATATGAAAACTTCTGGGCTGGGATTGTGGCTCAGTGGTAGAGCGCTTGCCTCGCATGTGTGAGGCACTGGGTTCGATCCTCAGCACCACATAAAAATAAATCAATAAAGATATTGTGTCTACCTACAACTAAAAAATATTTTAAAAATTTAAAAAAAATAAAATAAAATAAAATATGAAAACTTCTAAAAGAAAACAGGAAAAAAAATCTTGGTGACCTAAGGTTGGGCCGAGATTTCTTAAATACAATAAAGTACCATAAAGGAAAACAACCAATAAATTAGATTTTGTCAAAATTAAAGACCTTGGGCTGGGGCTGTAGCTCAGTGGTAGAGCACTTGCCTAGCATGCGTGAGGCACTGGGTTCGATCCTCAGCACCACATACAAACAATAAATGAATAAAATAAAGATCCATCAACAACTAAATATATATATAGATATATATATATATAAATTAAAGACCTTAGCCAGGAATGATAGCACATGCCTATAATCCCAGCAGCTTGGGAAGCTGAGGCAGGAGGATCACAAGTTCAAAGCCAGCCTCAGTAACTTAGTGAGGCCCTAAGCAAGTTAGCAAAACCCTGTCTCTAAATAGAAATTTACAAAAGCAAATTGAAAAAAAAATTGAAGATTTTTAAAATTCAAAAGACACACCTAGAAGAATTAAAAGGCATGCCACCAACCAGAAGAAAATTTTGCAAAGTATATCCCAAGGTAGGCAAAAGATCTGAACAGATACATCACCAAACAAGATATATGGCTGCCTCGTAAACATACATGAGTATGTTATAACCTCCCCTGATTAGTATGGGAATCCAAATTATAAATATTACATACCCACTAGAGTAGCTTACCTAAAATGCCATGTGTTAATGAGCAGATGGAGCAACCTGAACTCTCAGACACTACTGGTAGAAATGTAAAATGGTATAATCACTCTGGAAACAGTTTAGCTATTTTAATTTCATTTTTAATTTTTTTTCAAAACTGGAAATTGAACCCAAAGCTTGGCACATGCTAGGAAAACACTGAGATACATCACCAGCCCTTTTTTTATTTTATTTTGACATAAGGTCTCACGAAGTTGCCCACGCTGTCCTTGATCTTGCGATCCTTCTGCATTGGCCTCCCCAACTGCTTAGCTATTTCTTAAAAGTATAAACATGTATCTATTCCACCACATAATCACTGGCACTACATAACCCTTGTACCCTGTTTTTCAGTCCAAAAATTGGTTTATAATCTTTCATCATGTAATTGTCACATGGTATAATTAAAAGGTAAAAAGAGCAGCTGTGTATTCATCAACAGCATATGGACGCACTGTGAGCCTGGAGCCTAGAACTCAGCGCAGGCAATGCCAATATAATTCCAAAAGCCAACTTGCATGGTTTGTTTGGAGCACTGCAGTACTAACTCATTTTATATGAGTGGTGCTGAGGATGTAGCATCAGATAACCAGCGCAGGATCTTCAGACATAAAATCTTCAGAATCTTCAGAAGATAAAATTTTGTAAATCATATTCTGCAAAACTGTAGTAAATTTTCTTAAATATTTCAACTATATTGCATAGATCAATAACAACTAATGTGTTAACTTTCTCTTTTCAGATGGAAAAATGTTGACTAAACTGTTATGAAGAAATAATGTGCATCAATTTGGACTATTCAATTTTAACACAAGTTCATGAGTATTTTGTGCATGCTAATCTTGCACCAAAGACAATTTAATAATAAATAATGGGGGGAGGGGTAACCAGGGACTGTGCCCAAGGGCATTAACACACTGAGCCACATCCCCAGCCCTTATTTATTTAATTATTTATTTACTTTGAGGCAGGGTCTCACTAAGTTGCTTAGGGCCTCGCTAAGTTGCTGAGGCTGGCTTTGAACTCACAATCCTCCTGCCTCAGTGTCCCTAACTGCTGGGATTACAGGCATGAGCCACTGTTCCCAGCTAATAATAAATGAGCTTTAAGTAATACCTGCACAATTTAAAAAAAAAAAAACAGCCATTTAAAAACACTGACATAAAATCTACAACAATTATGTGGTAAAATACAGTACCTACTACATGACCCAGCCATTTCACTTCTAGATGTTTAACAGTGAGGAAGGAAAAGCACTTATCCACACGAAGATTTGTAAATGAATGTTCAGAGCCATTTAGTTTGTAATAGCCAAAAACTGGAAATGACCCAAATGTCCATCACTCAACGAATGGAGGAACAAGATGTTACACCCATAAAATAGAAAGAATAATTATCAATAATTAGAAGAGTAAACTACTGGTACATGCAACATTATGGATGAACTTCAAAACATAATCATTATGTGAAATGAAAGAAGCTAGACAAAAAAATACTATAAAATTCTAGAAAGTGAAAACTAATTTATACAGCAGTCATTGTCTACAACTGGGAAGGGGCCCAGAAAAGAGTAAAAGAATGACAAAGAGATACAAACTTTCAGGACTGATGGAAATGATCCTTATCTGATTATAATGTTTTCACAGGTTTATATCTATGTAAATCTGCTTAAGTATGGGCAAATAATTAGATGTCAAGTATACCTCAACAAAGCCATTAAAAAGGAAAATAACTGCATTTCATCCTAAGGTACTTATCCAAGAGATATAAGAACAGTCTACAATCTAGAAAAGGTAAAATTGATCAGTAGGGACAAAAAGCAAATCAGTGGTTGCTTCAGGCCAGGGTAGGGGACTATCTACAAAAGGACACCAGTGGTTTTTTTAGGGGTGAAGAAATGTTCTATATTTTAACTTGAATGCTGGTCATATAAGCCATATCCATTTGTCAAAACTCAACAAACTGCACTTATTTTATTTAAATTATACTTTAGTAAAGTTATTTTCAAAAAATTAGAAGTGGGATTGGATGTCCCAACTTAGAAAACTTATCATGTAGAGAGAAAACTTTATAACTACATGAAGTTTCTGCATGGGGACTTTCCTCTATATCCAAAGTGAAATACATTCTGAACCGCAAACAGATGACTTAACCTAACAGTAGCAACTATCCTCTACCTAACACTTAACTCTGGACCGTGCCTTCTGCCCCCTGCTTACAAGTCCTCCTATCTTCTCAACAATTCTACAATGTAGGTATTAGTACTCCAACTTAGATAGGACACTTGGGCTCAGAGAAGATGAACAATTTACCCAAGGTCTGTCAAAGAAATCAGTGAGCCTCAGCCCCCAAGAATAAATATTTCCAACACAACATACTATCGCCTCTCAATGCCCAAAATACTTGCTAATTGGGGATGACCTCTATGCCACTGAAATTTAAGGAAAATGCACTTATTTCTTTAAACAAGCACTTCCTTGAATACAGCATCTATTAGCACAATGCCATTCATTCCCTGGAAGTGTCTAGCACCTAAGTATTCAATAAGCATTGTAAAGAACTATTATTTGCATTACGAGTCTTTTCCATTATTAAATCTCTGCACAAGTCTTTTCCTTCCATTATTAAATCTCTGCTTGGAAGGAAATAACATTATAGGGTACATCAGACAGAAAGGTCTAATTTCACAATTATTTCTGACCTGATTATTATATACCAGTAAGGACAGCGGTAGCTCTGAAGAACTAAACCTGAACACTTTCCCCATGCTTCCTACACCTGATGGCCAACATGGACCATGAAAGATATATAATAACCAAAATATCCAAGTTGAAGATATATAGATTTAAAAGGTCAGTGGACCTTATTTGATGGTTTAATTTCTTTCATGTAACCCTAATTCTAGGATAGCCATGACCACTTGGTACAGTTAACACTTTGATTCTTAATGTGAATCCTAAGAAATCATTATACAATTCAACTTAAGGCTGGGAGTCAATCAAAAGAACTCCAGCTTTTTACTGACAACAAATTAGCTATGATTTAGAATAAAGTTCAGTCTTCTTGTGTCTCACTTAACTACTTCCCAAGAGTGTTAGTATGAATTAGTTGTTCATGAAAATAAAGATACACATACACATATGCATACATTTAAATACACACATGATATAACTATATTGTACTTACATAACAACACATCCTTTATTCAAATCTGTATAATCACTCATTTTAATGGTTTTATTGTAGAAATGTATATTTTAAATAAGTAATCAAACATCTCTATTTACAGATGAAAATTCTGCTCAGCTCTCTTATAAACACACAATATTATCAAGCTCCAGGCCTTTCCAGTGGCATTATATGGGTCACTTTTACTTTGATGAAAATAGTCCACTTTTTATTTTTAAGCTTTTCCTACAGTTCCCATGAGAGTATTCTGCTTTCTACTGATGTACAAAGAGGGCCTTCTGAAACTTCAGCAAGTAGGAAAAAAGAAACAGATGCCTCCCATGGTTGTCCTCAGAACAAAAGACATGGAAAAGGAGACAGAAAACAATCCCCAAACCCTCTATATTCAGAAATCTAGTATTTTTCCAAAACAGGGGATTCTGAGTTTGCCAAGAACTGAAATAACTTAGCCTTAGCAATAATGAAAGACACGCCACTGAAATCCATTACATACATCTCTCAGCATGTGAAACAGTGGTCCCTCTGTCCAAGCAAAATGAAAATGAAGACACCTGCAATTTCTATGTAGAAAGGCAAGTCAGTTGTATGTCCTCTTCACAGAGGATGACAACTTGGGCAGTTTTTTAAAAAAAAAATAGGATCTCTTAAAATCATTAGAAGTACAGGGACTGGAGGTGGTACTTCTGGAAATGGATAAGGGACTCCAACACTCACTTTGTTTCTGCTTCTCAAAGATAATACACAAAAACGTCTCATCCTAAAAGACAGCCTTATAACCTAGAGATTTCTAGTCAACAGTCTAGCATAGTGAAAACACTAATTATAAAAGCTTATGAAAACTCCCTTTCTTATAGTAAAAGAGAAAAAAGTGACAATGTAAAAAAATCATGCACCAAAACCAAAAACTTCCAACGGCTATTAAGTAGGTAGTTCATTAATGATACATCAGAAAGTATGTCACTTTTGTTTCATAGAAAATATCTGCAGGGACCAGTCATAAACTACTGGTCGAAGTAGAAATTGGTAAAAGTATTTTGGGGGCTGGGATTGTGGCTTAGTGGTAGAGCGCTTGCCTCGCATGCGTGAGGCACTGGATTCGAAAATAATCAATTATTCCATGTAGCAATAAGGATAAATCTCTTTTGTTACATGTTGAGCAAAAGAAGCTAGGCACAAGAGTACAGACCACGGTTGCGAGTATACAGGGCTCAAAGTCAGGCAAACTAATCTATAGTGTCAGGTGTCAGGAGAGTAGCCACACTGTGCAGGGAGCTGGGGGACTGGAATAGGAGTACAAGGGAAGCTACTAGGTAAATACAATAGGTAATGTCTATTTCTTAATCTGGATATTAGTTACATGGATGTGTTCACTTTTGAAATTCAACAAGCGGTATATTTATGATTTGTGCACATTTCTGCATATACTCAAAGTCTACTTTTTAAAAACAGAAAATATATGTTCATGAGAGTAACTCTTTAACTGAAATTCCAAATTGCTCTTTTAAGTATATATAGAGAGGGGAAGAACAGACTAGACTATGAGGCCGAATTCACTGGAGTCAGGAAGGAACATGAGGGATGAAGCAAGGGTATTACAGAGCAAGCTTTGAGGAAAAGGGGCAGTGTCACTCCCAACAAGGTGCTGACAAGACTCATCCCATTAAGCAACTCTCTCCAACGTCTTGCCAGTGGCAGCTGCCACTCCCCTGCTGGCAGCTACCAGGATACACACTGTCTAGAATGTCCACAGACTTCCGCTCTCACTACTTAAGTTACAAATGAGTAAGTTGTGTTTGTTCCTCAACTAATTCTTCTCAACTTCACTCAAATTTCCAGTTACATAATTAAATTAAATATTCCCTAAATATATTAAATACAAAAAGTTATTTCTATGAAAACTAAGTTGAATGTTTTTTAAAAATTCAGTATGTTATCAGAGAAAACCATTCATAAGGAAGACGTTGTAAGACAAGCAAAAATTATAAAAACAGGACTGTGCTTTCAGACTGCTTCATAAGCGCCTTTAAACTCTCACTCCACTTTAGAGAAACCTGAACTTGGCATTGTAAATGCCATCTAGGGGTAAATTATGCAAGAAAGAGGATTCTGAACTGTAATCTCCAGAGCCACACTCAAAAGGAAAGGTCAAGGCTCTACATCAAAAAGATGAGCAAAAGAGTAGGAATTCATGTTTCACATTAAAATGAAATGCTGAGGATACATGTCATGTATATTATTCCCCACTTGAAACAATTTTTTTGGATTAACTAACCAACTATCCATCTCAGTTGTGAAGCATTCAAAGGGGGCTTCTTTTCTACATCACTAAGGAGAACCAGGCAGGCACTGCTGACACCTAAGACCACACACATATACACCCACACACTCTCTCTCACACTCTCAGCCCACACACACACACACTCACACCCCACACCTCACTGAAAACAGTACGAAAAGGCAGAAGGAATGAAAATAGAAATCAAGATCATAATGAAAACAAAAGAAATGTGAGGAAAGAGACAATTTTAAAACTGCACATACAAAAAATTTTTTATACAAATGTTTACTTTGAGATAGCAAGAGGGATAGGTATTTTTAAAGATAAAGCAATCAAAAGCTAAACACGTAGAAAGTTGCCCACTGGCATTCACTGGCTGCCTCAATGACGGCTCATCCAGGTCTTGGCCCCAGAGGGTCAGCAGAGTTCTCAGATGTAATGAGCCCTTACTCTAGTTTACAGCGCTGTTTATGTCCACTGATCTGGTGGCAGAAATCTCACTCTCCATATCACTAGGGGAAGCACTTATGCCTTTTTAAAAAAAAAAAAAAGGAAGAGAAAAACAGGAAAAAAATTTCTCAATTATAGACACTTTATCTGACTGACTGTGGGAGGAAAAGGGAAAAATGTTTGGAAAACTCACAGGATGAAGTGAAAAACATTTTAAAACTCACAAACAACTTTAAAAGTAAGCAACATAAAACATGGGTTAGGTACATTAATCAATCAACACATTTAATGCATAATATAAATGGCAAACACTGCTTAAGATAGGGTCATTTATAAGAAAATATAAAGTATAAAACAGGGTGACTTTACCATCACTCTGATAAAAATGCTTCATTACAACTTGTGAAGATTCTAGTTTTTGATAAATACTATTAGCAAAGGAAGTTAATGCATATCTATGACCAACTTCAGAACAAACTTTACTTGCCTATTATTTTATTAAATTATTGGAAGGAAATATTAGTACCATCATCCTCTTTAAGAGTTTGAAATTATACCTTGAACATCTAAGTGACAAAAAAAGCAGGGAAAGGAGACAGAAGGGAATTAACAACATTAATTGGGTACCCACTGTATGCCAAGGGCTCCACAATTAATACAACCACTCAGGGACTGAGGGATTATTATTTCCATTTTATAGATGAGAAAACCAGGCTCAAAAACCATAAGTAACTTTTCTAAAGTCACAAAGATAATGAATAATAGAGTAGGTAAGACCTAAATCTGTCTGATTCTATTGCCCACAATTTTTTAAAAAATCAGAAATTTCTTAATTCATCTAACATATTAGTCAACTTAAATACATTTCATTCTGTTAAGAGATTAACATTTACGTCACAGCTAGAAAATACAGAACTAAAAACATACAAAAAATGGGTTATTTTCCAAGAGTCTGCAATCTATTAAATCAAACACACGAGTTAAGGAATGTGAAGCAATGATTAATTGCTGGCTGAGGGATGCAGTCACTAAAGTGATACAGAAGCTGAAAGAAGCCTGGCATCCATTTGACTTCCTTACGGCAGTGCAGGATTGTGGCTGCATCCCAGGGATGGTAAACACTGGTAAGCATAACGAAAGCGTACTCCAGGATGCAGAAAGCAGAGTTAAGGATGACCACAATGCATCTGAGGCCAGCATGACTGTTTCAAAAACTGCAGGTCTGAGTGGGAACAACCCACATGTCCACCACTGAAGAATGGAAAAGCAAAATGACCCTCTTTACTCCAGGTTTTGCTTTCCAGGGTTTCAGCTACCTGTAGTCAGCCATACTCTGAAAATATCAAATGGAAAATCCAGAAATAAACAATCCATAAGTTTTAAATCATGTGCCATCTTTTTTTTTTTTTAATTTTTTTTTTTAGTTGTAGATGGACACAATGTCTTTATTTAATTGCTCTGTATGTGGTGCTGAGGATCGAACCCAGGGCCTCACGCATGCGAGGCAAGCGCTCTACCGCTGAGCCACAGCCCCAGCCCAAATCATGTGCCATCTTAACAAAATCTTTCATCACCCACTGCTCTCCTGCAGCATCATGCTTAATTTTACTTAATAATGGTCCCAAAGCACAAGAGTAATGATGTTGGCAATTGAGATATCCCAAGAAGAAGCAAGAAAGTGCTTCCTTTAAGTGAAAAGGTGAAAGTTCTCATTAATGAAAATAGTCATGCACTGAAGTTGTTAAGAAGGCATCTTCTACCCACAAAATTGTGAAGGAAAAGGAAATATGTGCTAGTTTTATGGTTACACCTTAAACTGTATTTTAAGTGCTTAGTTAAGGTGAAGATGGCAGAAGCATGAAATTATAGGGCTCTGTACTATCTGCAGTTTCAAGCATCCATTAGGGTCTTGAAACATCCCTTGCAGATAAGGGGAATCTACCACATACTCATACAACAGAACACCATTTAGCAATAAAAAGGATTATAGCAGTGACACATGCTACAACATGGATGAGCCTTGAACACAAAATGCTAAGAAAAAAGCAGTCACAAAGGCCATCTATTATGATTCCATTTACAGGAATGGCCAGAATAGGAAGATCCACAGATAGAAAGCAGATTAGTGGTTCTCAAAAGCTGGCAGGTTGGGAAGGGAGATGTGAGCTAATCTACAGGATTTCTTTTTGGGGTGACAAAAAGGTTCTAAAATTGATTGTGGTAATGCCTGTACAATTCTGTGAATACACCAGAAACCACTAAACTGCATACTTAAAATGAGTGAACTACATGGAATGTGAATCACATTTCAATATAGTCATTTTAAAAAATGAGGGACTGGTGGAACTTCACATTGCACAGCTAAGAGGGAATCATTTCTAGAGTATTCTGAACGCCAGGGTTAAGGATCCAGAAGTTATCTGATAGGCAATTAAGAGATACGTGAGTAAAGATGTACTTAAGGAAAGCACAGTATACATGCTAAGGACTCTAATACAATTATTTGCATATTTCGAGTGCATTCCTAAAATATATGCCAAAATCACAGAGAAGAGAGAGAACAGGAAAAAGATGCTGTAACATGATTTTGACTAAGACACAAGCTGTGACTATTAGGGAAGTTGTTTTGCTTCAGTGCTAAATGCCACAGATGGGTATATCAGCACCATACTTATGCAAAACCACAAAATTCATCGGTTTCAAATCTTCAAATACAGTAATGTTCTAAACTTAATTGTGAAAATGGCATTAATAACTGGCCTATCATATTTTAGGGTAAGATAACAAACAGTGTCATTTGTTTTTCATTAGATGGCAGTACTCTGTACAAAATTGTTTTTAGATATTGGACTCAGTTTAAGTGCTATCAGAATCTCCACTGACATAAAGCATTTCTCCTGCTGATGCCTACGAATTTGACTCTACATTCTAATTTAACATAATATTCTTCAAGAGTTTTAATATTCAAAATAAGAGAACTAAAGAAACAAATGTGACACAAAAGCAGAGGGCAAATACATACATATATAATGTTCACATATATATAAATATTAAATATTTAATACAATGAAAAGGTAAAGCTCTCAAAAATGAGCCTGAAAATTTAACAGCAAAAAAGCAGGAGTCAGTATTAGGTTCTATAGCATTGGAAAGATCAAACTTTTTAAATGGAATAAATTACACTTAAAATAGAAAGCTATCAATACAGAGTGGATGAGGAGGCTGAGACAGAGGCAGTTTGGAACACATCTATCAGACAACCTGCCCCCTCCCCTGAATCCCAAGGAAGAAAGAACCTTTCAGGCAGTCTTGGCATCCTCTCTCCAGAAGCTGGCAGAGGGCGAAATCCCACTTTCCCTGGGAGGTAGTGAGATGCTGGGAATACAAAAGAACCCAGCAAGAGAACCCAGACAACCAAACCAGTGTTCTCCTACCCGGGCACCTTGAACCCTCCTTACAGGTAGGTGTGCCACAAGAAACTAAAGCAGACATTGAATCTCTTTTAAACTCTCTTCGCTAAGAATCAGAGGGCCCATCTGTCTCTATAAGAGCTTTGTAAGTTCCAGAACTAAGTGAAACTAATGTTCTATGTCTGAAAAAAAAAGAAAACCTAGACGACCTGGTTCTCTAACCAACAATAAAAGCAAACAGAAAACAAGTAAGCTTTCCTAAAACAGAAACCTTATCACTGATATCTAGAATAAGGTATCTGCTATCACAGTAAGGAGAGCAAGACACTCCATTTCCTAAAGGCAAGCCAGCATCTGTACTAAAGAAAAAGATTCAGGAAGAGTAGAGGTTATTTCAAATAATTAACTACTGTGTATTAAATTTATTCAAACTTTCACCAGTTGTACCTCAATTTAAAAAAGAAAACCTATAAGAAAAGACAAATGTTGACAACTATCACTCACCATTTTAATCATGTTAATTACTAAGCAATGAAGTACTTCAAATAGAACACAATCAAATATCAAAATGGTTAAAAGTTGCATTATTCTCTAAATTAAAGCAGAAGTAGAAACAGAATTGATAATATAGTACAAATTTTCTTTTAAATGAGTAGGAATGACGAGACCATGCTACCATAGATGACTAAAAGCAGCGAGTGAGGGGTAACAATATCAAGCTTGAGATCCAGAGGCACTGCTGAATGATGGAGCGTTGGCAGGCCAGTCCTAGATGGTAAGCATGCTGGTGCTTTGACTATAGTAAGAGCAGAAACTCTAGAAGCCTCCAGTAGGCTGAAGAATAATTTTAAAAATGGAAGTCCTGGAAAGGGAATTTTTTTATAGAGTTATCCAATGAATAACATGGGTTTGAAAATATGATCTATAAACAAAAACAGAGAACAAGAAACTGGCCAGCACCTGAAACTGGCAAAAGAGATGGAAATTGAAAATGCAAGGATGACAAATATCCAGAGGTAAATAGCACCAGTTTTCAAAATCTGATTCTGAAAAATGAAAGTAAAGATTAATTTACCAAAAGAGAAAAAAATGTGCCAATTAAGGGAAAGGTTTAAATAAATGTACACAAAATGCCTTAGGAAAATTTCCATTTCTGAAGAATTTTCATCAATATATTAATAATTTTCACTATCAGTTTTTAGGAAGCTCAATGGGTAGCACAATTTTTAAATAATTCAGAAAATATTTGCAGTAACCATTTGCCTTAAAAAATTCTGTAAAGCCTGTGAGATGGTTTGAAACTTAAATGAGAGTAGGCTCAATTAAATTTAAAAAAACTCTCAGACAAAATTATAAAAGTATAAATTTGGTATACTCTCATATACCAAAAGTAATATAAACAGGATGTCCTAAGCAGCAAATCAATATTTGGGGATTGTTTTCTATAAGGCAAATGGCATATAATATTTAATTTTATTATTTTTTTAGTTGTTGGTGGATCTTTATTTTATTCATTTATTGTTTGTATGTGGTGCTGAGGATCGAACCCAGTGCTCCATGCATGCTAGGCAAGCGCTCTACCACTGAGCTACAGCCCCAGCCCCAATCACTGGATATTCTTAAGTCTCATCTAGACTTACTGAATCTTACGTGAGCAAAACCAAAGCTACAAAAGAAAAAAAAGATGAGGTTCAACTCAACCCATTAGTTGTTCTCCTCCAAAGGAATACTGTATAAATTAGATAACTTATTTTAGTTCTCAAATTCCTAAGTCCCTACCTAATCTAATTCGTATCATAATCATTATGCGTGTGAAAGTACTCTATTCAAGTGAGTAAGTAAATCTGAACACAAAAGAAACATGACATTTCACAAAGCATTCATCTATGCCAAAGGAAAGAACAGCAATTTCACAGAAAGACTAGAAAATACCTGAGCAGATAAACAGCCCTTTCAATATCACTGAGGTCTTCATCAACTGTCAATCTTTCTATTTCTTCTGGTGTCTGTCAAGGGTAAAATACAAATTAGGCTCATCAGCACTGGTCAATCTTGCCCACCTCCAAGTGACCCTCTACGAGTACAGACTAAGGAAAAAGTTTCCCAACTAAGCATTGAAAACTAAGCAATGAAAACTAATCAAGGGTCTGATGATTCTTGGCAACATTAACCACAAAGGTGTCTGGGTGATCTCATGGGGAGGGGGTGTTTTAGTTTCTTCTGCATTTAATCTTCTAGGTTATAGACTGCAGCTTAATCACATCACAGCTTCAGAACCTTGCTGAAATCAATTTCATATGCGTACATAATACTTATGCATATATCAGATGTATAAGTATAAACACATTTTATCTCTAATGCCCCAAGACTCTACCCCAGGAAACCGGGGAGCCGGGTGCGAATGAAGACTGCAGCCCAGTGGGAATATAAGGGACGAGACACGGAATGGGGGGAGGGGAGGGAATAAACTCTGGAGCTGGAAGAAAATCAAGGGTTCCAGACATTGCGGCAGGTGGGAGTGAGAAGCGCTAACCGGGCTATTAAGAGACTGGCCAGGAGGGAGGAAGGTCCCTGCTCTAGGTTTCCAGCAGTGGGGGCTGGAACCACCGGGAGGCTGGGGGAAGATGACTCTGCGGGGCGGGGGAGCAGGTGGGGGTGGAGGGAGCAGGCGGAAGGTTCACTGCCTCCAGGGGTTTGGGGAGCAGGGTCCCAGCTGGAGCCCTGGAGGGGCTGGGAGGAAAGGATGAGCAGTGACTCAGGACGGGAGCTAAGGGTTGGGAGGAACAGGACGACTCCGGGAACCGTGCTGACCGGGACGTGAAGGGAGGCCGGGCGGCCCTGGGGCCAGGGGACCCAAGCTTGGGCTCCTCTGGAGTGAGGGTCGTGAGCGGGTGGGGCGTGGGGCGTCGGGGGACAGGCGGGGGAGGAGTTGGAGCTCGGGGACCAGGGGCCGGAACCCGGGCAGCACAGCGGCGCCGGGGACGCGGCGAAGGGAGCTGCGGCCGCCGGGACCGCGCGGGCCGCCAGGCAGCCCCTGCAGGGCGGGAGCGGGGCGCCCCGAGGGGCCGCGGGGGTACGCCGGGGGTTCGCGGGAGCTGGGGCTCGGCGGTTCGCAGGGAGGGCCGGGGCCAGTCCTCGGGCTGAGGGTCCGACTGAAAGCCGGGCTGCGTCGAGGAAGGGGCCTGGGAGGAGCGGCTTAGGGTGACACGGCGACGGCGCTGAGGAGGATCGAGGGTCCGGCGGCCGCGGGCGGGCGGGGGGCGGCTAGCCGCTCGGGGCCCGCGGGCCCGGCGCCCTGCGGGCAGTTTCTCTCGGCGGGGCGCACCTTGAGGCTCCGGCGGACCGGCCTCTCGATGATGGTGAGCTCCTGCAGGTCCTCCATGTAGCCGAACAGGCTGTTCTGACTGAAATCCATCGCGACGCCGGCGGCGGGCGGCGGCGGATGCATGGACTGCCGGGACCCCTCGCCGCCCGGGCCGAAGCGGCCCCGGGATGCCGGACGCGCGCAGTCCCGCGCCGCCCACCAGCAGGACTTTCTCCCGCTCTCGACCGCGGGATCCGAGCGTGCGGCTGGCGGGCGGCGGGAGCCGGAGCGCGGCCCGCCGAGGGGGCGGGGCGGGACGGTCGAGGGGGCGGGGCAATGTGTGAGGGGAGGGCCCAAGGGCGGGGAGTCGCCACAGAGCCCGCCCCGGTCCCGCCCCCTGCCGGGCTCCGGGAGCCGCGCGCGCGCGCGACAGGACGCAACTGCCGCGCAACGTCGCTCTTTGAGCCGACACCTCTTTGCCCTCCCGGGCCCTCGCCCCGCCCCCAAGTGTGGCGCCCCACCCCGCGGCGCTTGCGCGGAGCGAGCTGGCGGAGGCGGGCTGGGGGCGGGGACTGGGCGCGGGCGTCTGAGCCAATGAGAGGCAGGCAGGGGAGACGGGGTGGGTTGGGTTCTGGCTTCACCTGCGGGAATAACTTTCCAACTCTTGCTAGAACTGCACCGCACCTAACCCGCTGTTGACGCTGGCCCCACCCTAGCTCAGCTGCAGTCCTGGTGGAGAGGTGCGCACCCAAATTAAGCAGTTAGCATTCAGTGCGTGCCCAGGGGATAGGGGAGGTATATGAGAATACAGTCCTGGAGGGGCGACGTTTGAGGAAGGCCAGCGTCCGGAAAAGACCTCCTGGAAGAGAAACACCTAACCCGATCAATAAGACTTTACCAAGAGAAATACGGGTCAGCCCGCGGGGTGAAGACTGGTCGTGTTTAGGAGGTGCGGTCCGAGCAGAGTCTGGGGAGCTGGGAACTAGTGCTTGCCAGGTAGCGGGAAGAGAGGCACCCAGGTCCCTTACGGAGATAGACATTGCTCTCCGCAGCCTTGTTGAGTCGCTTACACTTGCTTCCATAAGAATAGGAGGCCATTAAAGGGAGGCTAGGGCAAGTTTTTGGACCTTGGGGACAAGAGTTATGTTGTTCGTACTCATCTCGTTAGCGTCAACAGGGGCCATCTCTTATTTTGTACTCATTCCTCTACCCCCCACAAGCGCGGTCTCTTGCATAAGGTATGTCACAAGAGTTATGTATCTGTTTTTAATAAAAATAAATGATAGGTGCTAAGAAATTCTGGTTTTTTTCCACAGCATAATATCTTAGGGATTGTGTCAGCTTTTTGTCACTGTGACAAAATGCCTGAGAGAATCAACTTAAAGGAAGGATTTATTTTGACGCATGGTTTCAGAGATTTCAGTCCATAGTCACTGGGCCCAGTTGCTTTGGGCTGTGCCCACCCAGTACATTATGGTGGCAGAAGAATGTTCCAAAACAAGACTTCACTTTATCAATGCAGAGAAACAAAGAGTGAGAGAGGAAGGGATAGAAGTCCCAATACCTTCTTCAATGACACACCTTCAGTAACCTAACTTCCTTCCACTAGACCTCACCTCCTAAAGGTTCTGCCCTCCTGATAGCACCTCAGGGTGGCAACCCAGACATTAACACATGGCTTCCTGGGAAAACTGAAGCATAAATCCCAACAGACCCTAGCTAACCACGCAGCTCTGTATACCAGGTCCATTAATTTACTGACAGAGTTCCATTTATGTACCTGACACATTTTACTTATCATTTCCTCAAAAATGGCAGTTAGGTTGCCAGCAGTTCTTTGCTGTCACAGACAGTGCTGAAGGGGTTCTAGATATGTTTCTTAAGGACCCTAAGCAAGAAAAGAAATTGCTGGCTCATGGAGTCTACAGGGCTTAGGTTCCCTGTCACTTTGCCCTCCAGGATGACTTTGCCAATTTACATTCCAAACAACAGCACATCTGGTATTAGCTAATGTCCTAACATAGTAATCTGACAGAAAAGCAGTAATATGTTGTAATTTTCATTTGTATTTTCTGATGATTGGTATGTTGACTGTTTTTCCATATACTTAATCACTGAGGCTTTTTTCCTTCTGTGAATTACCCCTTTTACATCCTTTGCCTATTTTTCTTATTGGATTTCCTATCATGTTTCCCAATGATGGATGAATGGATGTCCTTACAGATTCTAAATACTAATCCCTTGTCAGCTTCAGACACTACAAATATTTCCTATGGTCCCTTGCACATCCTGTTAACTGTGTCTTTGCTCTCTCACGATGAATGAGAAATATTTAATTTTGATCTAGCCTAATACTTTAAATGTCAGTCTTGTGAAGTGTACCTTTCGAGTTATTTAATAATCCATTCTCACAGTCATAAAGTAATCTTCTCTGTTTCCCTTCATATTTTCACCTAGTGCAGTAAGTCTCCAGTGGACATTTTCTCCATGCTGTGGGCCAGTTTTCCGGCAGGACCACCTACCTGTCCATCCTCCCCCTTCCTTGTGTGATGGCAGCCCTATCACGCCACATCCCCACAGACACACCCGTCTGTTCCTGGGCTCTCATTGTTGCTCCATTGATCCAGGTCGGTTCTTGGGCCAGTGCTGTGCTGGTAGCCACAGTGGCTCAGTTGTATCGTAGTCTCCACTCCCTTAACTCCGGTGTCACTTTCTGAGTTTTCAGTTACCCGCAGTCAGTCGAAATGTGAAAAATGTTAATTGGAAAATCCCAAGCACTCCATTCTGAGCACTGATGATGTGCTGAGTAGTGATGACATCGTGTGCCTTTCTGGGACAGGACAGGACATGAACCATCCCTTCACCCAGTGTACACATGCCATATAAATGCTGCCTGCCCACTGGTCACTTACTAGCCATCTTGGTCATCAGACCGCTTATCATGGCATCCCAGTGCTTGCATTCAGCTCACCTTAGTTTACTTAAATCATTGATTGTTCTATTTTTATTATTAATTGTTATTGTTTATCTCTTACAAACAATAACAATTTGTAATTTAAAAAATTGTGTCTAATTTGTAAATTAAACTGTATCATAAGCACCTATGTTTAAGAAAAAACACAGTATAGAGAGAGTTGGATACTTTCTGAGGCTGCAGGCCTCCACTGAGGGTCTGGAAATGCCTCCCCTGTGGATAAGGGGAGACCAGTGTGTCCTGATGTCTGATGGAGTGAAATCTCTCCACTCTGCTGTTTTTTCAATATTGCCTTTGAAGTTCAAAGTAAAAATGGTCAGTGGTGAGCCCCACAGCTAAAATTCTGGTTTTTAGATCCCTGCTGTACTAAAGAGTAGGGACAAAGACGGGAACAGAAACCTGGCAGAATAAGGAGAGAAGAGGCCGTGTCCTGGGGAGGTGTTCTGAGCCCATGCCCTGCAGCTCCCCCTCTCTGTCAGTTTCTGGACGTCTCCTCCCTTTTCCTTTTGATCTGTAATAATACTAAATATTACTTGTAAACTTGACCCTGTTCCAGCTAAGTATTATCTCATCTCTGATTTTGTAGCAATCTCATCTGAGACTCAGTGGCATTCTCAATACAGGACTGGCTGAACACGCAGACGTAGCTTTGCTGTTGACTGTGAGGAAGCAGGAGGCTGGTGAAGGCAAGGTGCTCAGTGTGATGACTGGAATCTGTAACTGCTCTAATTACCATCCTAGGATGGATGTAGCCTGCCCAGCCTGGCTGCCTGGAAACCTGAGCCCCCGTCCTGTTTCTGCCAGTGACAAGTGGTAAACTGACTCTCAGAGCCCTCTTCTTTTTCTCATCTGCTCTGCTTTTGTACATGTCATCTCAGTGCTCCCTCACAACAGCCCTGGGAAGTGTGGAAAAGATGCTTCACTAATCCAGTTTGGCAGGTAATGAACGGAGGCTCAGAGAAGTTATGCAACTTAGGCATGAACACACAGCAAAGGAAGGCTAGATTTACCCACCTCATTCATTCATTTAACAACATCATGGTGGTAAGTACATGGAGTTCAGAGCCCAACTACCTAGGTTTGAATCCAGTGTCTTCCACTTCTGATCTTCCTACTTAACCACTCTGTTCCTCGCTTTACTCTTCATGAAGATAGAAATAATGATAATATTTAACACCAACTGCTGTTGGGAGAATTAAATGAGATAATATGCATACAGTTCTTAGAAAAATTCCTGGCACAAGTGTTTGCTATTACTATTATTAGTAATAGACCAGGGTCCTTCTGGACTCAGGTTCAGAAAAGATTCCAAAAAATTGTGCTGAATTAATTGATTACTGTGCGAGGCAAAATAGTATTTCCCAAAAAATGTCCCTGTCCTAATCCCCTAAGCCTGTGGATGTTATCCGACATGGCAAAAGGGACTTTGATGTGGCTAATTTAAGGTGTAAACTGATCTTGACATGCGTAGATAATCCTGGATTATCCGAGTTGGCAGGAATCACAGGGACCTTCTACATGAAAGAGAGAGGCAGATGTGTCACCGTCAAAGTGATTTGATGTAAGGACTTGACTGGCCGCCGTTGGCTTTCAAGACAGAAAAGGTAATGAGCCTGCATCCTGTAGAAGTTAGAGTTGGGGGAGATTCCAAAGTCTTGAAAATTCTCCCAGAGAATCTCCAGAAGAGACCACAGCACTACTGCCACCTTGAACTTAGCCCAGTGAAAATCATTTCAGACTCTGACTTCCAGAACTGCAAAATAATAAATCTGTGTTATTTTGTGCCATGAGATTGGTGGTAATCTATTACAGCAGCACTAGGAAACAATCCAATTACCTATATGAGAAAAAGTATTTAAATTCGATTTCTACCTTAGATCACACACAAAAAACCAATTTCAGTTGAATAAAAAGCCAAAATGCAAAGACGAATCTTTCAAACTTTTGGAAGAAAATATCAAATAGTTTATGACATGTGAGTTAAAATAAATAAGTATTAAGCAAAACAAAAAAGTATACAAATGAAATCAAAGACTGAGAAGTCTAGCTACTTTAAGAATTTGTATTCATCAAAGGAAAAATCATAGGCAGGGAAAATATATTTGTAACAAATTAATTATAGAAGGATTACTATCTAGAATCAAGAACTCTGGGGAAAAAAACTGTAGAAGAACAATTAAATGGAAATGTGGGAAAAATATATCAACAGTATGATTCTTTTTTTTTAATTTTTTTTTTAGTTGTCCATGGATACAATATCTTTATTTATTTTTATTTGGTGCTGAGGATCGAACCCAGTGCCTCATGCATGCAAGGCAAGCGCTCTACCACTGAGCTACAAACCCAGTCCCAACAGTATGATTCTTTATAGAAGAATCATCAATAGACCTATGAAAAGGAGCTCAAGGTCAATTCTTCATTAAGAATGATTAATAAAACCTTAATACTAATTAAGCTCAACTCTCATTGACAAAATGGCATAAGTAAATGTACACGCCCACCAGACAGGCAAACATTTAAAGATCCAACTACCTGAGTGTTTTACAGATGGCAAGCAAGAACTCTTGACATTATGGGTGGAAGTGCAAATTGGTGCAACCAGTTTGGATAATAATTCGGCATTAACTTTAAAATGAAACATATCTCCTCTTTGAGGTATATACCTCTTCAGAGCAAGATGCCCTGGAGAAACTCTTGCTTCTTTGCACAAACAGAAAGATGCACGAGAAAGTTCATAGCAATACAAATTAAAATAGCCAAAACCTGGGAAAAACTCAAATGTCCATCCACAGGAAAAGATCAGTTAATCACATTAATTAATTACAATGAATTTTCAGCACCACGATGCTATTTACATAATGTTCAGAAACAATAATACATGTACTATCAAGATGCAATGTATTGTTTAACCTCTAGAACTGAGACTTGACAAGGGAGGGACCCACCACCCAGGGCATTGGTATGTGTTGTTTTTTGAGTAAGCTAGTGATATATTATTTTATCTTTATGCTTCAAACGTACATATGTAAGAGCTGGAATGGCAGCTCAGTGTTAGATCACTTGCCTAGCATTTGCAAGGCCCTGGCTTCAATCCCCAGCATCTCCCACCCCCACTCCCATACCCAAAATGTACTTACATATCATACATAATTTTAATGCATGAAATAATATTTTAGAATTTTTTAGATTGAGGTGATTATATGGTTTCCAGTTACAGTTTGGCCACTTCATTCATTCATCCATCCATTCACTCATTCATTCAAAAATACTCCAGAGTTCTCATAATATTGTAAGCATTGTTCCATGTCTAGGGATCCATAGTAAGACAAGCAGGTACAGGCCCTCCCACCAAGGGAGTGCTTATTCCAGTGAGAACAATGAAAATGAATCCAATAACTGTACCATTAAATATATAATTACAAACTAAAACAACTGCCATGGAAAAGATGCAGGGACTTCTGAGTCATTGAGAAGGGCCACCCCATCTACTTTTGCATAAATGAGAAATGAACTTTTATTATGTCGAGCCTCTAAGAGATTTCATGCTGTTTCTGCAGTGTTGGACATCTAATAAAAGATCAATCATAAGGCTATAGAGTAACAGGGACACGGTGGGAACTGAGAGTAGCTTGAGCTAGTGTTATTAGGACAGATCTCTGAACAGACTCAGGAGAAGTCTGGAGGCAGCCAGGGTGGAGTAGAGGTGGAGGACAGTGAGGGAGGCAGAAGCATTCAGGTTAACTCCAAAGTTTGGGGCTTATTCAACTGGACGGTTGGGGACATCACCACCCAGTGCTCATTCTGGGCTTTCCTCCGTGTCTAAGCAAATGTCACCTGCCAACAACTGCCCCAGTGCTCCATCCACAGCCACAAGCCAACTTCATCTTATCCGCAGCTGTCCCCTACAGCTCCCGTTCTTCAGGCTGGACCCTGTGTGAACCATGTCAGGTTCCCAGCAGGCCATAGCTGTTGGAATCTGCCCCAAGCCGGACACCTTGGTTAGCACGTTGGAAGGGCTCTGTTAATGTTTATTGAGAAGGTGAGAAAAGAGGGAGGAAGCGGGGAGAAAAAGCTGGCACTTTAGGAGAACTTCTACCAACCTGGCCCGAGCCACCAAGATTTCTCACCTGGATTAACAGCGTCTCTGCTCTGCCCTCTTCTCTAAAGTCATTTCCAAGGCCGTCAGAGTGAACCACCTCCTCACCAAAGGCATTGTGGGCTGGTAATTGCAGGGAGGGGGAGAGAAATGCTGCTCTGTGCATCTCAGGATGCTCAGCTGCATCCCTGACCCCTCCACTAGATGCCAGCACCATAGCCCTCCTCAGGGTGCCCCACAGCTGTGACAATGAAAAATGTCTTCAAACACTGCCAAATGCCCTCCTTCCCACCCCAAGCACTGCAATACTGCTGTCTCCTGTAGAGAAAGTCCCTCCACGGGCCCTGGCCTCTCCCACGGGGCATCCTCCTATCTGCTCCCTCCCCATGCTGCTGCCTCCTTGCTGTCCCCTTAGGGACACTTAGGCTGTGACCCCATCTGAGCCTCTCAGTCTGCACTTCCTCTGCCTGGTATGCTCTTCCCTAAGATTTCCAAAACACCCACTCCATCAACCACTTTGAGGTTCTGCTCAGATGCCACCTTCTTGGTAAGGCCAACTCTGATGCCTTTGGAGAATTAAAATCCCACTGTTTTAGTTTGCTAGGGCCGGCATAACAAGAGACCTCCTGCTGGGCGGCTCAAACAGAAGTGTATTTTCTGACAATTCTGGAGGCTGGAAGTCCAAGATGAAGGCGGCAGCAGGTTTGGTCTCTCATGAGGCCTGTCTCTTGGTGTGCAGGTGGCCGCCTTCTCTCCAGGCCTCACGTGGCTTCTTCTTTGGGTACAGGCATTCTTGGATGTGTGCCAAATGTCCTCCTCTTACAAGGACACTACTCAGCTTGAACAAGGACCTTTTAAGAGCTCTCCAAATACAGTCAGAAGTACCAGGGATTAAGTCTTCAGTATACTGATTAGGGCAGGAGGTAACCCACTTTTTCCACCATCACGAGAACGAGCAATTTTCAGTCTGGCATACTGGATATCTATTCACTATGGTCTTTTTCTCTTTCTCCTCCCCCAGAATGCTGTATTCTGTCAAGGGCTTTCATCTGTTTGGGTCACTACTGTGCCTAGATGAGTACCTGGCACGTGGCAGATGCTTGTCCACTGTTGGGTGCAGTAGTAAATAAGGTAGCTTCTCCATGAACGAGTTGAACGCTTGGGAAAATCACTCCCTCTGTCAAACGAGCAAGTTAGGTTTGCAAACATAGAGCAAGAGTTCTCTGCTCTTGGAATCTGCGTGCCAGCTTAGCCCGGCTTCCCTTGAAATGGTCTGAGGCAAAGCTGATGTGGGACTGCTTCCCCCAGAGGTGCAATCCCCGCAAAGGCAGGCAAGCCAGCCCCACCTCATTCAGGGCCAGCGCGGGGCCAGCGCCCAGGGCACTCCAGACAGAGCACCAAAACCCCAGGCCTGGGAACCATCTGAGGAGAGGAGGCAGGCGAAGCTCCCTGCCACTCTTGGCCTCCACTGGCCAGAACCCACCCCTTGGGGAGTTAATGTCCTTGCTGTTCAATTGGCTCAGCTGGCTCTTAAGCAGCCTCTGGGGGGAGATGATCCTCAGCCTTAAGAAGGGAGACTTCTTCCCAGTCAGGAAGCAAGGAGGAGCCAGAAGGCACTGGCCACAGACTGCAGGGAACTGAGGTCGGATAATCAAAACCGTAACCCCAGCTGGGCACGGTGGCGCATGCCGGTAATCTCAGTGTCTCAGGAGGCTGAGGCAGGAGGATCATGAGTTCTAAGCCAGCCTCAGCAATTTAGCAAGGTTCTAAGCAACTCAGCGAGACCCTGTCTCTAAAATAAAGTACAAAATGGGCTGGGGATGTGGCTCAGTGGTTAAGTGCCCCTAGGTTCAATCCTTAGTACCAAAAACAAAACAAAACAAAACAAAAACAAAAACAAAACCCCTGCAATCGCTGATCCCAAGACAGCATGGTGGATAAGTGAGTGAAACATCTGGAGCATCCAGAGCAGAGGTGGAGATGGAGCTGCAGGGAGGAAGCAGCGGGGCTCCAGTGGTTGAAGAAGGAGCTCTGGCGGGCACTTGGGTAGACGCCCTGAGCCCTGAGAAACTGGATGGAATGGGGCTCTGAAAGTCCTGACAGAGTGTTCTTGCCCCCAACAGACTAACATGAAACTCTTCTACCGGGGACCTTGACCTTGACAAGGGAACACACTCATTACTTGCCAGGTCCTGCTTCTGGTGTCTGTGGCTGGGGAAGGACTCTGATCTTGGCAGAGAGAAACAGGGCTGAGCAGGCAGCCGGAGCTGTTTCATTAGCAACAGGCAGTGGGTGCCCAGCTCCCTCCACCCCCTTCTCTGGTGGCAGCCCAGCCTCTCCAGTGCTGGGCGCTTTTGCAAACTCTTCCTAAACTCCAGCCGCCCCCTCAGCTGTCTCTGCAGGGGAGAGGGCGTGGTGCCACTGGTCCTTTTCTCCGGGAGGGGGTGTTTTCTCCTGTGTGGGCCCTGTGTGTTGGGTTGTGCCTCCACTCGAGGGCAGATCCCTCCCTCCAGAGGTGATGGTACACGCAGAGAGCAGATTGCACACTTGTCTCCTGGGAGGCAGTGGGCGAAGGAAGCAGATCGCGGTGTGTGAGCGTGGGGAGGGGGTGTCTGCAGAACTGTGATGGGGTGATGGGGCTCTGACTGTCACTGCCGGTTGCCTGCAGAGGCAGCAGGAGGCTGATTATAGGGCTGGGTCCCACGGCCTTGGATGTGGGTGCAAGAAGCCGCGAATGCACTTGGCTGTCAAGGTGGGGGTGATGGTTACCCTGGTGACTGAGCTGGGAAGTGGGTTGGCCTTACAGACAGAAATGTTGGAAAGAAAATATAATAAGCACCAGTCAGAGATTGCCTCTCTTTCTTCTTTTTCTTGATTGGAGCGCCACTTTGAGGGGCCTTTGTCATCATAAATGAAAGATGACTTTCAGCCCTTGGACCCATCATATCTTGTTATAGTTCCCTGGAAAAACTCCACCCTACCCCCTCAAAGTCCACTGAGCTGGCATAGATACCACATTATCCCTGGCACCTGGGACAAGTCCCTTCCCCTCTCCAGGCCTCACTTGGATCTGGTACCAGCCAAAATCCCTTCATGCTCTGATCCCTGGCTCCACCCCTAGACGTTGTGATTCAGTAGATTCAAACCCAGGCCTGGGAATCTGCATCTCAGCCACTCGCCCACTGTTCCCCAGAAGTACAGCCACTGGCACTGAGAGCCTGGGGATCAGATGGGACAATTTATCTGTAGCCCACCTGAGCCTCAGTTTCCTTGCCCTTCTACTGATGGAAGGAGGGTAACCAATATCAGACCAGATGAGGCCACAAGCTTAGCACAGAGCCCAGCACACCAGGACCCTCCAATAAATGTATGCTTTTTAGCTTATCATTCTTGGTGAATCCAAGGTGGCTCCTTCCCCTTCCCTTTTACCCTTCCCAGGCTCTTGTTCTTCCCCAGCCAAATCTCACATCCGGGGAAATGGTTTCTGCTTTGCAGTCAGGGTAGCACTCAGACAGAGGAGGACGAGGCAAGCTCTCACAGCTGGGTTGCACGCCAGAGTGCCAGCTCCATTTAATCTATTTCCATGGTGATCAGAGCCAGGACAACCTCTGTGGGGTAAAATGACTTCCCCCAACATGGGAGGGCTCTGGGTATAAATAGTGGTTTTCCAGGGCTCCAGGAGGTGGGACCCATCCCCCACTTGCCCCCATCCCGCCCACCATTTAAGTTGTCACTTCAGGATACACTGACAGCTACTAGAGGACAAAGACTTAACTGATTCTCATTGTAAAGTCCCAGAACCCAACACAGTGCCTGATATACACTAGGCACTTGATCAATGCTGGTTGGAAGAATAAATCTAGTGCAGATCTGATTCTCTCAGGTCTCTTAACAATGAGCTTCATTGAAGAGAAAGATAAAATGAAATTAGGACTCGGGGCATCCGTCACCGAATTTCTTCTCCATCGATTCCCTTTGGGAAAACTGCATTTCTGCCCCTTTTAAGTGGCATTTAGTCACCTTGGCATTAATATGGGCTCCTCCAGGAAAGCCCAGAGCATGCAGATACAACTCAGCAGCCAGCCCCCTAACTTTTGGAGTAGTTTTGCCTCAATAAATTTGTTCATGTGGGCATTCTGAACCAGAGTGGTTATTAATACATCCAACTCTATATGCCACAGGAATCAATCTTTCCCTTGCAGGGGCTTGCTTCCCTGACCATAAATTTTTCATGTCTCATCAATTTCCATCCCCCATCAATTTCCATCTCCTTCTCTCCTGAGGACTGCCAAGCAAAAAATGGAATTGATGAAACTCAAATCTACTCAACATGGCAACCGATTAACCAATCTTATATTAAAAAAGGAAATTAAAACTCTTGGCTCAAAAGTTTTAAAAAATTATTTGAGAGATTAATATACCTATTCTGTCTGCCCTGGATAGAAAATTGAGTTTTGGTTAATGAGGCCTATTCTTAAGCAACATTTGTTCATTCATTCAGCCAAATAGTTATTGCATACTTACGTGTCAGGCAAGTCCAGCCGTATGGGCACGCTGCCTAAGCAGGGTCCCCAACTGTGAAGGGCCATGAGCTTGGTTTTCTGCTGTGATCGTCTTGAGATTCTTAACAACTGTTAACTTTGATCTTGAGTTTTGGGGGAAGTCTTGACGGGACACTGGTGCATGGGCATGGACAGGGAGACAGCTCTGTGTGTGTCCACGACCCCTTGCCATGCTATTTGCATAGAGCATTCACAGTGCCTCGTGAACATGGAACTCTGGTGGAGCCAGGACACATGGGAGTTCAAGAGGCTCAAAGTGAGTCCAAGGAAGCATATTCCACTCAGAGGCCCGCTTTCTGTTCACAGCAGGGTTTTCTTCAAACACAGAAAGAGGATCAGGATACTCTATCGAACCCTGACAAGCAAAGACATCTTCACAGGCTTCCTGGTGTGTGCCTTCCCTGTGTTGGCCACCTACTCGCATCGAAGACAGGCAGGGGAGGAAAAGGGGAGAGCAGGAACCAGAGCACCTTTTCCTCCCAGTAAAAGGAAGTTTGGAAGTTAGTAGACATTCCCATGTCAAGAAGGGAAAGAAAAACAGCTGAGTTTGGTTCCTGCAGTGTTTCCACTGGTCTGCTAAGAAGGAAATACACAAGACATACAAGCCATGAAATGCAAATTGTGTAATTTTGATGATTTCATAAATGAATTAAATACATAGATGTTTGCATTTAAGATTGGCACTGCACAACATAAATATGAATGCTAAAGTTATTTCATGCTAATAATTACAAATATTAAGTTTTCTTTACTTATAACAACATTAAACAACCATTAAAAAATACATAAGTTGAATGAAAGACCAAAAACGAAAGGAAGAAGCTTTAGACTTCTTCTTGAGCAAGAAGCCTGCCATTTTTACTTTGCACTTGGCCTTGCAAATTAGGTAGCCAGTCCCAGCACCAAGATGGACACTGGGGTCATAAGATGGGAAAGAATTGCCCATCTCCAAAGAGCTCATGTTGTCTTTCTTTTATTCTTTTGGAAAATGTCCCAGTCCTAACACAGCAAGTAGGTCAACTATTTTAAAGGAAGTGAGAAAGACTAAAGGACAGACTACAGAGTCACTGGACATCAAATAAGTTAGTACAAATGAAATGTGGAAGACACTCCCTGGAACGTAGTTATTCTAAGGATTTGCTACTATCATTATCATCATCACACCATCATCACCATATTATCATCATCACTATTACCACCACCATCACTACCACCATCATCACCATCACCATCACCACCATCATCATCACCATCTCCATCACCACATCACTATTACCACCACCATCACCACCACTATCACCACCATTATCACCATCACCACCACCATCGTCACCACACCACCATTACCATCACCATTGCTACCACCATCATCACCATCACCACCATCACTATTACCACCACCACCACCACCATCATCACCATCACCACTACCATCACCACCATCATCACCATCACCACCACCATCACCATCACCATCACCACCACCACCATCATCACCATCACCTTCATCACCAACACCATCATCACCATTACCACCACCATCACCACCACCATCACCACCACCACCACAACCACCACCATCACCACCACAACCTTCATCACCATTACCACCACCATCACCACCACCGTCACCACCACTGTCACCACCACCACCACCACCATCACCATTACCACCCCATCACTATCACCATCATCACCACCATTACCACCACCATTATCATCACCACCACCATCACCACTACTATCATCACCATCTGTTTTAGTCAGCTTTTTCACTATGTGACTAAAAGATCTGACCAGAACAATTTTAGAGAAGAAAAGTTTATTTAAGGGCTCACAGTTTCAGAAGTCTTAGTCCACAGAAGGCCAGCTCCATTCCTCCAGGCTCGAGGTGAGGCAGAACATAATGGCCAAAGAGTGTGGGGAGGGAAGCAGCTCACGTGATCAGAAAGCAGAGACTTCACTCACCAGATAGAAATATATACCCCATAGCCACGCCCCCAATGGACCACTTCCTCTGCCCACACCCCATCTGCCTCCAGTTACTACTCAGTTAATTCCATCAGGGATTAATTCCCTATTGGGTTAAGGCTCTCACATCCCAGTCATTTCTCCTCTGAACACTCTTGCATTGTCTCACACAAGAGCTTTTGGGGGACACCTCACACAGCCAAACCATGAAACCATCACCATCATCACAATTCTCATTATAGGTGGAATATCCCTAATCTGATAATCTGAAATTTGAAATTTTGACCAACTTCCCTCATTCATTGGATTCTCAAGTTAAGTTTCTGTGCTTTTTAAGGCCAACACTATTGTTTTGTTTTGGAATTTGAATTTCAAAACCTGTAAAGGGAAGCAGTGCTGCCCGGTTGCCTTGCCGAGCCAGGCGGGGAGTCTCACCTGGTCATACCCCACATCTGTTACTTTTCTGATTTTTTTTACCTGTTCCTTCAGTAACATGGGAGTTGAAAGGCTGTTTTCATCTCCTGTCCTACATGTTCACTTCTGTTGCACAAAGGAACCAACTCATTTACTCAAACCCAATGTGAAAACCATTTTCCATCTAGCTAAAATAGGTATAAAGCCTTACTCCACTCACCTAGCACCATGCCTGGAACTAAGAGAGAACCCAAGGGGTGGGGATTAAAAGAGATGCAGCCCCTGTCTGAAGGAGCTTATGAACTGAGAGGAGGAACAAGATACAAAAACTATGTGCATATAAGTATTTTAACACCAAAACTGACTGTAGTTCCTCAGAAATTACTTCTAAGGGACATGGCAGAGATTGGAGTGGAGGAGAAAGTGTGGACATGAGTTAACATGTGGGGGTAAATGAAATCTTAATACCACTCACCACCTTCCCCTTTGGAAGACCAGGGGAAGTGGGGTACTAAGAGCAAGGATCGGTGAGACTGCATCACTAAATCTTTGGCTCACAGGATATTTCCTGACTCATCTGGGAGGCAGGGATGCAAATCTCTCCCTCTGAGGCAAAAGAGAGGAGATATCTGGGACTCGAGACAGAGAAGCGCAAAGACTTGTAAAGACAGTGATGTCTAAGACGCCCTACCAAGTCGTTTGCATTGCTGGGTTGTGAAGTTCCCTTCTTTGCCAGTAAATCTTGAATAAAACTGGCCCCAGAGACAAAGGCACTGTGTCCTCTGAGTGGGTTTCATCAGTGTGAAGAATAACTGAATCATTTTACATCTCCCAGGGTGTCTGCCTCTTGGCAAGAAATTGATGACTATTTATTATAAGCAAGAGAGAAGAATAGGACAGACACAAATGAGAGAGTAAATGACGATCCTGGCAAGAGATTCTTACTCCAGCCCTCACATCTGGATAGAGCCTGAGAAACGGGATGCACACCACGAGGATGCCTGGGGGACAGTGGTCGGGCAGGGGGCGAGGCTGAGCTTCATCCCTTTATGTTTGGAGACCCAGCTTATAAATAGATGCCGTGGCCACAAATGCTGGCAGTACTTGAGAAAGAAGCCTACATCAGAACGGCTCGCATTCAGGATGAAGCCGGCTGAGCTGGTATCTGAGCACTTCCATGTGATTTCCCAGGAAGATGGTGCAAGGTTCCTGGAGGCTCTGTGCTATTGTGGCGTTTGCCTTGGCAAACAGAGCCGCTGGCAGTCCCTGGCCACCTGTCCCGCCACGTCACCCGCTAACGCTCCTCCCTGACTCACACTGGCTCCCTATTTCATAAGGGGGCAGTTGTGTTTCTCTCCTGGTGTTACCACAGTAATTACTGAGAACAATAATTGGAGCCATGAGAACTTATAATTCTCTAGGAGCACACAGAGGTAGTGTCATTTACAGAAAAATAATCCCTTGAGTGTTGGGTAATGAGACCATTGCGTTCTGCTTCAGCTTGCCCAGCAAGCTTAAGACCAGGCTGTGAATTGAGTGAGAACCATCCATCCATTCATTGACTCCGCACAGACACTCAGAGCCCAGCGACAGGCGGGTGGCACCCGGCAGGGCCCAGGATCCGACTTCATCGCTTCCTGAATCTTGAACCCAGAGGGAGGGCCTGTGGAACCACAACCTTTTGATCCTGGGCTTTGGGAGAGTGGTAACATCTGTTGCAGACGCCCAAGGTCCCCTTGGCTGCCATCTTTGAGGAATCACACGATAAGGGTTCAAGTTTCAAACCAGAAACCTACAAATCCCATAGGCACCACAGAATGGGCAGATGGAGGAAGGGAAAAATTGAAAAAAATATAGGACCTTGAACCAGGAGGCATCCTATCAGCTTTCATCCTTTGTCTTTGCAAATACTGTGTTGTCCTTGAACATGTGTCTCCTCTTCTCTGAACCTCTATTGCCCGAGGTAAATGGAAATAAAACATGCTCTCTAAGATCACTCGAGCAATAGAAAATGATAGGTATTGGTGGATTAAGAAACTAAGGCAGATCTTAAGACTGGCTATGCTAAGGAACTCTAGGAAAATTTTAACAAGCAGAGCGTAGGGTAGACAGCAGCACGTGGAGACAAGAGATGTCACTCGTAACATGACTCCAGACCTCTGAGACAGTGTCAGGAGGGCTCCAGCCTCTTTAGACCATCAGGTGGCTACGTGGCAGTCAGTTCTGGAGAACTCGAAGCATGCACAGAATGTCCACCTATGCTCAACAGCGACTCCAGCTCTTTACATGTACAACCAGGGCACACACAGGACGCACCTAACACAGCTTCTAATTTGTTGCTAAGTAACCGCTGCTGCCTGGCAGGAGCATGTGACCACTCTTGTGTCAACTCATCTTACCCGCGTCATTGAGTGAACTCATCTGGAGAACAGCATGTGGGATTCACTTCTCATCACCTACGCTGTCCGTCGGTCCCTCGTCCAGAGGCCTCAGGAATATTTTCCAGAACAAAGTGAAAGAACACAGGGGTTCAAGGAAGAACTGAGACCACAAGGAAGGCGGAGGAGATACGCTCCTTCACATGATGATCCTACCTGTGACCACACTGGACAAGGTGGCAGCCCATCATCCTCTGTCTTCTCCCCTTTCCCACACTGCCCTACTAGTCAGGCGTGGGCACCCAGGACTTGACGCCAGGAAGGGCCACTAGGAATGGGATGGCATTCCCCTCCCCCAGAGGGGAGGGGGTCTAAGGTGATTGGCAGCTCCTCCTAGCAACTGCGTCACCCTGTCCACCCTGTCCTAGAAGCCAAGTGTCCACGGCCCAATGGCTGCAGTTTCCCAGAACTCCACAGTCACCTGGGAGCCCAGAAAAGCTCAAAGTGGTTCCTTTCCGAGCTCTGGAGGATGTTTTATAAATCTCTTCTTTTAGGAAAACAAATGGTCCCAAGGTAACTCAAAATTATTTTCACCTAGTTTTAGAAGTAAAACTGACAAATAAAAATTATGCATATTCAAGGTATACAACGTGAAGTTTTACTGCACGTATGCATTGTGACACAATAGCCACAAGCAAGCTAATTAACACATCTGTCACTTCACCTAGTTATGTGGGTGTGTGTGCGTGTGTGTGGTGAGAATATGTAAAATCCACTCTCTTGGCAACTTTCACATATACACACATGATCATTAACTATGGTCACCTGCTGTACATCAGGTGACCTAGAGCGTCCCCTCTAGGACCTAATCTCATTGAAACTGCAACTTCCTACCCTGTGACTAACACACCCCCACCATCCCCACCCCAATCCCTGGTAACTGCCCTTCTATTTTCTGTTTCTATGAGGTTGATATTTTTAGATTTCTCCTCAAAATTACTCATTTGTTTTCCCAGTTAGGTTTCAAGTCTCTTAGTTTGTCTCCCTGGATGATCAATTTTTTCACACGCTGACCCCGGCAATGACGTCCTAGCGCTGCAGAGCACATGGGAAGATGGCTGAGTTAGCAAATGATGGCCCAGTGTGGGGAGCAACAGTGTCAACACAGGGATCCGCGGGAGCCAGGGTAAGACACCTGCTCCTGAGTGGGATAAAAGGTACTTGAAGAGGTGACGCCCTAGGACCAGTGGCTGTGGCTTCACCACCTGAGGGCAGGCTTGGTCTTAGCCGCCTTTGCCTCTGCCCTGTACCTACCACAGGGCCTCCCACAGGCTGAAATGCGATGACCACTGGCTTTCTCGATCACCTGTCCAGGCATCTCAGGTGACCCACCACTCATCATCTCAGCAACCGGTTCCACCTTCCTCTGTTTCCACTCCTCATTCATGGAGCCCGAGTGCGTGATGTGTGTTTAGGTTTCCTGTTGTTTTGTTTTGTTTGGTACTAGGGATTGAACCCAAGGGTGCTTTGCCACTGAGCTATATCCCTAGCCCTTTTGATTTTTAGAGACAGGGTTTCACTAGGTTGCTGAGGCTGGCCTCAAACTTGTGATCCTCTTGCCTCGGCCTCTTGAATCACTGAGATTACAGGTGATACGTGTTTAAGTTTGACTTGAAAATTTTATAAAAACCAAATCAAAACTAGCTTCCAGGCTCTCACCATGTGGTGGTGGAGGAGATCCAAACAGAGCTCAACACCTGAGCCCGATCAAGGCACCATGTCCTGCTGCTCCTCAGACCTAACCCTTCCTCCTCAACCTCTGTGGAGGGGTTTAGGCAGCTCAGGGGGCAGATAGCGATGCTACACTACAGGTGCCCACCACAAACACTTCCAAAACGACAGGTGTACTCCAAGCCCAGACACAGCGTTTATTTTGGAGCACTACGTTTCTAGATAAATAATGTGTCAGTTAAACTCAGTAGGCCAGAAAAGGAAGAAAAATAAACATCTACTTTAGGTGTTAGCTACATTTCAAATGCCAACCCTTTGTTTTAATATTTACCTGATGCTAAAGGAAAAACAGACCATGACCGTATTTAAGAGCCGCTTGCTATGAAGAGCTAATTCAGCCACCTGTATCACGCGCATGCTCCCAAGCTGTTTGCTACAGTAAACTGTGTCCCTTGGATTTTAATCTTCTTTAATCGCTGTTTCCGTTGTGTCACTTTTCTGATGCATAAGTCCCGCTGAAGCCAGTCCAAAGTCTTGCCACTGTGTTTGATTGCAAAGTCCCCCCAAGTTAGCCTCATCTGGATGGCTCCCTCGCTGGGTGTTGGAAGCCTTGCCCCTGCCTCCGTATCTGCTCACACTCTTCCGTCAGTGTCCCTCCCTTCTCTCCTCTAACAGTAATCCACCCTGCCCCTCAAACTCCGGGCATGCCTGCTTCCCTCCCAGGACAATCTTGCCCAGCCTCCCCCTCCTCTCTTCAGTCTGGCTCCCCCATCACTGGTGCACATGGTGTGCTCTGGTCTTCTGTCCTCTCTTGCGTTTTATGTCTGTTTCAGAAGCAGAAGGCAACAGAGTATCATTGGAAGCTCTTTGGATTTAGAGTTGAGCCTCAACTTTGTCACCTATTAGCTGTGTCACCTTGGGCAATTTACCTAATCGCTCTGGTCCTCAGTTTCCTCATCTATTCAAAAGACACAATTGCTCGTGCCTTGCAGGAGTGTGGGGATTGAACATAGATGGCACACAAACACAGCTTAATGATGGTGGCCGCCATTGTGTTCATGACCTCTAAGGCCTCCTTCTCCTGGCCTTTTCAAAGGTAGTAATCAAAGACAGCTGACTGGCTGCAGCAGGAGCAGAGAGGCACAACTTCCTCCTTGTCCCAATCCTGTCTGAACATGCAAACTCCTCCTACCCCGGCCGCCCCTCCCTCCCTCACACGGAAGGCCACTCACTGGCCATTGTTGGTTCATGAGATAAATTGTTCGTGTTGGTCCAGGGGCGTCGTTTCCGCCTCTGCCTCAGTCTGGGCATTTTAAGGAAGTGTATCCTCTTCAAGTTACTCCACCCCACAGGGCCCAGGGCCGAGCCCCCTCTCCCTGGAGCCCTCCCACTTTTTGGGCCAGAAGTCTCCTGGAAGGCCTCTGCCTGCCCACTGCACCCTGCCGCTCCTTTGCTCTTGACCCTGTGAGAATGGAATGAGGTAACCTGTGGAAACCCGCAGAGCCATTCAGGAGCTCCATGAAAGTGGTGGCTGCTCCCCTCCTCCTCCTCCTCTTCCTCCTCCTCCCCCTCCTCCTCCTCCTTCTCCCTCTCCAACCCCCTCCCCTCCCCGGGCTTCCTGCCTCCCACAGGCCTCCCCAGCCCTCCTCAGGACCGCATTTCCAGGCTCCTGGCCTCTGGCTTCCTGCTCTTCCCTTCCAGCCAGGAAGGGAAGAGAAATACTGAAGAGGCCGGGAGGAGGGAGGAGAGGGAGGAGAGTTGTTGGAGCCTCCTCTTGGACTGCTGAGGCTGAGGCCACAGCCTCTGTCAGAAGCCTCCTCCTCAGAACTCTCTCCCTCTCCAGGTCTGACAACGGCCTCTCCCTTGGCCCCCTGAGGCTGCCTGATGTCAAATTTTCTTGTCAAGACCCTGAGGAAACACCTACTCTCTAAATATGGTACATTACCGTGTTTTGTCTAGTCAGAGAGCATAGGTTAGTTGGGTTCCCTGAGCCTCTTCTGGATTTTTTTTAAAGACCATTTTAAATATAGATGCACTTTAAGAATACTATTAGTGTGAATGTAAAATTCATACTGATTTTAAATATTTATCCTTGAAGCTCCCTGAGAATGTGTCAGGGAGCCCTGGGGCCTGGAGGGAGAATCTGGCCCTCTTGCCATGCATGATTCACAGCAAGGAGCCCTGGGTGAAGGGTGGCTGAGAAGATGCTGCCAGGTCGCACACCCCGGCACCCAGTCCTGCTGAGAGGTATCTTCCACCCCTCCTCATCTGCAGCACCCCGAAGAGGATGAAGAAACTGCCCCCACCACCGTCAGCAGCACGGAGCAGCAGTGTGGCCCAAGCCCACCTGGCTCTGGACAGAGGAAGCCAAGTGCAGGAAGGAGTCCACAGCACAACCAAGATAGCCAGCTGTCCCAGCTCCTGGCCACAGTTTATTTGATTGGAAATATAAAGAAATCAGGCATTAGCTGGGTGCAGTGGCACATGTCTGTAATCCAGCAGCTCCGGAGGCTAAGGCAGGAGGATTATGAGTTCAAAGCCAGCCTCAGCAACTTAGCAAGGCCCTAAGCAACTCAGGGAGACCCTGTCTCTAAATAAAATATAAAAAAGGGCTGGGGACATAGCTCGGTAGTTAAGTGCCCCTGGGTTCAATCCCTGGTACAGAAAAAAAGAAAAGAAATGAGGTCCTTCTTGACCTTATCATTGTAGCAGAATCAGAACCCCTTCTGTCTCACAGAAGCGGTTGGAGGAAGGCTTTGCAGAATAAAGACCTTGCTTCCCAGCATCCTTTGCAGTTAGATGTGAGCAGAATTTCTAGGGCCTGCCTGCTCCTTCCTGTCCCCACTGGAATGCAGACTAAGTGGGAGAACTCAGACCACAGATAGAAGCAGTGTCCTGGGGATAGCAGGCTCCCAAGGCTGCACAGGCAGAGCTAGTGAGAATCAACTACTATGTATGTCCTTTAAGCTACTGTTATTTGTGGTCCCTGATAGAGATGGCCATGAGGCTAATTTCACCTGTGAAAAATATAAAGTTCTATTATCATCTACATAGAAAATCTCAAAATTAAAAAAGAAAACATTCCCTAAACTAATAAGGAACTTTAGCAAGGAAGAAAATAAATATCCCATATTTTTTAAATGACTTATGCCAGGCACAGAACCTGTCTTGCAGAGAGAGGACCAATCAAGTTTGTCAGAGAAGAATATGAGGACCTGCAGGGAAAATAACTTGCACACACTGTTCATTCCCTCATCCAACTGACAAACATCTAACTGAAGGCCAGACAAACAAACAATGAGATCTGCAAGACAGATAGAAAGGCCAGCTGAACAGGCCCAAGAAAGAGTCTGCTCTGCACAGGGGCCAAAGGAGATGATCATTTGTTGGAATGTGTCTTCTCTGATGTCAGATTTGGTCTTTTTTCATGTGCACTTCCTGTGTTCGTTAGTTTCCTGTTACTGTGACAAAACACCTAAGACAATCAACTTTAAAGAAGGAAAGGTTATTAAACATGGTTTCAGAGATCTTGGTTCACAGTCACTTGGCCCTTTTGCTTTGGGTCACAATCCCACATCATGGTGGGAGCACATAGTAGGGGAGTCCTGTTCCCCTTGTGGTGGCCAGGTGCAAAGGGAAGAGACAGAAAGGGGATGAGGTCTCCACATCCCCTTCAAAGGAATGCTTCCAACCACATCAGTTCCTTCCACTAGGGCTCACTTCTTACAGGTTCCACCACCTCCCAGCAGCGCCACAGGCTGGGGACCAAGCCTTCAACACAAGGGCCTTTGGGAAACATTCAAGATCTAAACTTTAACATCTCGAATGAGTCCTTCTCTCCAAAGCTCCTCAGTTTGCTTCCCTGTTGCCACCGCTTTGATCTGCTTCAGAGAAGTCAGACAAGACCCGGACCAGGAGAAGGCACAGGGTGAAGCCAGGAAGAACTTGAGACCACAATTCAGAAGCCCAAACCCTGGCCCCAAAGCTGCCTGCAATACACTGGGTAGCTAGGGCATGTACCCTGGCTGTGGGCCTCTGTTTCCCGGCTGTTCCACAGAAGAGCTAGCGGCTCAGGCTTACCTCTACCCCTCTGACCGAGACACTGGGGGGCGGGGCGGGGGGACTTCAGCTTGCCTAGGGGCGAAACTGCCACTCACTGGTTGGACTGCTTTTCTTTCTCTTTTTCTATCTAAGATCTGAAACCCAGAGCATGTTGGTCCTTTGTCAAAGGCCAGCAAGCTTTGACAACAGGTAAAAGAACGTGTCTTAGCTGATTGGAAATCCAGAAGTTGAACGCCTGGCCTCAACGTCCCCTCCTTTCTTGAGTTCTCTTGGAGCCCTTGGCATGCCTGCAGTTCTGCAGAGTGTCATCTCTCCCATCGCAGACCTCCTGGAGGTTGCAGCAGCCTCTGTTCTTTCAATGTATAATTTATATGGCCCATTTTGGCAGCCAAGAGCAGCCTGCAAAGCACACTTGATCCTGCACAAGAAAACAGTGCGCTTTGCCCTCGGGGATGTGTGTGCTCTCCACCTCCAGCCACATACAACTTGTCCAAAGTCTTTTGCTTTACTGGGACATCTCACTAGACCAGGAACAATGGGACCTCAGAATAACAGGACCATCACCACAATGCCAAGGCTGCTCTCAGAGACAGGGCTGTGACATTAAACACATAGCTGGTTTGCAGCAGCTGCTGGGCTGTTCCTGGCAATCTGAGTCCTACTTCACAGCAGTCACATCTTTGCAGATGAGCAGTGTGATGAGCCAGACCTAAAGTTCCTGGCTTCATTTCCTGGATGATGCCTGCCACCCAGGGGACTTCACACAAGGCATGTCAACTCTCTGGACTTCAGCCAACTTACCAGAAAATACAAATACATTGCTTCTACCCTGCCAATCTTGCTGGTTTGGAGCAAGAGTCAAGAAAAAAGAACAGAAAAAAGGTTTAATTTTTTTTTTTTTTGTAAAACACTATACCCTTGCTATTCAACGTTTACTTCATGGACAGACAGCGTTGGTATCATCTAGCTTGCCTGGACCCTTCCAGACCTACTGAATCATAATCTGCATTTTAACAAAACTCCTAAATGATTTCTGGAAGAAGCACTATAATATGCCAATGTCAAATATGTGGGTGACAAGAACATGCAGTTTGGAACCTGGAGCTCTTAGTTCAGGTTCAAGCTTTGCCATGGAAGGTCTTCATGACCTGGGGGGATCACTGGGGGATTCGGTTCCTTAACTGAAAACAGTAGTCTAAGAATGTGGAACAGAAGCTGGGCGTGGTGGTGCACACCTGTAATCCCAGCACTTAGGGAGGCTGAGACAGGAGAATCGCGAGTTCAAAGCCAGCCTCAGCAATGGCAAGGTGCTAAGCAACTCAGTGAGACCCTGTCTCTACATAAAACACAAAATAGGGCTGGGGATGTGGCTCAGTGGTCGAGTGCCCCTGAGTTCAATCTCTGGTACCAAAAAAAAGAATGTGGAAGAGAGAGAGGAGCGGGGGCAGAGGGCGGCATGACAGGGACCCTTTCCCAGTGGAGTGGAGGAGAAGGAGAGGATCGGGGCAGGACTGCAGCCAGGCCAAAAAATGGGGGAGCAGGTAAGACCACAGTGAAGAGCAGAGGCAAGGGGGTGCTGCCTTCTCTTTTTTTTTTTAATTTTTTTTTAGTTGTAGATGGACACAATACCTTTATTTATTTTTTTATGTGGTGCTGAGGTTCGAACCCAGTGCCTCATGCATGCAAGGCAAGCGCTCTACCACTGAGCTACAGCCCCAGCCCCCTGCAGCCTTCTCTTGGCCTCCACACTGTCCCTTCCCAAGCAGCTTCTTGGCACAGACTCTTATGCTTCTGGATGGACAGCAAAGACCTGGCTGTCAGATATCCAAAGTGGCACCAGGAGGGCTAGAGAGTCCCGAGCCCGCGCCAGGCCACAGAGTGTCTCCCATACAGTGGCTGGAGACCAAGGACAGGTCAGTGCACAGATGAGGAACCCCAGAGCAGCCCCATCGCCAGGGTGCAAAGCAGGTCTTGCAGGCTACCTCCAAGCCCTTGTCTGCATACTAATGAGTAGCGATACACTTCTTGCTATGACTTGAAGGTGAGGGTACTTGACCTGCATTTCCAAATGTTCCAGCAATGCTGGGAAACTGCACCACATTCTGCAAGATTCAAGTCATCACCCAGGGGAGGGATGGTAATTGTACCCATGTAAGTGCTCCATTCCACGGGTTTAAAAATACCAACTCTAGGGAGCTCTGTGATCATTAAATGACATAACGTGTGGACCCCACCTGGCATGGGCATCTTATTAGTCTTCTGGGCAATTTTCCAGGTGAAGCAAAATCTCCCCTCTGGCCCAGAGCCCTTTCCTTGACCTCACCCAGCATCCACAGGCTAATGGCTCTGCTAATGGATGTTTCAAGTCCACAGTGATGGAGCCCTGATCCTAAAAGCCCCGACTCCTGGATGGCGGCTTTATTTCTGGAAAAGCTCTTTTGTTCTTTTCAAGTACTATAAGCAGCTTGGCCCTCGGTGCCTGCCGTAGCTGAACGTAATCCCTTGAAGAAATTAAGTTCAAGAAGTCCTTTCAGACAGCAATTTTAGATGTTCCAAGGGTGCAATTTCAAAACCTAGGGAATGGGCTGGGGTTATGGCTCAGTGGTAGTGTGCTCGTCTAGCATGCGTGAGGCACTGGGTTCGATCCTCAGCACCACATATAAATAAAATAAAGATATTCTGTCCAAAAAAAAAAAAAAACAAAAAAAACAAAACCTAGGGAATATGCAACTTGACATGGGAATTCGGGGAGGAGGACGTACTGAGCACTGGTCATGCTGGTGGACTGGGTCACCAGGCCCAGTGCTGGATCCCTCGCAGGGGCAGCATTTCAGGCCCCGCGGTGCCACATCACTTGATTTTGGACTTGACCATGTGACTTGCTTAAGCCAACGGAGAGTGACAGCTTGACAACCACAAACTTTTAGAGGCCTCGTGTTCCTGCTATCACCATGAAAAGGACACGGCCGCTGCCCATCAGGCTGCACCTCGGGCAGGAAACACAGCGGACAGAGCCACCTGAACTGACCCAAGGCCAGTAATGAACATCGAAGCTGCTGCAGCTGTCACTGCTCAAGGCCAGGTCACCAGAACACTGAGCCGAGCCCACCTGGAGCAAAAGAACCACTCCTGCTGCCCACACACCCACTAGAAGGAAAAAAGAAAAATAGGGTTTTTTGAAGTCCTTGTCTTTGGGGATATTTGTATCACTGCATTAGTGTGGTTGTAGCAAACTGAAATACAACAAAATAAAATAGGTGGGAAATACATGGGGAGTGAGAAAACGAGAGCAGGGGAGAGGGGAGTGAGAACGCCTCCCCTGCCCACCTTCCCGTGGCTTTTGCATCCCCAGATCTAACCTGGCAGAGCTGGCGAGAGGGAGTTCAGAATTATTCCTGGGTGTGGTGTCACTCACCTAGTGCAGGACAGCAGGTAGCAGGACTGAGCATTCGCAAAGCATCTTGGTGGATGATGTAGTGAGATCACAGGCTCAAGAGGAGCCGCCCTAATGTCTTGCAAATGAGGACTTGTGACTTGGGATTAATTTTCCACGGTGGCATCTTATCTAGATTTAAAGAAGTGGAAAAATGGGGCACCACTGAATATTCAAGGTCACCCAGACTCCCAGGGTAAGGCTCTTGCAGGAGGCTCCATTAACCCTGCCTGCCATGGCCTGTGCACTCTCCAGTGTTTGGTGTGGAGAAACTGAAGTGCATGCTGCCTCAACGAACAAACCAGCTCTGACAAGGTTGCAGTAACCCTGTGGAGGAGTTGAGAGCTGCCGAGAGCCTGTGCCACAGGCTGCCAGGAGCTCCACCTGATTCTCCAGGATGACAAGGGTCAGAAAAGGAAGCCTTAATCAAAGCTGGTCCCTTCCATGAAGAGGACAAGGAGGCAGGTATTCCAGGAGGCCATGGCCTGGCACTGTGGGTATCAGAGGGAAAGACTGATGTTGGGGGAGAGGAAGGCCTTTCTCCTTTAGGCCGGGAGCCCAGGCCTATTGGCCCACGACTGGATCTGCCCAAGGATGACTTGGCCACGGCGTGGTTGTTGGTATTATCTGGGTTGACTGCGTCCTCCAGGCCTCTGCTGCCGGTCCTCATGGATTCGGACCGTGGCCATCCTTCCAGTGAGACACTTTCCCAACACACAGGTCTCGACCAAGATGAGACAGTGGCAGTTGCTGTGCTGTGTGTCAAGATGGAAGGGAGATTTTTAAATTGGGAATTTGAGGAAGGTTCCAGGTTGTTTAATACGCAAACTCCCCAGGCAGATCCCTGCAGGCCTCCCTTCCTGGAGGCCCCCAGATCCTCCTTGAGGTCGGTCCTCCCAAGCAAGACCAGACCAGACCAGACCCAGCTTAGCTCTCAGTCTCATGGGGGAAGAAGATGGAAACTTCCAAAACAGAACAAACCCAAAGGACAAACCCTGGAGATAACAATGGTCCTTACCCGAGCCCAGTCTGCTCTGAGGTGAGGTCCCCTTTTTCCTATAAGTACATCCCAAATGCTGCCGAGGACCCAGATCCACACACTCCAGGGGGTGCTACCCACCCTGTGTGTGCTTATGTAGTTCCAGAGTCTTGAATGGATCCCCCAGGCTTCCAAATCAAGCACCAATGTCTGATTCTTCTCTTACCTGTGTAATAGCGCCACCGTGAACCATAACACCACCTTAAAGCCCTCCAGTTGTTCTCTACCTCACTCAGAGCCAAAGGCAAAGTCTTTCTGATGCGACAAGGCCCCGAGTGCCCCCACCATGCAGAGCCTCCCCTGCCAGTCTCCTCCACCACTTTGACCTTGTCTGTAGCTCCCATTTGCCCCTCTGACCATACCTGCAGGTCCTTGGTGCTCTTCAGACCCTTCCTGCCTCAGGGCCTTTGCACTTGCTGCTTTTTAATCTGTCCAGTGCTTATCAATATAGCCAGATTGCCCCCAAGTTGCTCCCTCTTTTTCCTCAGTTCTTTCGAATTTTGGCTTAAGTCCCACCCTGGGAGAGATGCTCTTTTTGATATGATATCTGCTGTGGTTTGAATGTGTTTCCTCCAAAATTCAGGTGTTGCCAGTGTGATGGCATTAAGAGGTGGGACCTCTGAGAGGTGATTAGGCCAGAGGACTCCGCCCTATTGACTGGAGTTAGGTGCCCTCATAAAAGGCCTCATGGAGGGAGGTGGTCTCTCTTGCTCTTCTGTTGTCTGTCATGGGAGATGCCATGTCTCTCTGCTCTGGAGGATGCAGGCTTCACCAGACACCAAATGCTGGTGACTCTATCTTGAAGGACTTGCAGCCTCCTGAAGGGATGACAAATAAATATCTGTTCATTATGAATTGTGCAACCTCAGGCATTTTGTTACAGCAATGCAAACAGATTCCAGAGCAGCAGCTGCCACTCCTACACCCAAGGTCCTTCTCACTTCACTGCAGCTGTCTTCACAGCTAATGCCCTTGATGTTGGCTGAGTGTCCATCTCCCCTACAGGAGGGCAAAGGTTTCATTGTGTCCACAGCCCTTTCCCCATTTCCACAGCAGTCCTTGACGTGGACTCTTAGTAAATATTTGTGGACTGAATGAATAAAATGAGTGACTGAGTGGCACCAGAAGCAGCCGCCAGGAAGAGATTGGTTAGGGCCCTGGGTAGCTTGAAACACACACGGCATAATAATAAGGTAGAGGAGGCTCTCAGAACCCAGATGCAGGGCGCAGCCAGATCTCAAGGGGTCTCACAGTGAGAACAAGCAAGGTCTCTCTCTGTCTCTCACCCTGGCTTCTCTGAACACTGGCACCATCTCTTTCTCAGAAGTTCCCTTGCTCGGCCTGTGCAGGGGACAGAAGGCAGATGTTCTATGATCTCCTGTTATTTATTATAGTGTCGCTTCTGTATCTCTCTCTCCTCTGTGTGTCTCTCTTTCTCTCTCTTTCTCCAGGTTGGTATGGAAAGAACACCAGTTGATCTAGATTTGCCAAGTGCTCACTGGGCCTGTCACTGGGGAAGCGAGGTCATGTCCACAGGGCATGACTGAGTTGGGAAGACGCCTTAAACAGGTGCTGCGAAACGCTTCCCATGCGAGAGAACTGCTCGAACTGCTCTCCCAGTTCAAACATTGCTCCAAGACACCAAGACACGAAGCTGCCCTGCATCCTCTTGGTTTGAGGTTCAGGACAAGCCTGCTCCAGCCTCAAAACCATTGTCCTTTGCCATGACTGTCGGCAGCTGTGGTGGCAGTTTGAGAGAGTGCCAGAAGAGGGCACTCCAGAGCAAGAAGCAGAGTCTCCCAAATCCAGCCCCCAGAATGCAATTTCACTGCAGTCCTTCTAACCAGGTGGGTGTAGGTAGTCTGGGAGCCTGACACAGCACAGGAGGCCTCAGACTCCCTGGCCTGCTGCTCAGAGCTGCCACATTGTCTCCTGAAGGATGGCATGTCCCAGGCCAATGCATTCACTGTTCTAAGTTGAATGGTTGGATCATGAGCCCAATAGAATTTTCAAAGCAGCACATGGAGACTTCAGCCTGAGGAGAGTCCAAGGCCACGTTAAAAGCCAATAAATAAATAAATAAATAAATAAATAAATAAATAAATAAATAAAACTCCGCACTGGAAACAGGTAGGAAGTCCTAGAACTTTGATTTCTTTTTCACATCGCACATCCATATTTCCTAAATGTTCCAGTAAACATGTATTGCTCAATAACATATATTGCTCAATAAACATGTATTGCTCAATACATTGTTAAGTATGTTAACAAGGGAATTATACTAAAGCAATTACATTAAGAAGGGAATTATGCTATTCCCTTGTTAACACACTTTTCTGGTTATCATTATTTGGGGACTATTATTAATGAAGCTGTCCTGAACATTTATGTACAAGTCTTTCTGTGGATATACATTTTCATTGTTCTTGAATAAGTACCAAGGAGTGGGATTAATGGATATTTATGTGTATATATGTTTGACTTTATGAAAACAGCCAACCAAAGTGGTAGTACCATTTTAAACTTCCACCAGTAATATTTGATAGTTGCTCCAGATCGTCACCGAAATCCTGGCATGACAAGTCTAATTTTAGCCATTCCAGTACATGTGAAGTGATGTTCCTTTACAACGTGATTTTATATTTCCTCAAGGACTAAAGATCCTGGGAAACTTTTTGTGTGCTTACTGGCTGTTCCTATATCTTACTTTGGGAAGTATTTGCTCAAAACTTACCGCTTTGTAAACTAGACTGTTTTTTTTTAATGTTATACATTTTTTATATTCTCTGAATATAAGTCCTTTATCAAACATATGTATTATAAACAATGTTTCTGGCCTGCCTTTTTATTTTCTTCATGATATTATTTGATGAGTTGAAGTTATGTATATATTTTGATAAGTAATTTCTCTTTTTAAGATTTGCACTCCTGAGCCGGGCCTGGTGGTGCACACCTGTAATCTCAGCACTTAGGGAGGCTGAGACAGGAGAATCGCAAGTTCAAAGTCAGCCTCAGCAACGGCGAGGCTCTAAGCAACTCAGTGAGACCCTGTCTCTACATAAAACACAAAATAGGGCTGGGGATGTAGCTCAGTGGTCGAGTGCCCCAGAGTTCAATTCCAAGTACAAAAAAAAAAAAAAGATTTGCACTCCCTATTGAAGAACTCTTTGCCTATTTCAAGGTCACAAAGAAACTCTCCTATGATTTCTTTGAAAAGTTTTACAGTTTTAACTTTCATATTTATTATTCATTTCTTTGCAGTGCTGGGAATTTAACCCAGAGCCTTGTGTATGGTAGGCAAACACTTTACCACTGAGCTATATCCCTAGCTCTTTATATTTATTTTAAGTCTGTGATTCATCTCCAATTTATATTGTGTACCTGGCATGAGATAGAAATTGAGTTTCCTTTTTTCCCTGTGAATTATATTCCTTTCCCTGTGGCTACTATAACAAATTGCCATGAATTTGGTGGTTTATAAACAACAGAAACATATTCTCTCTCAGTTCTGGAAAGCAGAAGTCTGAAATTAGTGTCACAGAGCTAATATTGAAGCATCAGAGAGTCTACAGGGAATCTGTTTCTTGTCTGTTCTGGGTCCTGGTGGCTGCTGCAGTCCTTGGCTTGTGGCTGCATTATCACAGCCTCAGCCTCAGCCTTCCCCTCTGTCACATCTCTTCTTCTCTTTTAGGAGTGACATCCTCCTCTGCCTCTCTCTTCTAAGGGTACTTGTGATTGCAGTAAGGACCCATTCAGAAAATCCAGAACATCTCCCATCTCAAGATCCTTAGCTAATCACATGTGCAATTTTGAATAAAAAGTAATACTCACCGGTCCAGGGATTAGGACCTGATATTTTGGGGCCATTAGCCTGCCACATAGATCTTCCAGAAACAATTGATGAAAAAACTGTCTGTCCCTCCTGAATGACCTTGTTACTTTTATTGGAACTCAGTTGAAGTATATTTGGGTTTACTTATGAAATTTCTTTTCTGTTCCTTCGTCTTCTTGCCTATCTTTCCACCAACAATACATAGTCTTAATTATGAAATTTTATATTGAGTCTTGAAACCAAGTATTGTTAATCTTCCAACTTTGTTATTTTCCAGGGAAAAAGAAAAAAATAGCTATTTGAGGTCCTCTGCATTCCATATACACCTGAGAATCCTCAATTTCATAAAATAAAAGTCCTGTGTGATTTTGATTGGGACTGCATTGAGGCTACAGGTCAATTTGTGGAATATTGACAAATTTTATTCTTCCAATCTACAAATATGGACTTTCTTCTCTTTTTTTAGATCCACTTCATTTTCTTTCAGAAATATTTTGGACTTTCAATGTCTTAAAGTTTACATATTATAAGGTGGGCCCAATATGACTGAGTTAGGCTCCCTCACTGAGACTTCCAGCTAGCTGTTTTAGTTTATAGTCAAGGTCATAAACACCCTGATTCAGCATTTGTACTCAAGGTCATGAGCATGTGCTTACTTATCTAACCTGTTGGTAATGTGCCCTCTTTGTTTGGCCTACATACAAAAATGGCCTATGGAAAGATTCAAGGGGTTGGGGGTTGGGGCTGCTGCTGCCTCTGAATAAAGCATGCCTACTATCCCAACGGCACCTCGCGTGGTCTTTCACTTGCCGGGATCCTGAGTCTGTTTCCCAGGGTCTGAGCCCCTACAGGACACATATCTTGCACATATTTTGATATAGTTTATTCCTGTAAATGCTCTTGTGTCATTTGAAGCCATTTTGGTGCTATTGGAGTGTCATTTTAACTTTTCTTGCTATTATTTATAAATAACTGATTTTCGCAATATTATTACATTTCCTTATCCTAGAAGTTTTGGGGAATTTCTTAGGGCTTTCTACATAAACAATAATGTTGCACATGAATGAAGAAAGTTTTACCTCCTTTCCAATCTTGACACCTTTTGGGGTTTGATTCTTTTTTCTTTTCCTTTCCATTGTCCTGGTGAGGGTCAATGAACAGAGGGGCCGAGTAACTGTTCTCGTCTGCTCTGGATCTAAAATGAAATGCACTCAGTTCAACAGTACTAAGCATGATATTTGCTGTTGATTTTTTTCTCATACAAAACTTTGGTAAGGAGAAAGTTCCTGTTTATTCCTAAATTCCTTAGAAATCTCAATGACAGCATCTACTGAGATTAGCATAGACCATTTCTCTTTTGTTCTGTTTATGTGGCAAATTACTTGATTTTAAAGAGTCTAACTAACCTTGTATAAATCAGAGGCTAGCACCAATACCTTGGACTGTATTCCCTGGGCCAAGAAGAGAGGTCCAGATGGTATTGGGACACTGATGACCCTCTGTCCACATCAGAGTTGGACCCCGACTCAGCTCAGTGGGTATTGTGGCCCTGAGCTCAGCTCCACTGGACCATCTCCCTTTGTCTTCAGCTGTGCTCCAGGAAGACCCAAACTATCACTCACATTTCACAGAGGAGGGAAACTGAGGCAGAGAGGCTGAGAAACTTGCTGAAGTCCCTCCAGTTCTGACAGCCTGATGGCCCCAAACCATCCCTGATGCTCCTTCTGTAGCCCTTCCTGGCTCGAGAGCATGTGCTACAGGAGGTGAGGAGATGGAAATGGACCCTCTTCTGTGGATCCAGAAGGATCATATGGTGCATACCTACTCAAAGTGATTGCACACTATCTGTCTGATGCAATAATACCACTTCCAGAGAGATATATCTTGGTTAAAAATCATTTGGTTGCCTCTATAAGACAATCCAACTTTAAAATGTCTAAAAAAAGAACAGAAGACACAGTGGTGCAGCTCTCAAAATCCACTCATATCACCTCTGAACATTTCTGCATTGTCTCATACATGAGCTTTGGGGGAATGCCAACCAATCCATACATCCTCCAAAGGCCCATATGCTAAAAGATTGGTCACTGGCCTCTGGTGCTGCTGGGAGGTGGTGGGACATTTAGGAGGTGGGGCCCTGTAGATGGAAGTCAGGTGACTGGGAGCAAGCCTTCAAAGGGGACTGAAACCCCCACCCCCACCCCCTTCTTAGCAATCACAAGATCATATGTTCCCACCATGATGTTCTGCCTGGCCACAGGCTCCAAGCAACAGGGCAAGTGACCATGGACTGGACCCTATGAGGCTGGACCCTATGAGGCTGTGAACCAGGATAAACCTCTCTTTCTTATAAGGTGATTTTCTCAAGTATTTTCTCTCAGTGACCAAAATCTGACTAACATATTGTTCCATTGTCTTCTCCCATTATATATAACAGTAAGAAATTTGCTGTTAATTTTGTTGTTTCTCTTATTTTAATATCTGGCTATCTCAAGTTGGACTGTGATGTGCTTAGGTGTGTTTATCCTTGTATTTATCCTCTTAGGGGTTCAGGATCAATGAGTCACTGCTTTGTTTTCAAATTTGTAAAACTTTTAACCAATATTTTTTTAAATATTATTTCTCTCCCATTCTCTCTCTTCTCACCAATTATACACGTTTGGCCAGTTGCTACTGTTCCACAGGTGATGGACGCTCTGGTCATTTGTTCTCTCTCTCTCTCTCTCTTTTTTTTCTCCTCTTTGCTTCAGTTGGGTTATTTTTTTTTAACTGTCTTCAAGTTCACCTTCTCCCATTGTGTCTGGTAAGCTATTAATCCCCTCCTGTGAATTTACAATCTCATATATTTTTTCATTTTCATCGTTTCCATATAATTCCTTTTTATAATTATAGATCTGATGATATTTCTACTTCCTCCTATCATTATATTTATATTTCCTTCTAGATTCTTTAGTATATTTAGCATAATTATTTAAGGTACATTTCTGATAACTTCAAGATGTGGATTATCTGTGGAACTGTTCTTATTAACTGATTTTTATTCCTTGATTACAGGTTACAATCTCCTGCTTCTTTGTATCTCTTATGAAAGTTAATTCTTTTTATTGGATGCTGGACACTGTGTCTAGGAGAGGATTATCCCTCTCGAGTTTGGTTATTTTAGATTTCTTTGTACATAGCTCTTTGGTAGCTTTAAAGAAGGGGTTGGAAAACTATGGCCCACAATCCAAAGCCAGCATATGACCTATTTTTGTACAGATCATGGTATAACAATGACTTTTTAAAATAGTTTTAAATATTGTTAAGAAAAGATAAGAAGAAGAATACACGACAGAGACTAAATGTGGCCTGAAAACCTAAAATATTTACTGCCTGGCCTATTGCAGAATATTTGTCAACACTTGCTTTAAAGAAAAACATATTTTTCATTTATTTGGTGATTTCTTATTTTTCAAGAGTAAAAAGAGTCTTCGAGGTTCTTCTACATCTTAGCCAGAAGTAGAACTCTGTACTGTAGTTTTAATTTACATTTCCTGATTCCTAAGAAGATTGTGCATTTTCTCCATATGTCTTAGTTATTTTTTGTAGTAGTTATTCAAATAGCTACTAGTAGTAGCTACTATGTAGTAGTTATTTTAAACTACCATTTGTAGTTTCCTCTAAAGTCGCTTGCATGTTTTATACTAGATTATTTGCCTTTTGTTGATTTGTAAAGATAGTTTATATACTCAGGATCTCAGTCCTGTGTTGGTTACGTATATGGCAAATAGTTTCTCCCTCTGTGGGCTTCACTTCTTGTTTTCATGGTGCCTTTTGTTGAAATAAAGGTTCTTAATTTTGTTGTGTTCAAATACTATTTCCCCTTATGGCTACTTGCAGCACTTTTCTGAGTTTAGTTTAAGCTTTCCATCTTAGTTTACACACTGCAGGAAATTTTAGAAGGTCCAGTTGGCTCAGGAAAGCTGATGAAGGTAGCTGGTACATACATGAGTTTTGAGTTTTTCTTGATAGCAGTTTTTATAAACAGTAAAGGCTATTTGTGGCAACTTGGGTTTTTAAATTAATACTCAATTTATTAAATAAATTAAAAATCTAGTAATTCTTAATTTTTCATTTTAAATTATAATTTTTCTGTTTTAATTATAAGTCTAAGATCTTTTACAATTTGGTTATTCAAATTCCCCTTAATATTTTGTAGAAAGTAATCGATTTTCTTTTTAAACACTGCACTAGATGAATTTTATAAATCGAATAAAATAAACTTATTTAGCTTTGAAATTAAGTTTTCCTAAACTAAATTTGTTTACAAAACTATTTTTAAAATAGAATATATTTCAACTTCATAATCATAAGATCGTATCTCTTACTCAAGAACACTTTTAAAACTGGAATCATAATCTGTCACATGTAACCAGTTCCTATGCACAAGACAAACATTCAGAATGCGCAGATTAATCTTAAAACTAATTCTAGAAATATTAATATCACTGTTTTTATTTATGTAACTTAATTTTCTTTGCAAACAATCATAAACATTCTTAGGTTTTCAGAAATACCTGCTAATGGTAGTTTTTAACAGGGATGGTCTGCCCCCTAGGGGAAACCTGGGGAATTTCACGATGTGCTTTGAAAAGTCAAGGTGATTGAAGGGTGCTGGTGGGATTTAGTGTGGAGGGGCTGGGCATGCCTGACACCCCTGAAAGACATACATAATACTGCACAACTGAAAGTCATCCTATACACATTTTAAAGGTCCCTTGACATAAGCAAAAACCTCATCATTATCTAAGCGTAACCACGTTTTGCATGTGATATGCACTGTTTGCCTGGTTTTAATATAGACAGAATTTTCAGGAATGCAGTCATACTGCAAGTCAGGGAGAGATTGTGATTGAGTTTGTTTGAACTTCACTGAGAGCTATTCAAGATTTCAGAAAATCCAGTCGCTGGTAGCAATGTCACTCGTGGTCCTTCAGTCAGTCTGTGCAGTTGTCGGATTCCTGGGAACTGGGTGTAAATCTATGAATATATGGATATATTTCTAAAGCCCTTATTTCAAATCATTTAGATTTTTTTAAAAAATCATCAAGAATTTTCAGTCGAATACTTTACTGTCTTAAATTCAGCCTTACACGGATGTGAGCAGCAGACTCTTCCTTGCATCATCAGAGGTAACAGAGCTGTGCCCACACACGTTGACTTGCCCACTACCTACCTGATTACACACAACTTCCTTTCATTTACATTTTCTATTAAAATTTGGGCAATATATTGTGTGTGACTAGCTGATATTATCTATGTATTTCATTTCAGAGTAAAAGGGCTACAAAGTATATTTAAACTGCAAAAACATGGACAAAATTTTTGATATAGAAATGGACATTTTTATATCCAAGATAAAAAGTATTGGTTATATTATTATTGGACATTAAAATTGCTTAAACATTAACAATTATACGGCTAAGCACACTCAGATTTTAAATCAAATCATAAATGTACAAGCATTAAAATTGTGATATTGTTGCCTGAAGAGATAGCTCTTTAGAACATAATAGAAAATTTCAAAACTGGTATATTGAATATGTGTGTGTACACACATATATATGCATACATTTATATATATACAGTGATATTTATATATCAGTTTATATGTATATAGTGTATATATATGTCAGTATATACATACTGAGACATGCATATATGTAATATGAGATGTTTATATAAAAATATGTATATATTTATATACATACACATATATGCCAATATGAACTTTGAATATAAAATTAGAATATCAAATCAAAGATGAACTGACAGGTAATTTCATAAATGGAGTTGGAAAAACTGACTTAAACATACATAGATCTGTAAAGCACTCCACATGTACCAGACTATATTCTAGATGGAGAAGTGAATTTAAAAAAGTGAACTCCCAGAAACATCTAAGAAAAACACAGTGATGATACACATGATAGTTAGCAAGAACAGCCTGTTCAGGCATGGTGTTCTGTGGCTTCCTGTCAAGAAGGAAGGCTCATTTGGGCACAGTTACAGAGGTGTCAGTCCTGGTCGCTTGACCCTGTCCCTCTGGTGGAACCGGGGGCAGTGCAGAGATGCTCACCTCACAGCGGCCAGGGAGAGAGAGATAGGAAGAGACTGGGGACAACACCTGCCCTTCTAGGACATGCCCCCAGGGACCTACTTCCTCCCAGTAGCCCTTTGAGTTGATCTGTAAATGTGTGACTCCACTAAGGAGGCCAGAGGCCTCTGATCCAGTCACCTCCCAAGGCCTCACCTGAGTACCGCTGCATCAAGACCACACCTCCAATATCTGAGCTTCTGGGAAATGTTTAAGATACAAACCATAATGCACACATAAATACAAAAACAGAGGAAAAAGGTCAAATATAAACAATTTTGCATAAGTACCAAAAATTGTCGTGTGAAAAAAATCACCAAAATAACAAAGAAAAAAAAAAACCAGGTATGATTAATTCTTACATATTGATTATAAAAAGATACTTCAATAGAACAAGGGTCTAAGAATACAAGAAGATAATTCACAAAATAAGGACTGCATAAGCCCCCAAAACTTAAAAATGGTTTAATGGTTTAGCCTCCCCTGGCTAGTAAAAAAAAAGAAAAGTGAATTAAAACAGGTCACCATTTTTTAATCTATTAAAGCAACTAAGATCACTTTTTTTCCCAGTGCCGGGGATGAAACCCAGAGCCTCAAGCCTGCTAGACAAGTGTTCCACCCCTAAGCTCATCCAGTCAACAAAGGCTTTTTCAAATGACAAAGCTAATTACTGATGAGACATAGAAAAATACAGATCTGCTCACATTCTTCTGGGACAGTGTAAACTAATACACTAATTTTGGAGAGCAACTTATGGGTATCAAGTGCATTTTTTTAAAAATTTTGGTATGAAGTATTGAACTCAGGGGCCCTTAACCACTGAACCACATCCCCAACCCCAACCCCACCCCCTTTTTAATGTTTTATTTTGAAACAGAGTCTGGCTAAGTTGCTTAGGGCCTCACTAAGTTGCTGAGACTGGCTATTTTTTTTTTTTTTTTTGGTACTGGGGATTGAACTCAGGGGCACTCGACCACTGAGCCACATCTCCAGCCCTATTTTGTGTTTTATGTAGAGACAGGGTCTCACTGAGCTGCTTAGTGCCTCGCCATTGCTGAGGCTGGCTTTGAACTCGCGATTCTCCTGTCTCAGCCTCCCAAAGTGCTGGGATTACAGGCTTGCGCCACTGTGCCCGGCTGAGACTGGCTTTGAACTTGCAATCCTCCTGCCTCAGCCTTTGGAGCTGCTGGGATTACAGGCACATGCCACTGTGCCCTACTCGAAGTACCTTTTCTGACCCAGCAATTCTACCTCTGGTAATATATTATCAGAAAATATTGGTGCCTCAGGATGTTAGCAAAATAACTTCTGAGAGCAAAATTAAGAGAAATCTGGATCCTTAGGAAGAGAGGCCCATGTGTTGAACTGTAGAAAATACACAGGACAGATTATTTGATGGCAATTAAATATCATATTTGAAAGAAAAGTGGCACAAGACCAACCACACACATACCTGGGTTGAGAAGCGGGTTTATTTGTCAGAGTTCTTACAAGCTGCTCTGCACAGAGAAAGAGAGAGCAGCAGCAACTCCCCCTTGAATGTTACTTTTTATAGGCTAGAATCCTGGCCCATAAGGGCGGGTTTAGTCCTGACTTACATAGCCAGCACCCCCTGATTTTGTGGAAGGCATGTTTGTTTCTTAGGAACAGAGACAGGCAGTTTTCTGTCTCTCAGAAGGGGGAACAGGAAAACCCGGCAGGTCCCTTTATCTTCTCAAGGAGGGAACAGGGAAACCAGTATGTCTCCATCTCAGGGGCCAGTAAATTGTCTCCTGTCTCTCAATGGGAGAACAGGGAGAGACCGGTATGTCTCCAGTCCAGACCAGTAGGTTTTATCTTGGGCTAGTTTCTATTTCTTGAGAATAAGAACAATATTCATAGCCGGGCGCGGTGGCTCAAGCCTGTAATCCCAGCACTTAGGGAGGCTGAGACAGGAGAATCGCGAGTTCAAAGCCAGCCTCAGCAACGGCAAGGTGCTAAGCAACTCAGTGAGACCCTGTCTCTACATAAAACACAAAATAGGGCTGGGGATGTGTCTCAGTGGTCGAGTACCCCTGAGTTCAATCCCCAGAACCACCAAAAAAAAAAAAAGAAAAAGAACAGTATTCATAAAGTAGGGGTGGGGGAAAGGAAGATGGCTACAATTATGCCAACAAGGTTGATTTCTGAGAAGGCAAATGGGAGACTGCACATAGGTCAGTGAGGGTGGGAGGTGATACAAAAGAGCATGAGAGAAGGGGTGGATAAAGAAATAGTCTATGTGCCAGCTGGTGGTTCCAGAACTGTACAAGGTTGTCCAAAGTCATAAAGGTGTGTGTAAAGGGATGACGTTTATTTTGTGCAAATTAGACCTCACTGAACTTGACTTTCAAACATCTTTGAAGAATACTAAGCAGCTTGCAAAAATCTAAATGACCAATATGATACAAGAGCAATTTGCAAGTTAAATTTCGTTTTTCTCCTTAAAGTTTTTTATTTTATTTTGTTTGGTTTTGGCAGTGATAAACCCAGCCTAATTTTATCTTAAGATTAAAAGCTGGGGCTGGGGCTGGGGCTGGGGCTGGGGCTCGGGCTCAGTGGTAGAGCACTTGCCTAGCATGCGTGAGGCACTGGGTTCGATCCTTAGCACCACATATGAATGATAAATGAATAAAATAAAGATCCATCAACAACTAAAAAAATTGTTAAAAATTTTTTTAAAAAAAGATTAAAAGCCATCTCCACTCAAGGTCATAAAAGGTTTATTTTTGTTTTACTTGCTTGGACCATGTTTGGCTTTGATTAGGTAACTGCCCTCCTTAAAATCTCAGCGGCGCCCCCATGCTGGAACCTGAGTTTACTCCTTACCTAAAGATGGGAAGCCATGTAAGTCACTGATTTGCTCTCTGCTTCTGTATTGCACTTGCCAGACCCTGTCAGTTGTAAATTCCTAAGATATCTACCTTCATAATTCTCTGTGTTATAAAAACTTCTCTGCTCCTGGACAAAGCTGCTGCCCTCACTTTTTGAAGGGGACAGCCGCTGTACAGCTAATTTGTGTGCACAATATAAGCTTGATTAATTGGATTTAAAATTGGAGTTGGTGGTCCTTTCTTTGCGTCCTGGGTTCAACAGCAGCCAATACTTAACTTCTGTTGCGGGGAGGAGATAAGTTACCACTGGGAAGCACCGCCCAGTTTTCAGGCCCTTGAGAACACTTTTTTCTCTGATAGATCCTGCAAGCAAAGAGAAAGCCACTCACGGGATGCACCTGTAGCAGGTGAGTTAGGGGCTGGCGAGCAGGTGGGCAGGGCGAGGAATCCGGGCTGGGCTCAGGCTGCGGGGGCTGCAAGGGCGAGCCTTGATCGGATTGGTTCGCTAGGAAGTAACGCTCCTCAGAGCTCCGTCATTTCCTGAGCAGAGCTGGGACCCGGACGGTATCACCATGCTGAGTGAGTCTCCCTTCCCTACTGGGCTGGCATGCTGGGCCATGGGCAGGTCCCCCGGCCCACGAAGCCCGAGGAGCAGCCTCCTGGCCTCACTCCATCAATCAACTGGCTAACTCGCCCTCCCCATCTCTCTTTCTAGAACGCGCGGCAGCTGCTGCGATCGGAGGAGGTTTGTTTCCCGGCGCTGGGCTGCTGAGAGACTGGAGAGGCTGGCTCCCACCGGCTCCGGCCACTCCCGGAGACGCCTGAGTGAAGCTTGGGGGCGGAAAGGAGCACGTGCAATACTTGGGGGGGGGGGTTACCCGGGTCCCGCCCCAAAGTCTCCTTTAGTCCTTACCTATCATGGGCACACAGGGAAGGTGAGGGCGATTGCTGCTGGAAACTACAGTGGTTAATTGCACACATGGGAGGCCCAGTGAAGGATAGCGAGTTCCCCGGGGTCACACAGCAGGTCCAAGACAAAGCCAGGCTACGCCTGACCCTCCTACAACTTCCTCACTCCCTCCCGGCTCCCTGCTACCCCTTCTCCCTTACGTTGAGTCCCTCTCCAAACCAACCTCTCCCAAATGCGCAGAGCAGACAGTCCCCAGAAACTGTGGAGGGATTCCTAAGGGGTCCCGACCCCACCCCACCCGGCTCCTCTCCCCCCACAGCGCTGGCCGTGGGCGCTGTGCCCGCGGTGCTCAACGTGGTGGGCTTCACCGGGGCAGGAATCGCAGCCTCTTCCCTAGCTGCCAAGATGATGTCGGCCGCAGCCATCGCCAATGGGGGTGGAATCGCCGCAGGCAGCCTGGTGGCGACTCTGCAGTCAGTGGGTAAGTGTCTTGCTTGGCAAGGACTAAAGCCAGGTGAGGATCCAGCCCCGAAGCCTTCCCCGGGAGATCCTCTCCCCGCCTTCCTCTCTTCCCCCTCTGGCTCGCTGCAGTTCCTCGGTCCTGACTGTTCCCACCTTCTGTTCCTTCTGAGTGGGGTTTGGGTGGGAGTGGAGAGGTGCTGGGTAGGGAGAAAAGGAAGAAACCTCCGCCCAAGGTACAGTTGCCTAGGCTCTGGGTTCAGTCCTCCCCAAATCTGACCCCTGGGTGGCCTGGGCTGGTACCCTCCCTCCTGTGGGTCTTAGTGGCCTGTGTAAAGTGGGGAATCTGCAGCTTTCTGGTCTGTGTGTGGATGGCGCCTCCTCTCCTCTGTCTTCCAGTTCCCATGGATTCACCCCGACTTCTCTCAGCCACCTCCAGGATCCTCTGTCAGAGCAGATCCCTGGGGGATTCAGGAAGTAGAGGAGGGATCCAGGGGCTCTCTGGACCTCAGGCTCAACCTGTAACTTTGTGCTCACTCTGTCTCCCCAGGGGCAGCTGGGCTCTCTACCTCAGGCAACATCCTCCTGGGTTCTGTTGGGTCTGTCTTTGGAGCCTGGTTGGGAGGTTCAAAAGAGACTACCACTTCTCCCCCAGCTGAACCCAGGGCTGAAGGGGACCAGCCAAGAGAAAACGTACCCCAAGTTGAACCTCCCAAACCCCCACTCAGATCAGAGGAAGATGAGAAATAAAGACCCGTGCTGATGTGCCGCCCATCTTTGTTCCTCGTGGCTCTTTCTGGGGAGTTGTGAGCGCCCAGCGCACACCCTCCAGTGACAAGCTCCCATCAACTAGGTCCCACCTCCTACAGTTTCAACTTGCTATTAATATGCCATCAAACTGAATCCATCAATGGATTAATCCACTGATGATGTCAGACCTCTTGATCCAGTCACTCCCCCAGAGCATTGACCTCCGCTGCACTGGGGACCAAGCCTTCAACACATGTACCTTTGGGGGATATTTCAGATCCAGACCTTAACAGCTGGGACACAGAGTAACCACTGACCTCAGTCCTTCCTCATGAATGGTGCTAGACACCCAGGACGAGCAAGACAGCATCTTTTCCTTGCCTGTCCTCAGTCCTGTCCAAAGGTCAACAAGCAAACTGCCAGGGAAACACAATGCTCTGAGTGTTGAAGTTGGGCACCGGGTACCACAGAGGAGGGAGACAAATTCACACATGACGCTCTGGAACCCTGACCATGCCCTCACCCAGACCTGTGTTAGTCAGCTTTTTCACCGCTATGACCAGAAGACCTCATGAGAACAATTGTAGAGGTGGAAAAGTTTATTTGGGGCTTATAGTTCCAGAGGTCTCAGCCCATAGATGGCCAGCTCCATTCCTTGGAGCTTGAGGTGAGGCAGAACATCATGGAGGAAGAGTGTGGAAGAGGAAAACAGCCTAGGCCACCAGACACGGAGGGGGCGCTGAGTGCAATGGCAGGAGGCTCTGGCTTTGAGGGAAGTGGCTTCTCGCAGAACCCCAGCCAAAAACCCACCCCGGCTGGGATGTGGGAGGTCATTTAGTCCAACTCCCCATTTAGAGAAGGACAAACTGAGGCCCAGGAAGAGTGACCTGCCCAGAGTGACACACACCGTCAGTAGCAGGGCAGGGGACAGCGCCTGTCTTCACACTTAGATTGATTCCTGCTCCGCGCATGCCCACACGTGGTGGGAGAGAGGCCCCCGCCTGGCCTTTCCCGCCCACACTGAAGCAGGAGGCGAGGCACAGGTGGGTTGCCACAACAAGCTTTATTCCCAAGAAGTATGTGCCCTGACACGCCGACCCTCCAGGACTGGCCCCTCCCTGGGCCAGGCTGGCCAGTGCTGCCTCCTCCCGTGCTCCTCTTCTCTGCAGGGACTGGTAGGACTATTACAAGCCCACTATGCGGGCCACAAGGGCAGACCCAGCAGAGCCCAGGGCTACTTTGGATGACAGGGAGAGTCCCGCCGCTCCTGGGAAAAAGCAGAGGGTGAGCAGAGGGTGGTAGGCCAGGGCAGCTTTGAAGGACAAAACTGTAGGGTCAGGATGTCAGGTTCTCCCTCCCCTCCCCAGCAAGCCCTGCTCAACACCTACCCACTGACTGCAGAGTCGCCACCAGGCTGCCCGCGGCGACTCCACCCCCGTTGGCAATAGCAGCTATGGACATCATCTTGGCTGCCAGTGAGGAGGCAGCGATTCCTGTCCCAGTGAAGCCTATGGCACCCAGAACCACAGGCACAGCGCCCACGGCTAGGGCTGTGGGAGAGAGGAGCTGGATGTGGGTGGGTCCAGGGGAAGGGACCCCCTGCACCCTGGGCCAATCCTGGGGCCTCATGGAGTCGGTAGCCAGGCTCTGAGCTGGGGAGGGACCACAGGCAAGACTAGTAATGATGAGCCCAGAGCAGCGAGGCATGGAAGATGGGGGAAGGGCTGGGGGGCCCCCGGGACAGGGTGCTGCGCCCCCCAGAGGCGTCTGCTATGGGGTGCACAGGCCTCTGGCCCTCCTGAGGAGCCCTGGTGTCTCTGACTCCACCCTGGTGTGGGGGCAGAGGGGACCGGAACCCCTTCTCTGCAGGCTTACCTCCACCAGTCACCACTGCAGCAGCCTTGACTGGAACAGAAAGAACATTCCATGAGGATCCACACTGCCCTCCCCTCCCCTCTCTCACTGTGGGGAGGTGCTGCCCCAGGTGGGGCTCCCAGGAAGAAATAGCCCCTGCCTGCCCCTCTCTGCTTTTCCCAGAGAAGCGGGACTCCTGTAGAAGGTGTGGATTGCTGGGGAGTCTTAGTTCAGAGACCGAGGACCTGTCCTGAATGTGTGTACCCACCCTGGTGTTCCCAGTGATCTGGGAATAGGGGTTAGGGTCCTGGTTCTCCCTGGTTAGGGCAACAAGCATGTGAAAGTAAAGCCCTGAGTGACCAGGGTTGTCCTCTAGACCCAGGAACCAGGTTGAAAGGCATTTATTTGCTGCTCAACTTTATTGGCAGGCAGGGGAGGTCATGCCAGGCCTGCTGGCAGCTTGGCACTGGGCTCTGACATGGAAGGCCCACAGGAAGCAGATGCTGTCCATCTCATGGCCTGCCTGCTGGTCTCAACCAACGGTCATAGGTGTGGGTGGCTGGCCCTTCCCTGGGGTCTTCAGAACCTGACCTGCCTGAAGCTTCCTCCCTACCCCGCCCCACCCTCTGCTGTTGGAATACCTCCAAGCTTGGATTCTACTTCCGCTCCCCAGTTCCGAAGGCGTCCTCCCACCCCTCCTTCCTGCCCAGGGCACAAGGACAATGGTAAATGGTTGTCCCTTGGTAAATAAGGCACAGTTCACTTCCTCTGGGATTGTTAGTAGAATTAAATGAAGTGACAAATGTCAAGTGCTAGACTTAGCAATTAAGCCATAATAACTTAATAAAACTTAACTGATTGTTTTAATCTTATGAATCCCTTTGCCATGGCTGAGGACTCGTCTGCATTTCTGACGCACAAAGGAATGCTGGTGGGCTCCAGGCCCCAACCCTCTTGTCACCCTTCTCTACGCTGCTCTGGGAGCCCAACAAGTGGCATCCGTAACTCAGAGCCCGTTACCTCCGATTGGGGCAGCAGCCACGGAGCCAACACTCAGTGGCCCCAGCAAGGGTCCCACGGTAGATGCCACAGGGGACAGGATAGCCTGGGATATCAATGTGGCCCCTAGGGAAGAGCAGAGGGTCAGAGGTCAGGGAAGGTATCCGAGGCGCCATGCCCCATGCATGCTGTGTGCTCTGCAAGCTCCCTAGCTGTCCCCTCTCCCCCCAGTAGCACCTGCCTCTTCTGGAAATACTTACCTTGTGATGAAAGGCCAGCCAAGAGGGTACCACAGGCCACTCCACCAGTTCCTGCCATGGTCACTGCTGAGGTTATCTGGGTGGCCAGGGAGGAGGCCAGCATGCTTGCTGATGTGAGTGCCATGCTGCAGGGTGGAAAGGTTCTACTGGATCAAACTTGCCCAAAGGGTAGAACTTTGGTGGAGAGATGGAAACCTCGGGACTGGATTCCTGCCCACAGTCCTGGAAAATCTGAGGGGCTCTGGGATGGGTAGGGTGGCTGCTGTGAGCTGGTGGGGACAATGGACCTGGAAGGGGGCTTGGGGTGAGGGAAGGAAGGATGTGGGCATTTGGTTTACCAAAGGACCCATGCCAGGGGGTAGGGGAGAGCCCCAGGGTATTTTCTTTCCTCCAGTGGGCTGCTTTCTTTCTCAAGAAAAGCCCAGGACCTACTTAGTGACTTCTGGGATTCCTTTAAATCTCCATGGAGCAGTTTTAAAAGCACCAAAATCGGGAAATCATAACACACCGTTAAGGTACAAACAGTAGCCGGGGTAATGTGGGTGCCTGCAGCTCTGTGATCTCACTATCATGAGAAACCTGGGCTTCTGTCCCCACTTTAGGGATGGGAAAACAAAGTGCAGCCCAGAGAGAGTACGCAGTGTGCACCAGGCCAGATGTCTCCTTGGCAAAGCAAGAGGCAGCCAGGTCCAGGTGCTTCCAGTTGACAGGCTCAACATGACATGCTTTTCCTCCCCACATTCACCTCTCCGCTGCGCCCGCTTTACCTTCACCCACCCTGGAGGCTTGAGGGAAGTCAGGTGCAAGTAGGGGCTCAAGTCCCTTCTCTCCCAACACCCAGCTTTTTAAAAAATCTGATGGCTTATCCTTTTCTCATTTTTAATTGGTCCCTTGTAGCTACACATAACAGTGGGATTTGCTGTGTTAGATTCACACATGCACATAACATAAATTTGGTCAATTTCATTCCCTCGTTTTCTCTTCTCTCTTCCCTCCCTCTGGTCCCCTTCCTCTATTCCAGTTTCAGCTGCCCTGATGACAAAAAGGATCTTTGGGAGAGTGGGTGCACACTGGCCTCCCCTCTGCTCCACCTGAGGTCGGGGGCCACAGCAAGAGGCAGTCCCTGCCCACCCCCTGCCTTACCTGGAGAAGAGAAACCCCAAGAATGTGGAACAGACCCCAGTATTTATGCTCTTTGAAAGTCCAACCCCCAACACTGAGGAAGCCCTCCTTGGCTGCAGGGACCGCCCACTGATGTGGGCAGCTAAAGAGCTAGGTTTCATTTTCTCAGGAAACCGAAACTGTAAGGAAGCCAAAGTGAAATCGCAACTGTGAAATGCCAGCTTCCTTTGTGGACAATGGAAACCAAAGAGCTGCCCCTGGCCCGGATAGGAGCCAATGAAACCAGAATTACAACTGATCTCTGGCTAGGATAGCCTGGGGGTATTTTCTGGGATATTATCTGGGGTATTTTCTGGGATATTTCCTGACTATATATATATATATATATATATATATAATTCATTGTACACAAATGGAGCACAACTTTTCATCTCTCTGGTTGTACACAATACAGAGTTACACCATATGTGCAGTCATGCATGAACCTAGGGCATTGTTGTCTATCTCATTCCACCATCTTTCCTGCCCCCATGTCCCCTCCCTTCCCACCCTCCACTTTGACCAAATTTTCTCCATTCTTCCCATGCCTCCTCCCACATTATGAATCAGCATCCACTTATCACAGAGAATATTTGGCCTTCGGTTTTTTGGTATTGGCTTACTTCACTTAGCATGATATTCTCCAACTCCATCCATTTACCTGCAAATGCCATAATTTGATTCTCTTTTATTGCTGAGTAATATTCCATTGTGTATATATACCACAGTTTCTTTATCCATTCATCTATGGAAGGGCATCTAGGTTGGTTCCACAGTTTAACAATTGTGAATTGTGCTGCTATAAACATTGAAGTGGCTGCGTCACTATAGTATGCTGTTTTTAAGTCCTTTGGGTATAGACCGAGGAGTGGGATGACTGGGTCAAATGGTGGTTCTATTCCAAGTTTTCTAAGGAATCTCTATACTGCTTTCTAGACTGGTTGCACCAATTTGCAGTCCCACCACAATGTATGAGTGTGCCTTTTCCCCCACATCCTCACCAACACTTCTTGTTGTTTGTATTCTTGATAACTGCCATTCTGACTGGCGTGAGATGAAATCTTAGAGTAGTTTTGATTTGCATTTCTCTAATGGCTAGAGATGTTGAATATTTTTTCATGTATTTGTTGATTGACTGTATATCTTCTTCTGAGAAGTTCCTGTTCAGCTCCTTGGCCCATTTATTGATTGGGTTGTTTGTTTTTTTGGTGTTAAGTTTTTTGAGTTCTTTATATATCCTGGAGATCAGTGCTCTATCTGATGTGCATGTGGCAAAAATTTGTTCCCAGAATGTAGGCTCTCTGTTCACCTCATTGATTGTTTCTTTTGCTGAGAAGCAGCTTTCTGTGGGGGTCTCAAGCTGGGGGTCAGCTTTCCCGACCAGCGGAAAAGGGGAATCCCCAGGCACTCCCCAACAAGGTCCAGCGGAGAAAGGCAAAGTCGTCGGGCATGAAATCACCACGAACCAGAGAGTTCTGTCTCCAGCAGGAACTGTTTATTTAGAGGAAGTTACAAGGTTATATAGGGCCAGGGATCCAATAGTATTTTGACTTTAGGTCACGGATGCGGAAGCGATCTGTCCACGCATGGCGGCTAAGAGCACTTTCATAGGGGATCCTGAGCTGTGCACGAGTGCGGACACTGAAGCCACTCAATACGATTTAAGTGACGAAAAGTCTCCCGAGGCTGTATGAGGTGATAAGGGCTCTTCCTGGCGGGCTGCCAGGCGCCATGATGAGAAGCGTCCCCATAGCTTTCTAGTTTGAATCCATCTCATTTATTGATTCTTGCTTTTATTTCTTCTGCTTTAGGAATCTTATTAGGGAAGTCAGGGCCTAATCTGACATGATGATTTGGGCCTACTTTCTCCTCAGTTAGGCACAGGGTCTCTGGTCTAATCCCTAGGTCCTTGATCCACTTTGAGTTGAGTTTTGTGCATGGTGAGAGATAGGGGTTTAGTTTCATTTTGCTGCATATGGATTTCCAGTTTCCCCAGCACCATTTGTTGAAGAGGTTATCTTTTTTCCAATGTATGTTTTTGGCACCTTTGTCTAGTATGAGATAACTATACTTATGTGGGTTTGTCTCTGTGTCTTCTATTCTATACCATTGGTCTACATGTCTATTTGGATGCCAACACCATGCTGTTTTTGTTATTATAGGTTTGTAGTATAGTTTAAGGTCGGTATTGTGATGCTTCCTGCTTTGCTCTTCTTGCTAAGGATTGTTTTGGCTATTCTGGGTCTCTTATTTTTCCCAATGAATTTCATGATTGTTTTTTCTATTTCTATAAGGAATGATGTTGGGATTTTAATTGGAATCACATTGAATCTGTATAGTACTTTGGGTAGTATGGCCATTTTGACAATATTGATTCTGCCTATCCAAGAGCATGGGAGATCTTTCCATCTTCTAAGGTCTTCTTCAATTTCTTTCTTTACTGTTCTGTAGTTTTCACTATAGAGGTCTTTCACCTCTTTTGTTAAATTGATTCCCAAGTATTTCATTGGGGGGAGGCTACTGTGAATGGGGTAGTTTTTCTAATTTCTCTTTCAGAGGATTCACCACTTATGTATAGAAATGCATTTGATTTATGGGTATTGATTTTATATCCTGCTACTTGGCTGAATTCATTTAATTCTAGAAGTTTTCTGATATTTCCTGACTTTTTTCCTATAAATTATAATGTTTCTGTAGAAAGTGGGAAGGCAAGTTAGCTACTTTCCCAGTTTTGGATAAACTGTGATCAAATTCATTTTCCCTTTCCATATATATATATAGTACCAGGGATTTAACCCAGGGGTGCTTAACCACTGAGCCACTTCCCCGGCCCTTTTTCATATTTTCTTTAGAGACAGGGCCTCACCACATTGCTGAGGCTGACTTTGAACCTGCGATCCTCCTGCCTCAGCCTCCTGAGCTGCTGGGATTACAGGTGCACCACCGCGACTGGCTTCATATAATTTTTGATAACAGAGACAACTCATACCTGAGATAAGATCTTCCCAGAGACTGCATCATGTTCCCAGCTCTTGTGTTGCTATGGGCTTATTTGAAAGTTAAGCCAGGGTGACCCATTCTGTTCAGACATCTCACCCTGTGCAAAATTGGCCCCCCTTCCTGTAAGAGCCCACTCACATAGAAGCTGACACCCCCACCTAATTGCACCCTGACCACAATGTCTTTAAACTACGGAGCTTGGGCTAGTTTACTTCCTGAGTCGGTACGGGAGGTGCCAATTCTGACAACTCAGTGACACTTTATGAAATGTGTCTTGTAATTGTCCTTGCCTCTCCTGCCCCCTTTCTTTGTGGTTTTTCTGTTTTTTAAGTGGCCCCCTCACCCGCGCTCAGCGTCTTGGGCTACAGAACTGTAGTCTCTGCTCCCCTGGCCCCGGCCACAATAAATCCTTTGTCTTTACTTCAAAAAGAACTGGAGTTTTATTTGGGATTTCGGAATAGCGCCTTAACAGTGTCTTCACACAAGAAGATTTCGAGCAAGACACTAGGCTCAGCAAAAATATAGCAACATTTACTAGAAGAAAAGTAAGCCAGGGGTGGGGGAAGCACCCGCGGGGAGAGAGGTGGGTCTTCTCAGACTTACATCCCAGCTCTTAATGAGGTGGAGGGAGATTGTTAGGTCTCACCCAAGTATTACCTCTGGCCTCTGGATTGACAGACTATTCTAGCTAACAATCTAAGGGCCACTCTTGGTCATCTTGCCTGCCTAACAGGTCGTAATTGGAACTGGTTTGGCAAAATTTATGGTTGGAGGCTATCGTCGCCTGCCGGCAGGAGACAATAATCACGCCGTTGTTCTCAGAAAGCAATCTTTATTCTTGTTGAGCGCTCTTCTTGCCTTCCTGGTTCTCTTTTGTTCTCCCCTCGCTTCCCCCCAGCCTCCTTCTATATACTTTTCATACAGCAGGAAGGATTACCGAGCAGAGTTACAACCAATTAGCAGGAATAGCATTATCAAGCACGAGGGGAATGCATGGGCAGAACACAGGCGTGTATCAGAGCAGGCATAGCCCACGAGCCAAGCATGCACAGTGACGTTACCACCAGCCAATGCTGTGCACTCCCTGAAGTTGTCCACCTGTTTACTGCAAGTTTCTGGCATATAGCCAGGTCGCCATCTCGAAAGGGCAGGGCAGCTCCCGGGCCCAGGGAGCCTGCCTCCAATAGGGGGCCACAATCATCCGTGCTGACCACCCTGCCTTCCTAACCTGGAAATCTCTGTTTTTGTTTTTTGTGTGTGTAGGGTCATGCTTAAGATATCTTAGCAATTAGGCCCTGCTGAGCAAACATATCTTTGTCCTCCCCTGGAGTTATCTGTTTTTCTCCAATTGTAAGTGGATTTGTTTACAGGGCTGAGATCAGGCAAGGATCCTGAAAAATAGCCGTCTTGCCAGGCCTTCCAGCACCACTGAAGCAGCGCTGTCAATTAACTGATTTGCTTTGTACTGAGTGTTTTCTGAGACTACTGACCCCCTGCTTGTGTCTAACTGCTACCTAACAGATTTCTCTTATTTCTGATGTGGAAAGGTAACCAAATCCAGTTCATTGTGACCCCAGAAGAGTCTCTGGTCTGGCACCCAGTAACAAAATGAGAGACAATGTTCTCCTCAAATCCCGTTTTCCAGTTGGGATTTGGCCACTGTATCAATCACTGTGGGTTAACATAAGAGGGTGTGTCATTTTAAAAATAATTACATTATCATTGATATATGATAATAACTTTTAAGGATAATTATTTGCAATATATTATAGAAATAGTGCTTTCCCCCCCCCCCAGAGTTTTTTATTGCCATCAATGACAGTCTTCAAAGGGCAGTAACATGTCAGATATTTTATGTCTTTTTAAAAATTTTATTTTACAATTCCTGTTCAAGATTAAAAATATTGCTTCATAATTGAAAGATAAGGAAAGAGAGAGAAAAGATTGATTCTTGTCAAGAAATTATATTAAATAGTCTCTCTGGGGAGGAAAGTGTCAAAAAGCTAGAGCAGTTGTAGAGATTCACAGAATAAATCAACTTCTTTTAAAATCATATTCCTTGTGCCCTACTACTCTCAGCTTTAGAGATTTATGCTGAGCTTTCTCCAAAACAGAAAATGTGCGTAGAACTACTCACAATTGCTAAGAGGTAGGAGAAAACTAAGTGCCCATTGATGGAGGAATTAGATGAACAAGATGTCAGCTATAAATACAATGGAATATTATGCAGTCTTAAAAAGGAAGAAGTTCTGTCACATGCTGTAACACAGCTGGGCCTTGGGGACACTATACTAAGTGAAATAAATCAGTCACAAAAAGACAAAAACTGTAGATTTCCACAAATATGAAGTACCTAGAGCAGTCAAATTCATACAGGCACAGAGGAGGATGGTGGATCCCAGGGGCTGGGAGGAAGGGGAGAGGGAAGATGTTATCACATGGGCACAGAGTTTCAGATTTGTGAGATGAGAAAATACTAGAGATCTTGTTCACAACGATGAATGAATATATATGAATGCTACTGAACTGCACACTTAAAAATGATTAAGCTGGTAAATTCTTTTGTTATTTTTTTTTACCTCAATATAAAGGGGGGCATGGAAAAAGACATCAAATTTTGCTGAGCTTATTCTACTAAGGGTTGAATGTTGAGTGTCTCCCAAAGATTCATATGTAAAGACTTGGTCCATAGAATGGGTGGGAGGTACTGTGGACCTTCAAGAGGTGTGGCTTAGTGAGAGGTCCTCGGGTCACTGGGGTCGTGCTCTCCAAGGGCATCAAGGGATCTCTCTCGAGACATTTCTCTCCCCCACCTTCTCTTTTCTTCTTTTCTTTCTTCTCTCTCTCTCTGTTATGTTAAAGGACTTGGAGTAAATTATGAATGATATATAACTTGGTCTCAGCTGTCCAAGTACCCCAGTCTCTGCTCCTGTGGCAGACATTGTCACATGTCCCTATTAGCTTCAGAATCTCACATGAGATGTGACTGCTTACTCCAACATGTGATTGCACCAACCACAGACCAAACCAGTGGGGCCCACCTGATCTTGGATTTTGAACCTTTAAAACTGTAAGCTAAGTAAACCTTTTCTCTTTATATGTTAGCTGTCTTGGGTCTTTTGTTATAGTAACACAATGACTAATATACATATTTGCTTTCAGTTTAGTAAGGCCATATAGTCCTCTGAACTCTGAGCCAGTTGTCATCAAATCTTTAGTACTTGTAACTACATAATTCTGAAGATAGCACCTCCTTCAGGAAGGTTTCCCAGGTAGCCACCATTAGAGTTAATCTTTGACTGCTTTGTCCTACGCGTCATATAGCAGGATCCGCTCAGTGTATTACACATATCACATTATGCTGCCAGTTAGCTATGGCTAAGAAGAAGCCACAAAATTTAATGGATCCAAAAATTATTTAGCTCATGATTGTTCTGACTCTGCAAGTCAGCAATTTTGGCAACTGGCTCTTCTGGTCTCAGCTGGGCTCCACGCCCATCTGCTGTCAGCGGCAGGTCAGTTTTGCTGATCTTAGCAGGGCTAGCTCATGAAGGCTTGTTGCAGTGAATGGGCTGGCCTCACTGTGTATGTGCTTGATAACCTCCAGCAGGCCAGCCTGACTTGCTCTCATGTGGCCATGGGGTCTGGGGGCTACAGGAGAAGGCCATGCAGCCCTTCCATTGCATTCTATTGGCTAAAGCAACTCCCAAGATTCAAAGGAGGGGAAATGAATCCGCCTCTAGAAGGGAGGGGCTGAACAGACACAGGACACAGGAAAGCAAGGAGCACGAGGTTATTCCTGTAATTCATCCCGAGTTCCTCCACGTGAGCGGGTGGGAGTTTTCCTGGATCCCTTAACATCACGCACCCTGGGCAGAGGTGGACCTCTCTGACCCTCTTGCAGCCAGAGGTTATATGGGAAGGAGCCCCTGAGGCCAGCTGGGAGCTGAAGGGGTGTACTTAGCCAGCATCTGAGAGGAAGAGAGCAAGGTGAGGGTGGGGACAGAGCCCTTGGAACAGGAGGCAGAGTACGCCTGGACCTCCCAAATGGCTTAGAGCTGACAGTACATATATGCCAATGGCCGCCCCTGGGCAGAGACTGGGGGGCTCAGGCAGCTGAGACACAGGGTTGGAGACCTGCAGGATGAGCTCAGACAGATCCCTAGGAAGGGGAGGCATGGTCCTAGGCCAGGGAGAGAAGGTGCAAAGATCAGCTCCCGGAGCTTTCAGCTCATGGTTCATGACCTTTCTCTTTCCATTCTCCCTCTCTCTCTCTCTCTCTCTCTCTCTCTCTCTCTCTCTCTCACACACACACACACACACACACACACACACACTGAAATGACACAGTAGTCCTCTCTTATTTGCCTGGGGATACACTCCAAGACCTCCAGTGGATGCTTGAAACCACAGATGCTACTGAAACCCATATACACAATTTTTTTTTCCCTATATGCCCTGCAGTGTTACCACAGAGTACCAGAGTTCATCTGTCCTGTTTTATGTCCTTTGCATCACTATTCTTGTGCTTTTTGGCCACTGTTAGGTAAGATAGGGTTACTGAAACACAAATATTGTGGTACCACCAGTCAATCTGATAACCTAGACAGATAATAAATGACTAACAGGCAGATAGCATATACACTATGGATACACTGGACAAAATGATGATTAATGACTCATGTGGGATGGAGCAGGAAGGCCTAAGATTTTAGTGCACTATTCAGAACAGAATATAATTCAAAACTTATAAATTGCTTATTTCTGGCCACAGGTAACTGAAAATACAAAAAGCAATACAACAAATACAGGGGACTACTGGATATCTTCTAAGTTGGTCTTTCTGTTCTTCCTCCATCACTTCCAAAGATCTTGGACTCCATGCCACATTCCTTGGTCACATCCTAGGCCTGTGCTGCCCATTATGGTAACCCTTAGCCATGTGAGGCTATATAATTTTAATTCTCCTGTTCTGGGGGACAAATAGAAGACATTCCCTGCTCCTTCAGGCCTCTGGTCATTTAAATGCCAGATTAAGGCCAATTTTCATGGTCCTACCATCTGTCATATCCTCCAGGAAGTCTGCCCTAAACATACATTGCCAATCTTTCTCAGCTACCTGGACCTCCACCCACTCACTCAAGTTTGAGTCCACTATGCTGCTTCCGCTGCAAAATTTTCCACAATGAAATGTCATGTTCTGTCTCCTCTGCTGGATTTTCACCTAAGGTCAAGGGTCAAGCTTCCTTTACTCTGACCTGCTCTGTGCCAGGCCCAGGCCCAGGATCAAAGAGTACACAATATTACAGAAAAAGGTTCCTGGAATTAAGAATTCACCTTTGCTCATCAAAAAATACAATCAACAGAATGAAAGGGGAACATATAGCCTAGGAGAAAATATTTGAAAATCAAATATCTGATAAGGGGTTAATATCCAAAATATAAAAAGAACTCTTGCATCTTAAAAACAACAAAAATACATTTAAAATGAGCAAAGTACTCTAACAGCACAGAAGTTTCTCAAAGAAGATATTCAAATGGTCAATAAGCATATGAAAAGATGCTTGAGATCACTAATCATCAGGGAAATGCTGATCAAAACCACCTCACATCTGTTAGGATGGCTGCTACCAAAAAAACTGAAAATAACAAGTGTTAAGGAAGATGTGCAGACATTGGAGCAAGCGTGAGCTGTTGGTGGAAATACAAAATGGTAGAGCTGCTACGGAAAACATTATGGCACGTCCTCAAAAAATGAAAAATAGAATTACCCAGTGATCCAGCAACCCCGCTTCTGGGTATATAGCCAAAAGAACTGAACGGATCTTAAAGAGATATTTATGCACCCATGTTCGGAGCAGTTTTATTAACAATAACAAAGAGATGGAAGCAACCCAGGTGTCCATTAATGGAAGAATGGATAAATAAAATGTCATCTTTTCATACAATGAAACATTAATTCAGACTTAAAAAGGAAAGAGATTCTGACATCTGCTGTACTGTGGATGAACCCTGAAGATATTATGTGAAATAAGCCAGTCACAGAAGGGCACACCCTGTAGGATTCTACTACTCTCCTATCTGTGAGGTAGGAGAGTAGTCAGATTCATAAAGTGATTGCCAGGGGCTGGGGTGAGCAAGGAATGGAGAGTGTTGAACTGTTTCAGTTTTGCAAGAGAAAAAGAATTCCAGAGATGGATGGTGATGATGGTTGCGTAAGAATGTGTGTGTACTTGGGACTATTAAGTATACACTTAAATTTGTTAATGTGGCAAATTTGATTTTACTTATATTTTATCACAATTTAAAAAACAGGAGTGTGTCCTCTGCTGCCTTGCTCCCAAGGGAAGGCTCCACAGAGGTGTTGGGAGGACACCGTGGACCAGGCCCTGAGCCAGCAAGGGAGGAGCTCCTGGAGAAATGAAAATTACAGGCCATGGGCTGGGCCAAGAGGTCCGGGATGGAGGCTGGCCTCAGCCTGTGCCACTTGGCTGCCAGTAGCCCAGGCAGCAGGCCTTTGCAAAGCGCATAAGGCCAGTGTAAAGGGCCTCTGTGCCGCCCAGCCAGATAGGACTTGGCGCCAGGAGACACATGAGCGACCTAATCCTACCCTTGCATTTAGAAACAAACTCTCCAACGCCCAGAGACCAGAGGACTCTCACACTGTGGTGTCTGGCCAAGGGGGTATGGAGGAGACCTCAGGGCAGTATGCTTACATGGACAGAGAAGCTGAGCCAAGGGGGAGGTCAGGGAGGCTGAAGATCAGAGTACAGATTCTGAAACCTGCAAGGTGGAGGAAACTCCTGCCTCCATCCTTGGGTGGACAAGTGGGGGTCAGAGCCTGGTCCAGCTGGCCCTGGGGTCCTCACAGGAATATGACCAGCAGAGGCCTTGGCCACATTGGATGACTGGGACATCTCATCCTCCCCTGAAAAAGATGGAGAAGGGGAGCATACAGGACTGGGCAGCTGTGGCCAGAGGCCCCAGGGGCCCCAGAAGAATATGAAATCCAGGGAGCTACCTGTATCCTTCACTTCCAGAAGCCCCCAAGAGTTCTGACTAGGGGAGCGGATTTAGGGGCAGCTATGCCGACAGGTAGAAGGAATGCCTGAAGGTGAACCTAAGGGGAAGACACAATGAGACCCAGCCACAAACTGAGAGCCAGCAGGCCCCCCAATCCAGAGTGGGAGGCTGGAGCCCAGGAGGGAAGATGTTCACTTGGACATAGTGCAAGTGATTGGCAGCTCCAGGCCAGAACCCAGACCCTTGTACCATTGGGCCACAGCTCCTCATCCCCCACCCCAAGCCCTGGGCCACTCACCCTCTGGAACCTCCTTCCAGGAACTTTCTATCTGACTGAGATTCCTGCAGAAGGGCCTCAGCAAAAAATCTTTCCCCATTTTCTGTGGCTCTAGCTGACATCTTGGTGGCAATGTGGAAGCACCCAAAGTTCAGAGCTGCCTTTTCCAGAAACAGTGTAACAAGGGAGTGCTGTCTGATGGGTGATGCGAGGAACAGAGCCCTTGGACATCAAAAGCCCCAGGCTTCCCAGTGTCCTCATGAACTGTCTGTCTGCAGCTGAATTTCCTACTGCTGAGAATGGAACCCAGAGACTGGCCCCCCAGCCTGGGCACGTCCCAGCAAGTGTGGAAAACTGGAATTATAACATATTCTCAGGCCAGCACAGCCTAGCTAAATCTACACACATCCCCTGCCTTTTGTCCCATGGTACCCTCTTTCTTCTTATAAAACCTGATTGTACTCCTAAGCCCCAAGGATGAAGAGTTGAGATAGCAAAGGTCTCCTCTCCCTCCCTTAGGGCTGGCTTGGACTAAACCTGTTTTCTTCCACCAACCTATCTCCTGAGCTTCCGTGGAGCAGAGAGTAGCAGAACCTTCAGTTTGGTGACAGGTCCTGTGTCCTATTTCAGTTTGTTAGCCACTTCCAGGATGCCCCCAAATATGTGCAGTTCAGATTTTAAAGTTAACTTTTTTTGGGTCCCTGTCTCCATGGTCCTATTCTCTAATATTCTATCTCTGTCCCTTGCCCATCCAACCCTCTGCCAAAGCAGGTCTTGGGTCTTGAGGGAAGCCTGGGTTGGGGCCAGGCCAGCTATCCCAAAGGCTCAGGGTGAGGGTGGGCTGGAGCTCCTTCCTAGCAGGCACTCACCTGAGCATGGTGACAGTGGCCCTGGATGAGGGCAGAGAGGTATGTAGTACAGAGGGTTCCTGTTGCTCCTTCTCCTTACTCATTCCTCAGGCTTCTGTCCACCTTGGGGAGGTGGTTCCCTGAGGACACAGAGCAGTCTCTGCAGCTGCAGACAGGCTGAACAGCCCTGCCTGAATGAAGTCCATACTCAAAGGTCAATGGAGATAATGTCATCCCACAAGGGATACATTAATCAAGGGTTAGTGCCAATTAAAGTTTACCTTTGCCTCACAAAGGATGGGCTCATTAGCTGTGGGTGAGCTATGCCATCAACACAGGCCAAATTTGATGTGTCTTTCCACAATGTCAGAATTTATTGAATAATACATTCACAAGCAAATCTCTTGTGGTAGTGGGGATTCACCAAATACTCGTGGGTCACCTGACAGTCATAAGCTGGGCAATCACAATTCATTCATTCCAAGTTTAACTTCTAATCTATGTAACACTCAAGTCACACATCACACTTCACACAATGAGGAATGCACACAGAGCACACAGAGCGGTCTCTCAGCTGGAGCGCAGCGAGGGCCAAGAGCACAGAGAGATGAATGCGAAGGGTCAAGAGTCACTGCAGGGGGTCAGTGGAGGATTTTAATGAACCAGCTCCACAGAGTTGTCAAAGCAGAGGGTCCAGATGGAGGGCAACTTCAGTTTCGGAGAATCGGCCTGGAGTGGGCCATGTGTCGTCGAGGGCAAGAGATACTGTGCTGTGCTGAAGCTTGAAGAGATGGGAAAGGGGAGGCTTGTCACTGGTGATTTTCCTGGGAAGGCTTGTTTCCACTGACCAGGTGACAGGGTCAGGGGGTCCAGTCTAAGGGTAGGGGTCCTATTGTATGCAATGAAGTATCACCTGATTCTAGAATTACAAATAAAGCCAATTAAGATCTTTATGTTAAACTGCTACAAATTTTAAAAATTCTTTTTAGTTATATACAACCATAGGATGCACCCCGACACAGTCACAGAAGCGTGGAACACAACCCGCTCCAATTCAGTCCCCTGCGTTAAGGTTCATGTTCCCTTTTCTGTCAAAGTTAAATTTATAGTCAGTTTCCTTGTGTGTAACGAGAATGTATTTGCTGTAATCTAAACCATGTGGTTGAAACACAGCCATTTTGAGCCCCCAACATCTCTCCCTCTGTCCTCACTCTGCCAATCATAATGACTGTAGTGTAGGAAGTGATCCCATCAGAACTATAGCCCTTCCTCTTGTCCTCCCCTGTGTTAGTCAATCACATGGACTGTAACCTTGAACGCCCTATGCAAGAGGCAGTGCTGCTCAGGGATAAAGCACTGGGCACACTTCCTGCTCAGTGTGCTTGCTTGCCAGATTTTTTGGTAGCACGAACTTTTGCTGAGTAACTTCTTGGTGCGTGTCTGAATTCTTGCAGCACCCTGATATTTCTAACACCAGCACCCCCTGCCCTGCTCTCCCCTCCCCTCCACTCATCCCTCTTCAATCCATTGTCTCCTTTTTTTTTAAAATTATTGTCCTGTAGATATGTCTCATGGGGGGACCCCACCACATCCATGCACGCACACATGGAAGTTTGGTCACTCCACTGTTCCTTCCTTTTCCTGTCCCTCCTTCCTTCTCCTCAATCTCCCTCATCTACTCTACTGATCTCTCCTCTATTTTGGTGAAATCTCTTCTCCTCTTTATTTCCCCTTTTTTTAAAATCACTCCCCCCATTTTGGATTAGATTCCACATATCGGTGAAAACATTTGACCTTTGACTTTTGGGGCTGGCTTATTTCACTCAGCATGAATCTCCAGGGCTGTAATAACCAGGGAGTCAGCGGGAATTGTTGCTAACAATATGATCCCCCAGCTCCTAAGCAGGTGCTTTTAGATACAATCATCTGTGCCTGGAGAATGTTGGAGGAACCACTGCCCCTTTAAAAACTGTTAAAACTTGCTCTTTCAAGCCAGCATGGTGGCACACGCCTCTAATCCCAGCACTTTGGGAGGCTGAGACAGGAGAATTGCGAGTTCAAAGAAGCAACTCAGTGAGACCCTGTCTCTACATAAAACACAAAACAGGGCTGAGGATGTGACTCAGTGGTTGAGTGCCCCTGAGTTCAATCTCTGGTACCAATAAAAAAACAAAAACAAAAACAAAAAACAAAAAAACTTGCTGTTTCAAAGTTGTTTTGTTTTTGTTTCAGATAAGAGCCTCCTGAGAAACTTACAAGGAGCCAGCCAAAAGCCAGCCATTCCTTTTAGGTGACCTTGGAGTAAACTTTGCTCTTTATAATATTAAATTCTCCTTTTGGGAGGCATTCCCATCTGCCATTTTTTAATACGCAAAGCACGAACTGAATGTGATAAGCCTTTCCTAAATATCATGCGCAAATAACATAGACTGGACAAATTTGTCTTTTCACAATGTCAGAATTTATTGAATAATAAAAAATTCACAAACTACATCAATTTCAACAGCTTTAATTCACTGAGTCCTCTCAGATTCACCTGGTGCCATGACACTGGCAATCCCCAAGTTCTTTCATTCCATTCTAACCTTAATTACTAATATCAATAATACTCAAATCACACACCACAAATCACACAATGATATATATTACAGAAAAGGCTGAGAGAGGGTTCCTTGCAGGTGTCATCTACAGCAGTAAAATGTCCTATAAGATAAGAACTGGATCCTGGAACTCTGCTCCTGTTGCAGAAAACCAAGTCCCAGTCTGGCACGGTAGTGCACACTTGTAATTCTAAGGACTTGGGAGGCTGAGGTAGGAGGATTTCAAGTTTGAGGCCAGACTGGGACAACTTAGTGAGACTCTGTATCAAAATAAAAAATAGAAAGGGTTGGGGATGTAGCTTAGGGGCGGAGCACCCCTGGGTTCAATCCCCAGCACCAGGAAGGAAGGAAGGAATAAACGAAGGAAGGAAGGAAAGGAGGGAGGGAGGGAGGGAGGGAGGAAGGGAAAAGAAAATCAAACAGAGATTCAATTAAGTCCCTACTATTACACTTGCAGCAAAGGCAGCTTAAGTACAGTTTCTGTGTCCCTTCCACCTTCACATTCTTGCACAAGGAAGTCAGGCTGGCACAGTCCAGGCCACCTGCAGAACAGTTTGTTGTCATTATCTTTCTATCCTCCAGGGTTCATGGCAGGGATGGAATGAAACTGAGCATATCCTTATTATCTGCTCAGAAAGCAAAAAACAAAATACCAGCGTTTGCACACTTGGAAAGGGTTAGGCGAATTCTCCTTTCCTGATGGGCAGGGTGTGTCCTGACATGGACTTTCTGGTCAGCAATTTAATAACATGCAGTGTAAGTTCATTTGACTCAGACGTTTTTCTTCTTTACATTCATTGTAAAGAAAGAATCACAGGTGTGCACAAAAACATGTGCACATGAATGACTATCATGGCGTTACTGATAAAAGCAAAAGTTTGAAATAACACTGTGGGGCATTTGACTGAACTGTTTTCCCCAAACTTTTTTATATTTTGATGTGTGCTATATAAAATGTGTGTATATGCTTAGAAGAAAGTGCATGATAAAAATAACAGGAATAGTTTTAAGTCTGCCCTGGTCTCACCATGCACCAGGTCCTACAGGGAACACTTCACATGCATTATCCCACTTAATCCTCACAACTCTGAGTATGACTGGTACTGTTCTCATTTTACAGAAGAAGAAACAGACACCAGATTGCTTAATTTGCCAAAGTCACACAGTTCATTTTATAGAATTTAGATCAGGATTCAGGAAATCTGATTCCAGACCCTCAGCCCTCCCCAGAAGCCCTCCCTGGCTAGACATGTCACCTTCTCACTGAGGAGTTTCATGAGCTCACCATCTTCAACTGTTCCAGGTGCATTCAATGATAACCACATATACTCTTCTGTTTTGTTTTTGAATGTGTACCTACACATTTGTAAGTACACCCACAACAACCAATGGCTTTGAAGGCTTCTGCTTGGTTCCCCTGGGAACATGGACTCATTCCTTACTTGTCTTGATCTTCATCACTTTCACCAACTGAAAAAATCCCTGCTTCTTTGTCTATTAAATTATCACCCACTTTTATTTTCTTAGAAAATAACTTAAAATTAGAATACTAAGAAGAGCACAAACATCTGTTTCCACTATTATAACACAATCTTTATTATTCTTTTGCTTTTGCTGGAATCTCTCCCTTTCCCCATTTAAAAAAATTAAACCAATTTTTAAAAAATGTATGTGTACACACACACATACAGGCACATCCTGCTGGTTCTCTTTCTCTAGAGAATCCCGAATGGGCACAGGGCAGCATCCTGACCCGGAAAGATGCTCCCAATTCCCACCACGGGGGTCTTAACTTCCAGCCCTTTCTCCTCACTTTTGGGGTCCTTTTCCCCAACAAACAGCTGTTAGGTAAGATTCCACAAAGGTAACCCCACAACACCCCAAGATGCGTAAATGGCCGAGAGAAGATAACACTTACCTGCCATTCAGGGATGTGCATGCAGCCCTTTCTCCTCACTCCGCCATCAGGGACAGCTCCAGTCTCTGGTCAGACTTATTCGGGTACTAGTTACACACAGGCTTCATGCTACCCAAAGTCTTGGGGATGCAAATGGCAAGTCCCCCAAGGCATGAATGAAGCTCTGACCCACGGTGGCCCCGTGGGGGCAGAGGGGTGAGTGCACAATTGATCTAAGCTTGGCGCATTTCCCGCGACTGTCCTTTAGTAATTGCCAGCATCATCAGACACAATGTGTGAGAAAGGAGTTTCAGGTGGCCCCGTGACAGCCACGTGGAAAAGGTCACTACCTACTTTGAGGCCAACTTCTCTGCATCATAACAAAGGAGGCAGCCTCGCTTGGTGGTTAAAGCATGTGCTGGAGTCGAGCAGATAGACTAACGATCGCGTGCAAGGCGGGGCGAGGCACAAAACTGGGGAAACAACACCTTCAACTCGGGCCGGCTAGGCTGTAAATTAAATGAGACAGCATGCAAAGCTCCAGGCACAGAGTGGGTACTCAAGAGGTGGGCAGCTACTGCAAGTGGGGTTGCGTCCCGGTGCCGAGCCCGTGAACCGCCGCTTGAGACCGAACACGCGGACCCTGCCACCACGCCAAAGCCCGACGACCCAGAGGAGACTCGCAGGGTGAACGCTCCACCTCGCTCTTCACGTTCGTGCTGCAGCAGCCGCGCACCAGCCAATCAGATCGCGACTTTTGGCGTGGAGGCGGGACTTCCTCCGGTAGCGCGCACGCGTGGGTGGAAGCCCCGCCCCGGAACTGCGGTCGACGTTGCTGTTGAGGCTCTGCCGTGGCGGCTTCTGAGGCGGCTGACCCAGGTGTGAGGGAGCTGCGGCTGGGTCCCCACGCGGTGAGTACCCGAGCGGGAGCCCGGCTGCAGCGGGGCCCGGGGCTCCCGGAGCGGACCTCCCCGGGCGGCTGGGTTCAGAGGGAGGCCGCCGAGCCCGCTGCACGCGGTCCTCCCGCCCAGGACCCCTGCGAGCTTCAGCCCCGGCGGCCTCGGCTTTGAGTGCGCGATCGCAGGCGCGGGCGTGGATCGCGCGGCCGGCGCCCCGGGGCTCCTACACTTGCTCTGCAGGTCGCTGCCCGCTGCCTCGACCCCTGCCCACTGCGGTCGCGTTGTCCACGTCGCGACGCCGCTAGTGTCGACCGGCCTCCCTTTGACAGCGGTTTTTGATGTGCGTCACTTTCGCGTGTGCGGTGGGGGACGTATTCGTCCCCATCCTGCAGACGACGAAACTGAGGCTCCCAGAGGTCCATGCGCCCCTGACCCAGGGCTGTCGGGGGGTGGGTCCGTATTCGAAGCGGGAGTTGCCTTTGTCTTTTGCACAACTTGGTCGTGTTATGTAGAAAGGGAGGACGTGGGCCGAGTCCCACCCAAAGGAGTCGCACCTAAACGTTAAATCATTTAAAGTGTAACGAAAAAGCAGGGTGGGCTTTAACCCATTTGGTAAAGGCCAAATGGGTTAAAGATGGAACAGGCATTTGCCTTCTTGGCTGAAGGAGGAAGCTCAGTGCACTTTTTAATAAAGCACACCCCAACCCCCAAACAGAAACTCGGGTTTTTATTCTGTCTTCAAAATAGCTTAGGAACTGCAAGCCCCATTCTCCTTGATTTATGTAATTTCAGTTATTTGCATAAAACACAAAACTTAGATATTATCAGGCCCTTCTCCCTTTTTATAAATGAGAACACTAAGGTACAGGAGAGGAATAAGCAGCACTGTGCAAAGTCACACATGCATTAAATTTTGGATCTATGTCTTCTCTGTTCCAGGCCAAGCCACCTGTTGTACAGGTGTATTTCTTTCTCTAGCTTGGAGCATCTTTTCTTGGCTGGAGCATCTTTATTATAGCCATCTTTGTATCCTTTGCAGGGCCTAGTACTTGATAGGTTGCCTAGAAATCATTTGTTGGTTTAGAACCCCATGCTTTTCAGTCACTAGCCTGAAGGAACATTTCTCTCCTTTTTAGCAACAATGAAGTTGAAGGAGACAAAATCAAGGCCAAAGCCACCGAGCCATGGCAAATTTCAAACCAAAGGCATCAAAGTTTTGGGGAAATGGAAGCAGGTGAAGATTGACCCAAACATGTTTGCAGATGGACAGATGGATGATTTGGTGTGCTTTGAGGAACTGACAGATTACCGATTGGTCTCTGCTGCCAAGAATCCCTCCAATCTCTTCTCAAAGGAGGAGCCCAAAAAGAGAAAGGTACAGGCTGAAGCTGGTTCAGAAGAAGAGGAAGGAGAGTCAAGTTCTCCAAAGAAAAAGATCAAATTGAAGAAAAGTAAAGATGTGGTTCCAGTTATTGAGGGAACCATTACTACACAGAAAGAGTTTGAAGTCAAAGATGCTGAGCCAGAGCCCCAGGGAGATAGCACTATTTGTCCTGATTCAGAGGTAGGGGAGATGGCATCAGAAAGGCTGGTACAGACTGTTCCAAAAAAGAAGAAAAACAAAGGGAAAAAAAAATTAGAGCCTTCCCAGAGCACTGCCCCCAAGGTACAAAAAAAAGCAAAGACATGGATGCCTGAGATGCATGACCAGAAGGCAGATGTGTCAGCTTGGAAGGACCTGTTTGTGCCCAAGCCAGTTCTCCGAGCACTCAGCTTTCTAGGCTTTTCTGCACCCACACCAATCCAAGCTCTGACCTTGGTACCTGCCATCCGTGACAGACTGGACATCCTTGGGGCTGCTGAGACAGGTAAGGACAGCTCTGGCCTGGACAGGATTGCATCTGGATTGAGTTCATAGCTGCTAATAGGTGGGAGAGCTGGGAGAGGGGAATGTTGAGAGTATAACCAACAAAAGTAGTATTGAATGAAGTAGTTGAGAGGTCAGCTAGCTCTGGGTTGAAATCTGCCTTTTCCTGATTTTGATATCCTATTTTTCTGAGCCCTAAAGGCCCCATTATAAAATGGAGAAAACAGCAGTAGGTCTTTCTTGCAGTGCTGTGAAGATTAAATGCTATAGCAAAGTTTACACATTACTTTGTAAATGATCTGTAAATGGTACTTTTTTCTCTTCTTGAGCCTTTTCTCAATAGCTCAAAGGAGAAAGGTAGGGCTAAAATCAGCCCACTGGAGAGGTAAATAGATGTTCATGAGGTTAAGGAAGTACCATCTTGTTCTCAAGAGTTATCCAAATATAGAAAGGGCTGCTTTGGGTGTTGGTGAGTTTCTTGCCGTTGATTTGTGTGTGGCGGATAGATACTGGGTATAGTTTGTAGGTAGATTCAGGTGTGAGGAATTAGGGAAGATTCAGGAATTAGAGAACTAACTAAAGTTCCCTAATTTCTTGGGCTAAGATTTTGGGAAACAATGACCTGTTGACTCGAGTAGATTAGACTACTGACAGGAGGCATTTGTACAGCTTGGAGCTGTTGGTCCAACTAGACTAGCAGTATCCAGGAGAAATATAGATAGTGCAAACTACATATATAATTTTAAATTCCTGGAAGACACTTTTTTTAAAAGTTAGTAAAAGATAAGAATCAGTTCTGGGGCTGGGATTGTAGCTCAGTGGTAGAGCGTTTGCCTCGCATGCGTGAGGTACTGGGTTCGATCCTCAGCACCACATAAAAATAAATAAATAAAGATATTAAAAAAAAAAAGAATCAGTTCTAACAATACATACATACAATATTGTAGAGTAGCCACCAAAAACTAGACTAGACTATCTAGATATGTTGTGCCTTGGGTTTCTGAAACAGTGATCAGGAAAACTAAAGATAAAGTCCTAAGTGAAAGTCATGGTTGGAAGAGCACAGAAACTTCAGGAAACAGGGAATGGAAGTAATAACAACTTAGGACGTTTACTGGGCATTTAAAATGTGTCCTGTACTATGTCAAGTGCTTTGTTTTGTTTAACTCAGTTCTCATAACCACCCTGAGGTGTAGATAACATTATTCCCATTTTATAGATAAGGAAATAGCTTCACAAAAGATAGATGACGTCCCTAAAACTAAAAGCATAGTGCTTGTATTCTAAGCTAGGCCTTTGTGCCATACCTCTTTGGTATGCTCACAGTTCTGGAACTGGGTCTCTGGAAGGCAGAGGCAAAGTCTTTTGTCAGCCACTATGACCAGAACCTGACATTTGGTTCCATAACACGTTTCCCATGCAATGCTATGCATATGCAAGTCTAAGACTCAAAAAGACTTGGGACAGGCCATGCATTTGGGTTGGGGCTGTGGACAGACTGCTGACCATGCAGTAATGAATACATTCTTACTCCCAAAGGGTACCTTGAGTTCCTTTGTAAGTCCTTCCCTCCCTGACCACTCTCCCTCCTGCTCCCTCCTAGTTTGGTTTTCTTTTTTTTTTTTTTTGGTACTAGGGATTGAACCCAGGTGTGTTCTATCACTGAGCCACATCCCCAGCCCATTTTATTTCTTACTTTGAGACAGGGTTTCACCGAATTTCTTAGTTCCTCGCTAAGTTGCTAAGGCTGGCCTCAAACTTCTGATCCTCTTGCCTCAGCTGCTGGGTTTACAGGCATGTGCCACAACACCTGGTCACCCATAGGCTTTCTATCACTATAGATTAGTTTGTGTTTTCTGGAACTTTATATAATGAAATCATACAATACAATGGGAGGGACACATCTTGCTCTTTTTACTCAGTATAATTTGAGATTAAGCCGTGTTATTGCAAACATCAATAGTTTGTTCATTTCTTTTTTTTTGGTACCGAGGATTAAACTCAGGGACACTCGACCACTGAGCCACATCCCCAGCCCTATTTTGTGTTTTATGTAGAGACAGGGTCTCACTGAGTTGCTTAGTGCTTCGCCATTGCTGAGGCTGGCTTTGAACTTGCGATTCTCCTGTCTCAGCCTCCCAAAGTGCTGAGATTACAGGTGTGCACCACCGCCACACCTGGCTGTTCATTTCTTTTTATTGAGTAGTATTGTGACGTATGGATAGAACCTGATTTAATCTTCTATTGGTTAAACATTTATGCACTTCTCAAATTTTTGGTTATTAGAAATAAAACTTTCCTAAACATTGTTATTAACTGTCTTTGTTTGAATCTACTCTATGATTTCTATTGGGTAAATACCTGGGTGTGAAATGGCTAGGTTTTCTGGTAAATGTAACTTTTTAGGAGTTTTCCCAAATGATTATACTATTTTACATACCCACCAGAGGTACTGTGAGTTCAAGTTGGTCCATGTTCTTGGTAGTAATTTGGTATGGTCAGTCTTTAATTTTATTTAAAATTTTAGTGATATTTCTTTACAGTTTTAATTTGCATTTCCCTAGTGACGAATGATTTGGGGCATTTTTGCATGTGTTTCTCATTCATACCACCTACTTTGCTGGTGTCTCTTCAATGCTCTAGCCCATTTTTTAGTTGTTCAATTATTACTGAGTTTTGAGAGTTTATTATGCTTTATAGATACATGTCCTTTATCAGATATGTGACTTGCAATTTTTTTTCCATAGTATGTGGCTTGTCTTTTTCATTTTCTTTTCTTTTTTTTTTTTTATATTTTTTTAGTTGCAGATGGATACAATATCTTTATTTATTTATTTATATGTGGTGCTGAGGATCGAACCCAGTGCTTCACACATGCAAGGCGAGCGCTCTACCACTGAGCCACAACCCCAGCCCCTCTTTTTCATTTTCTTAACAGTGTTCTTTAAAGAACAGAAGGTCTTTGTGTTGGGCTGAGAATGTGGCTCAGTGATAGAGTGCTTGTCTAGTATGGCAGGGCCCTTTGTTTAATCCCTAGCACTGCAAAAAAATAAGATAGGAAAAAAATTTTTTGCACTTTAGTAAAGTTCAAATTATCAACTTTTTCTTCTGTGGAAGAAACAACTAACAACTCTCTGTCAAAGTCAAGATCACAAAGAAGTTTTTTCTGTTTTCTTCTAGAAGTGTTACTCTTCTTTAAGTCTTAGGTTTTAAGTTTTATGTTTTAAGTCTTATGTTTCAGTCTATGATTCTTTTTTATTGTTTGTTTTTCGTACTGGAGATTGAACTCAGGCACTCAACCACTGAGCCACATCCCCAGCCCTATTTTGTATTTTATGTAGAGACAGGGTCTCACTGAGTTGTTTAGTTCCACACCGTTGCTGAGACTGGCTTTGAACTCGGGATTCTCCTGTCTCAGCCTCCCTAAGTGCTGGGATTACAGGATTGCGCCACCGCGCCTGGCTCAGTCCATGATTCTTATTGACTTAACTTTAATGAATGGTAGAGATCAAAATTATTTGTTTTTTCACCTACGGATATTTAATTATTCTAGCACCGTTGGAGAGACTATAATTGACTTGGCATATTTGTTGAAAGTCACTGATCTACTTGTCTATCTCCATTGGTACCTCATTAATTTGGTTGTAGTAGCTATGTTATAAGTTTTAAATCACGTTCTTTTTGATTTAAGTTTAGTTCTTCTTAAAAGTACTATTGATTATTCTAGGCCTTTGCATTTTGTATGAATTTTAGTATCAGTTTACCAAAAAGCAGGGTGATATTTTGATTGGGATTACATTGATTATAGAACAAATTGAAGACAAATATCTTAATATTGACTCTTCCAACCCATAAATGTGGTATATGTCTCTGTTTCTTGAGGTCTCTAAATTTTCTCCGCAATGTTTTGTTTTTAGTGTAGATTTTCCATGTTGTTGTTAGATTTGTCCTTAAATATTTCATGTTGATGTTATTGTAAATGGTAATTTCAATTTTTCTGTTTCTGATTGTTGCTAATAGACATATATGATGGATTTTTATATATGATCCAATGTCTTGCGACTTAGTGCTACTAGTTAGTTTTCTGAGAAGTCTATGATATTTGCTACAAAATGGTTGTATCATACAATCTAGATGCCTTTTATTTTTCTTGTCTTATTGCACTGGTTAAAATCTTTGGTACAATTTTGAGTTAAAGTGATTCAGAGTGGGCCTTTTTGCTTTGTTCTTGATCTTTGGGGTAAAGATTCAGTCTTTCACCCATAAGTGTGATGTTAGCTGTAGGTTTTTTGTAGATGTTCTTTATTAGGTTGGGAAAGTTCTCTTATATTTCTAGTGTGCTGATAATTTTTTTTTAAATCAGAAATTGATGTTGGATTTTTTTCATCCCTTTTTATTGCACATGTTATGTGGTTTCTGTAGTTTTTGATATAGAGTACATTGTTGTTTTTTTCAAATACGAAACTAAACATATTCCTGGGATAAACTTAACTGGAACAATATATTCTGTTTATATGTTATTGAAATTGATTTGATAAAACAGAGAATTTTTGGATTTATGTTTTTGGGATATTGGTCTGTAGTTTTCTTGTAATGTTTTTGTCTGGTTTCGGAAGTAGAGTAATACTGGCCTCAGAATGACTTTTGAAATATATCTTATGCAATTATCTGAGAACTTTTTAGAATGTTTTTTTTTCCTTTTCAGCCTTAAATATTTGTTAAAAGTCATTTGGGTAGACTATGCTTTTCTTTGTAAGATAGTTATTAACTACAAATCCAATTTTTTAAACACTGGAGATACTCATATTATGTAATTATTACGTAATTTTCCTTGAGTGATAATTTTCTACTTGCAGTTCTATTAGATTTTTTTGTTTCATGTATTCAAATCATATTAGGTGCATAATGTTTTATGGATTAAAACATTATTTGTATATTCTCTAAGTGAATTGGTTCCTTTGCATTATGAAATGGCCATCTTTATCCCTGGTAATATTTATTGCTCTAAAATTTACTTTGGTATAAATATAGCTACTCTCACTTTATTTTGATTAATGATAGTATTTGATTAATGATAGTGTGTCTTTTTCTCCGTACTTGTACTTTTGAAAAACTGTATTTGATATGGGGTTTTTGGAGGTGGCATATAATTTCATCTTTTTTAATCTAACAATTCCTGTTATTTAATTGAATTATTGAGGTCATTTACATTTAGTGTGTTATTGAAAATAGTTGAGTTTAAATCTGTTGTTTTGCTGTTTCTTATTTGTCACAACTATTCTTTATTCCTTGCTCCTCTTTTACCTTATTTTGGGATTGGATTTTGTTTGTGACACCACAGTTAAGTGTTATCTGAAATGGTTGAGACTGGAAGTGTTTCAGATTTTCGATTTAAAAAAAAATGTGTCTATATAACAAGATAACTTGGGAATGGAATCCAAGTCTAAACATGAAATTCATATGTATTTATTTCATATATACCTTATATATACACACATAACCTGAAGGTAATTTTATTCAAAGTTTTTAGTGCACCTGTGTTTTGATTTCTACCTGTCACATGAGGTCAGGTGTGGAATTTTCTATTTATGGTGTTATGTTGGCACTCAGGAAATTTTGATTTTGAAGCATTTTGGAATTAAGGTTTTTGGATTAGGGATGTTTAACCTGTATTAAGATCTGTTTATACCTACAGACACTTCTGACATCCCATGTTATATGGGTTTTTGCCACACTGACAACACATTCTTCAGCTCTTTCAGTGGGATGACCTTGCAATTCAGTTAAATTCTCATGTTGTCTACATGGAGTTTGTGTCATTCTTCTTAGGTTTAAGGACTCAGTTCTATATAATTGTCCCTACTTCATATGTTAATCCCAAGTACTTGTGATTGACTTGGATACAAATTGAGGATTTGGCTCATGGAATTCAGGGAAGAACTTATTTTAAAGGATAAAACTCAGAAACAGCCAAAGTAGGCAGAAAGTATAGCAGCATTTTATTTGAAAACATAAAAAAGAAATTTGGCAATTTAGAACCCTACATCCAGAAAGAAGAAAAAAAAAAAACTCTTTTTAAAAAAATTTTTTTTAGTTGTTGATGGACCTTTTATTTATTTATAAGAGGAGTTGAGAATCGAACCCAGTGCTTCACACATGCTAGGCAGGTGCTCTGCCATTGAGCTATAACCCCAACCCAAGGAAAAAATAAATCTCTTTAAAACAAATATTCAGTAAAGGATGTTTTAGTCATACAGAAGCTGAAATAATTTACCAACAGATCTGTACAATAAAGGAGGCTGGGGTTATAGCTTAGTGGCAGAGTGCTTGCCTAACATGTGAGGCACTGGATTCAGTTCTCAGCACTGCATATAAATAAATAAAAGTAAAGCTCCATTGACAACTAAAAAAATTTTTTAAAAGGATATGCTAAAGGCAGTCTTTCATGCAAACGACTATCAGATGAAAATCTGGATCTACACAAAGGAGTAAAGAGCATCAGAAATGGTAAAAACAGTAATTGTTTAAAACAAAACAGTACATTTTGGAATTTCTAATACATGGAAAATACAGTATGTAACAAAAGCACAGAGGGGAGAAACGGTAACATACTTCTGCAAATTTCTTCATATACTATATGTGAAGTACTGCTTCACTTCGAGGTAAACTGATAGATTAAATATATATACTGTGAATCCCAAAGCAACCACTGAAAAGACACAAAGAATTATAATTAATGAAATGATTAGTGAAATGAGATGGTATCTGTGAGGCTGGGGTTGTGGCTCAGTTGGTGGAGCACTTGCCTAGCACGTGTGAGGCGCTAGGTTCAATCCTCAGCACCACATGAAGATGAATGAGTGAAATAAAGGTATTGTGTCCATCTATAACTAAATATATGTTTCCTCTCTGACCCCTGTTCCTGGTACAGAGCTTGTAAAACCCTTGTAACTTCCTGATAGGAGCATCTTTTAATACAATATTTGATGTCCATCCTCCATTCCTCATGTAAGACCTTGTAAAACCCTTAGAATCTGTGGACTAATGAGTCTCTTTTTGTATATTAATGAGATGACTTGGCAGCTGGAGTCCCTAGACAACTTCAGGATTGGAGATGGTTGTCAGAATAACCAACCCAGTGATCTGAGGGCTGGACCTTTCACAGCCCTTCCTCCCAGCCACCGGGGAGGAAAGAAGGGCTGAAGACAGAGTTCAGTCACCAATGACCAATGATTTTATCAATCATGCCTACATGATGGAAACACCATAAAAACCCTACAACAATGGGGTTTGGAGAGTTTCTAGGCTGGTGAATTCATAGAAGGTGTGCCAGAGAGGTATATGGACGCTTTGTGCCCTATCACTTTCCCTCCACCCCAGTACTTTGCCCTTGTATCTCTTCAATGCAGCTGTCCTGAGTCCAACCTTCTGAGATCCCCTATTGATGCCTGAAACTGCAGATAGTACTGAACCTACCTATACAGAGCTTTTTCCTATACGTATATACTCACATGGATTTAATGCCTTTTACATCTTAAGTAAGTACTTACTGGGCCATAATTTTTATAGTTTGAAGCACAACAGCAAAACCAGCATTAGTTTCTTTCTCCTTCACAATTTCATGAATCTTAGCAGCCACATTTTCCATATATTTTTTTTTCATTCTTTAACTAGTTGAGAGCTTTCACCTTTTCAATGAAAGGAAGCACTTTACAGTTTCTCTTTGGCATATCTGAATTCCCTGCATCACTGCTTTTGTACCCTAGGACCATGATTAAGTTAAATAAGGGTCACGTGAATGCAAGCAACACATTCAATTTGATGACTGTTTCTTATTTTGTTTTACTTCTAAGGAAGTGGGAAAACTCTTGCCTTTGCCATACCAATGATTCATGCAGTGTTGCAGTGGCAGAAGAGGAAGCCTTCGCCCATCCCAAGTAACACTGGAGTGCCACTTGGAGAGACCAGGTCTTCAGCTGGAGCTGAGACTGCCTCACCAAGTGAGGCCACTACTGGGTCTGGAATGTTGCCTGATGAGATGGTCATTGAGAGTGAAGCACTGCTCCCTGAGGCTGGGGCTGAGGGCGGAGGCAAGGTCAGTGCCTCAGTCTCAGACCAGGCACAGTTCTTTGATGATGATGCTGGTGAAGGCCCTTCTTCCCTGATCACAGAGAAGCCAGTCCCCAAACAGAATGAGGACAAAGAGGAAGAGCTTGACGAAGAGCAGACTGGAAAGTTAAAACAGGAGTTGGTGGACAGCAGCATTGTTCCCTGTAAATCACACCCAAAGTGTCCTCTGCTTGGCCTGGTTCTGACTCCCACTCGAGAGCTGGCTGTCCAAGTCAAACAACATATTGATGCTGTGGCCAAGTTTACAGGTGAGGTTTAGTTTCATTTAATAATGTTTCCTGAGCAAATTGACATGCCAGCGATGAAAATGAATAAGCTGTGATTCCTGTCACCTGGGAGAAACCTTTCTCCTAGAATTAAACCCTAAAGAAAACCAGTTGAGTGACATTTTCTCAGTTCTGCCAAGGGTGCTACATAGCTAAAGTCATTCTAGATATGTAGGAAAGCAGTTACTACATTGGATATAATGGATGCTTAGGTCAGGGATTAACCATCTACCTTGCTTTTGTAAGTGAAGTTTTATTGGAACATAACTGCACCAGGGGTTACATATAGTTTGTGGCTGCTTTTGTTCCATAAAGACAGAGTAGAGTTAGTTGTGACAGACTGTCTGGCCCACAAGGCCAGTGAGGTTGCTGATGACTTTTTTTTTAAAGTTTGCTGACCCCTGCCTTAGAGGAAGAACTTAATTCTTTCAGAAGATTCCTTTGGGGAAGGATTTTTACAATGGAAATTATAACTTCATAATAAAAGCTTTTTTAAAAAAAAATATTTTTTTCTTGTTGTAGATGAACATAACACCTTTATTTCATTTATTTATTTTTATGTGGTGCTGAGGATCAAACCTAGTGCGTCACATGTGCTAGGCAAGTGCTCTACCACTGAGCCACAACGTCAGCCCCATAATAAAAGCTTTTTATTATCAAGTTCTCACTATTAAACACTTTACCTGCGTTATCCTTTGTTCATTCCTATGCTAGCTGTAGTGAGAAGTCCTCCACTAGAGAGAACAACACACTAGGCATCAGAGGAACTCCACGTTAACTCTAATGAGGGGAATGGTCAGGGCTTTCAAGAGAAAGTATGTCAGAGCTGCAGGTAGCATCTTAAGATTGGTGAAGTAGGCAGTCTCCAGAATACTTGGATAATTCCACTAGGAGTGGGGAGCTGTTCTGGTGACAGGGCCACTCTGGGGGTGCTATATTAGCCATGTAAGAAAATAAGCAGCCAGACTGAATAACAGCATCCCTGATGTTTTTCTGTCCTATAGGAATTAAAACTGCTATTTTGGTTGGTGGAATGTCCACACAGAAACAGCAGCGAATGCTGAACCGCCATCCTGAGATTGTGGTGGCCACTCCAGGTCGGCTGTGGGAGCTAGTTAAAGAAAGGCACTCTCATGTGAGCAACCTTCGGCAGCTCAGGTGAGAAATGGTACCTTTCCCTTTCTACTTTACCCACTCTGAAGTGAGCCTGAGGTGACATGATGCCATGTGCAGTGCTTTCTCCCTATCACAGAATGCCACAGGATAGTACCAGCCAGGCCTTTGCCTTCAGAGAGCTAAGCATGCATGAGGGTAATTAGTTGAGGCCCTGGTAGTGATGGTAGGGTGCCTGCATGTGTGTGTGGTTGGGAGAGGAGTAGGGTATTGCCGTATGATTTCTGTGACCCACCACCAACTCGTGATGTGGCTCTATCTGGATCTGCAGGTGCCTGGTAGTGGATGAGGCTGACCGAATGGTTGAGAAAGGTCATTTTGCTGAGCTCTCACAGCTGCTGGAAATGCTTAATGACTCCCAGTACAATCCAAAGAGACAGACACTTGTTTTTTCTGCCACACTGACACTGGTACATCAAGCTCCAACTCGAATCCTTCATAAGAAACACATCAAGAAAATGGACAAAACTGCCAAACTTGACCTCCTCATGCAGAAGATTGGCATGAGGGGCAAGCCAAAAGTCATCGACCTCACAAGGAATGAGGGTACAGTTGAGACGCTGACGGAGACCAAGATCCACTGTGAGACAGATGAGAAAGACTTGTATCTGTACTACTTCCTGATGCAGTATCCAGGTCGTAGTTTAGTGTTTGCCAACAGCATCTCCTGCATCAAACGGCTCTCTGGGCTCCTCAAAGTCCTGGATATTATGCCACTGACCCTGCATGCCTGCATGCACCAGAAACAGAGGCTCAGAAACCTGGAGCAGTTTGCCCGTCTGGAAGAGTAAGTCAAGAACCTGTCTACAGAGACTGGGCCAGAAGGGCCAGGCTGGTAGGGAAATGGTGGAAGCTACTTTCTGTCATAGGGGCCTTATCCATAGAAGGTAGTTTGTCTGTCTCTTCTCCCCCCACATCATTGGCAAGGTCACCCTCATTTAGCATTTTGTTTGTTATTAATGCCTTATAGAAACTTTCACAAAGAGTAATGGTGATAATACCTACAATTATTGAACACACAGTCTTGTGCTGACACTTTAGATACATTTCCACATTGTTTTACTTCTAACATCCTTGAGAAGCAGCAGAATAAGTTCTGACCAAGAACAGAGATTCTGCAACCAGAATACCTGGGATCAAATCTTGGCTCCTTTCTTTACTTGTATCTGCTCAAGCTTTTTAACTTCTCTGTGCTTTATTTTCTCATTATTAAGATAATAATAGAAGGTACCTCAGGGTTGTTAGAAGGATAAGGTGGTTGAAAATTCATGCATGTAAGTGTTTGGAATAGTCTCTGGCACATAGTATGTGCTTACTAAATGTTAGCTTTAATAATTGCTAGTCCAGCTATCATCATTTACTATCATTGTCATTATTTTCATTTTGTAAATGAAAAAAATGAGGTCTTGAAAAGCTGATCAGCTTACCCAAGTTTTCTCAGCCTAGAAATGTAGAAGTGGGCCTCAGACAAGTCTGTCAGACCCCTAGGGCACATGCTACATCCCATCATGCTGTTTGTCCTTTGCCTCATTCAGTTCAATGGAGGGGGACCAGGGAGCCTTACGTCATCACAGAGTGTGGCATGTTAGTTGGGTCAGTGGGATACAGGTTTGGATCCTGGACTCTACACCTAAATAGACCTGTCTGTACCTTGGGAAGCTAATTTTTTCTGAGCCTCAGTTTCTTTATTTATAAAAGGAGACAATAGTTTTATCTTGTAGGGTGGTTGTAAGGATTGTGAGATTTAGAGTGCTTAGCAGATGGTAAGAATTTAAATAATAATTGCTATTAGTTATAAATGTGCTTTCCATCTCCACCACAGCTGTGTTCTCTTGGCAACAGATGTGGCAGCCCGGGGTCTGGATATTCCTAAAGTCCAGCATGTCATCCATTACCAGGTAGGAGTAGGGGGGGGGGGGGGGGGTTGAAAGCATCTTCCCACATTGAATGGGGAATTTAAAATGGAAGTTTCAGGGAGGGAGGAGGAATTATTGTTGTGAGGCTTCCACAACAGATAATAACCACTGGCCTTGAAAGCCCACTGTTGTCACTTTTGGAACGCTGGTAAGATTAGGTCTCAGAAGGCTTGGTGTAGTCCAGTGTCAAGGAGCCCTTCCCTCCAAGCTACTTGATATCATCAGGTTAGAGTCTTAGTGTTTTCCATGCAATGGGAATATATAAGTTAAGTATGTATCTCAGTCTGTTTCCTATTGCTGTTCTATAGTATTCCTATAGAATACTTAAGACTGGGTAATTTACCAAGAAAAGCAGCTTGTTTTGGTCCATGGTTCTGGAGGCTAGAAAGTCCAGAAGCAGGTCACCAGTATCTGTTCAGCTTCTTCTGTTGGAGCCTCAAGGTGGAAAGATAATAAGCAGGTAGCACCTGCAAAGGGAAAACAGACTAGAGACAACCTTGCTTTGTAACAACACATTTTCATGGTAACTAATCTAGTCCCTTGCAAGCTAGAACTCATTCCTTGAGATGGGATTAATCTGTTCATGAAGGCTCCACCCAAACACCTCCCACTAGGCCTCACCTCCTGCACTGCTGCACTGAGGAATTAAGATGAGTTTTAGGAGGGACAAACCATATTCAAACATATCTGCGTGTTAAATGGTTATCCAGATGTAGAGAAGTGGAAAATATGGTAGTTAAGACCTCCTTTGGCTTAAATCCTAGCTGTGTAACCCTGAACAAGATACTTAATCTCTCTATACCTCAGTTTTCTTATTTGTTAAATGACAATTATTGTAGTACCTAATTTGTAGGATTCTCATTAAGGTAAAATAAATTAATTCATGGAAAAGCTTACCAAATGTTAGCTTGTGTTGATAGTAGCAGTGATATTAGTGCAAGCACCTGGAAGTGTGCGCATGTAGTTGTGGCTAGGAGTGTGGGCTCCAGAGCCACCTATCGGGTTTGAATTCCCCACATTGATGCCTCACAGTCGGCTGGCTTTGGGCAGGCTATTCTAGTACCCCTGTTGCAGAGTCATTGTAAAATGGAAGTAATAATGCTGCCTACCACAGAGGGTTGTTAGGAGAACTGAATTGAGCTGCACCTGTAGTGTAAGTACTTGATAAGTGGTAGTTGTGATATCTTTATTATTATTTTTCCTCTTTAATCATTCTTTGCACTTACAAAAATCTTTTAGGATACCAATTTCAGTTTAGCAAATTTCTGCTTCTGTTTGGGGAAGGGGCTGTGGGTCAGTCTTTGTGGGAAATACCAAGGTGAACCTAATACAGCCCCAATTCCTAAGAGGTGTCAAATCTAGCAGAGGGATTGAGATGGCCACCACTGTGATTTAAGGCAGAAGGTATTAGAAAGTTAGAAGGTAGTAGAAAAGAGGTAATTTCCAGTTTGGGAGATTGGAAAGTGCTTTCCAAAAGGTGCTTGGCATTTAAGGAAGGGGAGAATCTGAACATGCAGGGGAGGGAGGAACATGTAGAAGTGGGCGGTGCTCAGGGGCAGTGGGCCTAGAGTTTGAAGAGGGTTGTGTTGAGAGAGGCGTACTTGAGTAGTGGCTGAGGCTGGCAGGGGATGCATTGGGAGCAGGTCACTGAAGGCTCTGGTTTCAAGGTGAGGAGTTGGACCTTTATCCTATAAAGTGAAGAATGGCAAGTAGATCTTATTTCTAGAATAAGCAGATCATAGGCTAGCTATAATACTATATTGAAAAAACACTGAGATGCTATCTGGGCCCAGTGGAGAAGACTCTGTGCTTGACTAATGGTGTCTGCCTTGAGGCTGGAGGAGAGAGGGGCGCCAGCACCATGCCACATTATCGATGGGTAAGCGTCCAGTGTGTGTTGGAATCGAGCCAGTGTAGCTTAAGACTTAGCATGGTCTCTAGAGCTCAGCTGCGTCATGCTGAATCCCGACTCCACCTCTTAGTTAGGTGACCAGGAGGGAGTTATTTCAATCTCTGTTTTCGTTTCCTGGTCTATAAAATGTGGATGATCCTAAACTATTTCATGTTGTTATTGTGAGGAATAAATGGGGTAATACATGCAGAGTGCTCAGAATTTTATGGCATAATGCAGCTACTCAATCAATGTTGGTTGTTAGTACCGTAATCGCTCACTTGTGTAGTTAATGAAGAACCTGTGGAGTTTCTTTAGCTAGAAGGGATAATGGTCAGAGCTGAGACTCAGGGAGATGACACTGCAGCACGGGCAGGGGCAGGAGTACAGAGGACTAGAGATGAAATGAGAAGCGACTGCCATGGTCCACCTGAGTGGGCATGAGGACCTGAGCCAGGGTAGGGGCATGGTAGGGCAAAACATGCACAGTGAATGGGCTAGACCTAGGGACAGTGGGAGTGTGGGCCTAAGGGAGAGGGGCTGGATGGATCCACCACGCTAGCAAGGCTTCTACCTGCCTGGCTGGCTTGGAGGAGGGTCTGGTCTGGGCATGTGGCCATGAGGGGAAGAACAGTATTTGGCAGTGGCCATGTGCTGACCCCAGTTCCTGCCTGGCAGGTCCCTCGCACCTCAGAGATTTATATTCACCGAAGCGGAAGAACTGCTCGAGCCACAAGTGAAGGCCTCAGCCTGATGCTGATTGGGCCTGAGGATGTGATCAACTTTAAGAAGATTTACAAAACCCTTAAGAAAGATGAGGACATCCCATTGTTTCCTGTGCAGACGAAATACATGGATGTAGTCAAGGTAAAAGAAAAAAGTTCAAGCCGGGTGTGGTGGCTCAAGCCTGTAATCCCAGCACCTAGGGAGGCTGAGATAGTAGAATCGCGAGTTCAGAGCCAGCCTCAGCAATGGCGAGGTACTAAGCAACTCAATGAGACCCTGTCTCTACATAAAACACAAAATAGGGCTGGGGATGTGGCTCAGTGGTCGAGTGCCCCTGAGTTCAATCCCCAGTACCAAAAAAAGAAAGAAAGAAAAAAGTTCAAACCCCAATGCTAAGAGGGAACCCTCCACTCCTCACAGAGCACCTTCTGAGATTCCAGCAGCATAATCTTGGAAACCAAGATTATGTTCTGCCCACAGCTGAATAGGGGGGACTTATAAAAAGGCTGGGGATACCAGACCTGGGAGAAGGGAGAAGAAGGGAGTGACCAAAGGGATGAGGTAGATTCTCCCTCAGTCATTTTTTTCACTCTCTGGCCCTGAGGTCACCACCCTCTTCCACCCCCACAGGAGAGTGCAGTGGGCCAAATGGATGTCCTCTTAGGACTGTGAGCAGCAAGTTAGATGTATCTCGCTGAAGTAGATACTAAAGGTTTGTACATCCCTGAAACAGGAGCCAGTAAATCCCTCATGGGTGAGTGATGCTTACTCTGGGTCACAGTGTGGCAGGGACCAAAGCAAAGTGGGTTCTCCCCAGGGGTTCACCAGCCTGTGAGCAGGCCTGTCCATGCTAAAGTTCAGGTACCAGTGGAGCACTGTGGTGCTGGTAGGTGTGTAGCTGTGTCTATTCCTGCAGCAGAGATGTGGAGGGTGAAGAGGAGACAGCTCCAGGAATTGAGGGACCAAAAGCATTGAACAGTTCAAGGACTGGTGTCTGCTCTGGCTTCAAAGGAATATTAGCTGTGTGGGGAGATGTGGTAAGGGATGATGGAAATGTAGAGGTCAGAGAGAATTCCTTGGCAAGGAGGACTGAAAGCCACCCTGGCTTTCTGTGGTTCTTAACCTCTACATTCCATGATCTCTCCAGTTTTGGGGGATGAAGCAGGGGGGTTCTTGACACTATAGTCTAACCTCAAAATCCATGAGAATTGTGGAAGCTAACTATGACCTCTCCCCCACCTGTAGGTTGGGCTGGACTTCCAAGGAGAGACAGTTAGGGTTTATCCTTGGGAAAGCTGAATGCTATGATTGGGCGCTTGCACATGTGCATAGTGATTGCCCTCTGGGCTTTTATCAGGAACCCAAACAGATGCATTTCAGTAGGAGCTGAGCTGTGTATCACTGACCACTGATCTCAGGAGCATGTTTTTTGTTTGTTTGTTTTTGTTTTTTAATGGTACCAGGGATTAAACTCAGGGGCATTCAACCACTGAGCCACATCCCCAGCCATATTTTGTATTTTATTTAGAGTAAAGGTCTCCCTGAGTTACTTAATGCCTCACTTTTGTTGAGGCTGACTTCGAACTCGTGATCCTCCTGTTTCAGCCTCCCCAGGCGCTGGGATTACAGGTGTGTGCCATTGCACCCAGAGGGAACGTTTTTAAATACAACTTCAATGAGACTTTGCTTCCCAGAGACCTAAACTCCCATCAGATGAATGCTGTGTTCCTTTCCCCCAGGAGCGAATCCGTCTAGCTCGACAGATTGAGAAAGCCGAGTACCGGAACTTCCAGGCTTGTCTGCACAACTCTTGGATTGAGCAGGCAGCAGCTGCCCTGGAGATCGAACTGGAAGAAGATATGTATAAAGGTCAGCCCCTCAGCTGGACGGGAGTTGAGGAAGGATTCAGCTTTTGCCTTGTCAGAACCATCTGTACTGCTGGGGGCCCTGCCAGAATGAGCAGAGTGCCCTTTCCTCCTTTGCTGGTGGTCCCTGATCCCAGATAAACTGAGTGTCCTTGACCTGTATGTTCCTGAGTCGCCTGTCTGGAGCCCCAGCTGCCTGCGTCCTGCACTGGACATGCGTAGTGCAGGGAACAGGCTCTTTGACCAGACGGCCCATGTTTGCTACCAGCCCATTCCCTTAACTGACTATGTGAATATTTAAGTTACTTAGCCTCTTTGCCGCACCTGTTTCCTCATATATAAAATGGAGGTAATAAACTACCTCATGGGGTTGAAGATTGATTAAGGAGTATAAAATGTGTATAACAGCCTGGCAAACAAAGTAGGTGATACTTTTTAAGTTATATTTATCATTATTGTTACTACTACACCTGCCTTCCAAGCTGACCAAGCATTTCTGTGTCACCATCTCATGTGATCTTCTCCACAAATTTCATGGCATGAATAAATCAGAATTACGTGTGGGAACTAGAGGCTCACAAAAAGAGGGGATTTGTATTGTGAAACAGCTTCCCCACCAGGCAGTGCCTGAGTCCCACTCTGTACATGGGTTCAGAGTGTGGGTCTGCACAGTCCCTGCTTAGGAAAACTTTGGAGTCTCAGAAGCAGAACCACATCCAGAACTGATGGTAGCTAGGTTATGGCACTGTTACTCCATGTCACCAAGGATACAGCTCAGCTGAGTTGCTGGCATCCCATTGTCATAGGCAGCAGCTTCAGAAACAGGCTTACTGCTGTCTTCTCCTGGAAGCCAGGAGCCAAAGCAGCCGTAGTGATGACAGCAAGCTGATTCTTGTGGCTCAGGCCTGGGGTCTAGGTGAAGGTGTGCAGGCCCTGGCCTTCCCTCCCGAGGACATAGCGGGTGGAGTCCCTTGGCTAGGCCCATCTCTGCATGTGCAGTCCCAGCTCTGATGACGTGCAGGAGGGCTAGGCTGCAGAGGGATGTTCACTGCCTCCTGAGGGACTGGCGGCAGTCATGTTGCCAGACCCCAGATGGTCAGTAAGTGGATAGAGGAGGGAAGCTGACCTTCGTCAGGAGTCTTGGGTTCTGGTCTGTGTGACAGCTCTGTTGCCCTAGGCAAGTGACTCCTCTAAGTCCAAGCTGCCTTTTCTGTAAAATGAAGATGATTCCTTTCTTAGAAGGGTTTTATGAGGAATAAAGGACAGTGTTCATTCCTCCTCGACAGAAGTTCACTGTTCACAGTTCCTGTCAAGCCAGCTTGCCTCCTAAGAGTTCTGAAACATTTTTCATTGTATCACCCATCAAAGGAAACATGTTTCTGTGCATCATAGTAAATGTGATCTTGTTTGTGTTCCCTCCAGGAGGAAAAGCTGACCAGCAAGAAGAGCGTAGGCGACAAAAGCAAATGAAGGTCTTGAAGAAGGAGCTTCGTCACCTGCTCTCCCAGCCGTTGTTCAAAGAGGACCTGAAAACCAAGTATCCCACTCAGTCTGGCAGACTGCCCCAGCTCACGGCTGCCCCGAGGACTGGTGAGTCGGCTCTGAGCTGCCTCTCCAAACAGAAGAAGAAGAGGAGGCCAAAAGAGCAGCAGCAAGGACTGCCGCAGCCAAGTACAAGTGCAGGTTAACTGCCCTGGTCAGTGCTGGTGTCTGCACGTGGTGTCTGTTCTCTGGTTATATGTGAAAAGCTACTTCCCACCCTTGTGCTCCCTTCCACTTTCAGCCCATTATGAAAAGTTCCTGCTCTTCCCCCTATAGCAGGAGGGACCTCACGCAAGTTTATGTTCTTTTGGAGTAAATCCTACGCAGCAGCTTGTTCTGTATTCCAGTGTTTACAGGGTTCTTATGTGTTCAGCTTGATTTCCTGAATTAAAAACAATGGTCCGAGCCAGAGTGTCTTCCTCATATTTGTAGCCAGGAAATTGGGGGGTGCGGTTTGTTTCTGAATTAACTTAGTGGTTCCCCTGGGTCAGCACAGTGCTAGTTCCTGGATCGGGTGGGAAGAGCATTGTAGGCCTTGGCTGCTTGTCACTAGAGTACGTTGCTCCAGGACCTCAGCACGTGCTCCTGCCCTTTGCCGCAGCAGCTCTCTACCAGCCACTTAGCTCTGTGCCATTCCCTGCTGGCTGTTTTCTTATTGAGCTGCCCTGTAAGGTGTGCACAGCAGAGGCTGCTGTTCTAAGACTCCCCACGTTACAGAGCTAATAGTTAGGGTTGGCTGGGTCAGGAGCGGGTGGCCCCAGGATCTTGCTTTATTTACCTCCCCTCTTCAGTGACAGAATGGACTCCTGCCAGATTCCACACACCCTTCATTTTGTCCCCAAGCCATTTTACAAAACAGGCTTTCCCCTTAACCTGGATACCTTTGCCCTCTCCACCTGCACCTGCTGCGTGTCCTCCAGGAGTGGCAGCGCTCTTCCTGCTTGCACCTCAGTGCCGTGTGCCCTCCTCAGAGGACCTGCTGTTCTCTGGGCTGAGGTCCAGGGGGCCTAGGCCCTTGAGGCTTGGGTCAGGCCTGGTGTAAGTTTGTGCTGAGGGAACAAGTGATCTGGTGCTGTCCCAGCTTTCCCCAGGTCACTTCCTAGGGGAGCAGCCACAGCTGCCACAACACAGGAGAAGCACAGATTTCTGCACAGCTCAGCATGGACATTTACACGGATGTTCACAGGGGGCAGAACAGCTACGTGGTCCAAGGGGCCATATGGATTTGAAGAGGGCACACAAGTGGACCTAGGTACCCAAAGAACCCAGTACCCTGGCCTCCCTCAGCCACAGCAAGGTTGATTCCTCGGAATTGCAGCAGGATTCCCTGAGCCCCTCTGGGTAAAGGACAGGATGCTTGTCCTTGTGCCTGAACAGATGCAGCTAGCACTGTCAACTAAGTGCCAGTTATTGTTAGGTGCCTTTTATCTATTTTAATTATCAGTCTTAAGACCAAGGCAAAGCTTAATACCCTTTTTATAGTGAGGAATCTGTGGCTACGCCATAGTCACACAACAGCCAAGGACGATTAGAACTTGAGAGTGTCTTCCTTCTGGATGCGGGGCAGGTTCAGAAAACTGCTTTGTTCTTGGGAAACAGAGTCACCAGGGAATATACCCCTTCCCCACTCCCAGTGTCAGCTGGTGACCTAGGCAGGAGAAAGTGCCCCTTGTGAGAGGTCAGCTCCTGCCAGCTGCCAGAGAGCAGGGGGACTCCACTTTCCAAGTGAGGCATTGGCAGTCAGTGGGGTTAATAAGCAGGCTTATGGTGCCTGAGGAGCACCTGGGGCCATGGGAGGCCTAAGGCCACTTGTCATAGGCTGGACATAGCTTCTAGATAAAAGAGAGCCAGCTTTCCAGGCTGTCCTCTCACCTGGTGTGAAGAGGTTGGGTGAGATCTATGTGGGCAGAGCCTCCTGAGTGTCCTGGACCACCCATTAAATAATCCACTCCCACACAGCCCTGTAGGAGGGTGGTGTTGGCCTTGGGTACATGCCATGTACCCACATAAAGAAGCTGGGACAAAAGTTGTTTATGGAAACCATTTTAATGTTAGGAAATTGTTTTCACTGACTGTTAGAGAAGCAGCAGGGCATGACCTCTGAGCACTCACTGAGCCATAGGCCCTGCCTCCCACTGCTGCCCAGAGTGGCAGCATGTTTGGCTTAGACTTGTCTAATGGTTCCCCTGATGCTCCTGTTGTTGGGGAAGCCACAGTCACTGCCAAGGTGGCAGACCTCCCCATCTAGCACTGCTACGCTGCCTGTGTCCCATGGGTAGAGCACTGATATGTCAGGTGTGGCACCTGTTTCCCCACATATGATCTCACCACTGTGATAATCCTGTGATGTGCGGGTGTGCTCTCTCGCAAATGTGGAGACTGGAGCTCAAAGAGGTGAAGAGCCTTGGCTAAAGTACACCGGTGCTGAGAGGAGGCACAGTGAGACTTGAGCCCAGATGCCTGGTTCCAGAGGCCTTTCATTTGTGCTTGAGATAGGAAACCAGCCCAAAGCAAGGGTACTGCTCTTTTCTGTTGCTAAATAGTTCCCTTCAATTATTTCCTCTGGAAAGGAAGCAATACACACAGCAATTGTCACACCCTAAAAGCAACTTTCTTCCAGCATTTGATCAGGAAAGAGGCGGCCCTGTGGGGAGAGCAGGTCACCTAGGAAGTGGGGCTGCCAACGTGACACCACCTCAGACAAGCTAGGGAACTACAGACAACTGGGTTTCAACAGCTTCCTGAGTCTTGCCACTCCTCGGTGCTTTCTCCCTGGTGCTTTCCCTCAGAGACAAAGGTCTCAGGGAAGATGTGGAGGCCACGAGAGCAAGTGGTTTGAATTTGGCCAGTGGGTTTGTAAAAAAAGAAAACCAGAGGTTACAACCACGGAAATAGCATGGCCTGCTTCTGCCAGAGCATGGGCATGCTGATCTAACGGGCTGATTCTCTCCTAGAAGAGGATCCCGTGTGGGGTGCAGCAGCTCTCCAGCCTGGAAGCCAAGGTCAGGTGAGCTGCACAGCGAATACCACAGCCACAAAAGCAGAGAATTGGTAGCTAGGGCGGCTTCTGCTGTGCTTGAGAGCCCAGCTGGCAGGCCCAGAGCCGATTTCACAACCCCTTGGAGCAGCCTGGGTATCAGCCTGCATCTTGCATGTTCACGCCCTTTAGTGTGGAAAAGGATGCCCTGGGGTCTTCTCTGGCAGATGATACCAGTTACCCAGTCTTCAGTGTACTTGTCCTAACCCAGAGCAGGGTGGGGCACAACCAACTGGGAGATCACAGTCAGGTTTATTTTCTATGGAAGAGTGACATAATCACTTAACTCAAGCCCTTGGATCAAAATGCCAGTGAAGGACAGTGTGGGAACCAGGACCCAGCCTGGAACTAAAGCACCCCAACTCTGAGAGTGCTGGCTTTCATCAAGGCAAGAGTGACACAAACGGGATGACTGTGTCAAGACTTAGGAGTCTGCTACCCAGTCCTCGTGCAGACTGTCAGTAGCCTCCCTCAGTAGCACCAGTAGATTCTAATAAATCCCTGCACAATGAAACTTGTGAAAGGTGGCCTTGCATTAAATATGGACCCCAGAGGGCAATTCCACACCCTGTGTTCCTGCAGCAAACAGTGGTTAGCAGCACCTCAACCCAGCCAGTGTTGTTAACGCCACTGCTGCAATCTTGCCTGCCAGCCTTAGGGGACCAAGGAGTCCTGAGGCAGCGAGGTGAGGAGCTTCCTAAGCAGGGGGCATGTCCAGGTGGACAAGTGAAGCAGCTGCTAGCTAGGGCTGTCAGGCCATCTTCCCCATGGGAATCTCCCTACTGCCACTTTCCACGGCTTGTCTTCTGTTCTTTCCCACTAACCCCTCGTCAGGTCATAAAGAGAACAGGGTGGGAGGAAGAAGCCAAAGACAGCCTTGCAAAGTGACTGTTCATCTGGAGTCCACAGCTGCAAGCTCCACTCCCTGCAGAGAACCCGGACTACTTTGAGGACTTGCTGGGGCTGCAGTTTCCTGGCCCCAGCCATGGACATGCAGATTTTGGTGCAGACCCATCGAGTCTCTAAAAGCCAGGCTGTTCTCCTGAGAGGTAGAGGGACCCCGACAACCTGAGTTTCATTCTGAAGGCTAAAGCCCCTTTGCTGGACTTTGGTATAAAATCTCTTTTTAAGTGAAGTTTGGGAAAACAGGCCTATCATGAAAGGAACCACAAGGAAGCCCTCACGTTCAGTCAGCTGTCCACAAGCCCAGCCTGACAAGACTGGACTGGACCTTGACAGCGTCAGGTCAATTACCAAGTTGATAGCTGACTTGAGTTTTGCCTTCCTCAGAAAGGAGAAACCCAAGTTCCTAATTTTTACATAACAGAATGTCAACACTGGCAGGAACCTCCTCCAGATGAACAAACAGGTCCAAAGAGGGTAGGTGACCCACGCAGGATCTCACAGGGAACAGGCTGGGGTCGGAACCAGGGGTGCTGGCTTTCTGGCCCAGAGTTAGAAGGTATTTGATCCTTCATAAAATAAATAGAAAAAATACACCAAGTCACCACCATCCATAGTAGGCAGGCCTCATTCCCAGTGGCTCTACCCAAAAGGCTGTACATGTTCTAGTTATAGTCCAAATCACTTGAAAAACTGAAAAGCCGGCATGTTCCATTTAGAATGCAGTCCCGTTAGGTGAAGGTTCCAGTGCATGGCTTAAAATTAATCAATGTTTATCAGCTGCATAGAGGATGTTGTAGTGGGATGTTTTATAGAGCAGGTAAACGGAAGGGATGGCGGCCTCGGGGAACACGTGGTGGTTCAGGGCGGTGTCCATCTCGTCCACATATTCCACCTGCAGGGCGATGTTCAGCGCCTGGGACAGGGCTGTGATCTGGATGTGGTCACACTCCATGGCCATGGGCTCCACTTCCTGCAAAGCCAAAATGGAAAACAAGGCAGCTTAGGAGGCAGGCCCGGTAGAGGACGAGTGGGTACAGCCTTGGCTCTTGGGACCACGCTTACAGCCTCTGTGCTGGGACAGGATCTGCAACAACACGTGAGGCAGGCACTGACCTCGCTGCTGAGGAGCCTGAGGCTCTAGAGGAAGTGACTCAGTGGGAGATCACTGGGGCTGCAGACATGGAAAAGACATGGGTCTTTTTTATTCCAGGTGAGGAATCTGGAACAGGGGACAGGAACTTTTCAGGTTGTCATCAAAGACTCTTAGAGATGAAAGGGACCCTGTCATCAAGGGCTTCCAGGCCTAAGTGCTCACAGGGACAGGCCAGAGGGTGGGTGGGTGAGTCCAGATGCTGACGAGGCTATGGAGAGAGGCAGCAGAGGTGACAGATGTGTCCCACAGAGAGGCCAGCTGCTACTTAGGGTCTACTGCTTGTTACCATGGAGAGTTAGGGCCTTGGGCTTGATCTTTTGATTTTTTTAAAGAGACATCAAAATATTCATATACAAATCGCCCAATTGTTAAATACTGGCCCCTCCTTCAAAAAACTACATCATTAAACAAAAACACATATTGGGGCAAATGTGACTGAGCCGTGACTCTGAAATTTTGTAAACAGGCCAGTCTAAAGCCCTGGTTTTCCAGAGGGAAATCCCCAGGGAGGGAAAGTGACTTGCCCTAAGTCACACAACTCAGCCTAGCTCCTGGAGGACCTTGTGCCACTGTGAACCCAGTGTAGTTTGAATTACAAGTGCAGACGTGACGCCCATACCCCCTGGCCAGGGACAGTGGCACTGAAGTCTGCAGGAGATGAACAGGGGCAGGGACCTACATGAGTGCAGAAGTCTTTGATGTCCATCTCCTCATCAATGAAGTGCCGGAAGAAGTCCGCCCGGTTCCTGATGAAGGCTGACGTGAGCAGGCGCAAAAACTGCACGACGTGGTCCGAGGAGCTCTGGTCGTTGAACACCTTGAGCAGGCCCGACACAGAGCCGTCCTTCTCCACCAGCTCCACCACGCTGTAAAACTGCACCCCGCTGGCCATCAGCAGGAAGGCCAGCAAGACCCGCCCACCCGTGGGCCTCCCTAGAGGTTCATTTTGAGATTCTCAGGCTGTGGTAGGAAACCATTCTTGCTCTGCCAAGGCTGAGTAATGGGGTTAGTGCTTCAGCCCAGAGGCACTCTGAGGGACAGGCACAGGCCCCTCCACCACATGCACAGGTTCTGCCACCTCACATTCAGAGCAGCAGCGGGGGAGCCCTGGAAGCTGCCCCTTCCTAGCAGATAGGGAGGGCAGGGCACTGGGCCTCCTGTGCCCACAGATGCCACCAGAAGCAATCCTGTTCCTCCCCAGGCCCACCTGGGAGGAGCCAGAGGCCCCAGCCACAGAGCTGCAGGCTCAGGGCCCAGCAGGGCACTCCTGCCAGCTCCACAGCGTGGAGGGCCCTGGCTCCTCGGTAGCGTGGCCCAGGTAAACTCACAGCGTTGAAGAAGTTTCGGAACTTGTGCTCCTCAAAGCCGGCAGCCAGAAGGTCACTTGGGGTCTGCAGGACACGCTCTTTGAACCTGAGGGACAGTAGATTGGATAGTTATGGAGGAACACAGGTGCCCATGAGTAGCCACTGCTCAGCACATACCAACCCCACACACACGGACGGGGCTGTGCCATGAACAGGTGGAGCACTCTTCCACCTCTCCAAGCACGCCGTACTGACCACCTGTTGTCCCACGTGACCACCCCAGAGGCAGCTCTCATACTGCAGCGGAGGAAGTGAGGAGATTCCACCCCACTCACAGACGCCACGAGCCTCCCCGAGCCTCCCTTCAGCAGCCTCTTGACCCTGTGCTCCTGCCTGTCCCCCACCTTCTCATGTCCATGTGGCCTGCACATGCCCAGTCCTCCCCTCCCCTCCATGGGGGCCTCTGGAGTGACCAACACACTTCTCCCATGGAACGGCTTCTGCTCTGCCCATGGTGCAGAGGCCCCAAAGGGATGCCCCCAGGACCTCACAGGTAGCCGCGACAAGGCACAGGCCCCCACAGCCATTGCCCCTCGGCACGTTCCCCCTGAAGCACCTCTGCAGGACATTCCTGGGGGCTGCCTGAGCTGGTTTGTGCCACTCGCAAGAGCTGAATTTGGCCAGCCAGGAGTTAACACAGTCACTATTAAAACCCAAATGGTATAAACATACAATGAAATACTGTATACTAAAAAACAAAGATGACAAATACTCAAAGGCATTTTCTAGTTATCTGATGTCGCCTGGTCACTGGTCACTCCCAGGCTGCACACACCTAAGATGCTGATTTGACCAGGAGGTGCCAAGGTGGAGGGAACAAACACAGAGCTGGTTTCTGGCCACAGCTTCCCAACTTCACTAAGCTGTGGCCACAGGCCCCACTGCAGTGCTACGGGCGAGCAGGACTTTCTACCGCTATTACTGTTGTTCCTCCACCCACCAGCACCGGCTCCAGTCAGGTCCTAGCGGGATTTGAGGGTCCGGCCTGCAGCAGCCTCACGGTGGCTCCTGCCTGTCCTCAGCTGTGGCCTGGGCACTGGGCAGCACCCCAGGAGGCAGCTGCAGCTCTCTGGGTCCACGCCCTCTTTCCGTCATTTTGTCCCTGGCAAGGCCATAACACACGCTCTGCTCAGGGTGCCTGGAGAATCCCAGAGGACAAACAGAATAACAACAGAAGAGCTGATGCGTGCACACTGTCAGGGTCTAAGTACCCACAGGAGTCGGTCTGTGACGACAGCAGGCCACCACTCCCTGGGCAGCGGAACTACAGAGCAGACACTCAGCCTTTCTGGGTCACCATGGACAGGAGGGTCAGAGTGGGGCCAGAGTCCATGTTCAGCAGTGTGACAGGTACAAGCTCCAGTGTCAGGATGAGGGGCCCTTTGCCTGAAAGCAGATGGCAGTGAGGGGCTGGGGAGCCTCGAGGGAGGGTTTCCTGGGTTTCTGGAGGCCTGGACATATTTCTAATCAAGGAGTGACTTGATCTCATATTTGTTTATGAAAGAAAATGCTAGTGACCTCTGGGTACAGGGCCAGTTCCCTGAATACTGGTCTCGTAGCCCTACTGCCTGGGGAGGCGCCACTCTGGCTCCCAGACATTTCAGAATTAGCATCACCAACATGGAGCTCCCCAACTCCCCGCCTACCCTTTGTGCCAAATGGCTGCTCCAGCCCGCTAACTCGCAGGCCAGCACACGGGAGGCAGCTGGACCACTCACAGGCCACATCCAAGACCTGCATGAACCCTGCAGACGCCACCTCCTCACACGTCGGCAATGGACACCTCCCTCTGCCCTCCAGTGCTGCTCACACCATCATCTCTGCCCTCGACCCCTCCCTAGCCATGTCTCCCTGGCTGTGTCCCCACCAGGCCTCCATCCTGCAAAGAGCCGGCAGATCAGGTCCCCAGTCTGCTCAGTCTCTAAGTGGCCTCCACGTCATTCAGCTGAAGGCCACAGCCCCTAGAAAGGCCCATGAAGCCCTGTTTGCCTTGCCCCCCCAACTCTGATTAGCACTACACCCCAGGCCCCAGCTCTCTGGCCACCCCTGGCGGATTCTTCCCCATAATACTCATGGCCACTGGCCACACCAAACATGGCACCCATGTACATCCATCTTCCCCCACAGGGCACAAGCCCAATGAGGCAGGGATTTTTGTCTCTTGTTCACTGTATCCCCTGGGCCTGGAGCTGGGTCTGCATGTGGTACCTCAGATGACGACCGACAAGCTGAGGGACGGCACCCCGGAAGGAAGAGGGGTAAAGGGGAACAGCACATGAGGAGCTGGCACAGGCTTTGCCAGCACCCCCTGATGAATGCCCACGACAACTCTGAGGTACACTGTCCTCCCTCCACAGGTGGGGAAACAGGCTCGGAGAGGTCATGACCTTCTACAGCATTAGCCCTGGAGGCAGCCGGCCAGGTGAACCTCTGGTCACACTCACTGGGTCCAGGCCAGCAGAGACTGTTCAGAACACCAGGGGAAAGCTTCCTCTTCTGAGTTCCTCTCTTGTTGGCCTAAGTCACCAAGTACCTAGCCCACGTGACTCACCTGGGCTGACCCAGACCTGCAGGTGTGCACAGGGCTGCCCAGCTCCTGAAGGTCACTGAGCTCTGGGGGATCTCGACTCTGCCATGGAGGGCAGCGGGCTCCCCATCACCAACACCTCGCCGCCCATGCAGGAGACCCAGGGCTGACCTAGCAGAGAACCAGGGGACCCCGCCAGCCCCGCGGGCCCACTCACTTGAGGATCTCTCTGCTCTTGCCTAGCAGAGACTCCAGGTAGGCATAGCCCAAGGCCCGGTAGAAGCAGTTCCCATCCCCTTTGGTCTTGCGGATTGCGGTGAATCTTTTGCTGAGTTCCTGTGGCCCCAGGAGAGAAGGACATGTGGACATTTGCAGTGACATGTGACAGTGACTTTCTTCCCAGGTAACCCTGCTCGCTCCCTGCCTCCCACCCATGCTCATTCACAACTGCACAAATACAGAGGTGGCCTGGGCGTCAGGCATGGAGGACCCTGGCCTGTCCTCAGGCAGCCTGCAGTAGGGGAGGGGACAGACAGGCAGATGGTGGTGACAGCAGGGGTGGCCAGGGCAGGGGCATCCACGCCACCTGCAGCAGTCAGGGAGGCTTCCAGAAGGAGCAGTGCTGAGGGGAGTGGGTGGTGGCAGGTGGCGCATGTGAGCAGACAGGTGTGGGCAGGGAGGTCAGCAGAGTAGCCGGTGGCACAGGTGCCACAGTTGGGAGGGATGGGCCCCTTGGCGCCCACACTGATGTGGACAGTCCTCCAACGTTTCTCGCATGGGGCATGAGGAAGCACCCCTCTGGAGTGGCCCAGATCCCCTTCCCTGTCCTGTGGGGCCACAGTCAGGACTCTGCCAGCATAGCGTCATTTTCAAGGGGTCGGGAGCCCTAAGTTCCATCACAGCGATGAGAAGGCTCAAAGCCTGGGCCACCTGAGCAGGCTGGCAGGGAGGCGGGACGTGCCCCACAAACAGCTGCAGGGGACAGGGTCCAGGCCCTTGCTCCTGCCCCAGGAAGTGCTCCCTGGGAAAGCATGTGGATCTTTAGCCACCACCACCACCCTGAGCTGCTGACCGACACCTACCCTACAAGGGAGCCCCCAGCAGCCTGGCTCTGCAGGACTAGGGAGAGGAGCTGGCAGCACTTCCTGTCAGTGCTGGAGCAAGCCGACTCTACCCTGGCCATAGGACCGCAGACGGCTGCCCGAAATAAGGGGTCTTGCTCCTCCCACTGGCCTTGTCCCCGGCAACCTCCCTTTCCTGAGAGGTCCCCTGGTGCACTGGTTTTGAATATGGCTCAGGAAATCAGAATGCAAGGGTCCAAATCCCAACTTGGCCGCTCAGGAGCAATCAGGCACTACCAGGCGACGCCTCGGTCTCCCCAGCTGTGAAGGGGGATATACAGTCCCTGCCTCTCAGCAGTGACGAAGCTCAGTGAGCAAAGCAAGCATTTAGGATAGTGCTTAGCTTTTAAAACAAATGTCTTTTTTTTTTAAAGAAACAAGGAATGGATTTCTTTCTTAAAATGCCCCACATGAGAATATTCTGGAGTGTTTTAATCTGCCCAGGAACCCAATCAAACTCTCAGACGTCAAAGTGGTGCCTTCTTGACCCCTAACTCCAGTCCATTCCGCCTAGACCCCTGCCTCCCTGCCCCCTCCTCACCTGAATTTTCCTCTGATAGATCCTATTTTCAGGATGATCCCGAAGAATTGATAGAATGTCACATTTTTCTGATATTAGGTTGAAAGATGTTTCACTCTGGAAGACAGAGAAGAAAGAATTGCTGTGACAATTTCAAAAGTTCCTGATGGGATCACTCGGCTGTCACTGGGCCAATGGCCTCTGAGCTTCCAGTTACACCTTCCCTGAGGAGGCCTGTGTGAGCACAGGGCCAGCATCCTCGATGCCTGCCTGGACTGTCATGGTGCCAAGACAGCAATGGTTGGGGTCAGCACCATGAAGAGGCAGCCCCAGTTCTGAGGAAACTTTTCTTGTAACCCGCAAACTGACTCATTTTGTAAAACATAAAACCTCCAACCTGACGAGCCTCCATGCCTCCTTCTGTCTTGCCCAGACATTCACTCAGGCATTCCTGAACATCCAGCCCCTGCCGAGCACAGTGTCACACACACAGGTGAGAACACCCAGAGCCCCTCCACCCAGCCAGGCTCGTGTCTAGGAAAAAGCCTGTAATAAGGAAGCCCCCTCATTACCCCTGTTGGCAGCAGAGGGAGGTCTGGCGGTGCCAGAAAGATCTGGAGAACTGGGTTCGTGCAGCAGACATCTCCCCACAAGGCCTCCCAGCAAAGCTCACACTGCAGCCCAGCTGAGTCAAGGTAAAGTCCAGCCAAGACGGACTGGCTGCCCAGAGCCAGGTCTCTTCAAGCCTGAGAACTCAGCTGGCAGGGAAGGGCCTTTTCCCAGGGCCAGAGAAACTATGGGAGACTGTTCTGCCGCCCCCAGAAGCCTCAGGCCTCTACCCCTGCCTCCAGCCTGTCCCAGAACCACCCTGACATCAGCATGAAAATATGGCAAGGGAATGTGCTGTTGAGGCCACTCACACTTCCTGGGTCAAAGTGAGCACTCCAGTAACCCAGGGAGGCCAGTGTCACGCAGGGCACCCAGCTCGAAGGCTAGGAACTGGATCTCTCTAAGTGGAAACCTAGTGCTCCACCATTTATGCCCCCGACCCTGACACCTAGCTGTCGCTTCAGCTTGTCTTTCACTTTGTGCCTCTGACCACATCCGAGTGGCCCCTCGGCTTCATGGCTGACTCAGTAATGGGTGCACCCTGAGGCACCTCTGATGTCACAAGTGGCTGGGAGAAGCCTTCCTGGGGTCGTGATGACTAGCTTTGACCAAAGCTGAGCAGCCAGAGCAGACAGTGGGGCCTTGGTAACTCCTAGGGCTGCCCTGTCCTCGCAAGGACAGATGCCAAACTTCTGGTGACAACCTTCTCTAGCCCCAATTCCTATACCCAGCATCAGACCAGGAAAGAGGTGCCAGGACTGGCAGGGGTCACTGCTAGGAGGCAGGGCTGTCCCCACTTCCCGTGGTCTCCAATGCCACATGGCCTCCTTTGGTCAGGCTTCTGCCGTTTCCAATGTCCTGAGGCCCCAGAGCCCATCATGGGGCCTGGCACAGAGTGGGATGAGGAGGCTGCCAAGTGGACAGTAAACACCACCCCGCAGAGCCAGCAGGGGCTCCCCAGGAACCCGCACGGTCCGTCTTCTCCCCTCCCCTCGACTTGGGGGGCGGGCAGCTTTCCAGAGGAACACTTAAACAGGAGGAGAACCTGTCATCCCAAAGAGAGGGAGAAAGTCTTCCCAAAACAGGGGCCTGAGGGTGCAAAGGCCTGGGATTGGGGAGAGGAATCCTGGGTTCATTTCTAGAAGTTTCTATTCTATGACTCCACTGCTTTGCAAAGTCAGCCTCAGGCTCCGTGCTCCCTACTGCCCTGACACCACAGGCACTCAGGCAGTCGCTGCAGGCTGCTGTCCCCTCAGCCATTACCCATATCTTCCCCACCCACAGATCCCAGTATCACTTCCGGCAACGTGTTGAGAAATGACTGGGTAGGCCATGACAATCCCACCCTTCTCCCAATCACACTCCTAGCCTCCCTTGTAGCTATGGGCAGAGCCATGTGACCAGGGCTGGCCAACCACACCCATACAAGAGGACTTCTGAGAAAGCTTTTGGTTCTGGATAAAAAGAAGAGAGATGGCATGTTCTATTCCTTCCTCCTTCCTACTTTCAATGCAGATGCAATGTCTACTTAACAGCAGCCATCCTGTGACCATGAAGTTGAAAGCCAACGTATGGAAAATGGTTGGATGATCTGCTGATACCCTGAGCTCAGGACATAAGAAATAGTGACAGGTGCCATTACTGTGCACCTACTATGTACCAAACTCTGGAACAGAGGATTCCATATCCCCATTATTTGACAGCAATCTTGTGAAGTATTGTTGTACCCATGCTGATGATGTGGTCAGGTGCCCTGTGCTGGGAAGTGATTTATGCCCCGCTGTGTAACTCTGAAGCCCGTGGACATTCTGCTATACCAAGCCACCAGGAAGGCCAAGTGCAGACTTCTACAGCTGAGGACGAAGGAGGCAGGCACAGAGGAATGCACCATGCAGGACAGGCAGGGGCTGGTCCCACCCCTGCCCTGTGCCACATGCCCATGGGGCCCCTGAGATTCCCATCTTCAAGCTCCCCAAGTTTCCAGGCGTTGAGTGGTTGGCAAGATGACCAGCGGACAACCCTGGGGGGCAGCAGGTGGTGTCTGTCCTCTCCACCTCACTGGTAACTTGGTCACAACTTGCCAAAAGCTTAACACGACAACTTGGGGTTCTTCAGACAAATGGATAAAAAAGCAGAACCACCGCACTTAATGCTGCTTGCTCCTGGACTGCCCAACCACACACGGGAGGGAGCTAACACCTCGGGGAAACGACGCCCCCGGAGGACACCTGCCCCCCCGGCAGCAGCTACTTAGTCTCTGGGAGGCAGTGACGGAGGAGCTCGAGGAATTAACCCAAGTATGTGGAGATGAGCACGTCCATGGAGAGACTGCCACCACCGTCCACACGAGGAACAGCTCCGGGTGGACGTGGACAGGGGCCAGGCGGGCACCAGGGGAGCCCGTCCAGGTTTCCCTGCATCAGCAGACCTGGAATTTTTGAAAAATTGACATAAGCTGTTTTTAACAGCCACATGAAGGAAGCCATTCCAAACAGCAGGTCAGAGCCCCCCGTGCTGCTGAGGCCGGGCCCGCAGCCTTGGGTCCTGACCCTCATGGCAGCCCGGCCTCCACGAGGTGCTTTCCCAAGTTCACTGCTGTGCATTCCCAACCTCCGGCCCCATTCTCCATCCCTCAGCCCTCTGTGGTCTCTACGGTATGTCTTTCAATAATTATCTTTTAAAATTTTTATGGAAAACATTCGTAACATGAAACATGCTGTTTAACCACGTCCAGGTGCACAGTTCGTTGGCACTAAGTGCATCCACACTGCCGTGGGACCAGCACCCCACCCATCTCCAAAAAGTCACCTTCCTCAGCAGAAACTCCGTCCCCACTAAGCCCTGGCTCCCTCTCTCTGCTCCCCAGCCTCTGGCAACAGACTCTGGACAGTCTTTCTTTGTGGATCTGACTGTTCCTGGGACCCCACAGAAAAAGAATGTGCTCATCTTTTACAAAATTCAGAGCTATACATATGGGTGTGTCTTAAATTTGCATATGTTATTTTATAGACATTGCAGATTCTTTTTCTGGACTCAGTACTATTTAAGATCCACCCAGCTGACAAATGGCTCCAGGTTGCTCCTCCATCCCCAGGTGATGAAGCCTGGGTTGCCTCTAGTGGCCCCTAGGGATCGCAGGTGTGTTTACCAGGACACTTTGGGGACAAGTGAGTTTCTGCCCTGGTCCTTCAGGTTCCCACCCAGTACACCTCCAGGATGACCCAAGTCACCACCCACTCCCCACCAGCACAGCTCTTGGGTCACCTCGCCCTCCTGTGATGCGAGACTCAAGCTCCAGGGAGAAACTGAAGCACATCCCAAGGGACCAGCCCAGAAATCAGAACCACGCTCTGGGTTTGGCCTTGGCTGATGCTAATTGGTATTTGCTTTTGAAACCCTGGCTGAGTATTTCCAGGATGTTATGGAGAGAGGACAGGTCATGCCCCGTGCCCTGTGAGACCTCAACAGGCCACATTGTAGGATTTCAGATCTTTAATTGCTGGTTTGCAAATAGATGCTAATTAATTAGGTCAGGTGGACAGCACCTGGGCTTGGAAACAGTTTTTAGCAGGTGGAGTGAGGCCTATATTTCAGAGACAATCTCCAGCCAGACCTCTGGCTCACACCTCTCCCAGCAGCCACCACCTCCCCCACCGCCCACATCCCTGTCTTGGGTGTACCTGAGGGCAACCTGCGGCCCAGGCTCCCTGCACAGCATCTGCCTCCCCAGGCCACTCCCCCAGGTCCTGGCCAGCCCATCTTCCTCCTGGGCTGCAGGGGCAGAGTTGGCTGACCTTGAACTGAGTCAGCCTCCTTAACCAGGCCCTGCCTCCAGCAGCTACAGCAGGCAACAAAGCTTGACCTCAAGCCATATCCCAGAAGAGGCTGGATATTCCAGCCTTACCCGCAAGCAAGACAGGGTTCAGAACTGGGGCACTGCCCCTCTCAGAGGGTCCAAGTCACCTTGGAAGTCCTGGCCCTGCCTGCCTGGGGTCTCTGCAGTGGGTTGCTCCAGGCACTAGAAGGAAATGCCACTTGCAAGCGTCTCTTTGGGGATATGATATATGACATAGGTATGCACCGAGTCCTCAAAGCTTTTATTGATGAGGTGACGATCAAGTGTTTGGAAGCCTCAGATGTAGGGACAACGATTGCTGAGTTTCCTGTTGCTGCTACAACAAACAAGGACAAACTTGATGACTTAAAATAACACGATTTTTTTCTCTTGCAGTCGGAGGTCAGGAGTCCAAAGTGTGTCTCACAGGGCTACAGTCAAGACAGGACAAGGCTGGCTCTTGCCAGGCTCAGGGACTCTAACACTTTGTCTCCCAGCTCCTGGAAAGCCACCTGTCCCAGTGCACGACCCCTTCCCTGCGTGGCTCTGACATCTCCTTCTGCTGTTATATCTACTGACTCCAAGTGCCCTGCCCCTCTTTGTTCTTGTAAGGACCCTTGTTACATCACTGCACCCACCTGGGCAACTCGGCGTCATCTCCCCATCTCAGATCCTTAATTCAATCTCATCTGCAACTTCCTCTTACCATGGAACATGTCCCTGGGTTCTGAGGGGCAGGATGTGGACGTCACGTACAACATGCTCCTCTTCTGTTGCTTGGCTAAGAAGTTCTGTTAGACCTGCGCCTGGGTCCTACTCCCAGGTCAGTACAGGCTGGATCTACAGAGCCCTGAGCTGGGCGCTGCCCCCTCAAATGCTGCCTGGGCCCATACGACATCTTCCCAATGCACACTCAGAGTTTATCTCCTGCCAGACCCGTCCTAGGGCTCCAGCCTAAAACAGTCACCAGCCACTAGGGTGTCTGAGTGGCAGCTCCCAGCTCACTGGTCCCCAATAGCTCTCTTGCTTCCCCCTTGTCATCCCCATGCTTTCCCAGCTCCCTAGCATACACCCCAAATCCCGGCAGCCTCTTCTACTCTTCCTCGACTGGCTGTGCTCCTGGGTCTTGCCTGAGCCTCCGCCATTTCCCCAATGTGCCTGCAACAGGTCTGCAGGGACCTCCAGCTACACGGTCCCCACAGCAGCCAGGACAAGCTGCTAGTGGATGGGGAATCCCCTTCCCCAACACCCTCTGCGATGGCTGGAATGTCTGTCCCCTCTCAAACTCACGTGGCATTCTAATTGCCACTGTGACCATATTAAAAAGCAGGACTCTTGCCCCATGAATGGATAAATGCTCCCTCTTGCTCTCTCCAGCCCTTGTGCCCTGCGATGCCCTCCATGTCCACACACAGCAAGAAGACCCGGCCTGATGCTAGCACCCAAGTAAGACTTCCCAGCTTCCAGACTATTCGCCAGAGAAATCCCTGTTCGTTACGCATCACCTGCTCTGTAATACTCTGTTGCAGCACAACTGGACGAAGACATAAAATCAGAACCAGAAGTGGGGTGTGGCTGTGACGGACCCCTGAAAATGCAGAAGGGGCCTTGGGACTGGAGAAAGGCAGAGGCTGGGACAGTGCATGGGGGACCACCTCTGTGACTGTGATGCAGCCCCAAGGGCGATTCTGTGCAGGCTCAGGGGCAGAGCTCACAGTCTGAGTTCTCGGAGATTAAGTGGCCGTGGCCAGAATGCTGGTGGACCCGTGGACATGACGGCCACACTGAGCAGGCCTCAGAGGGCGCCGAGGAGCCAGGGGCAAGGCCATGCTCACCTTATGCGCCAAGGAACCTGCCGCCTGTGTCCATGCCCAGCGCCCTGTGGAAGGCAGACCCCCGGGCCCTGAGCGAGGGTGTCTGGGGGCTGCGGCGGGCAGGCAGGGAGACGTGAGGGCCAATGATTTCCTGGTGGAGTTTATAACCAAAGATGCAGAAAATCTGCAGCCTGGCCAGGTAGAGCGTGAAATGTCCCCGCAGGACAGCCAACCCAGGGTGTGGCCAAGCTGCCCTTTGCAGAAGAGACAGATATGGAAAAGGAGGGAGCCAGGTGCCACTCATAGACAGTGGGACAAAAAAGATCCCGGAGGCCCTTCAGAGACCTTGGACGCAAGCTAGGAGCCGGAGGTCCCAAGAGCCGCTCTGGACCTCAGCCTGCTCTCGCCTGCCGGGCCCGGCCCTCGCCTGGGTGTGGCTGGGAGGCTCCAGTGGCCACAGCTGTGGGCCCTGGCCCTGTCCCCATGGGCTGACCCTGCAGAGCACAGGAGGACGCTGCTGGGTGTGGGGCATACCAGGACTGGCCACCCCTTCCTTCTCCCTCTGGGCCTGCCTGGCACTGCGCCAGATGCTCATCACCTGTGTGACCCCACAGGATCACAGCGGGGACCTGCCCCAAGCCCACCCACACCTGCCTCACCCAAGACTCTGGACTTAAGACTTGAGTTGGGACTGGAATGTGTTCATATTTCTGGGGATGTTGAGACAGAATGAATGTGTTTTGTTTGTGAGGACTTGGGGTTTGGGGTGTGGGGGAAGAATGCTGTGGTTTAGATGTCCCCTCCCAAGCCACTATCAGGTATGAAGAGGTGAGACCATTAAGAAGCACTCAGGTCCGGGGGCTCCATGAGTGGGCGAATGCCACTGTCCCAGGACTGGGCTTGCTACCTCCTGTTCTATGCCCGCTGCTGCCTTCCACCACGTGAAGAGGCAGCAAGAAGGCCCCACCAGAGGCCAGCACCTACATCTTGAACTTCCCAGTCTCCAGAACAGGAAGCCAATACATTTCTGTCCATTATAAATTACCCAGCCTATGACGTTCGGCTATAGCATCACAAAACTGACTGAGACTCCCTCCAGTGGCTTTCTCACTAAGGAAAGGCTTGAACTCCCAACAATGAACTCCCAGCTCTGGCCTCATTCATCCCTTGCTCACCTTGCTCTCCTTAACCTCCAGCCATGATGACTCTGTTTTTGTTCCTCCAATGGCACACACTCATTTCTACCTCAGGGCCTTTGCACATGCTGCTCCTCCTCCCTAGAATGCTCCTCTGCTGTTTATGATTCAGGTGATGCCACCTCTGCAGAGACCTTCCCAGAGCCCTGTCTGAAGCTGCTTCTACCCACCCATTACCTTTCCTTCCTTCCTTTATTTTTTCAGGGTATGATCTGTTAGGTGGGTTTACTTGCTCAGCGTGTTCTAGACTAGAATGCCAATTCCATGAGAACAGCATGGCCTGAGCCCAGCAAAGCCACAGGATATGGCTGCCTGAGGCCTTGGGGGCCCAACTCCTGCCTTAGTGTGTCCAGGAGGCAGGACATAGAGTCAAGGAAGATGTTACAATTTGGATACAACGTGTCCCCCCAAAAGCTCCTGCTAATAACTCAGGAATATTCAGAGGTAAAGTGATTATGTCCTGAGAGCTGTCACCTAATTGGTCCATCCTGGCTTGAAAGAACTGACTGGGTGGTAACCACTGGCAGGTGGGCTGTGGGTAGAGGTGGGTCACTGGAGCAGCACCCTGGAAAGTGCATCTGTCCTGTGGCCCCTTCTCTCCGTTCCCAGCTGCCAGGAGGGAGCAGTCTTCTCCACTGGGCCCTCCCCCATGACGCACTCCTTCACCTGGGTGCAGACCAACAGAGCCAGCCATCTATGGACTGAGACCTTTGGAACTGTGAGCCCCAAATAAACTTTTCCTCCTCTAAGCTGTTCGTGTCAGGTCTTGGTCAGGGTGATGCAAAAGCTAATGAAAACAGAAGATTATCCTGCAACCTTGAGATTTAATATTTTTCACATAGTGACTGTTGGGACTCCGCCTGTCACTGCGGGATCACCAGTGTCCCACACACAGTGACAACCCAGAAGTGTACACGGAGTGTTGTGAGTTGACTGTGGCCCCAGAACTGACATGCTGAAGTCCCAGCTCCCAGACCCCAGAATGGAACCTTATTTGGGAACAAGGTCCTTGGAGCTGTGATGTTAAGATGAGGTCACACTGGAGTGGGGTGGGTCCCTCATCCTGTGACTGATGACCTTGTAAGAAGGGGAAATGTGGACCCGGAAACACACGCACAGGCATGTGGAGACAGGGTCTGGCCACCACAGTCAAGGAACCACCCGAAGCTCAGCTCGGAGAGACGCCTGGCACAGATCCTCCCGAGTGTCCTCAGAGGGCGTGTGGCCCTGCACACACCTGACCTGGAACGTGCAGCCTCCGGAACTGAGAGAGAGGACTTGCCATTGCTCTGCACACCCAGCATGCGGCGCTGTGTTACAGCAGCCCCAGCAAACTACTGCGCAGAGTGGACGGGCAGCGGGTCACGGCCTCCACCTGGCCACTGCCGCCTTGTGTCCACGCACCGCAGAGACCATCCACATCAACCATGTGTTGTCGCAAATGCCACGGTCCCACTGTAGACCTCTGCAGCACGTCCTCGCCCCGGCAGGTCCCCCTCTCCTCCTGGTCTTGCTCAAGCTCCCTTCACCTTCAGAGGCTGCCACCCTGCCCCCTGCCCCCTGCCTGGACGGCACTCTTCCTAAACACTCCTACACATGCGCCAACGCCCCACTCAGAAGACCTCCTCTGGGAAGCTTTTCCCCACTCTCCCAGAGTGCACTGGCCTCTTGCTGGACCCCCAAGGCCCCCAGTCAGCCTCTCAGGCCACGTCAACAGCTCAGGACTATCTGGGGCCAGCCTCCCTGGCCCACCGGCCGTGAGTCCCAAGAGGGCCGGCACCTTGTCTCTCCCACCACTGTCCGGCACCCGCCCGGAGAGGTTGCACGGTGAGACCTCACAGGTTCACAGTTCACATCCGACAGTCCCTCACTCACCAGGAACAAAATGCACCCTGAGGGAGCACGAGACCCCTCACTGCAGGCAGACCCTGCCAGTGGCAGCCCCTGTCCTGCCAAGAGGCTTCGTGGCTTCTGCCCAGGACCTTGCCTCAGGCTTAGCCCAGTGACTTTGACCTGGGAAGTGAGAAGCAAGGGAGATTCTATCTTTTCCAAGGACATTCTCTTTTATCCACCACCAACACCAGACTCAAACACTGTAAAACCCCATCACCTAGCCCAGGGCCCAACATGGTGCCTGGCATGCAGTAGGTGCTCAATAAATGCCATGAGAACAAAAGAGCAAACCTGCACAGCCTCCAGTACTTCCACCACCCACAACTCCTAGGCTGACATCCTATTGGAGTTAGCCACTTTATCCTTCTCCAAGGCACCCTCACCCCCAAGGGTAAGGGTCAGGCCTAGGTGCTCTGGACCCCATTTCCCCTCTAACTTCTGGTCCCCTGAACCCAGAGCAGATGGAAGAGGAACCTGCACAGCACGAAGGTCAGAACTTGAGGCCTGGCCCCTACTGCCCTTGGGTACTCAGCTACCCAGTGGTGGCCAGAGGGCATGCCAGCCAGCCTCCAGCTGCCAGGTGGCTCAGCCATCACCTTAGCTCCTGCCACTCCCTGGTGGGTAATGCAAAAACACCCATGCCACCTTCCAGGACCAGCAGAGCCAGGTAAACTCCTGCTTCAGCAGGAAATTGGTGTTTCTAGATGCCTCAGAGGCCCCCAGCCACACCCAGCCCAAGGGCAGCTAGTCTGGGAGAGCTGGACTCAGGTGCCCTGGCGCCCACACCGCCCTCAGAGCAGGCCTGGCTGCAAGCAGGCTTTGGCCCCTGCCCCAGCCCCACAGCTTCCTGCATTGGTGACCCATTTTCCTGCCCAACATGGGAAGCAGGAGGCCAAGCACAAAGACCCAGGCACCTGCTCATACCCGTTTCCAGGACTCGCTTCTGCAGAAGGGCTGCCGCTGAGTCCAGGGCTGCCCAGGCATCCCTTCATGCAGCCCGCACAGCAGCAGAGACGGGTGTGCAAAGCTCACTGGCTCAAGCCTCTCGCTTCCCAAGGGGTGGAGGTGAGACTGTCAAGCCAAGAGCTACTCGACCCCAGCCACCAGCCCCTGCTCAGGGCTGAGGTGTTCTAGGTGGCCACCTGGAAGTTGGGCTTCGTGTTACACTGAGAGCACTGGTCCAGGAGCCCAGAAGCTTCCGTCCAAGTCCAAGTCCCAGTACCATCCCAGCTGGTAAGCTGCCCCTCCTGTCTAGCCTGTTTCCCCACATGCCCAAGCCTGGGGTTCGGCCTCAGAGGGTCTCCTGGGGCTCTGATCAGGGGTTCTGCTAGCCGGCTTTCCCAGAACCACTAACTCCACAAGCGTCCTAATTGCAAAGACCTGTTGAGATCTGAGATGGAGCAAAAGTCCAGCCACCCACAGGGACAAGGCAGCTGGACCTGGCCACCTTGTCAGCCAGCCCTCCTGGGGCTGGGGCAGAGGGGCAGGGCAGGAATGGGCTTTGATGGCGAGCCTTTGGTGGGTGGGGCTGTGAGCCGCGGGCTGGAGGGTTACTTAACAAAGAGGGGACAAGGGTAGCCCGGGAGCGCCCTCCCCGCTCCCGTCGAGGGCGCCTACCTCGCGACTTCAAGGGCCACCTGGGGAGGATGTGTCGGGCCGGGGACCTCGGGTCGATCTGGACCCTTCGGCTGGGCATCCCCCGAGGACAGCTGGACGCGTACCGGAGGGCCCTAGTACCCGTTCGGACTCGGTATTCTCAGGGGTGGGAACGCCGCGGGGACAGCACAGGGGACGGACCCTCGCGCCAACACCAATCCCACAAGTGCACATGCGCCCTGGCAGCGACCCCGCCCCCGCACCCCTTCCCCGTTCCGCTCCCCCAACACTGACCATAGTGACCGGCGCCGTCGGGCCACGTCCCGCCCCAGCGAGGAGCGATCCGGTGCGGGAGGGTGCCGCGGGAGGCGCTGGTCGGCTCCACCGTTGGGTCGGGCGGCGGGGGCCTCGAGGGCGCGGGGGCGTGTGGAGAATACACCCGACCGCTCCGCAAAGCAAAGGTTAGACCGCCACTGTGTCCCAGCAAGACACACGCCCCGCGATTGACGTCGGAAGTGAGCAATCAGAAGCCGGGACGTAAGGCGTCACAGAAAGTGGGTGGGACTTCACGCGCCTTCAGCCTATGTTTCAGGGCCCATTTGACAGGATACCGCCCCTTTTTAAAGAAACAGATTTTTAACTAGCATAAGAGTTAGCCCAACCCAGAGAAGACAGGTCCTCATTTGAAAAGCCTGAAGGGCTTTTAACTAAAACAGCAAACTGAAGTCTGAAATATTAGCTGGCCCTCACTAATTCATAAACAAGTCACATAAGTATAGTTTGCTTAAGATCAGACTAGACAGGCACTTAAAAACATGTGTCCAATAAAGTTAAGATACCTGCCACCCCTGTCTAGCTACTAATATCTTACCTCCTTCCGGCTCATGAATCAGTAGGTTGCCACGCACCCAATTGATGTTTGTTGAATGGATGAGTTTTCAGGATGGTTGACGCTGTGGCTCTGGAGTTGTAGGGGTGTGTAGGAGGAGCAGACCAGAACAGAACCAGGTGTGGGTGAGTCACCCTGCGCACAAGCTCATTAGTACTGGGCCTCAAACAAGGAGCATTTGTCATTCGAAGAGTCATTTGCTTGACCCCTGGAGGAGCTACAGTGTGTGTGGTGGGGGTGGGGGTACCTGGCACCCGGCATACCCCATCCCAGCGCCCATTTTGCAAGAACAGAGACCAACGTGGTTCGACTTTACCATGGTGTGAAAGTGATCGCAGTTGGTAGAAACGACCCCTGGAGTTTTGAATTTTGATCTTTTCTGGGCTAGGAATATTCATCTAATACTGTGTTAGGATGCTGGGCAGCTTCTGGTCCACTGTGATCGGGAGGAGACATAACTGAGGCTCTGCAGAGAGCTTGTGGCTAAGCCGGGGTGTGTGGATGGCAGGCGTGTTGAATGCATAGCTGGCTTATCATCAGCTTGATTTTGGAGTGGCTATGAGGTGTAACCCCATTGTAAGGTGGGGGCATCTGCACCAGCGCTTCCAGGAGACCATTCTCCTTCCCACCACCCTAATCCTGTGCCCCAGGCCCCAGGCTGGGCTTCCAGGCAGACCAATATCTGTGTCTTCAACCAGGTATCATCCAGTGGGTGGGGACCACGGGGTCAACAGAGGCTGCAGGAGCAGCAGCCACAGCAGCTGTTCACAGGTGCGCAGTTACACAGAGCGCTCCCTGTTGGGCAGCGTCCCTGACTCTGAACACATGCTATCTTACTTAATGTTCTTAGTTTATGGGGGTAGGTCCTGTTATTACTGTCCCTACTTTACAGGTGAGGACACTGAAGCACAGAGAGATTAAGTCACTTGCCCAAATCTACACTGCATGAAGGCGGCTTTCATTTAGTCCCAGGCGCCCGGCTCCAGAGCTGGTTCTGAACTTGCTCTGCTGGGGAGCCATATGCATGGTTGTAGGAGCTGTGCACGCCTCCAAACTCTTATTTACTTTTTGGAGGGTTTCTGGTGTTTTGTTTCGAGACGAGTGTCACTACATTGTCCAGACGGGCCTCGAACTCCTGGGCTCCAGCCATCCTCCTGCTTTGGCCTGCTGTGTGGCTGGGACCACAGGCTGCTTTTTTAAATTTCTTATAGCCATGGAAGTGACAGGAGCAGCCCAGAGCTGCTGGGTAGGTGAAGCTGGATCCTTGGACTTCTGACTCCTCTCCCATCGCTCAATTCGGGATGTGTTAGGCCTCCCTCTGCAGAGGGGTGACTGAGCCAGGAGTGGCTCCCTGGGCCGCAGTGTGGGGTATGGGTGAGGAGTCTGCCCCCTGAGGCTTCCAGAAGCCCCTGAACTGAGCTGCATTAAGACCTGAGCCCTAGGCCTACTCCTCCCGCCCCACATGGCTTGTGGAAGGACCATGGACTGGAGTCCACAAGGAACACTGGGCCCCTGGCTCTGGGTTCTGCTGTCACTTCTGCGTGTCCTCAGGTGACTCCCAGGTCCTCTCTGGGCCTCTTGTTTCTCATTCAGTGAGCAGGTTGGACAATCTGCGTGGTTATAAAACATTTAATAGTAGTGAGGACTTTAAGCAAAAGTGCCCTGGCTCACAACGTGAGTATCATCATCCTCCCGACTCTAACTACTCGGCCTTCTTTCCTTTACTCAGTGAAGGGCTGATTAGGTGAGAAAAACGTTGACAAAGTATTCAGTCAGTTTTCAGGCTGGGTCAGAGTTGAGAATGTGAGCAGGCTCTGGGGCTACCGCCAGAGACTCCACCGGTCCTGCCTGGGGTGACCCGTGAACCAGCTCCCCTGTCCTGGCACCCATGCTGCCCAGCGACCAGGTGCTCGGTGGGGGACAGAGGCCGTGGATTCACAAGTCCAGGGGAGAGTGAGGCCTGGGGTGTCTTGTCCTCCAGCTAAGGACCTGGTACCTGGGTGGGCTCTGCTGTCCATGACTCATGGTCTGGCCTTCCGAGGTTGGTCACACACAGGGATCTCTCAGGTCCACCCCACCTCCCTCCACACGTGGCCTCAGCCTACTGTTCCTGTTCTCTTCTTGACTTCCCCACTTCCCCAAGAGCTTTGGAGGATGGCATCTAGAGCCTAGAACCTTCCCCATGCCTCCTCACCTCTCAGCACCTTGCTGCTCCCGAATGCCCCTCTCACTGGCTCTGCTTCTCAAATCCCATCTACCTTCCCAGATGGCCTCCTCCTCCAGGAAGTCTTCCTGGACTGGCCAGCAGCCATGAGTTCCCCTAATCTCCACCCCACCACAGAGATCCCTGTCTTACGAGGAGCTGATCCCTTGCTGCTGTGATCTGGAGGGGACAGTAGACATGGCGGTCATGAGTGTGGGCAGTGGCATCGAACATTCGTGCCACAGTTGCCTTGGCATCACGGCTTGAGAAAGTCACACTCGAGCCTTGTTCCCTCATCTATAAAGTGTGGTGTCCTCACTGTGTACTTGGAGTCTAGTAAGTGCCCTGTAAATGTGGCCTTGCTTGGTAGCAACTTGGGGCCTGACTCTTGTCTACCCTGTGTGTCTAAGCCTGAGGGGACAGGTGACGCAGAGGCCTGAGCAGGCCTCAATAGGAGGTGTAGGTTCACATGTGGCAGGAGGGAGCTCCCCGAGGCTTGTGTGTGCTGCCTGAAAGGGAGTCACCCGCCCTCCCCCAGGTAGTGGAGTGGAGCTGCTGTGATGGGGGTCTGCCCGACCCCAGTGACGACCTGTGCAAGCCCTGGGGCAGCACTCCCTCGAGGGTGGACTGGACCAAGCCTCTAACCAACAGGGTACAGCTGCCACCCAGAGCATCCGCGTAGCCTGCCTGCCCCGCTTGGCCTGGCCATGCGAATGGTGCTTTTAAGAACAGGCTGCCTGGAGGTTCTTCTGCAGGAATGGGCTGACACCAGCTGAGTGCAAGATGGCTGCCCAGGGCCTCTGAGAGACCTCTAGCCTCCTTATCATCTAACTTCCATGCTAAATGACATGCCCAGCCACGCCAGGACCGTTGACAACACCATGGTGGCGACCAGGAAGGACCAGAGAAGGAGAGAAAGCAGGCAGGGCCTGGATCCTAAACTGCTCCCCCTGGAAACCTGCTAGGTGTCCCCCTGCCCTAGGTTCGGCTGCCCTGCGTGTGGCTCCGCCACCCATAGTGGGTGGGGAAGCCGGCTGTGAGCCGGGCTCCCGCTTCTCCTGTCTTTGGCCAAAAAATAAAACTTGTGAAGTTGGCGCTGAGCTTCAGATCCGTTCCTGATTTCCCACACCTCCCTCAGAGGGGGCTGCCTTCTGTTGGCCACACAACCACGGGGACCGAATGTCATTTCCGAGGTTAGGTCACCAAAAGCTTGTGGCTTGTCTCGCTTGGCCCCCTGACTCTCACTTGTCATGAAGTGAGCAGATCTGGGAGGCCCTCAGCTTCAGCCAGCAAAGGACGGAGGCCCTCAGCCACTAGCCTGTGAGGACCGTACCTCCCCACAGCCTCGCCAGTGAGCCTCCAGCCTGTTCTCCCCCACTGCACCTGTTGAGCCTCCAGGGGACACCACAACCCTGGCCAGCAGCTTGATAGACACTCATGGAGCCACACTGAGCCAGAGACCCAGCCAAGCTGTGCCCAGATCCCTGCCCGAGGCACATTGAAGAGATGATACATGTTCCTACTTCTGCCTGCTCTGGGCAAAGCCTCCCGCATTGCGGGATGACACAGGAGCCTCCCGGCTGCCAGCCTGCCGTGGCCCCAGGCATTCATCAGCACCTGTGCACGGCACCTGAGTGCTAGCCCAGGTTCCTCTGTACCCCTGACCGAATGTCCCTCGCTTTTGGCTCCTACACTTTCCTTAAAATTTTCACTTAGATATTAATTTCTTTGCTTAAGACTTTGATTCATGCGTTCATCATTTACTCTGTAGCTATGTGTTCATCCAACATGTTCACCGAGGGATGTTCTGTGACGCTGGGTGCTGGGCTGTGTGGTTAAGTGACGCTGGGTGCTGGGCTGTGTGGTTAAGACAGAGCCTTTCTTCCTGAGAACTCCTTGAGGAAAGAGAAGAGTCTAGGCGACTGAGTGGCAACTCTATGCAGGCAAGTGCTCGTGGGAGGGAGACTCGAGGAGGGGCTGGGGCCAGAGGGGAGCTCTGCTCAGAGGGCTTCATGGCGGAGGAGAGGACAGGGAAGGACCGTCAGGGCGGAAGGGGCCTCCTGGGAAGCACACATGGCAGGTGACCTGCCCCGCCGCTCCCCCAGTCCTGCAGCGCGAGCACAGTAGTGGCTCTGGGTGAGCTGGAGTGCCGGGGCTGCCCACAGCCCTGTAGAGGAAGCTCAGAGAAGCGGCCCCCGCTCTCCAGGTGGGCTGCCGTCCCCAGGTCCCTCCCTCTCTGGAGGGCAGTGCGGGGCTCAGCTCAGCCAAGGAGAGCCGCGTCCTCAGGATCCTGCTGTGCGTTTACACTGCCACCGGGGCACCTTGCCAGAAGGCTCTCCCAGGCTCCCAGGAGACACCCGGATGCAGGTCCTCAGCCCCACCCAGGAGCAGGGACCTTCAGGAGCGCGGGCCTGCCCCGTTCCACCTGGGAAGTGCCCGCATCACGCCTGCGGCCTGCCGCGCGGCTGAGAGCCCAGACGGTGAAAGACCTGGGGCCCCTCCCCTGGGCCCTGGGGCCCTGGCCAGGCTTCAGCCCCCTGAGCCTCTGTTTCCTCGCGCACTAGGGCGGCGGCCCTCCCACAGGTCCCTGATGACAGCTGCCTCAGCCGAGCCCGGCGGCGGAGCGCCTGCATACAGCAGGCATCCAATATGCGCTCACTCTTCTTCCTACAGTTCTTCCTGGGACAGTGACGGCCTTCAGTTTAGAACCTGATGCACTCGATGCGTGTCCCGGCTCGATGGCTTGCCTGGCTGCGGCCTGTGGACAAGCCACACGGCCACACTGTGCCGAGCTCCTCCCATGAGAGGGAGGTAGGAGTCCGTGGCCTCCGCTCAGGGATGTGGGGTGACGCCATGAGGCACGGTGGCCTGCCAGCAGCACTCGGGAACCCTATCTGGAAGTTCTTGCCGTGGGGAGGCCAGGGGAGCCCCAGTGACTCATATCCCCCACCACTTACCTGGCACTGAACGCCCGCCTGGCTCCAGCCAGCTCGGCCCTCAGTGTACGCCCCTTCCCCAGTGCTCAACAGCAGGGCACCCGGGAGCCCTCTCTTGCACTCTGGGTTCAGTGTCTCACATGTGACCATGTCTGTGCAAGGCCCAAGCAGCTGCCCGTGAGGGGTAACAGAAGAGGAGGACAGCCGGAAGGCGGAGCCAGGCGGGGGGCTTTCTGAACACGCCTGGTAAGAGGCACGAGGAGCCGGGGGTGAGGATGTTGGAGAAGTTCCCATGGGGGGTCATGGGCCAGGCTAGCACCTCGAGCCTTAGAACACAAACCTCCAAGTGGCCCAGCCCTTCCTGACCCCAGAGCAGGACTGGTCAGGACATGGAGCCCCTGTGTGAGGGGCAAGAGTGAAGTTGGGGTGCCCGGCCCCTCCCCAGCTGGGCCTGGTGAGGGAGCCTCTTCCAGATGTTTCCTGGAACCAGTCTGGCTAACCTCCTTACCTGGGGAACAGAACTCAGAATAGAACACCAAGTTTCAAGGGTAGAGAGTGGTGGGGACCCATCCCAAGAGCAGGGGCCAGTGGTGGAGCGGGGACACACATAGGACCAGAGTTGATGCACTTTGAGAAAAGAAAATGTTCAGGTTCCAAGAACGCTGAAGACAGTTGTGTGGGTGAAGGACCTGACCATTAGCCCTGTTCTTGGGGATGCCAAGGCTTAGGATCAGTGAGATGCCAAGAAGAGTTGGTTACCAATCCTTTAAAAAAAAAAAAGGATTTTTTTTCTGGTTATAAAAGTTAAACATGGAAACTTTGGAAAACATACAAAAGTATACAGAAAAAAATAGAAAACCAGAATCCTCTGATGTAGAACTAACTGCCATCATCTGTGACAGAGTCTTTCCCTACTTCTAAATACCCCATCTTTCTGGGGTACACCATTCCATCAGGGGGACTGGCTCCCCATGTGAGGGTGACTCTTGGTTTGGAGAGACATGGAATGTGAACAAGTATGTGGGTGTATCAGACAGTTATTGCTGCATGACAAACAGCCCCAATCTTTCACTGGCTTGTACTTGGAAGCATTTATTTCTCACTCATGGGCCGGTGGGTTGACTGATGACTGGATTTTTGAGGTGAATCCATGTTACAGGTTGGGTCTGTCTGCTCCATTTGGCTCTCATCCTTCTTGAACCAGGGGACTCACTGAGGAACAGTCAAGCTCATTGGTGGTGAGCTGTGCTGCACAGTCATGTTTTAAACTACTGCTAGTGTCATAATCCACTCGCATCTTATTGGCCAAAGCAAGTCACATGCCCAACTCAAAGTCAAGAGGTAGAAATGCACACTCTGTCCACCAGGGGGCTCTGGCTGGAAGATGGGTGTATATGATCCTAAGGTGGCAACTTAGGAGCAATAATTCAACCTGCCACAATGGGTGAGTCTCATATTTCCTACTCCCTCCTAGGGCCAGGATCCTCTCTCTTAGAAGCAACCCTCTGTGCGCTTGGCTCTGTGGTCTGCAGATTCGATGCTAATGAATCTGCTAATGCTAAACATTTTCAGACTGCTAATTGAAAATGTTTGAGAAAAACGTGTATCTGTCCTGAACATGCACAGACTTATTTCCTCTAAACAATACAATATAATAACTGCTCACATAGCATTTACATTGTCATAAGTCATCTAGAGATGATTTAAAGAATACAAGAAGATGTGAGCAGGTTATGTGGAAATATCACACTATTGTATACAAAGAACTTGAACATCCTTGGATTCAGGGATCTTTGAGGGTCCTGAAACCAAGCCCCTGAGGATACCAACAGTGTTTCTTTCTACTCTTTTATGTATAACTTTTACTAAATTTGGCTTTTGTTCTTCCTTCCTTTTTCCCACTTATTTTTATGTCCTGGAGGTAGTTTTCCTTAAACAGTTTTGAAAATATATACTGGCTGCAGAATCATAGTTTTATCATAAGTTACAGAGCTTTCCTGTTTGAGCTGCTATAAACAACGATGTGGTGGACATCTTTGTAGAGAACCGTCGTCACCTCTGTCACAAGCCTGTGTCTGCTTGCCTGGCACCTGGTCCCATTTCCCTCTGATAACAGTGCCTTGATTTCCCTGTGGGGACCCCTTTCCGTTTTTTCAATCCATGGGGTTCACGTGACATCCACCACTGGCCCCAGGGGAATAGCTGCTAACCATGGAGGATATTCCATCTCACCAAAGCTCAAAAATTGGACCCTAGTTGGAGAGGTTAGTTCAGGAACGGACCTGTAGATGAGGCTTGGCCAGTTAGTCATTTGGTGAAAGGGGGGCATGGCCCAAGGTGACCCAGTCACAGTGAATTCTGGGACTTGCTCAGGAGCAGGTGGAAAGAGACAATTTCTCTTTTCCTCTAACTTTGCCTTCAGAGTTTGCGGGGCCGAGGCTGCTGGGGGGCAGCCTGTCCATGCTGAGCTTGAGGATAAAGCCAGATGCAGGCGAGTGGAGTCTGGAGGCAGACAGGACTCCGTTGACGGGAGCTCCCGATGAAGCTTCAAGCTAGACTCTCTGGTCTTTTATTCTGACAGCTCAGTGCATCATCTTTTATCCTAAGCCAAATTGAATTGGTCTCTCATTTGGAGCCAAACAGCTCTGGCTTTATTAACTTCAGTTCTTGAGGTAGAATTATAGAACCGAAGGACATGATCACTTTATAAGCCCCTTGACCCTCTTATCAAATGGCTTTCCAGAGAGCTTACACAAACAGTACCACAGTATCAGAGAGCCTATTTTATAAGCATTTGAATATTAGCTTAATTTCTTTTTTGGATGGGTAAAAACTGTGTGGTTGAAACATTTTTCATGTTTGGAGATCATTTTCATTTTGTGATTTGACTGACTATGAAAGATCAGCGTTGATTTTATTTTAATCTGTAAGGGTTTTCTAAATAGCGAACATTTCCCCAGGTTATTGTTTGCAGGTATTTGGATGTCGGGAAGTAGGTGCCTTTCCAGTCTTTATGTGTTCAGTTGTCTTGTATCACTTCTACTGATCTCATGTTTCCAAAGCCCTTCCCTATGATGACTGTAAAATATGGGCCAAAATTTCTTCTTTTTAATGTTGAAATACCCAGTGTTTCTCATGCTGTGATCTGAGAGCCGTCTGTACCAAAACCACCTGAGAGCTTTCTAAAATTCCAGATTTCTGGGCCCCAACATAGAAGTTCTAAAATTCCAGATTTCTGGGCCCCAACATAAGTAGTAAAATCTCTGAGAATTCAGCCCTGGGTATTTTCATTTTCAGCAAGTATCACAGGTGGTTTACACATTGAGAAGTGTGTAAACCACCACCCAAAGGGCTGGAATACACTACAGCGCATAGCATGGAGAGAAAGACACAGATTGACTTTCCCACTAAGGAGCCAGTTTCCTAGGCTCCAGCTCTTGACATCATGTCCCTCCTCCAGTGTGGCAGGAGGAAGGTCCTCATGCTCGAAGTTGCTCAAAGCTGGAATTTGTCAGCAGGCCTTGTCCTCAGCAACGGTCTCATCCCCAGACCCGGTGTGTCCTGGGGTCCCAGGGCCCAGCTGTGAGGTCAGGTGGGATGGATTCTTATGGGACAACACACTGCTTTTCCCTGCAAATGCTCCCGAAGGCCACTCTCCCGCTGAGGCGGAGCCCAGGAGGAAAGAGCTTTAAAGGGCTCAGGGGTCGGGCAGAGAGAACTTTCCGTTTGGCCAAAAACACAGAAGGGCCAGACGCCAGCGTTCTAGCACCCACCAGTGAAACCTGCCCATCAAAGGGCCACTTCCTGCTCCTCAAAACTGTTCAAGCTGGTCTTCAGGACACAGGTGCAGAACCCAAGGACGTGACCAAGTCTCTGACAAGTGGAACCTGAAGAATAAGAACAGGCCTCAGGGACCCAGTCAGAAGCCACCCGCCCACCCCTGTCAGTAGCACTGGAGGGACCAGAATAACGGAGAGACCAGAAGCTCCTCAACTTCAAAGCAGTGGCCAGTTCCACCTGGACAGTGTGCTGACTTTGCCCAAGACCCCTGGTCACACCCAGGCAGCCCTCTTTCCCATGTCCCCAGGGCCACTTCAATTTTCCTCTTTACCGACCACTCAGGGAGACAGATTCAAGCGCGTCTCCTGTCTCCCATCAGCCTTGAATGAAGCTCCTTCTGCAGGAGCCTGGGGTCAGAGTGCCGGCTTCCACGCCTGCAGGGCAGCGAGCCCTGGGTCTGTGTCCCCAGCAGCCCCAGATAGCAGCCCCACTAGGTGCCCTGCCCCACCTGACAATTTTATGGCTCAGGAGGGGCAAGAGGCTCCTCAAAGAGCCAGCTGAGGGCAGAGATTGATGTCCCGGCCACTGCCACCCAGGATCGGTCCCATCATCCCTCAGCAATGTGACAAAATGTGGGAACTAGACCAGCAAATGCACAGCAGGCAGATGAAAGGGGACAGGACAGCCAGCTGTCCACAGAGCCCCACAGGCACAGCCACGGAGCCAGAGGTGGGCCAAGGGGACACTGTTCTCCAGCCTTTCCCAGGAGGCCAGACCAGCGGGTGACCCTCCCTGCAACGCAGGGGCAGCTCCAGGACACGAGTGGAAAACTAAAGTGGGGGCAGGGATGTCGGTGGCCCCACTGGAGCAGATCCTGGGGCAGGTCTAGAGCAGGTCCCCAAGCTGTGCTCTGGGGACCAGCAGCACCGACATCACCCCAGGGCTTGCAAGGGATGTGCACGCAGAGTCCACCTCCGGAGAGGCCTGCAGTTCTGGCCTCAGCTCAGCTCTCCACACTGGAGGCTCAGTAGGACACACCCCTTGAGTAGGGGAGAAGGGGACGGAGGGGCTCCCGCCGTGTTCCCCACATGGAAGCGCCTCACCACAGCCCTTTTTTTTCCCAAAAGTGTTTATTTTGAGACAGAGTCTCCCTAAATTGCTGGGGCTGGCCTCAAACTTGCAATCCTCCTGCTTCAGCCTCCCAAGTCACTGGGGTTACAGGCACAGCCACAGCACCCAGCCTTGGTTCTCTTTTCAAACTGCGTTCCAGACCTGCCTGGGCTCAGCCTCCGTCACGACGCTTAGCTTCCTAATGAATTCATGGCCATTCTGCTCATGGCTCCCACCTGTGCCTCCTTCCAGGCCGGGAACAGAGTGGACCCAGCTCACTGGCTAAACTGAGCACCTAAACTCCCTGGTGGATGGTCAGCTGCCGACACTGAGCACACACTTCCCCCTAAACCTTCAGCTAATAAATGACATAGGGACAATAAATTGGCACAACCTCATTGGCATGACCCCAGAGGTCATTTTGGGGCCACGGGGGTTGCTGGATGGTTTTACCCTGGTGACAGGGAGGAAGCCAAGCCGGTGTCTTCGAGGCAGATCAACCTTCTCCAGGCTTGCCCTCAGGACGTCAGGCCGGCAGAGGGCCAGGTGCGGGGGTGGGGTACTCCCTGAGAATTTCACAGGCCAGAGAGAGGCCTTGCCTGCCAGGTGTCCTCTGAGCAGCGCTGAGACCCTCAGGGAGGGCAGGAGGCCCTGACCATGGGCGGATGTCCCCCTACAGACTCAGCACTGTGTCAGGGCTCCTGTGGGCTCCTGTGGGCTCCTGTGTGCCCTATGGCTGGTGGCTCTTTCCACATCTGTTGTGACTAGAGCTGGCAACAGCAAGCAGGTATTGGGAGCTGGGTCTCAGGAGCCACCGCACCTGTGCAGGCTAGAGCCATGGTTCCCTGCTGGCAGTGAAGAACACAGCCTGGCTCCGGGGTGTGTGGTGGCCGACCCGGGACCTGCCTGGCTGCTGCCACCCTCTTACTCTTCTCCGCTTGACCCAGGCAGGCCTCGGCTTGATCCCTGCCTCCCTGTCCCAACTGGCCCCAGGACCCTGCCCCGCTCTCTCCCACCCCCGGGGGTGGCGTTGGTGAGAAAAGAGGCAAAGCAGGTAAGGGCCAGTCATGATGGAGCAGGGCAGCGGTGCGGCCTGGAGCACTCTGTAGGCTGGGCACTGGGGTAGAGGGTCTTGGGGGTCCTGGGGGTCTGATCTTGCTTCTTTGGACAACTCCTGAAGGGCTTGGGATTGCTCCTGTGCTCCTGGTCCTTGGCGCTATCTCCTGCCTGGCAGTCTCTGGGTTCTGGGAGCAGTGAGTTGGTCCTCACAGTCTCCATTTTGTCCAACATGAATTCCTGCGAAGGAATGTCAATCTCTTACCCAACAGGGCTCTGGCCCCTGAACACCCCTTCCCAGGGATAGAACACTGTCCAAGGCTGACCTGCATCTCCCATAATGCTCAAAAGGACCCTGCAAAGGACATGGTGCCAGTGCCTCCAGGAAAATGAGCAAATTGAGGCTCAGAGAGGTTGTGTGACTTGTCTGAAGTTGCACAGCCTAGTAGTGGCCACCTGCCCCTTCTTATTGCTTACTCAGGCCCTGGGCACCAGACATGCACTCAGGACGTGGGGCGCAGCTGGGGTGAGCCCAACAACCTTGACAGAGAAGGACAGAGCCAGAGCAGACACGCTCTCAACGTCAGCAGTTCCTCAAAATGTTAAATAGAGCCATGCTGGCAGCTCCACTCTTGGGCACGTACCTGAGAGCACTGAAGACATGTCCAAAGTGGGAACAGCCCAAACATCAAGTAATGAATGGATTAAAAAAAGATGTGTATTATCCACACCATGGAATATTACTCAGCCATAAAAAATAACAAAGGGGTTGATGCATGCTACTATGTGGCTGAACCTCAAGAACATGATGCTATGGGAAAGCACCCAGATGTCGAGAGCACCTTCTGGGGAGACCAAAGTGTTCTGGAGTTCTGACTATACTGCAAACACTGAAACATATCCTTCATTTGGTTCCTGAAGGGGCAACCAAGAAAGGAATCAGAATGAACTTGGCTGAACTTGGCTGAGCATTGAAGTTTCAATAGAGGACCCAGCTGAGGAGGTCCCTCAATCACCAGAATGCCCCCTTCCAGTGTGCTCATGTGTATAAATACGTGACCTTACCTGGGTTCATGCGTGTGCAAGTGTGCAGGTGTGTCTGCGTGTTTCACGAGTATCGTTGGTCTGCAAGGAGCAACATCAGTGGCTGCATTTGTGTGCACACTGGGTGTGCGGTGATGGGGGGCTGCACATAAAGATCAGGCAGGACAGGAGCTCCACTGTGCACCCCACCCTGCCCCCTTCACCTGATAGGTGCTCAAGTTCATTGAAAGACTCAGAGACGTTAGGCCCCGCACACCACGCCCACGTAGCCATGGATAGAGGGCTGGCAGGGGCTTGTGGGTGAAGGCCCAGGACGGGCTCAGGCTGGAGGCCTGCGGGGGTAGGGTGGGGGCAGTGGCCACCACCCGGCCTCACCTTGATCCGATCGAGCTTGGAGAAGAGGCCCAGACCCTCGGGCACTCTGTGGGCTGCACGGCTGCACTGCCGGGCCATGTTGTTGATGCTCAGTTGCAAGTAGTTGAGCATCTCACTCTGCAGAAGGATAGAGGCTCAGGCCCCTTCCAGCTGGCCCCCTGCCCCTTTCCCCAGCTCACGCAGGCCTGAGAAGTGTCCGGAGCCAGGAGCCTCCCTGGCCTGCCTGTCTTCTGCTCCCACGGGGCTTGGAAGAGTCTCTCCCCACCAGGGCCTCAGTGTCCTCCTCTCAGAGGAGACAACTGCAGGCCTCCCTGGGCAGGGCGGGGAGGCTGGTAGTGGGTCTGGGGGAACCCTAACCTCCAGCACCATGGTCAAATGCTGCAGCCTTGCCTCAGAGAAAGTCACGCAGACAGGACTCCATAAGTGTCCAGTCCTGCTGCCTCAAAGCCAGCCCTCAGGGACAGTCGGTCTGGCTCCAAGAAGTCCCATACTTACTCGGTGACCATATTCTGCCAGGGGAGGGTGCCCTGCACAGTGCTCAGCCCTGAGCCTGGGCCCCAGGTGACCTCTCGGCAGTCCTTGAGGCCAGAAGGGTGCAGGCTATTGGCTCTGGCTAAAGTGAGGACTCCAGGGGGTCTGGGGGAGCTCGACCACGTTCCCGAGGCCAGCAAGGGGCAGGGCACGGCTGGAAACCCTGGCACCTGGTCAGGACTTTGGCTCTGTGCTCAGCACAGCCAGGTCATAACCAGAGAGATGCCAGGATACCTAAGACAGTGCCCAGTAACTCACTTAAATGCCATTATTAGCCAAAAATATCACATGAGGTTTGACTAAGCACCTGGTACAATTCCAGGCCCCAGGACAGGGCCAGCGGATCCCAGCCCTGCTTCTTGACAGAGCTTGGTCCTTAACTATCTGTATCCTTGGTTTCCCCATCTGTAAAGTAATATCTGCCCCATTTTAGAGATGGGGTGAGCTGAGGAGGGGTAAGTGGTATGTATGCAAGTCTCTGTGTGTCTTTGTGTGTGCGTGTCTGCGCATCTGTCTGTCCGTCTGTGTTGGTGTGTATGTCCGTGTTTCTGGGTGTCTGTGTGTCTGTGTGGGGGGATGCTGGCTGAGGAGGCAACAGTCCCCGCCACCCCTGGCCAGCCCACAGGACTCACATTGTAGCTCCGGGTGTGTGGATGTGTGTCCAAGCCCGAGTCTTTCTGGTAGGTGACGCTGTGTTTCAGCAGCTGCCTCTGCCACTGCTTGCTGTGACACTTCTTCTGCAGCTGACACAGCTGGATCTTGAGGCTCTGTGGTGAGAGGGCTGGGTCATCGTGGAGCAGCAGACTCTGGGGCGTCTTCCTGGGCCGCCCTGAGGAGCTCCTGCCCACTGTTGCCTGAGCGGCTGGGGCTGCTCAAGGCCCAGGAGATGCATCTGCCTGTCCAGGTCCCACGTCCCTTACTAGAGCCAGAGCCGACGGGCTGCGTCCTCCCGCCCAGGGACTGACTGCTGGGTGGCACCAGGACCCAGCTGGACTGTGGGCCGTGAGCTGGGAAGGCGCAGGGCAGACACCAGTGGTCTCGCTTCTCTGGCGATGCCTTTTCTTGCCTCAAAAATGAGAACAGCATGGCTGGGCCGAACACAAAATCAACCCCCCACCAAAATATAAGTAGTTAAGATACAGAGCGCGGGCGTGCAAGGCTCTGAGGCAACGAAGTTGACAGGGAAGGGACCCCAAGGAACACACTTCAACCTAGTGAGGACAGGATTCAACCTGACACCTGCATGATCTCCTCTCTCACCTCTCCCAGGAATAAGAGCACCTGCCTCCAGGTGCTGGAGGGAGGTTTAAATGAAATAAAGCTCATTCAGCTGCTGCTCATTGTGTCCGGCAGGTGCACAGATCCCCTTCTTCAAAGGGAAAAAACACTATCGGGTGGTGTAGTTTTGCAGTACTGCCACTAGGGGACAGAGATGCTCCAAACATCCCACAGTGGCCCTTGGGGACAAAACAAGCAAACTGATCACCCTTCCTCACGTGGCAATGGCCTTGCCTTTGCTGGGTGGTCTCCGCCACTGACATGTGCCCTCTCCAGCAAAAGCTCTATTTTTTGCGAGAGCAAGAGGAAGGAAAAGGAGGGGGATGACACTTGTGAGCATTTCACGTGACAGTTTGTGTTTGGTGTCTCACAAGAGGGTGTGTTGGCCCCAGGTGACAGACGAGGAGGCTGAGCTCAGGCAGGGCCTAAACAAATCGTGCAGCTGGTCAGGGGTGGACTGGGACTGGAAGCCCAGTGTGTCTGAACCCAAAGCGCAGGGCTTGTCTGCCACACGGAGGCCCTGGCAGGAAGGACAGCAGAGGAGAGAGGGGACCTCAGGCCCACCGCAGCCCTGGGCCCGGTGAAGGGCCTCCGGCAGCACTTACTGGCATGAGGGCCCTGTGGCCCTCCTCCAGGAACTCCAGGCTCTGGAGCAAGGCCTGGCTCATCTGGGAGAAGGCCTCCAGGCACTTGCGGGCCTCGTGGCTGGCTACGAAGAGCCTCCCGTAGTGCTGCACCGTGGCCTCCACCAGGGCCGCCCGTGGCTCCTCCCGAAGGCTGCAGTCTGTGGAGACAGGGACGGTGGCAAGGCGGGTGCCAACAGGGTGGGCGGGGTCTCTGCTGCTGAGCCTGGGTTGAGAGGGGTCTGGCCACCGGGCCAGGCCTACTCCTGGACAGCAGCACCAGGCCAGCGGCTCTCTGTGCTCCCTCCTCCACCCTGCTCTCCCAGGGAAGACTGGACATGGGCAGGGCCACACAGATGCTGAGCACGTGAGGCAGGGGACTGTCCTGGAGGACAAACAGCAGACTTGGGGAGCTGAGGGCAGGGCTGGGACTCTTCCCGCCTCGGGTGAGCAGGTGTCCAGCCCGCTGGTCGCTCACTCGGGATGGGTTGACTAGGGCAGCTGCACCTTGGCTTGGCACTCAAGGCCCCTCCCCAGCCGCCTCCCCAACAGCCCCGGCCAGCTCCTGTGCACAGGAAGCCACCAGCCCCAAGCCTGCCACTGTGCCCAGGGCTCCAGCCCCGGGCATGCTCTTTGCTGAATTCATGTGAGCCACCCCATGAGAGGTGGCCTCCTCTGTGAAGCTTTTTCTGACCCTGGGGCAGGATTAGGGCTTCCCAGGGCCCGCGCCAGTACCATCATTATGGCACTGAGCACAGTGGCTGTGAAGACAGATGGACTACTTCCTGGCTGTGTAACCTTGGGCAAGTTCCTTACCCTCTCTGAGCCTGGGTAGCATAGTACTCCAAGGCTGGTAAGGAGGTGTAGTAAAGATTTGCTAAAGAGCTTAGCACAGAGTGAATACTTAATAAATGTTAATCATTATTTTCATTTTTGATAATATTAAAATAATAAAGATAATAATAAAAACTTTTGTCTTCCCTTTTCTAATGAGCTTCCAGCACTTGTAACAGTGGACTCTGGTACAAATTATGATAAGAAAAAATAATACCACATCCCCTTTCAAATGCCCACTCTTAGTTCACAATAGCAAAACCAAAAAGCCACAGACAAAATACAGTCCATCAGTATCCAGGGCCACTGGTTCCAGGACCCCCGTGGACACCAAAATCTGAAGATGCTAATGCCCCTTGTGTAGACTGGTGTTGCGTTCACCCAGAGCCTGCAGGGCCTGCCGGGTGTGTACCGAACGGCTCAAGCAGTAATGGCCAGTCTGGGCAGGTTAGGCGTGGGTGTGATGTTTTGCGTGGTTCTGATGTGGGCTTGGCTGGATCTGCAGACGCGCAGGGCCCCAGTCAACATGGTGAATGTTTGCTGGGTGTGGACTGCGGGCCCTGTGCTCAGTCTATTTGGTCAACGTAACTGCAGCTGCTTCCACCAGCCGGAGAACATGAGCGAGGTGGGGCGCCAGTCGGGACCGGCCGTCGGCCGTGGGCGCCTGGGCCCTTCTCAGTGGTGGTGGTGCCTCGTCTACAGAGGAGCTGCTCAGCGAGGCCCCCGCGTGGAGGCCCCAGAAGCTACATACCTTTGGGGATTGCCTCAAGGACCTTCACCAGGTAGTCTTCAAACACCTTGTGTTTTTCCACCTCTCTCTTCAGCTTCCTCTGCCTGTAGAGCCAGATGCGAGAACGTGGCGTGGAGGCCCCCGGGTCCTGCATAGTCCCTTGCCAGGCCGCCTCGGTGGGTCTCCTGCGGGCTCCTGTGCTGGGCTGGCCACTTCCCGCCTATCAGTTGGCCGTGAACCTCCATGCCATCTTACTGCTGAGCAAACTGGGCGGCAGACAGGTCGGGGAGAAAAGAAGGGGTGCCAGGTGCGGGGCGGGGAGCCTCCTCTTCCGGGTGCTGGAGTCTACAGAGCCCCTCCTGGAGGCGGAGAGGCAGTGGCCAAGGTTCATCCAGGAGGGAGCCCACCTCCCCTCTCTGGTGACCTTGGGTGGGTGCTCCACCTCTCTGTGCCTGGGTTATCCATCTGTATGGAATGGGGGCAGGAGAGAAGCCCCCGCAGCTGGCCAGGATCACGTGGGGTGTGAGGAGGGCCCCCAGCCCCCCTTCTGTGACTCTTGGAGGAATTCTAAGCAAGCAGTGTCCAGTAGGTTGCCTACTCTGGGCCCCATCGAGGTCAGCACTTGGGGGCAGAGGACAGGGCAGGGCCAGCCCCCATCTGCCTCTGCCAACAGGGGCTGTGGTGGCTTCTTAGAGTGACCCCAGTGACCCAGGCAAGCCACTCTGCCTCTCCGGGGGCCTGTCTTCTTATACAAATCCTGGGCGTGCGGGGAAGAGTGGACTTCCTCAACACAGGAGCCCCACAAGCTGGCGAGCTAGCCCTCCTGGGGTCACAGGCCCGTCCCTAGCCACCTACTCAGGCTGTCATAGCAGCCTCCACTTAAGGCCCCAGGAGGGGCGAGGACCTGGGTCTCCACTCAGGGCGGGGCACAACCTCGAAGACGGACTTCCCAGGGGGTTGGGCTGATGGGCGCACCAGGAAGGCCACCAGCAGCCCCTCCTTCATGAGGAGGAGACTCAGCCCCAGAGGGCCAGGGACTGGGCGGGGTCTGAGGTCAGGGATGGTGGCCATGCCTCTCATCTCTCCTGCCACAGCCAGATGGATTTCAAGGCTTTGCTGCCCCCAGTCCCCTCCCGGCCTGGCCTCTGTGGGGTAGCTCTGTGCTGTCACTTGGCTCACTGTGGGTGGCACTGGGGCCAGGGCCAAGGCAGGGCACAGCAGGCCCTGGATGACTCGTACTTGGCCTGCAGCTGGCAGAGTTCCTGCAGCAGCACCTGCAGGTCCTCTTCCTTGTCGCCAGGATGGCTCGGACCAGCTCCTTGGCCTGTGTCCATGGCCACCAGCATCGCCCCTCACCACCGAAGGCCACGCTGGAGAAAGGAGGCCGGTGGCGGCAGGAGGAGGAGTCGCGGGTCAGAACAGTCAGGCGGCGGCTCTCTCCTCGTCCTCCCCAGTTGTCTGCAGCCGGTTAGCAATCCCACTTCACAGGAAAGGAAACAAGGCTCAGAGAGGGGCTGTGACTCACTCAAGGTCACACAGCAGAACTGGGTTTGGACTCTGGGCTCACTGACTCGAGTCCAGGGCCCTTGGGACGTGGGACAGAGAGTGCCGCTCTGTAGTGGCATTATCTCCCTTGCCACCCCACAACTGGCACAACACCATCACCCCAGGTCTTCTAAGAGGCGGTGACATCCAGCAATGTCTGGGAGAGAGCCCTGGGGCAGTGCGGGGCTGGCTCAGAGTGGCCGCAGACGGAGGCCCCTAGGACAGCTGGTGCCCACCGCCTTCCCATTCGCTGGGCAGTGACGGTAGCAGCACTGCAAGCTCCAAGCATCTGCTTGAGAGCTGGGCTGGGGACTGAGATGGACACTCCATCAAGCTGCAGGCCCAGAGGGGACAAGGGTGAGCTAGCAGGGTCTCAGCAAGGCATCACCAACGGTCCCCAGCAGTGCAAGGGAGACTTCCTTGGTCACCTGCCTGAGTGCACAGGGAGCAGAGAGCAGGGGGAGGGCTGTGCCCAGCCTGGTCACCCCCTGGCATTGGACATGGCTTCATGAGCACCAGGAGAAGGCAGGGTCCAGTGGAGTCACCCACAGTCCCAAGCACAAAGCCACGGCCAGGCTGTGACATCACAATGCTGGGTCTGTCCTCAGGACAGACCTGTGTGTGGAGGGCCAGAGTCACCCTGTCCTGTGACCCCTGTCCCCTGCCTGACCTCCTGGTTCAGTCCCCATGGAAAAGGAGAGAAGAGGCGTCAGCCAGCCCAAGGGCTCGGGCTGTGTGGCCTCTGCTTCAAGCCTGGTCACTTATAGTCAAGGTGGAGGTCCTGATGACCTTGTGGCTGCCCAGATCCCACAGGCCTGGCCTGACACTCTCCCTCCCATCCCTCTCCCACCTGATTTTGGTGCCTGAAGCCTGGGCATTTCCCCAGCACCCCTACAGGCTCAGCTCCCCCAAGACCCAGGACAAAGCCTGGCTCAGTGCAGGGCATCAGGCAGAAGGATGCAGGTCTTGGTCAGCCTCGTACTCACCGCTGGAACTGCTGGGCCAGTGTCCCTGAGGGCGCTGGGTCTGGTGCCCCTTCTGACACCCTGTGCTCACCCTGCCTTGCCAGCTGGCCAGGCTGACCAGAGCCTCCTCTGTGGAGGCCACAGCTCAGGGAGGGAGGGAGCTCAGGGTCACAGAGGGGGAGGCAGAGGCTCAGGGAGGGGCCAGGAGCGAGGGCGTGGCTGGCAGCAGAAGCCGGTGCTGGGGCTGAAGCAGGTCAGTGGCTGGAGCCGAGAAGGAGTGGGGACCGTGGCTGGGCTGGGCTAGTTTCTGGATGGCAGTAGCTAACAGGGCTGGGGAGGCAGCGGGGACTGGCTCACTGGGATTCTGGGGGACTCCGCCATCTCCCACTCCTTGCTCCCCTCGAAACCCCTTATCAGTGGGAAATGGATTCCATACCTGCCAGCCCAGGTGCCCATGAGCAGGTGCCAAGGGAGCTGCCCCCAGTCCTAGGACCCAGGGCGCATGTGTGGGGTCCACTGAGAATGGCTGTGGAGGTTCCTGGCTCCGGCCTGGGGTCAGACAAGGGAGGCAGACAGTGTCCTGTGTGGGGAAGGCCAGGTCGAGCGGGGGGCCCGGGGCTGCCGGGAGGAGCGCTCAGGGCAGCTGGGAGCAGGGAGGCAGCAGGAAGGCCCCCAGAGTAGGAGGTGACCCTCCAGGACAAGTGTGAGCCAGGGGAAGCCAGGTGGAGAGACATTCTGCCAGCAGGAACCGCAAGGCGAAGGTTCAAGGGCACAGAAGAGCCCGCAGGGCCACCAGCAGACCCTGCAGGTGGAGGCAGGGCAGGGGACTGGGCTGAGGCTGGAGGGCTTCTGGCAGGAGCCCAAGGGTGTCGCTGAGAGCAGGTGGAGGGGCCGCTGTGGACACAAAGTAAACGGATGGCGGGAGTGAGGGATGCGGAGAGAACAGTGTCCTGTCCCTCCTCCAGCATCCAGAGAGCACGGCCACCCTCTGAGCCCGACCCCGGAACCCGGGTCATGGCTCTCCCTTGGGCTTGACTGACAGCCCCATCCTGGGAGCCTGCAGGGGCTGCAGCTTTCCAGAGCGAATCCCAGGCTACTCCCGAGACCAAGGGTCCAGCTCGGGGGGCTGGGGAGCCAGGCTCTGGGCTTTGCACTTTACCGGAGGGCAGCGGGCAGCTGGCAGACGGAGCGTCGTGGTCACACTGGTGCTTTTGAGCAAGCTCCCTGACTCAGTGGCCGGGGTGAAGACCAGCAGGTGGGGTGTAGCAAATCTGCACACTTTGTGTGTGTGGGGGTTCACTCAATCCTCAAGACCCACCCACAAGGTCGAAGATGATGTTTCACAAATGTGGAAACTGAGTCCCAGAGAGGTTAAAGAACTTGTCCAAGTTCTCACTGTTAGGAAATAGCTGAGTGGTCCATCCAGGGAGTTGGGATCCAGACTATCTGGGAAGTTGAGTTGTGAGGACCTGGAAACTGATCACGGGGGTCCTATCAGCCAGGATATAGAGCAGAGAGGCTGTTCTTGAGGGACTCCATCAGCTGGCAGCAGGGAAGCTACATCATTTGGGGAACCTGGTGCAAAATGAAAATGCCGGGCTCTCGCTCAAGAATTAGTAAGAATTGCAAGACACGATGACAGAGGATGATACCAAACGTGAGCTCTTCTGAGCCCAGACCTGCACGAGCGCCCTGACCCTGCACAGAGAATGGACCCGGGGTCCAGGGAATCCAGACCTGGTTACTTCACTCTGCCCTGCTCCTCCCAAGCCCTCCGAGCTGCCTCAGAGACCCCTTCATGCCCTGCTTCTCTTTCTTCCTCGCACAGAGAGGCTCAGGCTGCCTGCCGAGGTCACACAGCTGGGGAGGGCCCAGGTCTCTGACCTCTGCTCAGCCTCTGGCCTGGGACAGAGCTGCCAGTCAATGGCAGTAGAACCAATGAAACTGCCAAGAAGCCAGAACCAGCAGGGCTGGAATTCGCCCTCAGGTCCTGGATCATCAGGTGCAGCAGGTGAAAGGACCAGATCATGCTTCCCTGCCAGAATGCCAACCTCATCCTCACTGCAGCCCCAAAAGTTCACAAGAGAGACAAAGCCAGCCTGCCTCCAGCCCAAGGGATAATCAGGATGCCGAGTAAAGCTGCATGTGTGGAGTCAATGGGCTACTAGCTGTGTGACCTGAGGAAAAGCACACAGCCTCTCTGAGCCTCTGGTTGCTAAAAGGCAAAGTAGAGATAATAGCAGCACCTGGGACTGGATGAACTGTCCCCACAGAAAGCTGTTTTGTGAAATGTCGGGGGGGGGGGGTGGCGGTAGGGGATGAGGAAGACAAACTTGGTCTATTGACTCTGCCTAGATTTTGCCGAGACCAGGCATTTCTGGCCTCCTGCCCTGCTCACCGAGGTAGAATCTCCTCAATACACCCCACCCTTCCCTCCATCCTTGAGACGAGAGAAGGCAAAACTCAGAGCAGCCCGGGGCCCAGGAAGCCCTGCTGAGGTCCCCTCCTCTGAGCTTCAGCCGGGCCCAGTTCCGCTGCCCCAGGCTCTCGCGCTCATTCTTACCCTCCAGGTTCTGGCGCTGGGGAGTCACCCAAGCAGGTCCTGGGATACTTGAGGTCCTCCCTGGCCCAGCTCTCCCGAGACACGGCCCTCGTGGGTGGGAGGACAGCGGCCCTGGCCGTGGTCCACGGCGGGCTGGGCTTTCCAGTGTCCAGGATGGTGGCGTCTCGGTTCTTCCCGTCTCAGTCCCACCTCCCTGCAGTGTCTCGGAGAACCCATCCTCCAGGGGAGAGAGGGGGCAGGTGTGCTCTGACCTCAGGGGCAGGCTCAGGGACAGCCAGGGACATCACTGTTTCCTCCTGTCCCAGAGCCTGACCCTGAGGTCTGGGGATCAGAGGACTTGGGCCTTGCAGACCTGGTTGGAGCCACGTCACCTTCCTGGCCTGAACCTCAGAAACGCACGTTGTCCCTGCAAAGCCATTGATTCTGCCTCCAAGACCCCCAGACTCCATCCAGCTCCCTCCACTGACCCGCCGTGCTCCAAACCTCCATCTCTCCCACCTGGACCAAGCAACAGGGCCTCGCTGCACCTCCCTGATTCAGGCCCCTGAAGGCCGTTCTCCGCCTGGCCGCCAGGGGGAGCACTTCTTAAGGAGAAAATTAAACCTCCGCGTTTGCCTGCAGGAAGTGCAGGTGGCTGTTTAACCCCCGGCTGCCCAGGAGGAAAGCCATACTGGTGGCACTCGCCAGTTTCCATGGTGGGAATTCTCCCACTGTGGTTGATTTCAAGCTCCTAACAGCTTAACAACAAGGTGCCTGGAGGTGCAGCCATGTGTCTCTGGGGCTGATTTGCCACTGGTCACAGCTTTAAATCACAAATGAAGTCAAATCCTGGCTGATGGGGCTCTGAGTGTTCTGGCCTCGTCTTGGCTGTCCCTTTCTTTCTTCCTTCCTTTCTTTCTTCCTTCCTTCCTTTCTTTCTTTCTTTCTTTCTTTCTTTCTTTCTTTCTTTCTTTCTTTCTTTCTTTCTTTCTTTCTTTCTTCCTTCCTTCCTTCCTTCCCTCCTTTCTTTCTTTCTTTTTCTTTCTTTCTTTCGTACTGAGGAGTGAACCCAGAGGTGTGCTCAGCCACTGAGCCACATCCCCAGCCCCTTTTTATATTTTATTTAGAAACAAGGTCTCACTAAGTTTAGTGCCTCATTAAGTTGCTGAGGCTGGCTTTGAACTTGCAATTCTCCTGCCTCAGCCTCCGGAGCCACTGGGATTACAGGCATGTGCCACTGCACCTGGCTCATGTTGGCTTTTCTGTCCCTTTTCCCTACCACAGGGCCTTTGCACCCGTGGTTCACTCTGTCTGCCTCGCCCTGCTCCCAGCTCCTCACAGTGCTCCCTCTCTCTTGCCTTTTAGATCTTGGTTCAGAAGTCGCCTCCTCAGGGTGGCTCCCTGACCAATTACAGTCCGCTGTCCCTGAGTCATCTCCCTCCCCACCGGAATGTGACCCCTGAGAGGGCAAGGACTGGGACTGATGGGTCCCTGCTGGAGCCTCGGTGTCTAGAATACTAGTGCATGCAGCAGGCACTCAACAAATGTACGGTCACCAGCAGAGGTTTGGAGAGACAAGGCTTTGGGTTTGAGTCACGACTCCCCACCGACCAGGGTAGCCGTCATGAGTCACGAATGTCTTTGAGTCTTGGTTTGCTCACTTGTGGGCTGGGGACAGTGGTACCTGTAGGATGGAGCGTGAGAACCTAATGGTGCCAGAAGCAAGAGGCTCAGGACGGTTGTGTCATTGCCAAGACCTCAGAGGTGAGGATGGCCTCGTCACCTGCACAGATCCAGTGACAGGTGGATCCCAGGTGGTCTCAGCTGCCTCTGGGCCAATCTGACCACCGAGCATCTACCTTCTCTTACGCTGAGTCCAAACGTGTCCCCCCTAGTGTCCCTCCTGTAGCTCTAGTCCCACTGCTTCCCCACGTGGGGAGTCTCAGGTCATTAGAGCCATTAAGGTTGGGACAGAGGTTGATGACGTCCTTTTCCATAATGATGGCAGACACTGAGGTGGTCTGCTCGTAAAGAGGGAAGGCTGGTTTGGGCTCTCCGGTGTGCAGGCTCTGACCTGACTGGGCAGCCCTGCTGCTTTTAGACCTGTGCCAGGGGCAGCACAGCACGGCAGCTGCATGTGGCCGAGTAAAGCTGCTTCCCTCAAGGTCAGGATGAGAAAGAGGGAAAAAGGAAGAGACTGGGGTCCCACAAGCCCTTCGAGGCCTGAGGATCTCCCAGGAGGCCCCTCCTCCTACAGGTCCCACCACCTCCCAGAAGCGCCAAACTGGGGTCCAAGTGTCTCGCACAGGAGGCTTTGGGGAACGAACATTCCAGATCCAAATTACGGCATTGATAGAGCTGTGAATTTTGGCAGGAAAGGACCACGGAGGGCAGGTCTGTCATCTCCTCTTTCATCACAAGCTGCCTGACCTCACCTGAGCCTCAGTTTCTTTCTCTGTAAAATGAGTTAACAATGCAGGGGGTCCCCCTTATCCCTGGAAGAGGTATTCCAAGACACCTGTGGATGCCTGCAACTCCAGATAGTACTGAGAACTATATAGATGGCCTTTTTTCCTAGGCATACATACCTATGATAAAGGTATTAGACACAGTCAATAATAATAAAATAGAAAAATTATAACAATTGACTGTAATGAAACTGCCAGCATCACTACTCTTGCTTTGGAGCCACTAGTAAGTAAGAGAAGTGTTACTTGAACATAGCATTGTGATACCACAATAGTCAATCTGATAAGATGAGGCAGCAACTAAGTGACCAACAGGAGGGTAGCATATACAGCATGGATTCACTGAACAAAGGGGTCATGTCCCAGGCTGGACAGAGTGGGATGGCAAAAGATTTCATCATGCTACTCAGAAGAATGGTACACAATTTAAGATGTGTAGAACGTTTATTTCTGGAATTTTCCATTTAATATTTTTGGACCTCAGTGGCCACACGTAACTGAAACTGTGGAAAGAGAAACTGCAGAAAAGTTGGGGGGGGCCTACTGTAGCAGCTACTTCTACAGCTGTGGAGGACATTAAATGAGTCAATATACACAAAGTACTTAGTCTTAGTTGCTATTATTACTATTATTCTGCATTCCACATCCAGCTTTTGTGACAATTCTTTGGTCCACAGCCATTTCTGGTGAAGGTCAGGCCTCTCTTGCATGCTTTCCAGCTCAGCATGGCAAAGGGCCAGTTCTGTGTGGGTCACCCACCCCCACTTCACCCCGTCCATCGGAGCTGTCCCCTCACAGCCCACAAGAGGGCGTCTTGGCGCTTTCCAAAGCCTCCCACTGGCATACCTGACCCTGGGTGGTCCTCTGTCCACTGGGTTTGGAGGGAGAGGTCCTAAAACCTGAGGGGGGCGGTGCTGAAAGTCTCCAGCTGGGGTGTCTCTGTCAGTTTCCTGGGTGGCCTGGACTCAGCCTTTTCTCATATCACTTTTTTAGGGATCCTGATGTTCTTAAAAATGTTGGCAGCGGCGGGGGAAGTCAGCAAGGAGATAAAGCAGGAGCTGCGGTGAGGAGGGAGGGACCCAGAAGAGCACGGCGTTGTGGAAACCGACAAAGGAGGGAGCCAAGGATTCTGAGATGCCCTGTGATTTCCCCCAAGGTCCCCGGGGCTGTGACAGTATTGTGCGGTCACATCTGGGAGTATGTTCTCCTTTATAGCATCAGGGATTTTGCAGCTGTGATCAAGGTCACAAATCGGTGGACCTTGAGATGATCCCTGGTCAGGCCCTTTCAAGGCAGTGTTTTCTCTGGCTGGTCGCAGAAGATGCAATGGGCGTGAGGGATCTGGAGTGTGGGAGGGACTCGCTGGGAACAGAGTGGATGTTCTCTGTGCTGAAATGCCAGGGGTCATAGGCAAAGTCCAAAGAAGCCATTGGAGTTGAGAACGGTCCCTAGCCAACAGTCAGCAAGAAAATGGGACCTGGGTCCCACAGCTGCGAGGAACTTTGGTGGCAACCACTGGAAAGTAGGAAAGTGGATTCTCCCCAGAGCCACGAGAGCACGGCCTGGGCCTTGACTTTGGCCTTGTGAGGCCCTAAGAGAGAACCCAGTTGAGCCCTCCCAGGTTCCTGACCTACGGTGCATTGGAGTGGGTCCAGGAAAGACCCTAGGAGACACAAAGAACTCAAGTATAGATCCTGGGGGTTCCTGGGACTAGTGGCACAAGAAGCAAGTTCAAGGTGAGTTTCGAGCCACCGTTTGACCTGTCCCAACTCCCGCCAGGGGAATGTTTATATTTGGATGAAACCCCAAAGGATCCCCTGAGAGGTGTGGGGCAGGAGGAGGTCCTCCCGCGTGCTCAGCAGAGCATTCTGGGTACCGAGAGCTGCATATACAGGAGCCCCCCACTCTGAGCAGCATCCACCCTGGGGAGAGGCTTGGGACCTAGTGACTGATACCCTGGGTGGCAGTATGCTCTGCCCCGGCAGGTTTCAGGAAGGTATGGGATGTCCCTCTGCGTTACCCAGCAGCCTGCTGTTCTCATCCAGTCTGTGCTCCTCATCCTGGGGCCTGGCCACCAACGCCTTTGACCTGGGAGCAGGGTTCTGGGCCTCAGCCGGCTGGCCCTTTTGAGAGCAATCTATTTTACCACCCAGGATCTGCTGCAGCTGCCAAATCTCTTGATGACTCTGGAGGATGGGCCTCGCCTCCCCCAGGATGGGCGCCGTTGACAGTGTGTGCATTTGACCTTGATGCCCTTTTTTCCTCACCACCTCCCACGGGGCTCTGAGCAGGGCAATTTATCAAAGGCTTTGCAGCAGAACCTCATTGAAATGCAGGGGCACAGGCCTCTGCACTCAGAAGCCCCTGGTGTGGCTTTCTGCTAACTTAGTAATCATTCTTGAGCCAAGACCTGTATTTTCACTGTGCACTGGCCCTGCAGACTCTGGAGGCAACCTGAGCTTGTGTCTTTGTCTTCAGAGTCTCAGCAGGAGGCAATAGTAAATGCATCCATTTTCCAGACAGGAACCTGTGGGCACCTTGACCCAGGGACCACCAGGCACAGGGTTTGGTGCAGCACTTGGTCAATATTCCTTCAAAGCACCTGAATTCACCCTTGGGACCGGGCTGGAAGTCTTCCTTTTGGCCTTTACAGTCCTCAACCCCGCTGGTTTCTGCAAAGCAAGGATGACCCAGAGCTGTGACTGCCTGCCTTTATGTGTGGTCCAGCCCGTGAGCCTCAGGGTGCAGGCAGTCACTCTCCCCCCACTGTATCCTCAGGACCACCACATATTTGGTGCTGACCAGAGACTGGACTGTGGGGAGAAGATTCAACCAAGGTCATGAACCAAAAAGCAGCAACCCTAGGCTCCAGTGCAGGTTCGTGGACTTCAAGACAAATGCTCGCCCCTTGGCCGTGCAGTGGTCTCGCAGCTCTGTGACCTTGCTGCTGCAGGTTGTGGGACAGGGGTACAGGTGACGGACACTGCTGGCCTTGACCTTCATGGGATCAGTCGAGAGGGAATCAGCTGTCCTCTGCATGTGATGAGTGTCACAGACACTGGCGTCTTCATGAGCCAGCACCCTGACGCCGGGCACATGGTCCAGGCCTCCACTGCGGTCCTTCCTTGCCTTGCCTGAGCTTCCTGTGCCTGGTGTGGAGGCCGCGGGTGCCGGGCCCAGCCCAGCTCCAGATGGGGCGCCAATGCCCCAGCTCCCAAGTCCTTCAACCAGCAAGTCAGAGGCACTGGCTCAAGGCGTTCCCTCGGGTTCATCAGCTGGCGCCTCGGCCCTGTCCCACTCCTCTGCTCCTTTGCCATGGGCTGTGGGGTCTTGTTAGGGTTTGGGTGTGACTTGTCTCCCAAGCATTCCTGTGTCAGAGGCTTGGTCCTCAGTGTGGCTGTGCTGAGGTGGTAGAAGCTGTAGGAGGTGGGGTCTGGTGGGAGTGGGGAGGTCCCTGGGGTGCTGCCCTTAGGACGGGATTGACACAGTTCTCATGGGGCCCCAGCAGTTCCGTGGAGAGTGAGTTGTGGTAGATCACAAGCCTGGCCCTTGAATCTCCCTCTGGCTTTCTGTCATGCCATGCAATCTCTCCCTCTTGCATGCTTTCCAGACATGATGTCATTTGCCATGATGTAACCCAACCAAAGGGGCCGTCACCAGAGGCCAACCTATGGGCTTCCAAGTCTTGGACTTTCAGCTTATTAAATAACTTTTTCTTTATAAATCACTCAGCCTTTGGGTATTTTGTTATAGCAATGGAAAACTTACTAATACAGATCTCTTCTTGAACACACAATCAGAACTCAAATTCTCAACTCAGGGCCTGTTTCTAGGGAATCTGCACTAAGAACTGCCTATATTTCACCATCATGACGTCATTTGAGGACTACCAGGACTGTCCTCCTTCTGGGGCTCTTTCCATTGGGTGCTGTTAGCAGTATCAGTTCCTGGGAAGGGGCACATGGTTGAGTCCGCTGCTGTCACCAAACCCACTGTCCCTTCTTCCTGGGAGCATAGCTAGAACACCTCTCCCAGGCTGCCCGGTCAGAAGTGGCCACTCCCTGCCTTCTGGTCAGTGTGATGCGAGGGTCAGCGATCCCACCTCTTCCAGGCCCAGGTGGTGAGACGTCCCACATGCCATTCTCCTTCCTCTTTCCTTTTCCAGCTTAACACAGATGAAAGCTGCAACCCTGGAAGACACATTTCTAACCTAGAAGAGCTGACCACGAAGGCAGCCTGGGCCCAAATCACCAAAGGGAGGAGGACCATCTGCTGCTCAAGAACACTGGCCATAGAAGATGCTTCAAGAGGAAGGAGAAACCTGCTTTGTCTGAGTCTTGGAGTTCCTTCGTCACAGCAGCAAGCCTCAGCCAATGCAGAGGACGAGAGGCAGGTCTTGGTGCACCCTCTTACACATGATCTAGTGCCCTGAGCACGCAGGCCCTGTAATCTCACTGCAGGCAGCCCTCCAGGAATCACGATTCCAATTTTATGGATAACAAAACTGAGGCTCAGAGCTGCATGGCTAGGAGGAAACAGAAGGGGAATTCAATCTGACTCCAAAGTCCATTTGCAGTACATACGGAGGCCCCACATCTTCCTAGTCCCCTCTCTAAATGTCCTTGTCCTGGATCCCAACCCTGTCACACCTCTGCCATGCCACTGCCAAGGACCAGGACCTGCATATGGGCCTATGCCTATGTCCCCAGCGGCATTTAGGGGCTGATATCAGGAAACTAGGGAGAGGCCTTGGTCAGTCTCCTCTCCTCTTCTTTAGACCATGGTCCCTGCTGCAGGGCAGACGCCTACTTTCCAATGGAGACAGAAGCAGTCCAAATTGTCTCTGTGTGACAGGGTGTAGGATTTCCAAATCTGGCTATTCCTATGGTCAAGAGTGGCTGAGAGGCATGTTAAGGCATCCATCAGGAGCTCTGAAAGAATGATTGTCCAATTGAGAAAGAAAACAAAGATGCGAATTTCAGGTAAGAAGCAAGTAATCATGTAGTATAAGTATATCCCATGTAATATTTGGGATATACTTATACTACAAATAGTATTTGTTATTCATCTGAAATTTAAATTTAATTAGATATTCTATATTTGATCTGATGATCCTAGGTAAGACATGCCAGACTCATGAAAAAGGTTGGCCAAAGAGAAGTTAATGGAGGGGAAGAGCTGTGGGCAGGGTTAAGGGCACCAAAAGAGCATGTTACCACCCCAGAGCCAAGAGGGCAGGGAGAGCATTGGTGACCCTGGTGAGAAGCTGCCCAGCTGGAGCTGCAGTCATGGAGGAACCTGCAGGAACCATGACTGGAGACAGAGGAGCTAGAGAAAGAAATACCCTGACCTGTCCCTGGTCCTGCCCACCAGAGCCTCCCATTGCCTGGACCCAGGCAGCTGGCCTTAGCCAATGCAGAGGGCAAGAGGCAGGGCCTCGGTGCATCCCGAGAACAAGGAGGCTTGGGCAACACCCTGTGCAACCTGCCGGGCACAGAGGGCAGAGCCTGGGTCTGGCAGCACCTGGGGTGGCCAACATGGTCTGGAAAATGAAATCAGGCCTTCTTAATCCTCCTTGGGCTCTGTCCCCTTGATGATCTGTAGAGGACTTTCCCTGCCAGGTCAGATGCAGCCAGGGAGGTGAGGTCAGAGTCCCAGATGCCACACAAAGGCCCCAGTTTCTCCGGCTGCCTCTGCCCCGCAAGAGGCAGAGTCAAGGCCCAGCAGATGCAGCCAGATGTGCACGAGGGCCCCTCGGCCCTCAAGGTCTTGCTCTGTGGCCAATAGCTCCTCAGGTGTTTGGGTCCTTCTGCATCCAAAGCCTCTCCCAAGATTGCTACCAACTTCCAGGGTTGCTCTTTCCCCCACCCAAGCCCCCTGCCCCAGGAGCTTGTGTCCACAGGCTGGTCCCACCCATGAGCTCCCGGATGCTTCTCCAAGCCTCAGGTCCCTGCTCTGCACCCCACCCACTAAGACACCCTGCGCTGGGCTGTGGACATGAAAAAGGAGAGGTTATTAATTTTCAACTACTTAAAAGCTGCCCCTTGCCTCCTGTAGGATGGAGTCCAAACCCTTGGTGACGACCGCAGAGCACCCTGACAGCACCGGCCCCGCTCTGCCCTGGCCTGCCCGCTGCACTCTGGCCACATCTAACTCCTGGGGGAGTCACCACAGGCCTTGACCTGTGCTGTGCACTCAGCCTGGATCGGCACCCGCTTGTGCCCCTGGACGAGGGCAGCCTCGCAGCTCTGAGGCCTCCCAATGCCTGCTCACGCCCTCCTCTGACCCCTGCCAATCCTCCACCCTCCTCCGCGACCTCCACTCCTTCCCTCCTCCCTGTGCTCCTCACCCCATCTTCCTCCACGACCCCCACGGTCCCCTTGCCCCTCTGTGTGAGCTCCCCTCCCCGGCCCCTGCTCCCTCCTCCTCTGCCGGGCTGGCCTCCCCTGGGCAGGGCCATGCAGCCCATGTGCTGGCCTCTGGCTCTCGGTGGAGCTTATGGCATATACTTCGTGCCTTGAGGATAAACGTAATAGTTCCATTTATTGGGCACTTGCCTGGAGCAGCATCTGCCCAGTGTGTTACCTCATTTCAGTCCCGCACTGCCCCGTGAGGAAGGCGCTGCGGCCGTGACTCCCCGCTCGCAGGTGAGAAGCAGGGCACAGGATGGGGCAGTCCACCCGCAGCTCCCAGGGCATGGCGGGAAGATGGCGCCAGGCCCTGCCCCCACAGCCCCACACCAACTGCTTCCTGGGCCTGCCAGGGCCAAAGGGGCCCCTCGACACAAGGGGCGGGCAGGGAGGCACGAGAGAGCAATCAGGCTGTGGAAGATGTTTGGGGCTGACCGCAGAGGCCTCAGAGCCCCACAAAGAAGACTGGGGAGCACGCCATCAACAGGCACCTGTTGTGATTTTCCTAAGATCGGCCACTCCCTCTGGGGAAGCAGCAACCCTTGAGCCCAACAGGACCCAGGTCAGGAACCAGGCCACTGGGCATCGCGACCTGGATATTCTCCCAGGACGTGTGGCACAACAGACACTTGATCCTGTTGGGTCAGGAGTGACACTAAATATAGGCACAGAGGCCCTGAGGGCAGGGCAAAGTCTGAGAGGCCAGTTGGCCACCCAGGAGGGCCCAGAACAGGCCGCGCATGAGCACAGGCTCGTCCCAGGAGTCCAGGCTGGCAACGCCTCGCAGACGGCAGGGCATTCGCCCTCAGAGCACGCCCTGCTGTCGTGGGCGCTGGGCCTGGGTGCCTGGGTCACATGCTCTTCAAGGCCAGGCCAGGAACGATGACGGTGCAGTTTGTGGGGGACGACCAGCTTCGGTGGCACCAAGAAAACCGGAAAATAAGAGAGAAGAGGAAAGAAGGGAAAAGAGAAAAACATTTCAAAACTCTGACCCCGCATTAACCAAGTGAACTTGGAAACGTGTTTCCAAGGCTCTGAGCCTCCATCTCCCAGGACAGGACGCGTGGGCGAAGGTGTGATCCCCTCAAGCCCTCGCCCTCCTCACCTGGTGGCAGCTCATGCCAGGGTCCCTGAGCTTCCTAGAGGGTGAGTCTCATGGCACGTGTTCCAGGCCACGCGTGTGCACGAGTGTGCCCTGTGCACTGAGGGCCGCAGCAGGTGCAAATGCCAACCGGACCGCGCAGCGAGCAGTTATTTCTGAAATCATCTGTGTTGAAGCTCGGACCCCAAGATTCACAGACTCTTCCAAAATAATTATCCCATTTTAAAATTTCTGTTTTTGAAAATATTTAGGTAGGCTGATTTGAATTCCGATCGATTTCCAACTGGAATTTTACTTTCAGAGAACAAGGCTACCTGGACAGCCATTCAAGGCTGCTCTGCGGGGTCAGAGGCGCCGAGTGTGCAGTATAGTCTGTGTTCTTAACAGCTTTGTGGTGCAGTCTTTCCTCCATTATCAGGGATCCAGACAGGGGAAAAGTTGGCACAGGTCACATGGAACTTTCCAGAAGGGCTAAGACCAGCGCACGGGGTCAGGCCCCAAATGCTTCCCATGGTATCAGGTGCCTCTCATGTGTGTAGCTCTCAGTTTTCAGAACCCACACGTGCACACACGTCACCACCCAGTGCCTCACGTGCACCTGCAGATGTGCCCCAGGAACTTCTTGTAAAACTGATATCATGGGCTCTCTGGCCAGCAGCTGGCTGCCCACCCTCTGTTCCTCCTGGGTGTGAGGCCAGGGCTGCTTCTCCTCCAGCTTCCCCCTTTCCAGTCTAAAGGAGAACCCCCAACCTGCAAGGGGATCACCAGGCTAGTCCTGGGTTGCTCCAACAGTGGTGAGAGGTTCCCCTGAGGTCACCTGCGGAGTTCCGTAGGAGGAGGCAGGGAGTTGCCCCAGCCTGTGACACCACAGGGCACCAGAAAGACAAACAGCCCTCCAGGGGGCCGTGCCAGTACCCCCACTGAGCCCGTGCTGGGGGGGCAGTGATGGCACAGCCCCCCACAGGCGCCGGAGCCATGGCTCCTGCCAGGCCTCCCCAAACTCCTCCCTCTCCAGACACGGTTTTCCCTTCCTCAGGAAAAGATCAGGGTTTGACCTGGGAGGCCGTCCAGCTCTTCACCGCCTGCTCCCTCAGTTCTCTGTGGGACACAGGCGATGTGGTTGGGGTATCACCATCACTGACACTGGGCAGGGCCCAGGGGGGCCTCCATTCCTGTCTGTAACATCAGGATATAACACCTGCCTCTTGGGATGGCCTGGCAAGTGCCCAGATCCCAGGAGAGGGCTGCCTGTCCCTCCCATGTGCAAGACAAGGGAGCCAGCTCTGCCTGAAGACCTCGGCCAGCCTCGTACCCAGAACCCACAGTGGAGCAAGCCTTGGCCTTCCTTGGACTGCAGACCTGGCTAACCCTCTGCAGCACCATGTCACTGGCCACTTAGGATTCTCTGAGGAGCAAGGCCAGGGTGAAAGCCTGAGACCAGTGGCCCTTTGCTGGCTGTACCTGCAGAGGTACCAAAGGGGTAGCAGCTGTGTGTCTGGTGCTGGCTCCAGAGTGGCCGGGCAGGGCCTACCCCTTCCTTCCCCTCCCCCAGAGGCAGGGCGGAGGAGGCAGGCTGGTCCCAGCTCTGCCCAGGGGCCGGGTGCTGACACTTCCAGCAGGAGGTGTAGGCCCAGCCCACAGTCACCAGCCCCCAGGGAAGGAGGATGAGCCCACCATATTCTGTCCTTGCTGGGCCTTTCCTTCCAGTTGAAGGGCAGCACGAAGCTTCCTCGCGCTGCTCTGAACCTGTTTATGTTTGTGGAAAACCTGTTTCCAGCAATTAACTGGGGCCTGGGGCCTGTGGGTCTCAGGATTTAATATTGTCCTCAAGGTGATTCAGGGATGGCAAGACGCAATCTCGGAGGGATCAAGTGACTGGGCCGGCCACAGGAGCCAGCAACCTCTGGGACAGTGAGCACCCCTGAGTGCTGACCAGAGAGACATGCCTTTCCCTTCTGCAGGTGGCCCTGGGGAGGAAGAAGCATGAGGATGCGGTTGCCCGCTGGGTCCCACTGGCAGTTTGGAATCCCACTCAATCTCCTAACAAACCCTGGAGCCCTCCTTCCTGCTCTCCAAAGGGGAAGCCATCAGAGACACGGGGCTGTAGCTGGCGTCCCACAAACAAGGGATGGGCTGGGATGCCTGGACTCCAGAGCCCAAGGGGCACTGGGATTGCACGTGACAGGCCTCTTCAACAAGGATGACCCATTTGCACAGGTCTGGCCAACATGGCTGCCAGGCCTGGACCATTTCCTGTTGGACACTGTCCAGGGGCAGGACTCTCCTGGGAGGAAGTAGAAGGTCAGACAGGCAGTCCTAAGGTGTATAGGCGGGGTCTGCTGCAGAAGGGTCCTTGCCAAGATGTCACAGGCAGGGACAGGGGCTCGATTAGACAGCTACCAGTGAAGGACACTTGGGGATGTGTACAGTGGGGAGAGGGTTTAGAGCAGGGAGCTGTGAGGCCAGCTGAGGCCAAGGCTCTGCCAGTGCTTCCTGTCCTGATGGTTTGTCCCAGCCCAGGCCGTTCTTGTCTAAAGTGTCAGTCATGGTTCAGAAAAGTGCCAGCCAGCTGAAAACAGCCCCATGCCCTATGACCCCATGACTGGGTTTTCATCTGTCTGTTGGTACTGGGGATGACACCCAGGGGCACTGTGTCACTGAGCTACATCTCCAGCCCTTGTAATTTCTTATTTGGAGACAAGGTCCCACTAGGTTGCCCAGGCTGGCCTTGAATTTGTGATTCTCTGGCCTCAGCCTCCTGAGTCCCTGGGAATACAGGCGTGCACCACCGCACCTGGCTCAGATCTGCTACTTCTGATGGAAATTCTTACGAGACCCCACCGGTCCCCTTTTGCCTAGATGTGTGGTATTGGGTTGAATGGGGCCTGGCTCAGGAAGGCCTCAGGGGGCCCAGGCATAGCAGGACACACAGGCAGGGAGACCCCCAATGCCACCCTGAGCTAGCTGTATGGCCCATCCCTAGGCCAGGGCCTACCAGCCACTGCTGGGTGACAAAGCCTCCTCCCAGGGCGCCCCTACATCTGAGTGTGGAGTGCATATGGGGGGTGGGTCAGGGTGCCGCTTTGACCCTTGTGGGTGGGGTACCATCTTCCTTTCTCCCTGCTCACCTGGGCCCCGGATGCTTGGACTGCTCCAGAGGGAAGACATGTTTTGAGGCAAGAGGAGGAAACTTCCTGCTGGTCCCTTGCTCCCTCCTCTGCCCCCTCCCACAGTACCCCTTCCTCCTCCCAGGGCTTGGGGCCTTTGCCTGCACCCCCCTCCAGTATACTGCCCAGACCCAGTGCCCCCCTTCATCTTAGTTATTTGAAACCAAAATAAACCGATATAGAGAGGCAACTGGGCTGGGAGCCTGGATGCCCGGCCCCGGGGGCGCTTGGGTATCGGATAAAGATAATGTTCCCTCACTGGATCAGTTGTCCCCAGGCATGGTGCTGGCCAGTGGCCCAGCCCCCAGGGCCCCCTGGCTGCCCTTCCTTCCTGTGCACTTCCCTTCCCTCCTTCCTGGAAGCAACGGCACTATCAGAGCAAAGTGTGCAGGCCTTCCTTCCCCTTGGAGCCTACCAGGGGTGGGTTGCCTAAGCTACCCTCCCAGAGTACGCACATGCACACACACACACACAAACACACACACACACATGCACACACACCTTTACTCATGGGAACTCAGATTAAAATAAACATAGAAACATGGAGGGAAGCCTGGAAGGGAGAGGCCTGGGAGTGTGTGTGTGTGTGTGTGTGTGTGTGTGTGTGTGTGTGTGGGGCCAGAGGCCTCTCTGTGATTGGCAGGCAGCAGCAAGTCCCTTGCCAACTCTGCCCACACAGGGGCTGTGAGAACACGCCACCATAGTTTACTGAGCACCTACTATGCGCCAAGCGGTACTGTAGGCAGTGAACAGAGAGATGAAGTATTTTGTGTGGGAGAAACAGGCAATAAAGCAGCACAGCTGGCTGTGTAACCTGGAAGGGAGTGAGTACCATGGTGGAAAGTCAAGCTATGTGAGGGCTGGGGAGTGGGGCAGGCGGGTTCTATTTCAGGCCAGGAGAGATGGCCCTGGTTCCCCACAGGCTGGCCAGTTGTATGGCTTCTCTGTTTGTGTCTCTCCCGCTTCTGCTTTTTTCTAGCTTCACAAAGACCTTCCCTGGAGGACTATTCCTAGCACCACCCCATAGGCTTCACTTAGACGTCAGTCATGCCACTCCTGACCCCACTTCTCACTAGGTGCCTCAGCTGCCTGGGCCCAGCTGGCCCTCTTGGGCTTCCTCACAACATGGCAGCTACACATGGATTATGACCCAGCCTTGGAAGTCTCAGAGCATCCCTTCCACACATTCCATTGTCAAGGAAATCACTAAGGCCAGCCCAGATTCAAGGGGAAAGAAGAAACAGACTCATCTCTTAGTTAGGGCTGTTGTGTGTCCATGTGGAGGGAGAAAGAGTGGTTAGCTGCCATCTTGGAGATAAGCTACCAAGATACCCTGATGCCTGTCTAGTTTCCCCTTGATCCTCAACCCATTCCAGTCTTAGGGAGCTTGTTACTGCCAGTAAAGGTTGCTGGCCTCTCTCTTGACATCTTGAGAATTATTGAAAGAGCCCCCAGGCGGACCCTTATGGGTCGGAGCTGGGCCCTGTTGTCTAGCCAGTACATAAAATCCAATCAACTCCTGGAATGGCTTTTTATACATGGCGATTGTTGGAAATTTTAAAAATGTAGAGAGAACTACAATCAACATGGCACATTCCCTTCAAGACATTTTAATATGCACGACTCCACAAAAGGGGGTGGACTTATAATTTTTTCCACCCAACATGTCGTGACCATGTCCCTGTGTATTTCATTTTAATTGATCAATGTTCTGCGGTGTTCCCTCAGATTTTGTTCCAATCTTATCATTTCAGGAGCTCCATATGTAGTTAGGGTACAGGTCTGATTCTGACTCACTGGAGTTTGAGAGGCCACAGACGTGGGAAGGTTGCGTGTGCCGTTGATTAACACCATGTTCCTTCATGATGGAGTGGGCCTGGGGTCCTGGATCTGGAGTGGGGCTGGGCAGGGGCCCAGGCTGGCCCTGCACACCCTGCAACACCTCTGAGAGGCCTGTGTTTTGGTCCCTCCTGTGGAAAGGCTTGGGTGGGGTGTGGCCCAATGAAGGAGGTGGGGCTGGGGGTCGGGGCTCAGGGCTCAGGCCTTGGCTCTGCTCCAGTGACACATTTGATGTCCTCATATGGACCCTGGGCCTAGTGTATCTGTCCTGTCCCTTGACAGCAGAAGTTTGAGTCTCAGATGGGGAAGGGAAGGTGAAAGACCCCAGCAAGGTTTTAATCCAATGTATGCACCTCTCAGAGACCCCTCATGCTTGAAAAGTTGACCCCAGCGGAAACCCCAGCAAAATGCCCATGAACCCTGAGCAGGTGGGTATGCGGCGGGACACAGTTATGCCAGATCCCTTGGTGTGGGGGCAGGGGGCAGAGGGCACCCTCTGCGGGAGGGAGCGTTGTCTGCCGCTCTGCAGGACACCACGTGGGTAGGGCGTACTTCTAGTGGGTTCTTCTAAGGGATCCGCAACACAGAAGCCTCACCCCCGGGAAATTTTCCCACACCGCCTTCTGGGTTCTTCTTTCTGCTCCAATATTTAAGCTCCCTTTTACGGGGCGCACAGAGCTGTGGCTGAAAGCACAGGGTTTTGCATGAGACACAAGGCATTCTGAGTGCTAAGCCTCATGAATCAATTGTGGGACTGTGAAAAACTGCCCCGAGCCTCAGTTTCCTCAGCTGTGAAATGGGGCAACAGCAGCCCCTGCTTGGAAAGTTTTCAAAAGTGCAACAGAATAATGTTCTCATAGCTTAATCAGTGTGCCCAGCTGAACCCCTGCTCTGCTGCCCAGCCCTGGGCACTTCCTGTCCTCTGAGACGCTCCACCCACAACTTGGGTTCTTTCTTTTTCCCTCCCTCCCTCCTTTCCTCCCTCCATTCCTTCCTTCCTTCCTTCCTCCCTTCCTTCCTTCCTTCTTTCCTTCCTTCCTTCCTTCCTTCTCTCTCTCTTTCCCTCCCTCTTCCTTCTTTTCTTTTTTCATTCCTTCTTCCCTTCTCTTTCCTTCCTTCTTTCCTTCTCTTTCCTTTCCTTCTTTCCTTCCTTTCTTCCTTCCTTCCTTCCTTTCTTTCTCACCAGGGATTGAACTCAGGGACACTGATCACTGAGCCACATCCCCAGCCCATTTTTTATTTAAAGACAGACAAGGTCTTGCTGGGTTGCTTAGGGCCTCACTAAGTTGCTGAGGCTGGTCTTGAACTCGTGATCCTCCGGCTTCAGCCTCCTTTGCTTCTGGGATTACAGGCGTGTATCACCGCGCCCAGCTGTGTTCTTGATTTTTCAAACGCTGAGTTCAGACACGAGACAGGAAGGTTTGGAGACGGAGTTTCTCCAGCTCTCTTGGGTATGAGAAGTTTGTCTGGACTGAGGGCGAAGCAGGGAGCAGCCTAACGGGCTTTGAAGACGACCCAGGCCTGCCCTTCCAGGTCAGTTCTGCAGGGGGGCCTGTGGTAGATGGCGAGCCGAGGAAATTGTGTCTCACCTCCAGCAAAGAGCCCAAGGAAGCAGCAAGACCCCAGGGAGGCGTCTCCCGTCTCCTAGAAGGTCTTACTGCTGAGGAGAGTCTGCGAATAGGAAGGAGCCCCTCCCCGCCTTGCCACATAGCTTGGAAGGACTGAGCTGGAGATCACCTTGAGACTGTCCCAGGGTGATAGTCTCACCGGGGTGGCACACAACACAGCAGGAGCCAGAGGAGCTGGGAGACATCCCAGGCACCAGCGATGCCCCTCCCATCCTCGATGAACCCTGGCTCAGCCTTGGACGCCTGGCATCCAGAGATTTATTTCCTCATGGAACATCGGGAGTGAGGATCTCGGCATCCCGAACTTTCCTGAGCTTGGGTTGAAGAGGACCCGATGGCTGTCATAAATGCAACGTCCTCCAAGGGGAAAGGAGCTGTGAAATGGAAATCATTTTCCATGCAGAGGAGTAGACCACTGGCATTTCCTGGTCCTTGACTCCGGGGCCTGTGATTGATTTGCATGTGGACATGTGAGTAAGTGCCAGTGCCCGGGCACCTTCTGGATGCTCAGTGAGGGTGGCTGTGTGTGCCATCCACCTGCCTCAGGGGTGGCAGTGTCCCCTGGGCCTGGAGGGAGGGGCCCTTTTTCTGCGAGGCTATGCCCTGAGCTTGCCCACATGCTTTTATGTATGTTGGCTGCTTAGTTGGTGTCCTACCCTTTGTCCCCCTGCCCCCTTCACAGTGTCCAGCGACGGGACACCTGGTGTCTCCAAACACCAGGCTGCGCCATCTGCTCCATGCTCAGCACCGACCCTTCTTTTCCCCAAGAGGCCTTTTGTGCTGGCCCCTTGCCCCCCACTCGGCCACCCCTCCCACCACCACTCTATTCTTTCTTCTCTCACTTTTTCCTCCCCGCCTCCCTGGCTCTCCCCTCTTTCCCAATTCTGTGTCTCTCCTTCTCCTTCCCTGCTTCTCTGAGTCTCACCCTCCGCATCTCTCTCCCCTCTCGCTCCCTCCTGGGTAGTTCCAGAAACATACCCATATATGGCCTCCATGTCAAGGATCACAACTGGTGACATCACGTGAGGGCCAACGCTCCAAGATGCTCTCCCAAGTGAGAGTCCCTCTCTAATCCACCCAGAGGATCGGAAGGGGCCCCGCGGCTTCCTCTGTGCAGCCTTCGAACAGGAAATCTGAGATTCAGAACATCTTATAGTTTGGCTTGTCGTCCGTGGTCATGCGGTGGGCCCGAAATAAACTCCCTGCTTCAAAGGAGTGTGTCCCGGAGCTGCCTGGCACAGCAGCCAGAAGCGCAGGGCCAGGGCAGAAGGACAGCTGCAGGAGCGTGTTCTGAATTCACACTCTCAGGAAAACTCTTTCCACAGCCCCTGGGTCGAGTCCCTGTTTCCGGGCCTAACAGGTAATGCATGCCTCCGACCTGCCCGTGCAGGCCTCGCCTGGCTCTCCCGCCGGCTGGGACTTCTTGTCGCTCCGTCCGCTCCTGTTCTCTGGAGTTCTGCAGCATGCTGGTGACTTTCATTTGGGGTCTGGGGGCCAGAGAACTGCCCGTTTGCATGTGCCTATCCGTTCTTCTGGGGGACTCCTGCTTAGCCTGCCACTTGGCTGTGCAAGTCTAAAACTGGAAACCTAAAAGGAGCTGTCACCGATGCCTCTGTTGGATCCATAGGTCTCGGGCAGCAGCTGTGTCTGGCAAATGTCTTTGGGAATGTTTTTGGGTCAGGTGAACAAACTGGATATGTTCATGCAGGGGAGTCAAGTGAACGCAGCCTCCCCAGAGGGCTTGTGTGGGAGTAGGAATGTGGGGTCCTTAGCAACCAAGGTGCCGTGGGCTCCACCTGCAGCTTCTTGGGGTTCAGGAGAGGAAACAGGGAGAAGTGTTCTCCAGGTGAGGTTTCCCAGCTGTGGGGTGGAGAAGAGAGCAGATTTGTGTGTTCACGCACATGTACTCACGAGGGCACATTTAAAGAGGTGACGTCCTTTGGAAGGACAGGTGGGACGTCATGGGGATGGGGCAAGGGGCCAGATGCAGGAACAGCCAGGACAAAGCAGACAAGCCAGTGGCCTGGATGATGGTGGGAGGGGTGCTGTGGCTGCTGGAAGTGTCCCAAAGTTGAGAGGTGGGTGGCGAATCTGCAGGGAGGCTGGGGGAAGTGTGGCCACTTTCAGGCCAAGTGACAGGATGGAACATATTCTAGAAGCTTTTGAGCAGAGGAGAGGTGGGTGGAATGTGCACTCAGGCCACTGCGGAGAAGGCAGTCAGGGCACAAGGAGGCAGGGAGGCGGCGATGGGAGGAGAGGGTAGGTAAAGGGTAGGGGCGGCTGGCGGCAGGAGAGCCCTCCTCCCTGAAGGAAAAGCCCCTCTCGTGAGGCGGGGGCCTCAGGGCATTCGAGGGGGTTCAGCCAGCTGGGATGAGCCTCACAGCCTCCCCCGGGGGCTGGCAGGGACCCCACAGTGCCGTCCAGTCTGCTCCCTCTGTTCGCGCACAGACAGGCCAGGGCGTGGGGCCTCCTGACAGCCACGGCCAGGGTCTTCCTTCCTCCCTGGGGTGAAGGCCACCATCATCCACCCGCGGCCACGTTACAATGAAGAGTAGCACCAGCAGTGCCAGGAGCTGTCACTGAGCATTTAGGATGACCAGGCAGCCGCCCAGACACTGTGGTGAATCCTCTCACTGAGTTTTCTCAAGGTCGCCATGATCTGGAGATGATTGCTGCTCCTATTTTTCAGATTTGGAAACAGAGTTTCTGGGAGGGGGGGTCTTGCCCAAGGCTGGACAACTACAAGGTGTTGGAGGCAGGACCTGAACTCTGGCCTCCGAGCCTCCAGGGCCCACATTCTAAGTCACCACCTCCTCTGGCCTCTCTGGGGGCCAGGACAGTGGCAATCAGCACCTTGGTGCACCCAGCTGAAATGTCCTTGGCACTGCCAAGGTATCATAAGGTACCCATATATCGTGCACAGGCAAGATCTAAAAGAGTCTCCAGAACGAGGCACAAAAATATCCCTGGGCCCGCCCAGTGGCCTTCCCCTTCTGAGCTGCGAAGGCCAGGCTGCCTGGAGGCTGCGGCTGCCACAGAGTCCTCTGCGTCTCTAGGTCTCTTTCCTCAGCACCACCTTTTGGAATAATCCGTGCTCAAGAATGGAGATGGGTGGAGAGGGGTGTCTGGCGGAGGCGTGATGAAGTTGTAGCCAGATTCCTAACTTGCCTGGTCGGGTTTTATTTTAAAGAAAGGAACCCATAACAGAGAAGGGTGGGAGGAGAGAGAAAGAGAGAAAGCAGGGAGAAGAGAAGGAAAAGACTTAAAACATGCAGGAGGGAGAAAAATCCAAACTCAGAAGGAGAGAGGGTAGAAGAGAGGAAGGAGGCCCCAGCCTCCGGGGAGGGATCTAGCTTAAAAGATTCCCAGCCAGGCCTATAGCTGGGGTGCTGGGAGAGCTCCCCGTCCTCTCCCAAGTCTTCCTGCTCTGTTTCCAGAACCCCTGTGTCCTGCCACCTGGGGGCCAGGATGAGGGTCCATAGCCTCACAGTGTCCATGAGACGAACAAGGCCAGGCAGGGCCGCACTTGGGCAGGGGAGCTGGAGAGGGGTAGGCACAGCTGCTGTTGCTATTGGAGGCTCAGAAGTGAACTGGCCAGCCCCACCCACCCTTCTCTGCCAGCCCTGGCTGCTGGCACAGCTGGCAGAGACTGGCATTCCTAGAGCCCTGGCAGAAACTGGGTCAGGGGCCTGGAATGCTGGTCCAGCACTGTATGTGTCTGAGCCACACTGATGGGTCTGGCTGCAGGGAGGACAGGGGCCTGGGACAACGGCCAATCCGTGCAGGGCCAGGAGGCAGGGGAAGAGCCCCCTCCGCCCAGGAGGCTGAGAGGAAGGTGACCTGCGGGCCTATTGCTCAATAACGTGGGCACAAAGAAACAGAGTGGAAACTTGACACACACCCATTTTTCTCTCCTTCTGCTCCTGGGCACTGCCTGACAGGGCCTGTGGGTCTGTGTGGGACACAGAAAAGAGAGGTGTTTTTCCCTGGTTTTTCTTTCTTCCTTCTCTCCCTCTTACTCTCTTTCTGTGCAGCTTCCTGGGTTCTTGATAGTATGCCAATAAACAAATAAGCCACTAAGATGCACTGTGAGGATCCCAGACTCCGCAGAGGGTCACCCAGCTTTGGGTCAGCAAGGGGAAGCCAAAGGCATTCCATTCAGCTGGAGCCTTGACCTCAGTCTCCCCTCCTGTGCAATGGGCAGGGCCTGGGTCATGGTGGAGTGGGAGTGGAGCCAGGTCTGGACAGGTTTGGGTCCGGCTGGATGACCTTAGGCTGGCTGCATCCTCTCTCTGTGCCTCAGTTTCCCTCCATACAAAGGGCAAAGAGGCCCTGCATGGTGGGGTCTGCAGCCTGAGAAGATGCCCAGGGTCCTCCAGTGACTCTGGCCCAGCCTCAGAAGTCCCAAGGCCTGGCACCAATGTGGAAGAGTCTTCATAGGCTGCTGGGAGGGCATTTTAGACTCTCTAGCAGCTGTGAGGACGGAGGCCTGCCAGCTCTGGCCCTTGCCAAGGCCACCCAGGGCTTTGACTGGGGCCCTTCCTGGGGACCAAGGGCAAGGGGGCCCGAGTTCCATCCCATCCTCCACCAAGGCATTCACTCCTTCTCCAGGGCAGAAGCCTCCTGAGGGGTGAGGTTTAGAGTCAGAATCACTAACCCCTTGCTATGTTCAGAGGGTCAGATGAAAAGAGGGACCAGCAGACAGAGTTGGAGCCCCTCTGCCCCTTGCGTTCTGTACCTCGGTCTCCCCATCTGCACAATAGGAAGCTAATACTCCCCAGGTACTGAGAAGGGCTTTAAAGGACTCCACCCATGACAGCAGCTAGGACACTGTCCAGGGACCCACAAGTACCAGCTTATTTTTTATTGTTTAGAAGTTAAAGCAACAGGATCTCGAGTCCCAACTGGAAGGGCCCCTCTGGATCCTGGGGCTGGTGGATCAGCGGGTTTTGACAGAAGGAGGGGGCATCGAACAGAACAGGCCTGAGCGCCCAGGGCCAAGGACAGCCTGTGATGATTCCCTTCTTCCTCCTGTGTCCCCAGGCTAGCCCACCCAGCCAGCTTTCAGGACTGCCTCTGGCTAGAGCTATGTGACTTTTGATAGAGATCCAGAATTGATTTTCCGATAGCACGTATGCATGTGCATTATATCTAGTCATCCATCCCTATCTGTGGGACACTGATTCCAGGACTGTCCCCTCAGATACCCAAATCTGGGGATGACCAAGTCCCCTATATGAAATGTCAGGGTGTCTGCACAGGACCTGTACACATCCTCTGGATACTCCACACCATCTCCAGATGACTTCTAATATTGCATTCAGTGTAAATGGTAGGTAAATAGTTGTCATGCTGTATTTCTTGCAGAGTAATAACAGGAAAAAAGAAGTTAATATATGTTCAGAGTCATGGGAAGAAATTCTTTTTCCTGAATATTTCTGATCCATGTTGTTCAAATGCCTGGACACAGAACCCACAGATACAGAGGAGGATTGAATACACACACACACACACACACACACACACACACACACATTATACAAGGAATTATATTATATAGTAGATGGTTCAAGCTGCAAACATATATAGGAGCATGAATCACTATATATACGTGTGTATATATAATATACATGCATCTTCAGTCTTTTAAATATATAAATATATAGGTAGCCTTCAATTTGACTCCAGCCTTGACTTAAATCCTAAAAAACAGCAGGAAGCTGCTGTTAGTTATGCGAGACGAGAGCCTGAAGTCAGGTGCAGCCTCCAGGCTCCTCCTTGCCACTATCTCCCTGGGTGTGCCTCAGTTTCCCCACCTGCAGAATGGGGGCAACATCACCTTCCCATGAATTCATGACGTGAGCAGGTTAAGTCAACTGTAAGCACTGCTGCGGGCTACCATTCTCTCCTAGCAGGTAGCAGTGGCCCGAGGGTGGCAGGTGGCTCTGAACCATAGGCCCTGCCTGAGCACTAACTTAAGCAGCCCTGAGTGGAGGCTCCTGCCTCAGATGGACAGGGAAACCAGCTGCACAGCTCCCCACACTTATGTACCCTGTCCCCGCTAAGGGGTCACGTGCTCCCTGACCGGCCCATCTTATCATTATAAGTAGTTGCCTCGGGCAGAAATTCAAGGCCAGGATTGAGAGGCTTGGACCAGGTCCTTCCAAAGTCCCAGGGCAACAGATCTTGAGAGCAGGAGGGCGGAGGGGGCAGGAGGACCCTGGGGGCGGAGATGATGGAAGGAGCGGGCAGATGCTCCCTGCGCTCAGGCTGGCTCGAGGAGTCGGTAGTGCTTCCCCAGCTCCACCCCATCCCTGACCTCGTGCCTCACCTTGGCACCTATGGCCTGGGAGACATGGTCCCTGCTGTCCACAGACGGCCTTGGAGCTGGCTCTGGCTCTGGTGTGTCCTTGAGGAGAGCAGGGGGAGAGTCCCACCCCTCACATAGCCTCTCTGAAAGCTGCCAGGGCTGTGCAGCCTCGGGGCAGAAACAGGTTGACACTTGTCACCTGCTTTCTGGGGTCAGAGCGGAGAGTCGAGTCGTAGTATCTTGGGAGCTAGTATGGGCCTGGCTGCATGTTCACACCTGTCACCTCACTTCCTCTGACAACAGTCGCCAGGTCAGGTGGCGAAGTGAGGAAGTGAGGCACCCAGGGTGTCCGTAACCTGCTGTCCCTCGTGCAGCCAGTAGGTGGCAGTGGGGCACCAGGCCACAGTGTCACAGGTCACCCCTGCAAGGTGAAGGACAGAGCCTCTTCAGGCATGATCCTCATCATGACCCTATTTATTCACCGTCCATCCAGCAGTTATTAAACACCTACAGTGTACCTGGCCTTGTGTATGTCCTGGGGTCAGGAAGTAAAGGTGACAGAGTCCTGCTCTTCAGAAGTTTCTGGATTTTAGAGGGAGGCAGGCCCATTGCCGGCAGCCAGAGCAACAGACATGATAGTGCCCTTGGAGACAACTCAGGACACCTCAGCCTTTGAGGAGGCAAATCCCACCCAGGCCCAGAGGTCACTTTCTTCCAGCTGAGGCCCTCAGCCCTTGGCTTCTTGGGCCAGGGGCCCACCTCTAGCATCCTCAGGTACAAAACGAAGATCTCAGTAGCTGTTATCCTGGGGGAGGCAGAGGCACAGGGGCTGGCGGGTGCACAGAGCCAGCTGCTAGCGAGTGAGACGGGAGGCTGAGGCAGGAGGGGATGCTCCTCCTCGTGGACTTCAGCAATGTGGGCTGGGGGCACCTTCCAGGGACACCATGAGGACGTCTCCTGGGCCACTGGAGCAGCTGTAGTGGGCAGATTATGCAGCAGCATATGGCGTCGGCTCCAGGTTCATTCCAGGTTCTCCAGCCACTGGCTGCTGGCCTCTCAGAATCTCGGTCTCTCCGTCTGTGAAACGGGTGGCTTGGGAGCACCTACTTCTTGGGAGGACAGGATGGAATCCCGGGTGATGCTTCGTTCCTTTCCTAGCCTCCACGTCCCCCCTCTTTCTGCTGCACAGCTCAATTTCTGAAGCCTCTCCTTGAGGCTGGGCTATCTTCCGGGCCTGAGTCCTGGAGGGAGGCTGGTGGCCCCGAGGGACCCTCTGGGAGGCTGATTGGAATTAAAAATAGCCCTTTCCCAGGGCAAGCAGCGGCACAGCGAGCGCTGCCCACCAAGCTGGGGGCCAGCAGAGGGGGTGCTCAGGGCCGGCCAGTCCTGAAGCACGGAGACCCGCTTTCCAGGGTGCCAGGAGCTCCTCTCACCCTCTTACAGCACCCCAAGTGTTGACTGCAGGGGCCCCCACTTCCCCTGGAGGTGGATAGCTCCCATGGGGTTCCTTGAATTAACATGTGAGGTGGTCAGAACAGCTCTGGGCCCCCCATGGCCAGTGCTCTTCCACAGGGGCCTCGGTTTCTGCATCTGTGAAGTGGGCAGAGAAGCAGAGACCCTGGCAGCGCTGTGGTGGGGATTAGAAAGCCGCATCTGAAAGATGGCACTTGTCCCTCTCCCTCTAGCTGCAGCCCTGCTTGGCCTTGGCTGGGGCCTGGGCTCCCTAGATAGGGCCAGTGTGTGTGGGTGTTTGGGGACCATAGGGGACAAGGTCATTCCCCAGATGTCCTATCAGAAAACAGGGTAGAGGGGACATGGCTGGGAGGGGGCTGAGGTGGGAGTACATGCTGGCAGCTGTCCTGGGACTCCCAAGCCCCTTCAGGGGAGCGGCGGCCTGCTCTGGTCCCCAGCCAGCTTTGCCCTGCAGGCTGACCCTCCAGACACGTCTCCTCCAGCAGGGAGGCGGCAGAGACAGCGCTGTCCCCACACCTCTGCCTGTGCGGCCAGGGGGTGGGCGCTGCAGGTCCTGTTCAACCTCTGCTCCCCACGCCGGCTGCCCACACGCTCCTGTGTCCCTGCGCTCCCTCGGCAAGTGGAAGCAGCTCATCTTCTCATGCCCAGGGGCCTGGAAAGGGGAGGTGACTTGCCCAAGGTCACATCGCTAGGAAATGGCAGAATGGTAGCCCCGGGGTTCCTGATATCCACACCCACTGTCTATCCGCTTTCACCCGGTTGTCCATTTCCCTGTGTGCCACACTGAGCTCTGGTGTGTGGAGGACGTGTCAAACAGGTCCCCTCTGGAACCAAAGGGAGCCCTGGAAAACTTCTAGCCTGGAGTCTTCTTTTTGCGGTGGGAAAGCTGAGCCCCAGAGAGGGACAGGGAGTTAGCCCAGGTCACACAGCACCCTAGCACTGGCAAGATTATAACTGAGGTCCCTGACTCTTCCCTCTTGCCTTCCTTTCAATGGACACCTTCACATGGACCCCACGATGCCACGCAGGCACTGTGATGCCTCTGCTTAGTTCACTGCCATGGGGACCAGGGCCCTGCCCTGCCCCAGCTCTAGGGAGATCAAGGCGTCTTCCCGTTGCAGGGCAGAGCACCGTCCCCACCCTGCTGAAGGCGGATCTGGCCGACTCACACCTTGCAGAGACTTCAGCCTCAAGGAGGCAGGGAAGAGGCTAGGGCCAGGCCTGGGCCAGAGGCTGGGGGACCCACAGGCAGCACAGGTGGGCCCAGCAGGGATGGTAGTGCCAGAGGACAGGCTCCAGACCACCCTGCCACTTGACAGGTGGAAAAACCAAGGACCTGAAAGAGGAAGCGGGAAGCTTGTGGCCGATTTGAGACATTGACCCAGGTCTCTCGGTTCCAGCCTGGACTTTTTTTTCACAAACAACAAAAACTGCTGTTGCAGTAGTTTTAAAAATACGATAAAGACTAAGCATCAGGTGTAAGGTGATTTCGAGGTCACGCTGCGCCTTGCCCACCCTAGTGTGGAATGCAGAGTAGCCACCTGACATTGACCTAGAGCAGTGCCTCCCAGCCCTGACTGCACATGAGACCCTCAGAGACCCCCAAACGCTGCTGGGCCTGGCACCAGTTCCCAAGGCTCTGAGCTCATTGGTCTGGGCTACGACCAGAGCCTGGGCTGATTCTTGAGAGTCTCTCAGTCAGATCTAAGAACCATCTGCTAAGATGATTTCAACCACACAGCAGAAAACTCAACTAATATTGGCTTAAACCTCAAGAATCTCCAATCTTTATCTAACAAGTAGGCTAGGGTAGATATACCCAGAATTGTTTCAGTACCTCAATGACAGTGAAGAACCCAGAAGACCTATTATTCATTTGTCAAACTCATTTTATCATTCTCTGTACCAAACTCATTATATCAATCTATCATTTACTCTGTCAAACTCAGGGTCACAAGAAGGCTGCCACTGCTCCAAGCATCAAGTCCTCTGACTACAAAGCAGGGACTGGGCCTAGAAGTCATTTTCTTCACTACCTCTCTTTTTTTTGTTAGGGGAGAAAAGTCCTTCCTGGGAACATCCCAGCAGAATTTCTGTATATCTCTTTGAACAAAACTAGACTAGTCACTGGCCAAGAGGATGAGATTGTCCCAACTGTCTTAGAATAATCATGATTCACCCATGGGACAGGGAACACTGCTGCCTGCACAAAGCCAGATTGTGCTACCAGGGGGAAATGGCTGTAGGGCAGACCAGTGATGCCCACGTCTGCCACACCCTGTGGCAATGGAGGCATTTGTTCAATCATGAACTCTCATCTCTGCAGGCCTGGGGGGCTGTTACAAGGATCAACCAAAAGAATGGCTCTAAGGGGCTCAGCAGGGGCCCCCACCTGCCGTGAGGGTCCCCTCCCACAGGTGGGTCCCCCACTCCAACCCTCCTTCCTCCGTATCCCCCTGCCCCTGCCTTCTGGCTGTCATTCTTCAAAGTGGTGGCTCCAGTCACCTGGACAGCTCTTCACGTAAGAACAACACACTCTGGGGACACTGACGTCACTGGTCCAAGGCGAGTCCCACGCATTGCTGCTTTCCAATTCTATCTGCTTTTTAAGTGGCTTGGCCAGGCCTCTGACTCACTTCCACAGAATCGCACAAACCACACGCACAGGCCACGTGGCCTCCCAGATGGAGAAATGTGCAGTGCTTGGTCCCCGGGGGCCTGCCAATGTCCCTGCCTGTCAGCTCCTTCCAGGGACAACCATTTTTCTGGCGTCTATTGCTGTAGGTGTCTCTGTACCTGTTCATGGACCTTGTATATATCGGGTCACGTATATGCATTCCTCTTTATCTGGCTTATTTGGTCAACGTTAGGCCGATACTGAGAGACGCATCCTTGTGTGTAGATGGAGTTTGTCTGCTGTCACGGGTCAGCGCACCACTGGTGTAAATCCATTCAAAGGCTGATGGACCTGTGGGTCCTTTCCACTGGGTCATTGTGAATAGCATGGTGTGAATACTCTTGACCTTGTCTTTTGGTGAGCACATGTAGTAATTCTTCTGGGTAAACCAGCAGGAGGGGAATACCTGACAGGGCGTGTGTGTGGTTCAAACGCCATCCATTTTCCCAAGCGGTTTGAACATGTTACGCTCTTCCCAGGACGTGGACCTGGCCCTCCCCACACTTGGCATTTTCTCGTTTTCTTCAAGGTGAATAAGTACGTCATCCCTGCTCCACAGCAGGAGGCCCTGCTGGGCTCGCTTCCTGGGCAGGTTGCTCTCAGGACACATCAGCAAGTTCTCTCTGGGCCCAGGCTGCAGCTTCAGGGGGAATCTCCTCCTTCCCCTGGTGATGGCGACAAAGGCCACTGCCAGAGCTCTCCTAGCCTGCCGGCCAGCGTTGACTCACATTATGCCCTCTGGGGGCAGAGCAAGCCAGATAGACTTGGGCCCAATATCCAGGCAGAAGGGAGGGGGCCTCTGCTCTGCGGGGAGGGGAGCACATGTTTGCTGATCAAGTCCCAGTATAGCACTGGGATTTGGGGTTTCTTTTTAAAGGCCTCATGTGATTCCAGTGCTCAGCCAGGGCCAAGAACCATTGACCCACAGTCACACTGAAGCCAGCCAGTCAAAACAAAAGTCAGGCTCAGTTGATTTTATTTCATTTCCTAAAAGTGGTTGACTCAACCAGCTCTGCTCTCTGAGGCTCCTTCGTTCTAGAAGGGGGTCCAGGTAATGAAGGTGGCAAACTGTTTCAAAGATTGGTTTTCACTGGGCTGGGAAAGCTCTAGCACTCGGCCTGTGCGCCCGATCCAGCTCTGGTCTTCCCAGCCCTCCCACGGGGAGGAGAAATGGAGGAAGCCAGGAGAGGAGGTCCTTGGTACTTGGAAGGGAGGATGGTACACGTTGCTGGGTGAGCTCTGTGAGGCTGGGACTGGGGCTGCTGGGATCATGGTTCTGTATCCAGTATTGTGTCCCCGGAAGAGTGCCCAACACAGAGAAGTGGCACAATACTCGAGCTTTCAGTTGACCTATGCATGCACACATGTGTAGACAGGCTGTTTTAAATAAAAAAGAAATGAGTGGTGGGTGGATAGATGCCTGGATAGATATATGTGAGGGAAGTATAGACACACAGATGGGTGAGTGAGTGGACAGACAGAAGGATGGATGATGGAGAGATGGGTGAGTGGGTGGATTGATGGCTGACTGGATGATGGATGGTTGGAAGTTTGGATAAATAGGTGAATGGTGATGGATGGGTGAGTAGGAGGGTAAAAGGGTGGATGGACAGAGGAATGAGCAGGAGGAAGGAAGGATGGATGGACGAACGGAGAGACAGACAAGTGGGTCAGTGGCTAAATGGTTGGATGCATGGATGGATAGGTAGATGGATGGGAGGATGGATGGATGGACAGACAGACAGTCAGGTGGGTCAGTGGCTAGATGGTTGGATACATGGATGATAGGTGGATGGATGGAGGATGGTTGGATATATGGTTGGAAGGTGGAAAGATGCAGGGGAGGGTGAGTGAATGGGTGGAGGTGTGGATGGACAGTGAGCTGGTGAGTCGTGATTGGCTGGGTGGATGAGCTGGTGAGTCGTGATTGGCTGGGCAGATGATCATGCAGATGGGGGGTGCGTTGGTAGCTCACACTGCCAATGAATGAATAAAAAATGAATGTGTGATTGCCAGGAAAAAGCCTGGCCTTCCCTGAGTGACAGGATGGCCTTGGTCTCCTTACAGGGTTCTCTGATTTGCTGTGGCCTCTCCCTGTGGAGTGTGTCCTCTGGAGGCCAGGGTGACGGGTGGGGGAGATGGCGACGGAGATCAGCGCTCCGGGGCGGCAGCGTGCCATCGGTAATGAGGAGTACAGCCTGTACAGCAGCCTGAGCGAGGAAGAGCTGGTGCAGATGGCCATCGAGCAGAGTCTGGCAGACAAGACCCGGGGCCCAACCGCTGCTGAGGCCACTGTGTCCGCGCGTGCCAACCACCAGCCTGCCCATTTCTACCCATGGACCAGGTGAGACAGGTGATGTCGATGAGAGGAGGTGGGCCCAGCAGCGCGTCTGGAAGTTCACTCCCAACGCGGTCATCCTGGTCCCTAGCACACGTTTACACCTTAATGATTTATATTTGTCATCTAAACTTATTGAGCTCCAATAGAGCCAGGTATGCAATACATGTTGTGCAGCTGTCTCTCGGTACCCTAGAGGGGCTGTTTCTGGGACCCCCATGAATATCCAGATCTGCACGTCCCTGTCCCTTATCTAAAACGATGTAATATTTACATAAAGCATAAAGCATGCAAACTCCTCTGTACACTTTACATCATCTCTAGACAACTTATTAACATAGTTCCATGTCAGTGCTGTGAAAATCTTTGTCATACTGGAATTGTTCAAGAAATAACGACAGGAAAAAATTGAAACATGTTCAGTACACTTTTTTTCTTAAGTACTTTTTTATCTGCATGATGCAGAACCTACAGAGGCCAAAGGCCAGCTGTCCACGTTCAGCCTCGTGATAATTCTAAGGACACTCTTAGCCATCTCTGTGGTACAGTCCCATTTTGCTGATGAGGAAACTGAAGCTCGGGGCTGGCCCAGGTCGCACAGGGAGGAGTGGTGGAGTGGAGTTGGGACTGTCTGGCTGCAGGGGCCGAGCTGTGCCCTTGTACTGCAGGCCTTCCCCTGGAATAAGGTAGGCCCGATTGTGCCAAGTCTGGCTGGCACTTCCAGCCCGCTGGAGCCATCTTCCCTGGAAAGCACATCCGGGAAGCCTAGGACATCTGCCGGCAGAGCCGTCCTGCCTCCTCCTCTGGCTGCCTCACTTCAGTGCTGCTCACCATCCTGGTCTCTGAACCTTCTAGGAGCTGCACCACCCAGTGAAATATGGCGTGAGCCGCCACCACCACACTCCACAGATGGCATTAAATATTCTAACAGCTAAGTAAAGAGAGCCAGGCACGATGGCGCACGCCTGTTATCCCAGCAGCTCAGAAGGCTGAGGCAGGAGGCTCCCGAGTTCAAAGTCAGCCTCAGCATCCTAGCAAGGCCCTAAGCAATTTAGCGAGTCCCTGTCTCTAAATACAAATTTTAAAATGAACTGGGATGTGGCTCCGTGGTTAAACACCCCTGGGTTCAATCCCCAGAATATATTAAAAAATAAAAAGTAAAAAAACCTCAGGTGATATTAATATTTTTATATCTAAAATACTATCGTTCCCACATGTAACCAATATAAAAATTATGAATGAGGTTTTTACCTTTTTTTTTTTTTCCCTGAAAAATCCAGTGTGTGTTTTAGCCTCACGGGCATCTCAGTTCAGGCCGACCACACTCAGGTGCCCACTAGCCTCACAGAGCTAGCGGCCACTGATTAGGAAGAGCATGTCTCCCTCTTTGTAGAAGATAGGCGCCAGAGAGGTAATCAAGCACTTGATCTTCAAAAGTTTTTAGAAAAGAAATACATAAACTGTTAAAATGTGTTTCTCCTCCGAGTCAAGGCCAAGTGTGTATTTGGAGGAGGGTGGTGGGGGATGGGAGGTGCAGTGACAGTCACATTGGCATTAGTGGGAGGTGGGGGCCTCCAAGCTCCCTGTTTCCAGCAGCCAAGTCCAATGTGACCTTGAGCAAGTCACTTTGCCTCCTTTTCTAATAACAGCAGCAGCAGCAATAAATAGCTTTTTTCCAAGGTCAGGTCCAGATATCAGGGAGTGTGATGGGAGAAGGTTTATCTCAGCCCCGTCCCCCAGAGACACTTACAGTGCTCTCCCCCACATGACTCTGGCCCCAGCGGGCAAGGCTGGCCCACCTCCAGCAGGCTGGCTGGGCCAAAGCCCAGGATGCCGGCTGCTGAGGGGCCCCTTCTAAAGAGGAAGGTGGGCAGCCTACTTGGGCAGCTGGAAGGAGGATAAGGATGCAGGTTGCTGAGCTAGCCCCGACCAGAGAACAGAAACCAGAGCCAGGACGTGGTTCGAGGCCCCTGGTTCCTGTTCTGGCCAGTTCAGCTGAAGTCAGCCCACAGGTTCCTCTTTCTCAGGAGGGATCAGATAGTGAAAGGGCCTGCTGCACGAAGCCACACATCCCCCTGGGTATCTACAGCCTTGTCCCCAGCACAGGGGCTCCTCCCAGGAGTGCTGGGGGTGCTGAGAAGTCTCCCATGAGAAGGGTAAGGAAGTTGAGACCCACAGGGACATTCATCCAGCCTCCTGGGGAAAAGTGTCTCACACAGAAGCCAGACAACTCTATAAGGTCATCTGAGATCCAGGCCAAGGGGTGCAACGGGGTTTAGGGACATATTCTCCCTCTTCCTCGCAGTGCTGGGGATTAAACTGGGCCTAGCACATGCTGGGAAGGCGCTCTACCACTGAGCCACATCCCCAGCCATCTTCTCACTCTTGCTGGGACTGGGAACTTCAGTTCTGTCCCTTAGTCGCTGGAAGGGTGGGCCGGGGTCCTGCTGGGGAAGGAAAAGCCCGTTAGTACCATGCTTAATGCCCTCCTCCTCCTCCTCGCCCCAAGGCACGTGTGGCCGGCACACATCAGTGCCCTGAGTGCTTCCAGAACCCATGCAAGGGCGTGCCTCTGTGTCCACTTAGCAAGACCCGCTCGCAGCAGAGGCGGGAACTGAGGGAAGTCGGTGGGCCCTGCAGCTCAGACTCTGCAGAGGCCCCTGCTCCCTCCCCTCCCCTTCCTCATTACATCCACTTCCCCCCCACAGAGGCTCAGGGTCCCCGAAGACACACGACTCACACACACTGTGCTCTCACGTCCCCACATGGCTTGGCGGAGGGTGCAGGACCAGAGCCCTGCCCACCTCTACCCTGCATGGCAGGTTCCACCAGATACTCCAGAGAAAGTTCAGGAACAGGACGTCATGACGTCCCCAGGGGCCCCTCTCCTCCTTCAGGTCTCAGATGAAATGTCACCTCCTCGGCAAGTCCTGCCCTGACTCCTCCAGGTCAAGTAGGTCCCTGCTGCCACTCCCTCTCTTGGTGTTCCTGGTGGCTTCAGCTGTAAGCACGGGTCCTGGTCCTTGTCTGTTCTTCCACGAACCTGCAGACTCCTCGAGAGCAGGGACCTCCTTCCCTGTGAGGCCCCAGGTTTGGCCCATGGAAAGTGCTAAATAGCCGTCTGCGAGCGAGGGAATGGGAGGATAAAGGAGTGGAAGAGGCAGTGGAGAGAGAGGTGGGCTTGGAGGTTCGATCCTTAGACAGGTTGCTTTCCCTTTCTGAGCCCCAGTGGACATGCCTTAAATGGCAGTATCAAAATTTTTTCTACTCAAGAATACTTGCAGAGCCGGGCGCGGTGGAGTACACCTGTAATCCCAGCACTTAGGGAGGCTGAGGCAGGAGAATCGCGAGTTCAAAGCCAGCCTCAGCAACGGCAAGGCACTAAGCAACCCAGTGAGACCCTGTCTCTACATAAAACACAAAATAGGGCTGGGATGTGGCTCAGTGGGCATCAAACCCAGGGCCTCATATGGAACCAAGTGCTGTACACGGAGCTAAGCCCCAGGTACTGTGCAGTGCTCTGATGAACCCCAAATATGGGGACAGCTTGATCTGACCTCCCCCTGCCTTCTCTGTGAGTATGTGGGTGACCAGCCACAATGCTTCTGCTTCATGGGCCAACTTCCCTGTTGTCCTGGGAAGGCCTCCGGAGAGTGTCCCCAACTACATTGTGACCTTGGTGTTCCCCTTTGTCCTCAGGGCTCAGTATCATTCTAGATACTTAACAGATGTTTTTGGGAAATAAATGCACCTTGAATTCATTAAAGATTCTCTAAGACTGTAGTTATCATCTTGTTATAATTACAGCCAACGGTGTCTCTGGGATCCTAGAAAAGAAAGTCAGATCAAAACACCCCCCGCAAATAGATGCTCCTTTTTAAAGTCATTTTACAATTGGCTTCTCCCCCACCACAGTGTGGTGGGACAAGGTTTGAAACATGCACAGAAACCACTTGCCAAACTTGGGTCACTAAGGGCTCCCTGAGAGGCAGACCTAGCTCCCAACATGCCCAGTGAGCAGGGTCCAAGCGCCAGGAAGTGGGTCCATGGAGAGACCCCTCAGAGGTCCAGGAAGCTGGGTCTTTGTGGACTTTAAACTTCTTCATTTTATCTAAGACTGCATTTCTAAGAAAAAGGAGGAAAATATGAAGCAGGAACTTGCTTGAGCTGATGTGTGCACAGCCACCAACCATTCCAGCCAAACCACGCGCATTTAGCATGTGCTCACGGTAGGCCAGGTGTCTGCCTCGCACCTGCATGGTCCCTATGCTGGAAGCAAAGGCCCAGGGGTCCCTGGGGACCCAGCAGGGAGACTGCAGCCATGGTGCTTGCTCAGTGTCAGAGGGAGACAGGGTCCCACCTGGGCCTCTTCCAGGGCACGACCTGCAGCCACATCCCGCCCGCCCAGGCCAGGTTCTTCTCACCCTTGATGACTCAGCCCTGTGGTTTGTTCTGCTGGGAATTCCCCTGCCTTGGGAGGGAAGTGAGGCCTCCAGCCCTGGTCCAAAATAACATGAACCCAACTGGGAGCCTGGACTCCCATCCAGCCTGAGGTGCACAGGTCTGTGGCTCTGAGTAGCCATCCTGCCTGGCCCTCAAACCAAGTTAATGCACCCCGATTTTAGTACTTCCCAAACAAGCCTTCCTGTCTCCCTGTCATTCCTGTCCTGTGGTTCTGTGGCTCTGTCTGTCCTGATCTCCCATCCCGCTGGTCTCTTATCATCTGGAGGATCCACAGAAAGATGTGACTTAGTGATCTGCATCCTTAGCCCGGGCATGAGGCCTTGGACCAAGCCAGAGCTGGGAAATCTTTGTTGAATTGGACTCAGTTTATCTGTTTCCTCATCTGCAAAATGGGAACAATGTACCTCTGCCTCCATCAGAGATGGTGAGGACAGAACTGAGGCGAGGCTTGGAAAATCTCCAAGAATGTGTGTCCTGCATGATGCCAGGACAGGGGTTCCCTTTGCCACATCGCCCTACCTCCATCAGCCTCTGTTCCCCACTGCGCCATCCTCCTTGCTATGGTTATAGGCAGAGAGGGGTCCCAGTTTTAGGGTAGCGTGGCAGGATTTTTATCAGTTCTTCTCATTCTGCTAAAAACATTCTAGCAATCAGAAATGATTGGAGGCCATGCACACCCAGCAAGCCCAGGGCTTTGTCAAGACCACAGGGCTGTTGAATGCCGAGGCGGCCAGGCCCTGGGCTCCGTCACCTGCCTAGGCCAGCAGCAAGTACAGGCAACACCAGGCCAGCAGCTCTGTGGCCCAGTGGAGGGAGGCCTAGGACAGAGCTTGCATGTCCCAGCATGGGGCAGCAGCTCTGGGTTTGCTTGACACACTGAGCTTCTCTGCTGTCCTGTTAGCAGTGGGGGACAGAAGCCTCCATCTGGCCCTGCACCCCCATCCTACATTCTGCAACTGAGGAAACTGAGGCACAGACAGAGGTGGGGCCCTGTTCACAGCCCAGGGTCTGTCAGTGTGCAGCCATGGAGCAGCGGGGGCCAAAGGCAGGGAAGGGCAGGTGCTTAGGGGAGGGGGCTGCCTTTGACCCCAGCTGAGCGTGGCTCTGTCCACCTCCCTGCTGTGTGTGACCTGGCTGGTGACCCACCCTCTCAGAGCCTCAGTTTCCTCATCTGTGCAAGTGGCCACAGGGCACCCACCTCTTGGGTTAGTGAGTGAACCCAGACAGGTGTCCTGCCCAGCCTGGGAGGGCAGTGACGCAGAGGAAGCTAGAGGAAACGTTGGGGGCAAGGAGGGTCTGCAGAGCCCTCAGCAGGCCTCCTCGTCTGCCCACGGGCTCCTCAGCACGTGGCCTGGCCCTGCTGAGGGCCCCACAGAGTCTGCAGGTTCTGGTCTATCCCGAGGGGGCACAGGCCCTCCTCAGGGTCCCCACCACAGTGTCCCACGACGAGCCAGTCGCAGAGTGACGTCCTCCCCAGTCCCACAGACAGCCCCTTCCCCGGGGGGTTCGAGCAGCAAGGTGTCCCTGCTGGGCAACCAGGGTGTCATGGCTGACCCCTGGGAGGACGAGCAGGGACCCCCTCCCCCCTTCTCACAATCCCAGGCCAACCTGGCTCAGAGTGGCTGCCACGCCGCCTCCCAGCACTCCTGCCCTTTCCACAGCCCCAGGGGTGACATAATGGTCAAGTGAATGGCTGGCGGAGGGAGCCCTCGTCCCCTGCATTTCACACAGGTCACCAGTGCAGGCCCCGCCAGCCCTCCAGAGGCTGCTCTGGTACTATTCTATAAGGGGAAATAAGGTGCCGAGAAGATGAACCTGTCCCAGGTCACCCGGCTACAGTGCCCAGGCTTGAACCTGTTCTGTCCGCCTCCAACTCCTGGCCCCGATGACCTCCGGGATCCTCCTCCTGTGGCCTCTGGACGTCTAGCTCCTGACCCTGGGCATGCTCTCCTCCTGATGAGCCCTCAAGGTCGGGGTGAGGGGCACACCTGGCCTGACTTCTCAGGGTGGCCCCTGCCCTCCCGTTGGCTCACGAATCTCTTGTCCACCTCCAATCTCTTGTCCTGGCCTGCTCTCTGAGCCCCTTTCAACCTAGGACCTGCTCTGAGCACTTGTCACCTCCTCTGGGGTGAAGAACAGTCACCTTGCTTGTGTCTGCCGCCCTCGTGGTTGGGGGGAGGGGGATGGTGGGAGTGGGGACGAGGTTAACCTCATTGTTGTCTTATATGGTCATTTAAATCTCCCAGGGCTTCCTCCAAGGGCCAAAAATAATCCGGAGACACAGCAGCTGTGTCCAGCACACAGAGAGGACCCGGCCATCTGCTTTGGTTCAGGGCCCGTGTCTGTCTGTCTCTCAGCCTCTCTCAGCCTCTCCCTCCCGTCCGGCCTCAGCCATGACCCGCTTCTCCTATGCAGAATACTTTTCGCTCTTTCATTGCTGCCCTGCTCCCTCCAGGTCCTCAGCGCCTCCCGAGAACCCCCCAGCCCGGGCCCCCATGGGCCTGTTCCAAGGGGTCATGCAGAAGTACAACAGCCTCAAGACCTCCCAGCTGGCGTAAGTGCCCCCGCCCGGCCCCCAGCCCAGCGCCACGCTCGCACCCCCATCTGGGGTGGCAGGGAAGGTGGGAGGGGGAGCCGATCTGAGGCTCCCAGGAAGACAAAGGCACTCCGGGGCCACCTCCCAGGCAAACCTCTCCTAGGTGTGGTCCCCTGAGACCCAGCTGCTCCTCCTGAGCTGGGCTTGGTGGCCATGGACTACTGTCCTCCAGGAGCTGGCCCCCTGACTGTGCTTGGGATGGATCCTCCCAAGAGGCCCCCAGAATGAGAAGTGTGTGTTGGGGGGCCGGTAGGGCTCTGAATCTGGGGCCTCAGCAGGAGGGGGACTGGGGACATGGCCTCAGAAACCCAGAGTCCCAGAGGAGCAGGAGAGGAACCCAGAAGCCTGCTGCTCCTCCTGTTTGTCACCCTGTCCCACTTTCTGCCACCACCTCCTGGGTCCGTCTGAGCGCATCCAAAACACCCAGACCCACAGCTTCTGATGCCTTCTAGCTTCATTTGAGTGCCAGGTGCTAAAATCCAGAAATCATCCGAGCCGCAGGAGGGGTTCTGTTGGCCTGGCCTGGGCACCCGGCTGGGGAGATCCTTGGAGGATAGACAGCTTGTCTTCCTGCCCTCTGTGCACCCCTGGTAGAAGCTGCTCAAAGCAAAAGAGGCGCCTGCACTGGTACCCACACTGCTATGCTCAGTATGTCGCAGGGAGAGGCGGGGCAGCGGCCAGCATTCAGCTTCTCCTTCCCAGCCTCCCCAGACCCGGCCACCCGCGCTCCCCGGTGCCCTGGGAGAGTTTGGCAGTTTGGAACAGAGAAACTCAGCTCTGTTCTCCAGCACATTTGCCACTTCCTGCATGACTGCCAGAGAGGGGCTGTCCCTTCTGTGGAGGACTGGGTTGGAGGAGACAAAGTGACCTCTGGGGTCCTGTCCAGCTTGCTAGGCTCTGGTGACCTGACACCCCAGCAGCTGCCCCACTTGGGCAGGGACCTTGTCTGAGCTCACCAAGGAGCCATCCGTGTCTGGCACTGAGGGCTCAAAGGTCCTGGACTGCGAGTGGAGAGCCCGTGAGACCCGTGCTGGGCAGCCGGTCCTGGGGGCTTGCTGTGCCCCCTCACGAGGCCAGGAGACCAGCCAGCCCCCTCCCTTTCACTTTGGTGGAGCCACATACCCCACCGGGACTTTTCCTCAGGCCAAAGGGGGGCCTCTCTGTCCTCGCCTAAGAGAGCTCATCAGGTGGCAGTGACAGTGTTGACGGGGACTCCAGGACTTATCTGGTCAGTGTCCCACCGTCCTTGCTGGGTCTCTAGCTGAGCCGGTGCCTGATGCTATTAATACCGAGGAGGCTGAGAGTCAAGAGGAAGTGAGGCTCACACAGGAGGAAGCTCGGGGAGGGGGCGGGGCTGGTGCAGAGACCCTCAGAGCCCATCGGACGCGGAGGGCGCCCAGGCACAAGGCTGGCCTCCAGCCTCACCTGCTTCATCTGGGCAATGGGGCTATTTATGCAGAACCCTCCCCAAAAGAGGAGGGGGTCCTCACTCAGTGAACAGGTAAATGAGTGAACTGGTGACCTGAATAAGCCAAGCAGATGCTCTTCCTGTTAGCCCTGGAGTCTTGGTGATATTCAGTTTTACTTTATGAAGAATTTAAATTTACTGACCCTAGAAGGGGCCATGGGAAGACCTCAGGGATGCCCACTGTGCCTTCTGGAGGCACCAGCAGCTCAGACAGGCCCTGCAGGTGTGCGGGCTGGGTGGACAGCGCAGGGCTCCACTGGGGAAAGCAGTCAGCTGGCTGCAAACCCAGGGGCGGGGGCGTTATCCCCGGAGGCCAGTGTTCGGCTGCGTCCTCCTGGTAGAAGCCGTCTAGGTGTAAAAGTAGCTTCAGCCCCAGAAAGCACAGGAACAGAGGGGTCCCTGATTTTCCTGCAGCACTGGGCTGCAGGGGGCCTGCCCCTGTCCCAGAACTAGGTAGGACTATCAGGACTGAGGGACCCTGCCTCTGGCTGCGCCTGAGGCCTGGCTGCTTCCTGCTCTCACAGGGCTGTGGACCCCGTGCTGAAGGCCATCAAGGAAGGCGATGAGGAGGCCTTGAAGGCCATGATCAAGGACGGGAAGAACCTGGCAGAGCCCAACAAGGAGGGCTGGCTGCCACTGCACGAGGCTGCCTACTACGGCCAACTGGGCTGCCTGAAGGTCCTGCAGCGAGGTGAGGGGGCTCGGGTGGCCAGAGGTGGGAGAGGGACGGCCTCACCAGACAGCTAAAGTCACTAAGTCAGAGGAGAAGTGCTTGTCTCCACCCCACGCCCTGCTGCCCTCCGACCAGGCCTCCCAAGGCCCTAGAGCCTGATTCCTAGAAAAGGAATGAGGGAGGGCTGACTTTGGGGAGAGCTGCTGCCAGCTTGTTCCAGAATGTTCCAGAATGTTCCAGGGGTTGATTTGGTATGGAAACCCTGCAGCTGTGCCTCTGCTCTGCCAAGGCTGCCTCTCACCAGCTGTGGGACCCTCGGCCACTCTTGTTTTCTCTCTGAGCTCAATCTTCCTCTTAAGCCAGATTCAGAGGGGGTAATACCTGCAGGCAGGTGTCACCTCTGCCCTCAAGCAACCCAGACCCCCGAAACCCCACCAGACTCAGAGAAACGCTGCATGAGAAGTTGGGTTTCCAGCAATGGCTGGTGGGAACGCACAGGAAGGACAGGCCCATTGCTGGGGGCAAGGGAGCCGTTCAACCAGAGAAGGTTCCCCAGAGGGGGTGGCGTCTGAGCTGCACTTGCATGACCAGGAAGGAGGAGCAGCCCTGAGATGGGCGAGGCAGAGGTCATCTGGGTCATTTCAGAGGATGTTGTGCACGCTGGTCCTTGGAGTGGGGAGGAAACTGGGAATGCCACGGTGTTGTGAGGGTGTCTTCTCTCTCATAAGCTTCCTGGTCTGCCCTCCCCAGCGTACCCGGGGTCCCTGGACCAGCGCACCCTGCAGGAGGAAACGGCCCTGTACCTGGCCACATGCAGGGCACACCTGGACTGCATCCTCTCGCTGCTCCAGGCGGGGGCCGAGCCTGACATTTCCAACAAGTCCCGAGAGACACCACTGTACAAAGGTGAGCCTCAGGGGGCTTCTCTGAGGCAGAGCCCAGGAGCTGGGTAAGCCACAGTAGATGCGGCCCCTCAGGGTCCACTCTGAGGGGGGAAGGCCTTTCTTGGCTGTGTCATTTACACAGTTGAACACTCAAGGCTCAAAGTGGAGAAGACACGGGCCATGCCCATGCACCTGCCCAAGGACGGCTACCACCCAGCAGGGGCAATAAAACCCGGGCAGAAGGCCTGAGGAGCATGGGGCGTGTGGGGGAGGCACCTGAGCTGACCCTGAACAGGAGGAGACTACTAGCTGTCCAAGCAGGGGGCAGGTTAGGCAGAGGCGGGGAGTGTGCCTCCCGAGGCGTGTTCAAGAAAAATAAATCCTCTGGGCTTGCTCAGTACATCACCCGAGGACACTCTTTGGCTGCCCTAGCAGGACCCAGAGTCAAAATCTCAACAGTTGGTAATAGCTGGCATTTACCCAGTGCTCACAGTGTGCCGGGCACAGATGCTCTTTTCTCCAGCCCTCATATCCATCCATGTACAAGGGCGACCTCCAGCACCCCCACTTTGCAGATAAGGATCTAAGGCACAGAGTTGTGAAGCAAATTGCCCAGGATCACACAGCCAGCGAGGGGTGGACCTGGGACCTCAACTCAGGCAGCTGGGTGTCAGCAATGTGCTCTGAACCCCTGCATTCTGGAGCATCTAGCTCACAGGGACCCACTTACACAGTCAGCTGCATCTTGCAAAACCGACAGGCCTCTGTGCATGGAGAACTGCAGATCCCTGACCTCCCCTGTGCTGGGCCTCCGGCACTGGGAACATTCTGTGGGTGGCAGGAACTAGGTGGCAGGTGACTGGATCTGCTATAGATCCACAGTGGGAATGTCTTTCCTGGAGCCTGTAGGGCCCAGGTGGGTTCCATAGCTGTCCCTGGGAGCTTCCACTGTCCCAAGAAGAGCTCCCAGGAGTTGGTAAGTCACAGTTTCCTGCCCTGGTCCTGCCATAGGCCACGCCCTTTGCTAGCGCCACATGCGCCCAGCCCCCTGACCCTCCCAGAATCCTTCCAGGAAACCTTGACCATCTGTCTATGCAGGGAAACCGAGGTCTAGAGAGACGGGCAGCATGGTCCTATTTGAGCAGTGCACAGGCAGCCCCTGTTCCCCTCTCCAGCTCTGACCCAGGGAGGCCTCCGGGCGGTCAATGGGACAAGCACCGGAGTGACCCCAGCATTGCCTGCTGCTTCATGGTGAGAACTCTGGCCAGAGCTAGGGGGTGCATTTGGAGTCCAAAGACAGGTGTGGCTTATGAGGAAGGTTTGAACAGGTTGTGGAAGATGAGCTGTACTCAGAAGATACGCTTCACCCCAAATCCAATGAGTGGGCTTGAGGGCAGGGTTTGACGCAGCCTGCCCCTCATCTAGAAAGGTCCTTCTAGCCTTGGTGATAGGGAGGACTGAAGCAGGTAACCCTGGAAGGGGAGAGAAGTTAGGGACACCTTGAAATATTCTAGGGGACAGATTCTAGACCTGACTCCCTGGGTTTTAATTCTACCACTTCCTGTCTGAGTGGCCTAGGGCAAGTCACTTACCCTCTCTGTGCCTCACCTTCCTCATCTGTGAAGGGGATAATTGCATTCTTTAAGGGGAGTCGGGAGGATGGAACTCGTTGACCGTGTGCACGTCAGCATGCTTTATGGCTAGCGTCAGCATTCTTTTTAATTGTATGTCCTGGGTTCAGCGCAGGGAGTGGAATTTGGCATAGGTCCCCTGCTTCTTGGTTGAATGAATGGCCGATGAATGAATGAGTGAATGGACAGCCAGAGCCACGCTGGCCGGGTCTCGCCAGGGCCCCGTGACCGCCGTGCTTCTCCCCGGGCACAGCCTGCGAGCGCAAGAACGCAGAGGCCGTGAGGATCCTGGTGCAGCACAAGGCGGACACCAACCACCGCTGCAACCGCGGCTGGACGGCCCTGCACGAGTCGGTTTCCCGCAACGACCTGGAGGTCATGGAGATCCTGGTGAGCGGAGGCGCCAAGGTGGAGGCCAAGAACGCCTACGGCATCACCCCCCTGTTCGTGGCCGCACAGAGTGGGCAGCTGGAGGCCCTGAGGTTCCTGGCCAAGCATGGTGAGTGGCCAGGGCCCCTGCTGGGAGGGACCTCGGGGATGAGCTGGCAGGAGGGACAAGTGGAGGTGTCATCTAGCGGGCACACTCGGGCCCAGTGGCAGTGTGTCCGTGGAGGGCTGTGTTAAGAAGGACTCCGAGGCTGTGTCTAAGCTCTGCAGGATCCACTAGTGATATCTGCATTTAGGCACAAGCATGGCGGGGGGTGACATTTGCCATCTCTACTCCAGCCCAACATCTCCGTTTTTCTCTGTGGCCTAGAAAGAGGAGGTGACTTATCTATAGTCACCTAGAAAAATGAGTTATAGGACTAGCCAGATTCTTGGACTCCTGACACCCCAACCTCTGCTCTTTACACCTCATCACGCTTCAAGGCCAGAAAAGAACTTCAGACAACACCGAGGTCACCTCCTCATTTCACAGGTGATAAAGCCAAGGACCAGGATGGGAAAGTGATTTGTCTTAGGTCACACAGCAAATTGGTGGCAGAGCTGGGATCTGAACTCAAGTTCTCGCCTTCTTTCCCTAAGAAACATCTTAATGAGAGAAACTGAAAACAACTCTGCCTACATTATGAAGTCCCCGAGACCATGGCAAACGTTCTTTTGGTTAAAAAGCATTGTATTCCCATCTCTCCAAGAACACCTTTGCGTTCTTTTCTCCTCCCCAGGGAAAGGAATCTGCCCCCCTAGGGCGACAGAGAGGCCAGGGGTTCTGCAGACCCTGGGGCTGACCTGGAGTCATTTGCTGAGCACCTGCTGGGTGCCAGGCACTCTGCTAAGCAGGAAGAGGGTTAGATCCTGGAGTTTTTTTCCCCCAAAGCCTCATGAGCTCGGGGCGTCCTGTTCCATCTAGAACAGGAGGCTGGGCATGAAGAGGTTACATGACGGGTCGCAGTCAGAGCCTGGGTTCTGGCCTGTGTCTGTTTGACCCTCTGCTTAGACTTGGCACAGCACAGCAGCCTGCGAGGGTCGCCACGGGCCTGAGTCCAGAGGAGGCCCCCGTCCTCAGCACGTGCCTGAGCGGTTGGGAAAACAGATGCGAGGTGCTCCCCTGCAGCCAAGGACGAATCTAGACAGGCCAGCGTGAGAACAAAGGGACACAGGCAGGGTCCTGGAAGCCCAGGCCAGGAGGCTGGGCAAAGAGCAGGGTGCTCGGCGGGGGAGGGCAAGCCTGCTAACTCCAAACATCTGCCCAGGTGTCCTGCTGACACTGAGGGCAGGGTCTGTCCCCTTGGTGGGCTAAGTCCATTTCTCATCCAAATATTTTTCTTGTGTGAGCAGGCGTCTTTGCTGGCGGGGTCCAGGCCTTCCAGGGTGCCTGACTTTGAGGGCCGGATAGCATGTGAGAGTGGCCTGTGGCCTCTCCCTCAGCAGGGAGGGCAGAAGCAGCCTCTGCCTGGGACCCTCATCCTGGACAGCTGGTATTTCTGGGCACCTTTGCTGGGCCAGGTCTGTGCTGAGGGCCGTACTTACATCCTGCAGTGACCAGAGAGGTCAGGGTTGCTATTCCTGGTCCACAGATGGTAAACTGAGGCTCCTAAAGGCTGCCTGAGGCCACAGAGCTTGGAAACCATGACACAGAAACTTGAGCTGGTCCTCATCTGTCACCAAAGCAGGCCCTCTTTCCACTGGACCAGAGAAGGGTCCCAGCATCGTTGAAAACAAAGTCACCAGAAAAGCCTGAGATAAGCAGAGCGTGCAGGGAGGCATCTGTGGTTCATGCAGGCCTTTGATCTGGGCCCTCACCAGCACGTCACGGCTCTCACAGGGCCACCTCCTTCCGGAACACAGAAGACTGACAAACCCTGTTTTTTCTGAGAAATCCTGTGCACAGCAGTTCTGTTCTCACCCCAGGAGATGCAGGGGGTGTGGGAGGTTGAGCTGAAGGCAGACCCCGCCCGCTCAATCCCCCTCCCGCCAGCGTGGCTGAGTGATTTCTTTGGAGGAGAGAGAAAGTCATTTCTTATTTCTGGCAGAGAAAAAACAAATGTCAATAAAGTTGTTAGGGATTCCCTCTCTGAGAAGCTCTGCTCAGCTGAGGCCTCTCTCAGGGCAGAGCCAGGGCCTCTTAGACGGAGTGAGGGCTAAGAGCATGGCCTCTGCCATCAGATCACCAAGGTTCAAGTTCAGCTCTACACGTTTGAGCCGGGGTCGGGAGCAATTGCCTAGATTGTCTGCTTCAGTGTTCCTGCCTGTAATGCAGAACAAAGAACAGCACTAAGCTCCCACTGGATCGCAGATTCGGAGAGAGGGCGCAGGTTCCCCCAGTGCCCAGCACACGCGGTGCTCAGTCCAAGCACCCTCCAGGCTGCAGTCGGCTCTGCCAGGCCTCCACCAGGCTGGCAGTTGGGATGTTGCCCAGGGAACCCGGGGGGCCCCAGAGCCCACTCCTCCTCCCTGCTGAGGTCGTGGCTTTAGCACATCAGCGCCCGCATGCCCTGGGCACCACGTTGAGGCAGCGGCCGCCCTGATCACTCCAGACCTGCTCTCTCCCACCAGGCGCGGACATCAACACGCAGGCCAGTGACAGCGCGTCGGCCCTGTACGAGGCCTGCAAGAACGAGCATGAGGATGTGGTGGCGTTCCTCCTGTCCCAGGGCGCCGACGCCAACAAGACCAACAAGGACGGCTGGCTCCCCCTGCACGTCGCCTCCAGGAAGGGCAACTACAGGTCAGCATGTCGCGGGCACGGCGCGCACTCCCAGGAAGGCCATGGGCACGGTGTGCGTTCCCGGGAAGGCCGTGGGGACGGTGCGCGCTTTCAGGAAGGCCACATGGGAGGGTGGGAGGGTCACCTGCCCCAGGGTCCACCATAGACGGGGGCCAGGAGAGGCCACTGGAGAGGCTCCCTTCCAGCAGGAGGAGAAAATCTACCACCTGTCAGCGAGCAGGCAGCCCACACCTGGCGCCGCTGCATGGGGACAAGAGCGCCCATGTCACTTGCACTGGGACTTGGTATAAGGGCTTGCTCAATCCTTTCAGCCACTTGGCCAGATGGATACTATTATTATCTCTGATTCTCAGATGAGGAAGCCAAGACAGAGAGGGTGAATGACTTGCCCAAGGTCACACAGCTTGTAGGTGGCAGGAACTCCCCGGCTCCAAAAGTCATGTTGACAAGAATTCCACTCAGAGGGCCAGATGTGAGTCTGAACTAGCAACTGTTTCTGGGGGACGCAGAGAGATCCTGCCAGGCAGAGCAAGCATGCACGCAGTGCATGTAATACCCGTGGTGCCGAGGCCACTTCCTGTGCGCCAGGCACAAAGCCCAACATGGGAGAAGCCCACGCTCTCAGGGAGCAATCTGGTAGCAGGGAAGATGGCACGTGCACACATGCACACTCATGCACGCACACATGCACACTCACACTCATGCACACACACGCACACTCACACTCGTGCACGCACACATGCACACTCACACTCGTGCACGCACACACGCACACTCACACTCGTGCACGCACACACGCACACTCACACACACATGCACACTCATGCACACACACACACACACAGATTCATGACACAACAAAGGAGCTTGTAGCACTCAGCTGCGTGGGGTCCCAGTGGACAAAGGCCGTCCTGGCTGGAGCCGAGGTGCACTGCAGCCAGCCCGTGCTGACCCGTGAGCCTACTGTGCGCACCTCTCCCCAAGCCCACGTTCATCAGTCTCGCACTGGTGGCTGCAACTGGCCGCAGCTGAGCTTTTACACCAGAGAAGCTGACAGAGGCTGCAGATCAGCTCCTCGCGCCCCGTGTCCCCCACCCCAGCCCACCAAACAGCCAGCTGCTGAACATTTACCCACGAAGCTCTGAGTGGGGAAAGACCCCGCCCTGGAGGGGGAGCCCCGGCTGCCTTGAAGGAGGCCTGGGCTCCGGAATTCCCCCTTCCTCCGGAGGCTTCCCATGGGGGCCTCACAGCTGTGCTGCAAGGAGGCAGGTCAACCTCCATGCCCATTTTATAGGTCAGGAGACTGAGGCCCAGGTGGTCAAGGGACTTGCCCCTCAGCAAGCCACAGCCGGGGTTGGGACAGAAACCCGCACATCCAGGCATCTTTCAGGGCCAGTGTGTCCTCGGCTGAGGCCCCTTGTGGCCTTTCTTCCCGACTGTAGGCAGAGTCTCATTGCTACGTATTTTTCTTTAATTAAATCGTTTACCTAAAATGAATTTATTTTAAAAGCAAACATTTATCATGCTAGTATAGTGGTAAAATAATCAATTTAGAATTAACAAAAAAAAATTTCCACCTGAAGGCCCATCCTGTGGGCCCAGGTTGCTTGCAGGGTCTTCCAGGCAGGGAGAAGAAAGAGAAGAGCAGATGGTGTGTGAGGGGTGGTCTTCACAAAGGTGGAGGGGGATGGGAGTAGGGGATCGGCACCCCAGAGACAGAAGCCAAGACGCCCCGGGGTGCCGACCTCGGAGCTCGGGGCCTTGCCTGCACCATCTGCACACCTGACCCGTGTTTGGAAGGCTGCTCAACAGAGGGTTAAAACTGGGCGCCCAGCAGCTCCCGCCACCTGGCAGAGCCCGTGGCCAGCAAACCCGGGCTTTTCACCACACCAGGGCATGTGGCATTAAAGGCCCTCTCCACAGCAACCTCCGATAGGCTGCCTGGGGATTCCATGTGACATTCCATAGGCATTCCACTGTTGGCCACCTGTCAAAACACCCTGCCAGGAGCCCGGGGCCTGCCAGATGCGCCTGCTCTTCAGCACACACTTAAGAGGAGGGTGTCACATTCGGGCATGGCTGAGAAAGAAGCCCTAGAGCCCGAAGTCTTAGGCGCCTCAAAGCTGCACTTGTTCCTGTTTTTCACTTCTAGTTTGGCAAAGACAGCTTGTGGAATTAAAGGTCAACACTAAAGACAGATTTACTAAGAAACTGTGAGCTGGACGAGGGCAGATCCCCAAGGGACACCCCAGAAAGCAGTGGTTCTTGGGCGTGGTTGCACAGGGGGACCCCTGCATCTCTGCAAACCCCAATGCCCGAGCCCCATCCTCAGAAGCTCTGGTGTAGCCAGTCTGGGCTTTGGCTGGGACCTTGGGGTTTTTAAAAGCTACCAGGCTAATCTTACTCTGCAGCCTGGGGACAGAACCAGGATCTTGGCATCTCTTTTATGGCCGGTAGAAAATATAAACTTGCATTTGAGGCTTTGCTCTGACCCCTCATTCTCAAATATTCTTTCTTTCATACACACACACTGGGCTGGGTTTTTGGTACATCTCAGCAGTGTTGGTGGCAGAACCACCTGGGGGCGGCTGCTTCTCACATGAAGGTCAAATTCACCCATCAAACTGACAGTGAACGCTAACAAAGGTCAGGCCACATGACCTGGTGACCCAGAACCCTTTGACTGCCTCCCAGGCACCCATCGTACTGAGTGTGAGATCTCTCATTTTGTCCCCCAGATTAGCCTTGGCAGTAGAGATTATTAAATTGTGTTTTGTAATCTGGGCATTGCGACCCCGCCTTGCTGGGTTGTTAGGAAGAATTCATACTTAGCTCTCAGGGTCATTTTAGGATTTAGCAAGGTAAATGTGTAAAGCAGTCTGAGTAAATTCTCAGCCATATGATGATCATAATTATGTGAGAGAGTGAAGTGTTCACAGCCATAGGGGCTTAAGAAAAGGTAGCTGAAGCTGTCATCATTGTCACCATCATCAATATTATTATGATTAAATGCCCCTCTGTTATAAGTGTGGTTCAGAGAGGTTAAGTAACATGGCTGGGATGGCCCAGCACTGAGAGGCGGAGCTGGTTGTTATCACCCAAGGCCATCTGATTCTTGGCCTCCCAGTTTCCTCGCTGCCCATACTGGACCCCACACTGCTAAAAACAGCCTGCTTTGGCCCAAAGCCCTCACCTATTCTCTGCTCCTGGGCTGGACTCAGGCAAGACGCAGAGCCCGGGAGAGGCATCTGTCAAGACTTGGGCAGCTAGAAGCCTCCGCAGCGATCAGGGCCTGGGGCAAGGAGAGTGGGGTTCTGTTAGTGGGGAAGGGAGTCCCGGAACAAGGCCCAGGTGTCTGGACTACAGATCAGAGACGGCCCAGAAGCCAACTGCACCAGCCGGGCTGCGGCACAGGACCTCCCAGACATAGCCCCGAGCAGGGCCTGTTCTACTCAGGCCTCTGCCAACAAAGCTGAGCCGGGCGGTGCAGCCCCCTGCACTGGGGAGGGAGGGAGCCAGGCCTCCCAGAAACCTAGGGCTCTGTGGGCAACGGTCACCACTGTTTCTCCCCCTAAGGTAGCATTTGAGTGACGGCATGCTAATCCTAGGACCTGCCACTGGGAGAGGCAGGATGACCCAGCCTTATGTTTGGGGTCATCCCCTTGCCTCCTGCCCTCTGTGATTCACAACATGGGTTGAGGGACAGGATTGGCCATGCACACTGGGCTGCCCACAGAGTCACTCTCCACAGTGAGAAGTGGGTACCATGGAAAGGCCTAGGATGCAGTCACCTCCATTCCTCCCTGACTGGCCATCCACCTCTGCCGACCTCACTCTTCCCCACCAATGCGAGGCTTAGTTTCACCCTCCGGGAAATGGGAGGGCTGCTGGTACCGCAGGTTCACCTCCTGGGAAGTCCTGCAGAAGTGCACAACAACCCGATGACTCACTGTTATTGTAATAACGCTTCTGGGACCCGAGGCAGTGTCCCCTCAAGTTCCCACATTCCTGCCACTTTCCCTTGTTCTTCAGGGGCTCACTGGGGACCAGCTGAAACCTGCCAGGGACAGCAGCCCAGCAGCCCGGGGCAGCCCCTCTCCCTGCTCATTCTGGTGCATGAGCCTGTTACGGCTGTTACAGAGCATTGTTGGCCATGGCTGTGGTCCAGGGCGAGGCCCTGCCCTGCCTTTGACCAGCACCTCTGCAGAGCAAGGTCAGGCCTCCAAGCCCTGCACAAATAAAAATTAGGAGGCAATTAGCCCCCCGGGGGTGTGTGAATTTTCTTTTGAGGTTTTAGAGGCAGATTTTAGCCAAACACAGTGTCACTGACGATAATAATACTTTCCACTGAGATCCCAGCAGGAGGCTGCTGGCATCAGATTTCCAGGAAGCCAGAGGGATTCCCTGTGCCAGGAGTAGGAGAGGCGTGGGAACCAGCCTGGTGGCACCTGCTCCCCCCCGCCCCCCGCCATGGCCACCTCCCTGGAACCGCACACAGGGCTGTGAGGTCACCTGTCAGCAGGGATTGGACAGATTAGGGTCTGGAATCATGTCCGTGGCAAGTGCTTGTTCTTGGGGGCAGCAGGGGTTTAAGGGAAGAGTGCCAAGTTAAGGGGTCCTGGGGTTGAGCCCCGAGAGCTGTTGCATGACTTTTTATTAAGCTCTCGGAGCCACATCTGTTCAAAAGAAGTCCACAGTCTGCTCTGGCCTCCCCACAGGGCTTCAGTGAAGGCCAACGAAGCAGGCAAGTTAACTCACTGTGAAGAGCAAACCCCGTGATGTATCAGCTGCCATTTTGATTGCTCTACCAGAAGTAGGAGAGGGGTTAAGAGCGTGGCCCCACGGGTCAGACAGCCTGGGTTCAAATCCCGGCACCATCACTGCCTGGCTGTGTAACCTTGGGGAAGTCGCATACCCTCTATGGGATTCCACCACCTTGAAGGGCTGTTAGGAGGACTTCACAGGTTAAAGGAGCCAGAGGGCTGAGATCAGTGCCTGAGTCCCGCTGCAGGGAGCACCAGCCTTAGCAGTGGCCCGCTGGGCTCCCCAGGTCAAAGGCAAGCAGGGAGAAGCTGGAGTGACCTTTGGGGGAGGAGGCATTGAATCTCATAGGAGAGGGAGAAAGATCTCAGACACAGCTGCTAACCAGCCTGGGGCAGGAGTGGTCGGGCCGGATAAGTGTGTTCTCTCCTGTCCCTCAGGACCCCATAGCTTCACCAGGGCCCTGGGGTAGCAACATAGAGATGCAGGACAGTTCAACCCAGAGCCAGAGGAGGGCACAACTCCTGGTTTGCCTCCTCTGTAGGGTCAGAGCAGGCCCCTTAACCTCTCTGAGCCTTGACTTTTCTCATTTGTAAAGTGGAAACGATAAGCCAGGCTTTATGTGTTTTCGTAAAGATGAAACCAAATTTCCTGTGTGTCCTGCCCCAGGAAACTCTACCACTGGGCTCTGCTGCCTCCTGCAGGGAATAGCCTGGACGTTCACTAGGTTTGGGGGCTTCCAGTCAATTCCTCTAGATTATTGAGCTGGGAATGGTCAATCCTCTTTCCTCAGCCTGAAACAAGTCAGGGGGAGATTCCCGAAGCCCTAGTCTAGCCTGGCTGAGATTTTTAAGAACCCAGATTTTGGAGGTCAAGGGTTCTGGGTTTGAAGCCCAGCTCCACCCCTTCCTGGCTGTGAATTTGGGAAGGTGGTTGAAGCTCTCTGAGCCTCAGTTTCCTTATTTGTAAAATGGGGACAATCCCCTTGCCCCCAAAGTGGTAGTCATGAGCCCGACTGCCCCTCGCTGCTGGCTGTTGGCCGAAGCCTCCCCGATGGGGCGGCCACCCAATGACCCACGCGTGCCCTGCCCGACCGCCCGCAGAATCGTGCAAATGCTGCTGCCAGTGACGAGCCGCACGCGCGTGCGCCGGAGTGGCATCAGCCCGCTGCACCTGGCTGCAGAGCGCAACCACGACGAGGTGCTGGAGGCTTTGCTGGACGCGCGCTTCGACGTGAACGCGCCGCTGGCGCCCGAGCGCGCGCGCCTCTATGAGGACCGTCGCAGCTCCGCGCTCTACTTCGCGGTGGTCAACAATAACGTGTATGCCACCGAGCTGCTGCTGCTGGCCGGCGCCGACCCCAACCGCGACATCATCAACCCGCTGCTCGTGGCCATCCGCCACGGCTGCCTGCGCACCATGCAGCTGCTGCTGGACCATGGCGCCAACATCGACGCCTACATCACCACGCACCCCACCGCCTTCCCCGCCACCATCATGTTCGCCATGAAGTGCCTGTCGCTGCTCAAGTTCCTCATGGACCTCGGCTGCGATGGCGAGCCCTGCTTCTCCTGCCTGTACGGCAACGGCCCGCACCCGCCCGCCCCGCAGCGCAACGGCAGGTTCTACGACGCGCCCACCGACAAGGAGCCCGGAGTGGTCCAGGTGCAAGGGCGTCGCAGGGTGGCCTGCAGGGCCCTGGGCTTTGGAGGTGGTGGAGCCAGGGGTCAGCGTACTTTAGAAGCAGCGTAGACTTGTAGTTAACACACTTTGGCGGGAGTGTGGACAGCGTTAGGGGCAGCAGAGCATGCAGGCCAAGGAGCTTGGGAGACAGTGTGGGTCAGTGGTCAGTGCGCTTCAGCCATGGTAGGGACTAGTGGTTAGGGCGCTTTGGAGGGAGCGAGCACAAACTTGTAGTTAGCGCACTTTGGAGGCAGTAGGTGGGTGGTTAGCACCTTCAGGGGCGGCAGAACTGGGTGGGTCACATGAATGATGAAATCCTTATTTAGTTCTGCTGTGTTGGGAAAGTTAAGGAAGCAGCAGAGGAGCTAGGGGTTGCTGAGGAACTGATGAAGGGAGGCTCACCAGCTCCCGCAGACTTGCGCTTGGAATGTGGCGGGAAGTGGGTAGGACCCAGAAGGTTGGCATAAAGTTAGGAGAGGGGAGAAAAGCCCACCTCCCAGCGGCACGGCCTGTCCATGGTGTTGCTTCGAAACAGTCTGTGGAATGTAAAGGACATGAGCAGCTGTTCTGTTGTAACAGCTAGTGGCCAGCGTTGATGGGCTGCCTACTATATACAAAGAAACTTGCGTGTCTAATTCTCACTTCTAAAAATCCCCTTGACGTGGGCAGCATATACCCATTTTATAGCCAAGGAGGTGAGGCAGGGCTTGCCAAAGGTGCCCGTTTTGCACTTCGCAGGGCAGGGGCCTGTGTTGAGAGGGGTCTGTGTTGAGGGCGGAGGGTGTGCAGAGTGGACCTGACCCGGGCATGCCCAGTGCCAGTCCTTGACATGCCCCCTGCCTCCTGGCCTCAGGGTCCCTCCTGAACAGTGGCTCCCTTTCAGTTCTGCGAGGTCCTGTCGGCACCCGAGGTGAGCCGCTGGGCGGGGCCGATCATCGATGTCCTTCTGGACTACGTGGGCAACGTGCAGCTCTGCTCCCGGCTGAAGGAGCACATCGACAGCTTCGAGGACTGGGCGGCCATCAAGGAGAAGGCAGGTAGGCGCTGTTGCTGGCAGGTCCCCTGCCCAAGGCCGAGGCCCAGGCCTTGGGGAATGTGGCTGTTACCAACAGGTAGCCAGGCTCTGTGCTGTCAGTCACCTATAACGTTGCTGGTGCCTTCTTAGATGACAAATGAGAAAACCACACCTCAGAGAGATGTCACCTGGGCCAAAGTCACACCGCTAGGTGGTAGCAGGGCTGGGATTCAAACCCAGGTCTGACCAACATCCGCCACACTGTTTGTAGTGTTCTGGCCCCTGAGGAGGGCTGTGGAGTCTGCTGCCCACATTCTGGGACCCCGAGGGGCAGTGTGACAGGTGGAGGAGGGGATGGAGTGGGCGTGTGTCAAAATGGACAGTGCGCATGAGCACCTGGGCCTCTGTCAGAAAGGCCACTTGGAATCGGCAGCTGGTGGGCCTGCCACAGCATTCTCGCTGGCTTCTGACCACCTGTGGCGCACCCCTGGCCGTGGAGGCAGACCCCTGGGCTCTGAGCCAGACTTACCCGTAACGAGCAGGATCGCTGTGGCCAGGGTTCCTCCCACGGGAGCAGAGGGACAGCCCAGCCCCTCCCAGCTCTGGCACAGGGACATGGGGTCGGGCCACTGTCCAGCTCGTGTGTACAGTGTAGACGAGTCAGCCTGCCTCCTCAGACCAGGGAGGCCAGAATCCTTCTTAGGCATATGGACTCACCTGGGCAGGTGAGGCAGCCCACGCAGTGTTGCTGGATGCCACAGTGACAGCCCTGGGCACCTGCACAGAGGAGCTCCAGCTACCCCAGGGCTGTCGTGGGCTGAGAGGTGCAGTCCTCTCTCTGGCCAGGTGTCTGTCAATCAAGTAATACAGTCTGACCTCCAGCAGGCGTTTGCCTACCCTCACAGCTGCTTGTGTCCCCAGAGACGGCTGCTTCAGGTCCCCGGCCCTGACTCACCAGGTTCCTTCTTGATCCTGCCCCTCCTTGAACCCAAACTGACTCTAGTGTTTTCCATTAGCACTGATGCCCGGAGAGCACTTGCGTTGATGTCTCTGATGAACTTGGTGGGGCAGCAGCAAGGGAGGGTGAGTGACCGGCCACCCACCAGGCACAGCTCTGATGGACAGCAAACCTTCCCCCACTGTTGAGTAACCGGCAGCTGGCACCACAGTCCTTGGCCACTAGAGGGTGGAGCCGTCACTGTCTAGACATGGGTCCCACTGGCTCTGTCCCCTCCTGCTGTCCTCCTGCCTTCCCCAGGGAGGAGCAATGGCTCAGAAATAAGCAGCGTCCAGAAAGGAGGACGTTGGTGTGCTGTCAGCGTTGCTGACCTGACAGCCCTAAACCGGGACCTGTTTTGGTTCAGGTCTACCTTCCCCTGCAAGATGCTCTCTGCCTGCTTTGGTGTTGGAGCCTCTGGCCGACTCCACTATTCTGGAGAGGAGGGTGGAAGAGGCCCCAGGGCAGCAGTGCCATTGACCACAGCCCCGCCCTCAAGCTCCCTCCAGTCCTGAACCCCCTCCCTTTCTTTCCCTCCCCAGGGAAAGATGCTGCCATGGCACCCTTCCCCGTGCAGGTGGGAGAGCAGAGGGGGTGGGTGGGCCAGGAATAAGGCGGTGGTGGTGCTTGGCCACCACCAAGCCCGACTGGGCCAAGCTCAGCCGCAGGCCCTTGTCTGTTCCTCCCTCCATGCCCTCCACTCACCCCACCTGCGGCTGGCCGTGGCCCCTGGGCTGGGCCCCGCTGCCTTCCCTACTTGGAATGCCCTTGCTTCCTTCCTCACCTGCTCCCACCCCCCCAATGTAGAACCATCCCCACAACTCTAGGGCCACACATGGGCCTGGTGTGGCAAAGAGACCCAGCAAGTGCTTGTTAATGAATGAGGTGACATTCTTTGATTTGACAAATAACTTCCCTGTGCCCAAATAAATAAATGACCCAGTGCTAGGTGCATGGTCCCTGCTGGGCCTCTCTCCGCCCACCTCCTAGCTGAGAAACTGCTGCAGGAGGCCTTCCAGGGAGGCTTGGTGGGGGGCAGCCCGGTGGGACTCTGAGCCCACAGGGCACAGAGCCGAATTCCATATGTAGGGACATCTAAGAGGTCAAGCTCTCTGACCCCTCTGCCGTGGCTGTCTGGGGGTTCAGGTTGTGTGTGGAGAGGAAAGAGCTCAAGACAAGGGGGATTCCAGCATTGGTCCCAGGAGCATCCTGGGCAAGGCCCAGAGCCTCAGTTTCCTCAGCTGTGAAATGGGGGCAGCAGCACTCACCTTGTTGACTCCCTGGGGCAGTGCAGATCCATGCGGGTGACATCAGGAAGGTGCTTTGCTAGGTCTCTTCAGTTGCAGGGACCAGGATACAGAAGCAGACAGCCGTCGCACTCAGCCATGCCAACCGAGGGCCTCCTGTAGGCCAGTCACAGGCGCACACCCTTGTCCCTTGCACCCAGCATCTCTTTCCCTCCTTTTCCCAGAACCTCCAAGACCTCTGGCTCACCTTTGCCGGCTGCGGGTTCGAAAGGCTATCGGCAAGTATCGTATGAAACTTCTGGACACGTTGCCGCTCCCAGGAAGACTGATCAGATACCTGAAATACGAGAACACCCAGTAACGGGCCTGGGAGGCAGGAGTGGCCCCTCTCACATTTCCTCCAAGTCTCAGGGCAGTGGTGTCCCCACAGCCAGGGGCACCTGGGATAGGACAAGGCTGCAGGCTGCCTCCCTCTTGGCTGGGGCAGCCTCTGTGATCTTGCCGGGTTGGTGCCCAAGCTTCGTCCAGAGCGGGGAGCACCGCGTCCCGAGTCGGAGAAGAATCGTCTGTTTGTTTTCAAACTATTGAGTAGAGCCCAGACCTTCTCTGCCATTGGGAATGAGTGGCAGGCTGTCCTGGAGCCAGGACAGAGCTTGAGGTGGTCTGGGGAAGGCGGGGCCATCGGGACCCTTTACCCCCACCTGACCTGTGCTGGAGGACGCCTAGGCACGGGTTTGCCTCTCTGGGATGGGGCAACCTCGCTTCAGAGCATTCCCCGTGCCCCACCTCTGTGTAACCCCCACTTGACCTCGACCTCTGAGCTTTCTCCCTGGGAGGGGCCAGGACCGGGGAGGGGGACCCTCGGTCTGGAGGGCTTCACCGAGTACAATAAATGCTGCACACATGACACCCTGCCCAGCAACTGCCCTTTCACTAGACTCCTCTGAGGCCTGAGGTCCTCAGCCCTGCTCCAGGCAGTGGTAGGGACAGGACACATGGAACATGTCACCCAAGAAGGTGTGTCTTTCACTGACCAGCAGAGACCCCATGGCCCAGTTGGTTTTCCTGGCCTGTTCAGTCACCATAGAAACAGGAACTTCATCCCGAGCAAGCTGTCAGTGCCCACAGGTCTCCTGATACTGGGGCTGTGACTCCTGCTCACCTGCTTTGTGACAAGAGTTGAGATAGAAAAAACATCCATGGTGGGCTCTGTGATCTGTGTGCTGGAGGGAGGGCCACACTTAGCCCTTGCCAAGGCACTGGGAGTGCAGTGCCCTGGCCCTTGTGTGGTTCGTGGGGGAGAGAGGAATGAGCCACGGTCCAGCTTTGATGTGAGGGGGGTGAGAACTGAGGGCCGCTGCTGTCATGGGGTTTTCTCACGGGCCTTTGGGCTGACACCCAGCAGCCATGCATCCATGGGCATTCAGTGACTCCTCAGTGTCCTCTTTGTGCCCATGATGGAAACCTGGAGTCTGGGCCACTCTGCAGGCACACCAGAGCAGGCCACCTTGGAGAGCCTGGAAACATCCTGGCCCGGTGTCTGGTGGGATCTTCAGCAAGGCCAGGGGTAGTCTTGGGCCTTTGGAAAGTAAGCTTCTGGGCTGTGGGCAAGCACTGCCCAGCCTGGTTTGGCTATCTCCGCTGGGCCGTGGTCTGGCTCATTTGAACAGTGAGCCATTATGGCCCCTGGTGGCCCATGGATTCAGTAGATCCCCCATGTCTGCGGGAAGAGGAGAAGCAGCACTTGGCAGCCACATCTTGCCCAGCCCCCCATAGTACAGGTAGGAGACAGGCTCAGGCAGGAAAGCGTGCACACAAGTCCCTAGCTCCAGCTCGCTGTGTGACTTCAGCCCATGCTCCCTTGCTGGAGGGAATCCTGGCATCCCCCTCCCTCACTGGGCATCTCAGCCCCAGGACACACGGGGAAGTGGCTGGTAAGGCTCAGCTCACAGGGAACCTTGACTGCAAGAGGTCTTGCTGACCCATAGCCAGAGGGAGGACGTTTAATCTCAGACGACTGTCAACATGACCAGAAGGGAGCCAGTCACGGCCAGGCTGAGTTGCTCAGGGTACACAGGGGCCCTGGCGAGCATCAGGCCTGTACAGGTCATCCCATCTCAGAGAATCCTCACAGGCAGTAGCCCCGAGTTTGCCCACTGAGAGGTCCAGGTGAACCGGGCACCGGTCTGAGGAGTTGAGGCTGTGATACCCAGGTGGGGCAGGTGGGCCCTGGAGCTCAGCCACCGATCAGAGGGATTTGGTCCCCTGGGCTGGGATATACCAGGGTGACCTTTGTCCATGCACTGGGTCATAACTATGGTCCACCACCTCCCAAAGTCCCTTCCCCTTCCTGCCCATGACCCAGAGGCCAGGGCCTGGCCTGGGGCCTGCTCCAGTGGGTCAGTTCCAATTACTTGGTGCTCAGGTGGTGTCCTGTGTTCCATATTTTGGCCGCCTCTCCTTCCAAAGGACTTGCAGCCATTGCCTTCTGCAAAAGGTGCCAGCTGCACTGCTTTGCCACCTAGCCCAGGAGGGTTTTCAGCCTCAGAGATGTCACAAAGCATTGCAAAACACTCACCATCCTGGAAGGCGGACAGTAACTCCACCCTGAGCAGGACCACGCTGAGCCTGTGGGTAGGGGCTCAGGACTGAATAGCAGGAGCCCCCCGGCTGGCCCCAGTGTCCCTCCCTCACTCTTTGATCAGGGCTGTGGCTGCCTTATTTTTATTTTATTATTTTTTGAGTAGCAAAGCTTCCCCGAGCTGCTTCCCACGTGGGGGCTCATGGTGCCATGGGCTTCTGTCCAGTCACGTCTTAGAAATGAAGCCTCCAACTTTCTAATGCATGAGTCTGCAGGGGTCCCCTGGAAAGTTGAGCCTCAGCAGGGACAAACTTGTTTGCAGCTGAGAACCCTGCCAAGGGTGGGCTCAGGCAGCACTCCGGGGAGTGGGGCTGGTTGGATGGTCACTATGGCAGGGCCTACAGACACCACCTAAGTATGAGGGGAGTTGCGGTCAGTGTAGCTTTGAAGGATCTGTACAGTGCAATGGACCAGGTCTCTGGTCCATTTTTTGGATGAGGAAATTTCCACAGAGGTTAAGTAACTTGCCCAATGTCACACCGCTGGTAGGTGACAGGGTTGGGATACAAACTTAACCCCTTGTGTACAGTTGGGGGTGATGGCTGAGCACAAATGGACTTCAGAGGGCCTGCGTGATGACGTATGGGGGCAAAGGAAAGCATACGCCTCCTCCTGGCTCCTTAGCCCTCTTTGAGACCAGGCAGTGCGGCTGAGGGTCCAGGCTGAGGACCTCCCACCTCCAACATGCCAGATAGAGAAACTCTGCCTGTCTTGCCAGTACCTATGGCTCTGAAGTCTTCTGAGAACATCAGACATGAACTGGTGAGTGAGCTACCCCTCCAGTGGCCTCCTGGCGGGGCAGAAGGGCCCTGTGCAGGCCCTAATCCTGGAGCCCTTGGGAGCTGAGGAGATTCAGAAGCCATAAGGGGGCACCTGACCCAGTCCCCCAAGCTGCAGATGAGGAGGCTGAAGCTGGCAGGGGTTAGCTCATCCAGGATCATACTGCTGATGACATGCCATAATCTCCTCTGGTCCCTGTCACCAAGCTGGATTTGATGACCCTGTTCTGATCAACTGAACAGCTCCGTATGCTGAAGGCCCAGCTCTGTCCGCCACAGGACCATGGCCAGGACAGCAAAGCACTCCTGGGCCATGATCCTCTGCTAGTTGAGCACTGTCAGCCAGGGCCACCTCCAGCCACTGGTGCCTCTCTGTGCTGGCACAGGCAGAAGCCTTGTGGTTGCATAGACAGGTGACCATGGATAGCAGTCAGCAGGTAACCGGGGAATCTGAATTTGCTAGAGATTATTGCCTTGCTGATTTTGTTTTGGGTTTTTTTGTTTGTTTTTGTTTTTTCTGCCCATGGACATAGAACATGAGACTATGTGCTTACAAAAGGGACAGTTTGATCAAATCACCTGTTTTGTCCTCAAGGGGCTGAACTGTTGGGCCCAATTTCTCTGGCCGTGAGACTGCCACACAGCAAGCCAGACCTGCAGCCTGTCTCCCTGGCCCAGAGCAGCGGGGACCCTCCCGGGGCTGGCCTTGCCTGGCCTCTTGTTTTCTGACACGTGGCTCAGAGTCCTCCCCTGGTGGCTTCCTGCCTGCCACCGCCCTCCCTCCTTTGCTCTGCTCTGCAGCCCCAGCGCCCATCCCCAGACTCCATGGAGGCTGTTCACTGCTCCGGCCTCCCCCAGCCACCTGCCTCCACAGCCAGGGTTTCCCAGGCCTGGGGACCACTGAGCTTCATGACACCCACAATGTGGAAACTGCAAAAGAAATGTCTTTATTCTTTCAACCTTCTTAATATTTACAAAGAACAAATAGAACAACAACTGGGCTGGGCTCACAGTGGACAAGTGTGTAACTGGCCTCTGGGATGCTGGTGGGCAAGGGCCCATGGTCAGCACGGGGTAAGGGGGATGATCTGCTGGGCTGGACAGGGAGGGGCCAGCCGAGCCCCCTCACAGCCGCCAAGGCTGCAGGGCCTGGCCGGTGACTGCCTGAGAAGCCCCCCACCCAGGGCTGCCCTTCCCCCCACACACAAAGGGAAGGGGTGTTTGGAATACCCAAGAGGCCACTCCACTGCCCAGCCCCCTCCTCCTAAGGAGAGCTCATTGTGGCCCCTGGTATCTGGAGGAGGGGGCCGAGTCCCTCCCAGCCCAGCTAGAGGTAGCCGAAGACGTTGAAGATGGGAGGGGGCATGGCTGGCTTGGTGGGGATGGGCTTCAGAACCACGGGTCTGTGCACCTTCTGCCCCGGGCCTTCCACATCCTTGCAGAAGTGAGCCAGCTCCCCGGGCGAAACCGGACTTTTCCTCCACAGGCACAGGCCGGGGACCTGGCTGTGGGGCAGGGCCCCTGGAGGGCCTGGGTAGATGGGCTGTCCATGGTACTGGAAGGGGCAGCAGCTCCAGGCATCCACACGGCCCACCAGGGAGACCCCGGGCATCTTGAGGGGCTCCTTGTCAGCCAGCGCCCTTGGGGACATGGGCACCGGGGCAGTCTCAGGCCCCAAGGACTCCAGGCCCTTGCAACTTTTCTTACTCTCGTAGGGAGGTCCCTCCCTAGGGCCCAGTCCCCCCTCCAGCCCCACGGGATAGCTGTGGGTGGGCCTTGGCTCTTCCCAGAAGGAAGCAGGCAGCTGTCTTTTCCTCATGGGCACCTGGCCAGGCTTGGCAGCGTCTGGACTCTGCCCCTGGAGGGTCTGCTCCTTAGGAAGACACTCCTCCCTGAAGGGGTTCCCCAGAGCCTTTTCCTTGCAGCCCCCACCCCCGCCGGGGCTGGCATCAGGGCCAGAGTGGAGGGGCAGCCTCCCGGGCCGGTCTTCAGGCCCCCTTCTCAGGTGGGGCTCAGCCGCCCTGCCGGGAAGCCCCCGTGGCAGCCGCGAGTACTTCTGGGAGAAGCGTTTGAGCTGCTTCTGCAGGTACTTGCGGTGGTCCACAGAGCGGCGGCAGGGCGCGGACTTGTCCAGGGCCGCCTTGATGTCGCTGGAGGCCAGGTTCACAAAGTTCAGCAACATCTTCACGTCACTGTCAGATGCCATCACCAGGGGGCCACTGCCTGGGGCTTTCCATGAAGAGAGTGGACTCTGCTGGCGGCTGGCAGCTCCGAGGAGGGGCGCAGAGCTGACCTGGGGGACCGGACATGCGGTTGGAGCCTCTCTGCGCAGCCGCACCCAACCTTCCCCACAGGCCACCCGAATGGGACATAGCGTCCCCGCTGCAGCACCCCTCTGCCTAAACAGGGCCCCGAGCAATGGCACACAGTTCCAATGGCTAAGCATTTCCTGAGCTTCTGTGATGGGATGGGTACCAACGGTCTCAGCCTTCCAGGGTCTGCTGCGCTCTTCTTGCAGCTGAGGCTCAGAGAGGTCAAGCCACTTGCCTAAGGTGACCAGCTACAAGTGGCACTGCTGGGGCAGCAGTCCCTGCCTGCCGATCTCCCACACCACGCGCTGCCAACGAGCTCCACTAGCAGGGAGGTTGTCCCTTGGGCACAGAGGCAATCGCTGCACTTAAGGAAGGCCAAGCCCCCTCCCTCCCTGGTGGTGGCCTCCCCCTCCTACCACCCCGCCCCCTCCTCAGTCCCACGCTCCACCCCCAACTCTCACGCAGGACCAGGCAGGACCCCTGTCTGGCACTTAATCGAGACCTGCCTTGCGGGCTCATCTCAGGCTGCGGGCAGCAGGGACTCCCCGGTAGAAGCATCTGCAGCAATTTCATGCCTCCTGGGCCACCACCCACGGCACTGCGCCCCTCCCCCAGGCCCAGCCTGCCCCACGCCCCCACCCAGTCAGGCCAGAGCCACTGGGCCTCCACACTGACCGAAGGTGCGGACCGGGCCCATCAACGTGGCCCGGCAGGTTCCCCCCGCAGGCAGACCTGGGGCAGGCCCGGCGGCCGCGAGCTCTGTGCGAGGGCGAGCTGTGCAGCCCTGGAGTGGACTGAATGGGGACAGCTCCCGGGCCGGGGCCCCAGGCCAATCAGGAGCGCCTCTCCAGATACAAAGCATCCCAATCAGGCGGCAGCGCCCCGTTCCCACATTCTTTGCCGTCACAAATTGTCACCATGGGGACCATCACAAAAAAGACAGCTCCCAAATGCAATCATTTCCCGGTAAATTTCTACCCTCCAGCCCTGCTCTGCTCGGCCTCCACGCCCCTCCTCCCCTTGACCTCGGCTCTCTGGTTTCTCGAGGGGGCTGTGTGTGCGTGTGTGAATGTCCAGGGCCCAGAGGGGCCGGGCAGCCCGGTGGGGACCGGCTTGCAAACCTCCCCCAAAGACCGCAGCTGCCATGCTCCAGTGCAGACAGACAATCGGACAGGGTAAGCCGGGCGGGCTGCCTTCCACGCTGTCCTTGAGTGTTGAGTGGCTCGCTCTCAGTCTCCGTCTTTGTCCCTCGCCCCCTCCGGCACTCTTGCCCCAGGATCCCCCAGGGACGGGGCGCGGGAGGGCCCGTGGGGTCGGTGGTGCACCAACGTGGGGAAGGTGGCTGCCGGACCCTGACGGGTGCTGGCATATCCATGGGAAGGGAGCCGGAGCCCTCAGGAATCTTGTCTTTATGTTTGCGTCCTCAATTGAGCTGCACAAAGCCTGAATTGCCCATTCAGTGCGGCCGGACAAAAGGCTGGCGTTGCACGGTCTCCTTGCATTTGTAGTCAAACAGTTAGGGACTTAAATCGAGTCGTCATGATGGAGAAAGAGGTGGACAAAGCCCATAGAATTGCCATCAGCAAACATTTTCCTGTGTCATATTAGCCAGTCTCCATGGCTCCCCCTGGCCTGGGGACAATGGCACAAGTTTGCACACTTGGCTACTGTCACCGTGCCAACGCCGGCGGGGCTGCAAGCAGGGCCACTCGCTTGGAGCAAGCAAGGGAGCCCAGAGCTGGCGTTGGCCCTGCCCACCAACTGGCCAGGGGGACAGAGGGACGGTGAGGCCGATGGTAAGGGTGGCTGCCTGGGAAATGCTGCGGGGCGGGGCCTCCGCCAGCTCCTGGCCTTGCTCCCCGGCCTCCTCTTCCTGTCCTTCCCCTTTCTCCTGCTGCCTTCTCCTCCTGTCCCCTTGGTCATCAGAAGGGCTGGTGGCCTATACAGTAGCCCACGCCTCTGTACCACACACGACGCCAAACTCTCCCTGCCCAGGCTGGGGCACTGGCAGGGCAGGGTTAGGAGCCCTGCCCAGGCGCCAGGGCCCAACCCCTCCTGCTGGCCAGTACACGCTGCTGTAGGGACAAAGCACCTGCCCTTCTCCGTCCTGCGGCGGCCCCGTGCCGAGAACCTGCCACTTGACTTGGCCCCGCAGAACCAGTGCAGAGCCAGTGCAGGGCTGGCCAGGCCACACCCGCTGCTGGGGTGTGTCAACCAGAGAATGCTGGGTGTCCCGTCACCTGCCCTGACAGCCGCCTTTGTCCACAGCAGCTGTGCTCTGTGCAGGGCGAGTCCGCAGCCCTGGAAGGCCCCAGAGGTGGTGTTTCTGCAGCACCTCTGCCCAGGCAGGCAGCCTCCTGCTTCAAGCCTCTCTGGAACCCCTTCCTCCAGGAGCATCACGACGCCCTCTAGCCCCGAGGGCTCCCCGAGTCCTGCAGCCCAGCCCACGTGCCTCCTGCCTCCCCACTGGGCAGTGGGGCCCACGGGAGTCTAGGCAGCATCTTCATCCAGCATCTTCACCCCGGCTGGTGTCCCACCAGACACTTGTTGAGAGTAGTGGACACACAGGCTAGACAGCCATTTGTCACCCTCAGGCAGCACGGAGCTGTCAGAGTCGTGTGTGCTGTCCTTTCCCAGGATGGGCTGGGCCATGTCACCACACGCACGAGAAACACCTGGCTGTACCTGTGACAGTGTCACCAGGCAATGGGAACTCCTCAGCTCTGTCACTTCATTGACATCTCGAGTCTTGGTGATGGAGACCTGTCAGAGCACAGCCACATACATGCCACCTGACAATGCCACAGCCACCAAACTTTCAGGACAGAGAGAAGAGGAAAGGAGGGAGAGAGGGAAGGGAGGAAGAAAACACACTTGTGGGATACCTCCTGTGTGCCACCGGCAACGTTGGAGGGTCTTCAGTGGACGGTCCCCTGGAGCAGCCCCAGGACTCCATGTCGCAGTTGCCATTTACCAACCAGGAAAGGCAGTGGAGCTACTGGCCGAGGCCTCTGTGAGCAAAGCCCCGGCACTCCCTTGACCTCCTGCTGAGTGCGGGCACCTGCCCGTGCTGGGGACCACTGTCCACGCAGGTCCTGTGCTCCTCTGCCCACGTCAGAGCGGGACGGTCAACTTCCAGCTGTGTCCATCCATCCCTGGAGGGGACAGATGGCAGCTGCAGACTGAAGACAGTGGCTGAACACCTGGTCCAAGGGCCCGCCCTGAGTGGGGCCACACCCCTCGCCTCAGGCTGGCCTCCTGGGACAGGCTCTGACCCGGGCCGGTGTCTGTGCCAGGTTTCCTCTAGCCCATGTGGACAGATGGAAAGACATCAGGAATGACAATTTTGCTTCACTCTGGAGAGGCCTGCAGAGTTGATCTCCATTCTGGTCCTGTATCTGGGCAGGCACAAAATTGCTTTCCCTCTCACAGGTGATGGCGTACCCAGAGACAGGCTGCAAACCTCTGATGCTGGGCCCAAGTTGGTCAACTCTGTCCCCTCGGTCTTCTCTGAGGCCCTGTGCAAACATCCCCTCCTCCAGGAAGCCTCTCCACCAACTCCCAGTATTACTAATGACCCCCTCTCCCATGCCTACAGTCAAAGATGAAGTCCAACCTCCTTAGCCACATACAGAAGGCCTTTAGTAATTTGACCTCCTATGAAGGCTGGCACAGCTTCTTATTAAATTTATCAGGAATTAACATTTATCCTGTGAGCTGGACACACCTGCTTTCTATCCAGCCAGGTGAGCCCCACAAGAGGAAGGAGCTTGGCTGCAGATTCTCCTGTGTCTTCAGCTACACAGTCTCAGCACAGAGCAGGCGTCCATCAAAGATGCTTGAGGTTGCTATGACTGTACTTCAGCCAGGGTGGACCCCTCACAGGACGGCAAGGCTGGGGTAGGGCTCTCTGAAGCTCCGTTACCAGGCAAGTAGTCAGTGCCAGTGTGAACTGAACTGGAGTCACAGCCTCAGGGCAGTCAGCCTCTTTCCCTCCCTGGCAGCTGTGGCTGCTGTCCTCTCCCACCAGCTCCATGCTCCTCTGACACCTGATCTCAGGACGGCAGAATCTGCTTGGTCCAAACATGGGACATGTCCTAAGTCATTCGCCCTTCCCGGGAGGCATGATCACTCCCCTGAATGAAGAGGAACACACAGGTGCATGTTGGCTAGCAAACGGGCCCATGGTCCCACTGACAGCTGCGGCCAGCAAGATCTGAGCCCTGGGGGACCATCCTAAGATGCTCTCTGACGACTGTCAATCAACCCCCACCCCGAGCCCTCCCAGGGCCTTTGCTAGCCAGCGCCACCGGCACAGCCCTGCTCTCCCCTAGAGAGCGCAGCCTGACCATCCAGGCTGCACGGGGGCCCCGCCAGCGCTCCGTGACGAGGGACGCAGACATCACAAGATGGTTTATGTAACCCCTTACATAACGGCCGTTTCCATCGAAGACCGCCCGAGGCTTGTGTCAGCTGCAATCAGAATGGACGTTGGGACGGGAGCATCAAGGTGAAGTGAACCCCTCTGGCACTGGGCCAAGGGCTTCCTGCCCAGGCAACCACACCTCCCAGCAGGGTCGTGCCCACAGAGCTGCTGGAGACCTCGTGATGCCCTGAGAAGTCACACAGCCCGGCCCAGTCCCTACAACTGTCTGCGCGTTCGAGTCCCCTACTGGAGGTGATCTCAGCCACAGTGTTCTTACTCTGACTCCACGGCTGGCTTTGGAGATGAGATCATTCCTTTCTGCCCCTGTCTGGCTGTGTGATCTTGGGCCAGTCACTCACCTTCTCCGGGCCTCAGTTTCCTGCTGGAAGACATCACTGATTCTCAGCCTCTGAGTTGCAAGATCTATGTGGGGCTAGCGTGTCATAAGTCAACGTAACATGTGAGCGCCTCCGACTCGGCAAATGATTTCTCCTGGTATAAACTGGGGCAGAGTCACCATCCTAAAACCAGGGAACCTTACTTGCGCTCCTGTATCTGCTGAGAGGGTTTCGAGGACCAAAGCCTCTAGGAAGACAAGTGGCTCCCTGGGTTTGCTCACCGCCCAGCGCCTTGGGGGCTTTGGGCAAAGGCTTCTGTGTGGCAGGCGAGGCTGCAGGCTGGCCTCCTCGGCTGACTCTCGAGCTCAGGGGAGCGTTCCGTCTCAGAAGATAGTGGCTGCGGGGGCTTTGTGGGTGCCCTTAGTTAGGGTGAGTATGTTCCTGTCCCTAGGTGGTAGGTCTTCATCAGGGATGGAGGTTGAATTTTGCCAAAAGATCTTTCTGCCTCAATTGATATGATCATGTGGGGGGGTTTTGTTTGTTTTTAGCCTATTTAAAATTTTTATTGTTCCAAAATATATGTGCCAGCTTCTGATTTACTACTTCAGCCACCTTAAGGTTATCGTTCAGTGCACTGAGGACATCCCTGTGGCTGGGCAGCCAGTGTTCCCCTCCAGAACTTTCTCACTGTCCCCACGACACAGTGACACCTCATTGCTGTGGCCTCCCTTCGCCACCACTCCACCTCCTGTGCTGACAGCCCGAGTCCTTCATGTGCATGGGATCCTGCAGTGCTTGGCCTCCGGGTCTGGCTTCTCAGCCACGCGTCTTCCAGGCTCCTCCACGCCGCAGTGGGTGGCACCACTTCTTGCCTCTGAGACTGAATAACACCCCACTGTGTGATGCGCACCCTCCTGAGGAGGTCGGGGTGGCGTCCTCCTGCTGGCCTGTTGGTATGGTGGGTCACACTGGCCGCTTCCCCGATATCGAGCCAGCCTTGCATTCGTGCTGTGAACACCGACCTGCCGAATTCTATTTGTTGGTCTGTTGAAGACGCTGGCTGTGCTTCCCATGGTCACCCTCGTGGTGGTCTGTAGCTTTCTCTTCTTGTATGCTTGTTTCCCTTTGGTGTCTGGTAGCTCTGGCCTCCCCAGAGGCATTGGGAAGGGCTCCCCTCTCGTTTTCCAGCATCTGTGCTGATTCCTTATGTTTAGTGGAATTCTCCAGTAGAACGATCTGGGCCTGGAGATTTCTTTTTCAGGAGGTTTTAAACTACAAATTTGATGTTTTAAAAATTTATTGCATTATTTGGATTGTTTATTTCATATTTCATATGGGATATTTTAGCTTGTGGTCTTGGAGGAATTGATTTATTTTATCTAAGTAACTGAATTTATGTTTACAAAATTGTTCATGGTATTCCCTTGTTTTTCGCTCCTTCCTTCCTGCTAGGCTTTGAACCCAGGGCCTCATGCATGCGAGGTAAGTGAGCACTCTGCCCCTGAGCTGCATCCCCAGCTCTTTGTATTTTTTAATTTTGAGACAGTCTCAATTACTGAGGCTGGCCTTGAACTTGGGGTCCTCCTGCCTCAGCCTCCTGAGTTGCTGGGATTGCAGACATGTGCCACAGTGCTCAGCCACATTGTTCCTTTCCTAATGTCTGCCAGATCTATAGTGGCATCCCTTTCCTTTCTGACTTGCTGATCTGTGTCTTTTCTATTAGTTTTCCTTGAAGTTTATGAATATTTGTTGATTGTTTCAAAAAACGAGCTCTTTCCCTGTTTTTTCCCATTGTTCTGTTTTCCATTTCACTGATTTCTGTCTTCCTTTTGTTCTTTTCTTTCTCCCTTTGGCTTTGGGTTTGTTTCCCTTTACTTCCTGGCTTCCTGAGGTAGGGGCTTCAGCATTGATTAAGGCCCGTCTTGTTGGATGGAGGCATGTTAGTGCTATGAAATTTCCTCTCAGCACTGCCTTAGCTGCATCTCCAAATTTTTACAATGTTGTGTTTACGTTTTCATTTGGCTCAGTATATTTTGAAATTTCCCTTGAGATATCCTCTACGATATACGTGGATTATTTAGACCTGTGCTGTTTTAATTTCCAAGTATTCAGAGGTTCTCAGGTTATCTTTCTTTTATTAATTTCTAGTTTGATTACATAACGGTCACAGAATTTATTATTTTTTCCAGGCCTCAAAAGTGCTAGGCAAGTGCTCTGCCACTGAGCCACAGCCCCTGCGCTCTCCCTTTTAAAATTTTGTGACAGAGTTTCTCCAAGTTGTCCAGGCTGGCCTTGCACTTGTGATCCTCCTGCCTCAGCCTCCTGAGTAGTTGGCATCACAGGTGTGAACTATTGTGCCCAGCAGATTTTAAGTTCTTTTAGATTTTTGAGTTTTTTAAAAAATCACCTAGAGCATAGTCTATTTTTATAAATGTTCACTTAAAAAGAACGTGTATTCTGCTGTTGATGGCCTGGCCTGGGTGTGTGTGTATGTCCATTAGATCCTGTTGGTTGATGGCACTGTGTAGTGCACCCAGGTCCTTCCTGGTTTTCTGCCAGTTGCTGAGAAGGGAGTATAGAAGTTCCCTGCTATAACTGTGGGTTTGTCTGTTTCTTCTGCCATTGATCATTTGCGCTTAAACTCCATTGCCTCTGTTCAGGGGCCGAGTAGAAGGTAAGACTGGGGCATGTTAATGAAAACGGAGAGAGCAAAGCCCCCGGAGGCAGGAGCATGGGAAGCCAGGTGCAGGCACACCTGGGGGGCCAGTGGCTGCCACTTGGCTCTTTGACTCTGCACAGGTCACCGAATCTCACTGAGCTCTAGCTTCCCCCTCTGAAATGACAAGTCATGCAGGACTCTGCTGAGGAGCAGATGGTGCTCGGTGGCTGTCCCAAAGCACCTACTGTGTGCAGCACAGGGATGCACAGGACAGCTGTGCACGCAGCCTGAGAAACAGCTCGCCAGCCCCTTACTAAGTGCCAGGTAATGTTCACCTGGACTAACTCCTGTGTGGCGAGGTGGGTATTGCTACTATCCCCACTTTACAGGTGAGGACGCTGGGGCACAGACTAAGTGACTTGCCCAACGTAAGTGAAGCTGGAGCCCAACCCATGGCGACTGCTATGATCTCGTGATTATTCATCAAGGCCAATGAGTCCGAGCCTCACATTCCCCGCCCTTGAGGTGGAGCTAGTGTGGTTCCCTGGCAGGGTAAGAGACCCCCGTGAGAAGAGAACATGTTGCCTGGTGTGGTCCTTGCCTCCCCCATTTGTGTTCTTCTGCTGGGCTGGATCTAAAGGCTGCCCGGGTGAAGCCATCCTGGATGTGTGTCCCCCGACCTCCTGTGAAGAGGGGCTGGGGTGACAGGAATGACATGGCAGTTATGTCTTTGTGACCCCGTGAAGTTGCCCAGATGGACCACGGCCCCACATGCGAGCCACCGCCCCAGACCTCCGTCCCAGCCCTGCAAGCCCATCACCTTGACTGTACCCTCCAGGGCCTCTCCGACTCGTCTCTCCTCCCACTCAGGGCGCTGGCCAGGAATGAAAAGTCAGTTTAATCTCAACTGTCAACTCGGAGTTGATTGGTGCTGGCTGGCAGGTGCCTGGTGGAAAGATTCCGAGGCCCAGGATTGGCTTAGAGTTGAGGATGCTCTGAGGGACTAGTGATGTCTGCTTTGGGGTGGCCCTGAGGCCAGCTGCATTCTGCGGGCCCCTGAATCCAGTGTGACATCGCAGGGTAGAAAGCCTGGTGTTTCAACACCCAACCCCTGTGATTTTAATCAAGGGGACAGAGCCCCAGAGAAGGGCAGTAACTTATTCAGGTATATATTCCTTTGACCAGGGCCCAGTCTCCCTCCTCCTCTGACTCCACATCTGGCATTAACCGTGGGACACGTCCCTCGTGTCTAATCACTTTATCCTCACAATACCCTCTGAGAGATCCTGATAGTTCCCCATTTGGCAGAGGAGGAAACTGAGGCTCAGCAAGGTGGAGTGACCTCACAGCTAGTGAGAGGCTGAGCTGAGGCTCAAATCCAGCCTCCCCTACTCCAGATCCTGGGGTCTTTCTAACATGCTGCTCGGTTTCCAGGGCAAAAGGTAGCACTGGTGACAACACAGCCCGAGAGAAGCCACCATGTGCAGGCAGAGTGCCAGGCACCCTGGGGAGTGGTGACAGGAGGCCATCGGTGCCCCGGGAAGGGGCTGCTGCAGGGCACGGGCGAGGTGAGGGTAGAAAGAACGGTGGAGCCCCGCAAGCACTTTTGCATGCAGTAGGCACATAATAAATGCCTGGTACTGACTCGATGAGGAAACAAAGCAGGACATGGAGTAAAATGATTGGTGGCTCCTGAGTCATTTTGGAAGCTCCAAGGCCAGTAGCAAAACAAGCCGGCAAGAGCGTTCTCAGGGCCGCCTTCGTCCCCACACCTGGCCACGCCTGTGCCCCAGCTGCATTGCGCAGACCACACAGCCTGGGCGTCAGAGAGGCCCTGGCCTCCTGGGAATGGGAACTCCCTAGGCGCGGGAGGGACTTTGCCTCCCCTTTAACCCTGCGTGTGCCAAGAGCTGCGTCTGTCCTCTCATTAAACCCTCGATAAACACAACAAACAAAATAAATAAAACCTCCAGAGTGGATGTCGTGTTTCCCGTTTGACAGGTTAGGTGACTCAGGATCAGGGCAATGGAAGACTCAGTCTGTCTACACCACTGTGTCCTCCAGGGGTGGATCCCGGTGGGCACTGTCCCCTCTGGCCTCCCAGATTCCCAGTGTCCCAGCCGCCTGTCCCTCTCCAGTGATACCCTAGAGCCTCTTCTTCATGACATTACATTTATTTCTGGACCTCTGATCACAACTCTGATGTGCCCCAATACAGCCCATAACATATTTTTAAAAAATCCCCTGAGCAGATAGTCTTGCCATGGGAAAGGGCCATTAGCAAAACTGGCCAGCTGGGCACAGGGGCGTATGCCTGTAATCCTAGCTAGCTAGGGAGGCTGGGGCAGGAGGATCATGAGTTTAAAACCAGCCTCAGCAACAGCAAGTGAGGTGCTAAGCAACTCAGTGAGAACCTGTCTCTAAATAAAATACAAAATAGGGCTGGGGATGTGGCTCAGTGGTGGAGCTCCTCTGAGTTCAATCCTTGGTACCAAAAAAACCCCCAAAAACAAAACACACACACACACACACACACACACACACACACACGCACGCACACCAAAAACTGGTCAAAGACCAACTTGCCTGCTCACACACAGGTACACCTTCTGTGATCCCCGAGAAGGCCTTGCTCTAGGGCAAGTGGACTGTAAGCTGTGATGACCGTGAATGCTGGACTCGCCTCCTCTTCCCCCAGCACCCTGGCTGAGCTCTCCCAGGCTGTCACTGTCCCCTCAGGTGGCGTTCCTGAGCTTGGCACACAGAAGGCCCTTGTCAGATGGGTCCCAAGGATGCCTGGGTCTGACCAGGCTGGAAAACTGTCCACGGTGTGGGGCGGGTGAGAGAGCCCTCCGAGAGGGGCCCTCGCCCATTCCTCGCTGGGAAGGCCGGTCCTCTCAGCACCCGCTCACCAGCCCCACGTCACAGAGCGGGGGGAAGTGACTTGCCCAGGGTTGCACAGCTAGTGACTGGCAGAGCCGGGGTATTGCCTCTTTCTGTGCTTGGTTTTAACTCCTTGCAGAAAGACCCGGCATTGCCAGGTAGGTGGTGTATTTAGCCCCGGGACCCCACCCCGCCACCCGCTTCTAGAAGAGTTGAGCTGATCAGCAAAGGGACCTCCTCTGCGGCACTGCCAGCCCAGGGCGGCACCAGGACAGGAGCCCCGGTGGCTCGGCCCCAACCCCTCGGCATGCCGGGATGTTGTGGGGGTGGAAAGACACAGAGAGGACACCCGCGGGTCAGGCACAGCAGGAGCGAGGGAGGTGCAGGAACCCACAGGCTTGGCAAGCGGGCGGTTGGTGGCTCCTTCGCCAAGAAGGGGGATCCTAGAAGAGGAGCTCCTGCCAGCCCACCGGGTGGCCATCGGATGGGCTCCGTGGCCTAGCAGGACTGTGCCGTGGGGACGATGACCTGCTCCTGGCACCCTTCCCGGCTCCTCCAAGCTGGAGTGAGTCTGGGAAGGTGGCTCCCTGTGTCAGGGGAAGGGCCGGGTCTCCTCTGGCCCCAGCTCCTGTATGTCATGCAATCGTTTTCCCCAGGGAAACTTCTAGAGGCAGATCCTCAGCCAATGCTGCTCATGGGAAGAGGCAGGTGGGATGGATGGAGCAGGCCCTCGGGGGCTGAGCACTCTGCACAAGAGCCAGTCACCCTGGCAGCCCCTCCCTCAGCCCAGCAGATGGGCCACAAGCCTTCGGTGGAGGCAAACTCCCCGTCTCCAGAGGCAATCGAGCAGGCCCAGGACTGCCACTTGCAGGGAAGACAGGAAAGTAGATTCAAGCACTCATGTAAGCATGGGGTCAGCTCAGGTGACCTTTAACCTTGAGCATTCAGAGTCAAAGATCTGGTATGCTCTGTGCTACCTAGAACTAGGAGATCCCTGGAAGTGCCCACAGGGGTAAGGGGCGATTTGAGTCACCTCCTTCTCTTTCCCATCTCCGTTTTGGTCCAGGAGCCTTTACCTATGGCTTGGTGACCACATGGACTGGCCAGTTCCTTTTCCATCCAGCACAGCTCCTGCGGCATGTCTCCAAGTGAGAAAGCCAGATTCCTGGAATGTCAGGGCTGAGAGGCCCTGGGGGCCTCACCAGCCCACCTTGATCTTCAGAGGAGGACACTGAGAGCCCAAATGTAAGGGAAGACAATGACCAGTCCAGGTAGGCACGCAGAGCCAGTCTTTGTAGCAACCAGCCCAGAAGGCCGGCCACATGCCCTGCAGCGAGGGCCCTAAGCTGAATCACTGCCAGCTCCCCGCCGGGTGCTCCTGTGTCCAACTCAACAGCAACCCGGAGACATAAGAGGTCCTGCTTCTAGTCCGTCCCCTAAGTGTCCACCTGCCTGGGCTCCCCCAGAGCCATCCCTGCTCCCTATGAAGCCTCCCTTCCCCCTGCAACCTTTGAGTCTCCCCTGAGCAACCTGAGTGGTCTTCCTTCTTTCCACGACACAGAGACCCGGAGGAGCAGGCAATTGCCCCAGGTTGTGCCGCCAGGCAGGCAGAACCCAGCTCTTTCTTGCTGCTCTGTGTAGCTTTCCTGCCCTGACTCCCTCGCCCAGGAATCAGGTGGGCTGAATCCTCGCCTTCTCGCCCTCTCAGTGTCCCGCACACTCCCAGCTCAGCACCTGCCACTCACATGCTGGGTGGACGCAGATACAGAATCCTGTGATGCTCCTCCCTGCACAGGTGGAGGCTAGTTCCCTCCCTTTGGTCTCGGCCTTGATGGACACACTCTCTTCTAATCCATTTCTATTTGTTAGGAGGAAAAGTGAGAGTGTCACCTGGAGACCAGGTCACAGGTACAGCAGGCTCCTCCTTCTCTTGTGTCTCTCACTCTGAGGGAAGCTGGCTACTGTGCTGTGGGGACACACAAGCCAACCTGAAGAGAGGACCATGGAGGAGGAACTGAGAGGACTTAGGCCAACTGCCAGGGAAGATTCAAGGTTTCCTGTCAAAAGCCAGGTGATGAGCCGTCCTGGAAGCAGATCCTTCAGCCCCAGTCAAAATCTTTACTACAACCTCTTGAGAGACTTGGAGCCAAGTGGCCTAGCTCAGTCAGTTGCAGATTCCTGGCTCTCGGCTACCATGTGAAATAATAAATGCTTGTTTCAAGGTGCTGAATAACATGCAACAACAGATAACTAAAGCAATACTCTTCTGTGTTTATTGACTTTTGTGTCTGAGCTCCATGAAATCTAATTAGGGGCTCCTGAGAAGGTGTCAATAGCTCAGAGCTCAATAATGTTTGATGGAGGGATGAATAGATGGATGGATGGATGGATGGATGGATGGATGGATGGATGGATGGATGGAAAAGTAGGTGGGTAGGTGGGTGGATGAATAATAGATGGGTGGGTAGGTGAATGGATGGGTAGATGGATGAGAAGGTGGGTGGGTAAATGGGTGGATGGATGGATGGATGGTTGGTGGTTGGATGGATGACTATTCAAGATCTTCTGAGCTGCTCAAAAGCAGTGAGCGTGGTGTGAACAGGTGCAAGGTCAATACTCAACATCTGAGGGCATTTCTGTTGAGCATGTTTCCGTCATGCCTTTCTTGGCCCAGAGAACATTTTTGGATGGCTAATCGAGTGTGGCCATAATTTCTTCTCTTGCAATAACTGCTTTTTTTCTATGAGGTTTTCCTCAGGTCTGAATGTCTTGACTCTTTAATTCCTGTTTCATCTACCTATCAGGACCCCAATGTCTGCTGCAAATCTCTTTTCTTTAGCAGATATCAAATGGGGAGCACCTGTAAGGGGTCTCAGGGACCATGAGAAGCACCAAGGGGTAGGAGAAAAAAGGGTTCTGGAGTCACAGACCTGGCCTCAAGTCCCAGTTCCCCTCCTCACCTCATCCTTTCTGAGTTTCAGCTTCTTCTACTGCCAGGTAGCACCTGCCTGGAGGTCCTTGGAGGAGGCCGAGGTAACACAGCCAGTGTGCTTCGCCCAGGGCTGGCCCTATCTGTGAGACACTTTCGTCTCATCTGACTCCTTACTCATCAGATGAGGAGACCAAGACTGAGAGGATTGCTCAAAGCAACCTGGAGAATCAGAGGCATTTCAAGACTAGAATCTTGGCTCCAAGACCAGTAGTCTTCCCCTAAGTCCTGAACCCACTTTCTGCACCCTTGACTGAGAGGACGATGCAGGATTCTTCTGAGCATTGAGCCTTGGCCTCAAATGGCCACGAGAGGGCACCCATGGAATTGCTCAGGTCTCCCTGCTGCGGGGCAAAGAGGCTTCCCCCTGCCCCAGTGCTGGGGGCCTGCAGCAGCCCTTCTCCGCCCCCACTGCCCTGTCCTAGGATTCTGACCAGAGTCCCCTCCCACCCCCAGCTCTTCTGAGATATTCCAGATCCTTCCTCATCCTCCTTCCTACCTCTGTCCTCCACCCAACCCTTCAGAGCAGAGCGGGATCCTCAGACGCCACACTCTTTGCCAAGCGGGGCTCAGGGCTGCAGCCTTCTCCACGTTGCCTGCAGCTTTCCAGGGACACCCTTTGCTTCCCCAGCTCCTTCTCCCTCTCTGTCCATTCCACCAATACCTGCTGCACACCTGCTGAGGGGGAGGGGCTGGGCTGGGGGGATGGGGGGGGGAGGGGCGTTGAGGAGCCATCAGAGAGACCTGCCTTCATGGCGGTGTGGCGGGGGACAGCTCACCGCAGGACCCTTGTGTGTTGTGGGGAAGCAGCAAGGGCTGTGGGGCGAGCGCCAGGGGCAGCTCTGGAAACTGCTGCCCCTGAGCTCAGTCCTGAAGGCTGCCGAGCAGTTGTCCGGCCTAGTGAGGCCTGCAGGGTACCAGGAAGCCAAGAGGGAAACCCATGCCCTGGGGCAGGGGCCAGTCCCCTCTTCTATAAATGGGAAGGATAATATCTACTCTGCTTACCTCGTGGAAAGAAGGAAAGCCCATGCTGTGTAGACTCCACACGGGAAGGGTGTTAGCACTGGGTCCTTCCCAAGATGTTGGCTGGAGCCGGGCGCGTGGTGCACGCCTGTAATCCCAGCACTCTGGGAGGCTGAGACAGGAGAATCGCGAGTTCAAAGCCAGCCTCAGCAATGGCGAGGCGCTAAGCACCTCAGTGAGACCCTGTCTCTACATAAAACACAAAATAGGGCTGGGGGTGTGGCTCAGTGGTCGAGTGCCCCTGAGTTAAATCTCCAGTACCAAAAAAAAAAAAAAATGTTGGCTGGCCTCAGCCACATGCACTGAGCTTTCAGTCCATGTCCTCTAGCACCCACTCCCTCCCCTGATCTTCTTAAAGATGCATTTTTAAGGCCACTCAGGTTCCTGGATTGCCAGTGAGAGTCCCCAGGGGGCTTCCATGACTCTGTGCCTGGTGGCTGACCTGGCCAAGGCCTCCCTCCCGTCTTCCTAACCTGGTAGTCTGGTTTTTCCTTAAGTCATTTAAAGTCCTCCTATAAGAGCTAGCAGAGTAAACAAACAAACAAACAAACACTGAATGTTCTCCTAGCTCTTAGAAGATCAATGTCTACAAAGAAGGATCTCAGGTGGTTGCCAGCATTGCCTGGCCCTGCCCCCCATGACCTAGTGAGCTGCCCCCACCCAGACACTGCCGGGGGTGAATGAGGCCTGGGTAAGTGTTGGCAATGCCCTTCCCCACTCCCTCTGGGTATCTGCACCTGTGACAAGCTGTTTCTGAGTTTCATTCTCCAAATAGAATTTCTCGCTTTGGGAAGGGGTAGGAGGTGAGCACCTAGCAGGCCCCTCTCTGGGCCCAGTGGACTCTGCTCACAGAGCCTGTGTTTTTTGCAAGACACAGCACTGTGCCTTGTGTCCTCCTGGCCTCTCGGTGCACCATCGAGGCTGGGACCCCTCACTTCCCTCCAGCACGAGAGCAGGGTGGGCTGCTTCCCCAAGAATCGCCCAGTGTCTCACTAGACTAGAAACCATGCCAGAAGCAAATCAATGTGGAAGTTTCTCTGGGGGCTCTGGTTGGGCTTCCCAAGTTCCTCTGCCCCCAGGGGCCTGCGGAAGGGCCTGGGCTCTGAGTCCAAGGTCGAGGGTTTGGGACCAACGCTCCCTCCTTGGCCAAGGAAGAAGAAGTGTGGCTCCAGCTGCTGTTCCAGAGGCAGAGGCTCATGTGCCTGCCCCCAAACCAGCCCAGACCTCTTTTCTCTGGGAGACTCCCAGGACACCCTTTCTAAGTCTGGTAACACCCAGCTGTCAAGAAGGGGCGAATAGAAGCGGACAGGTACGGCTGTGGTGAGGTGGGCCTGCACCCACCTCTGGAGGGTACTCTGATAGTATCTACTAAAATGTGAAGCAGGTCTGGCCCCAGGCCCAGCAGTTCCTCTCCTGAGTCAGTTCTACAGAAATAATCGCACACAGGCACAAAGAACTGCGCACGAGGGTATTTGCAGAAATGTTGCTTGCGACTGCAAAAAAAATTAAATTAAATTAAATTAAAAGCCACCAAGCCAAATATTTTTTTCCCCAGATTTGCTGAGGTATAAACAACAATCCCAGGGCAATAGTGCCAGGGTTGGGGGCGCTTTGCAGCCACTAAGGAGGAGGACATAAATCCACAGGTACTGACTTAGAAGGACTCAAGATGGATTGTTTTATGGAAGAAAAAAAAAACAGAATTATGAGTCTAGCATGACTCCATTAGTGTCAGACAACAACAAAAAAAGTTGGTGGGGAGAAGCAAAATAAAGTCAAAGGGTGCTCTGGAAAGAGTCTGCGAGGAGGGCACTCCCCACTGGCACAGCAGAGACTTTGAGAGAGGGTGGAGGACGGAAGGACGGAGCAGTTTCCATTTTAGTTTACAAAACTTCACATTGTTTGAATTTTCTCTCAAGAGCATATTTCATGTACTGTTTGGGGGTCTTGTTCTAAGGCACCCACAAGAGTCCTACTCAGAATCTCTGCAGTAGGTTGACACTAAAATGTCCCTCACCAAACATTTTCCTCCTGAGCTCCTGCCCTGAGCAGCTCTGCACTGGGGCTGAGAACAGTTGGGACAATGTCCCCGACCCCAGGGAGTGCACAGCCCCTTGCAGAGAGAGGCAGGTGGACCGGTAAGGTCAGTGCAGTGTGGCAGAAGCTGTGAGAACATTCTTCTAGGGACTGCCAGGGCAGGAAGCCGGGAAGCTAGTTCCCCTGGGCGAGTCCTGGGAGGCTTCCTGGAGGAGGTGGTGCTTGGTTGAGTCAAAGATGAATGGCATGGAGTGAATGGACCAGTGGGAGCAGAGCAGGGATTTGGAGCAGCGCTCCAGGAGGGCTTTGAGGGGCCCAGAGGGTGGTGGGGGGATTGGGAGGGGTCAGGGCAGAGCAGAGGCAGAACTTCCTTCACCTTAGTTCTCTGCAGATGTTCTTGTGGAGGTGCCGGCCCCATTCAGTGGCCAGCAGAGGGCACTGTGGCCTCTCCGAATGGCAGGGTCTGAAGCTTGCAGAGCCGGGGGAGCTGGCCTGTGGGTCCCCCCACCCCTAGCCAGAGTGCCACCAGCTGATCCCACCAGGCATTTCCAAGCCCCAGCTCCCTTGGGGTAGCAAAGGACCTCGGCCGGCGGGTCCACACAGACAGCAGGGAGTTTGTGGCCAGATGTTGCTTGGGAAGAAAGTAATGCACCTAGAGTGTCAGTGACCAGTGGCAAGAAAGGCTGTGGCCGCAGGAAAGGAGTGACCAGCCCGGGATGATGTCCCCAGAGGACACTCCAGGGCTGGCCCAGCATCAGCTTGGGGTGCCTGCACCAGGGCTCCTCTCTCCCTAACAGCCTAGGAATGTCCCCTCCCATAGCATCCTAACAAGGTGGCACATTCTGCCCAATGCCACTCCACCCCAGGCCCCTGGAGAAGCAGGTGGGACAGAGAGCAAAAGCCAGCCTGGCCCTGCCCTGGGCTTCAGTGTGTCTAAAATACTTCAGGCAGGTGGAGAGGAACTTGATCCTAGAAACCCGGCAGCCCCTGGCGCTCCAGCTGGGGCCGGGAGCCTGCCTGGGAGGGTGCTCCCATGTAGACAAGGCGTCTGCACACGTTGGCACCGCAGCGAGGCCACAGAACCCCTGCCACGGCCACCACTTCTTAGAAGACTCTCCCCACATCTTGTTTTACAGATGGGGATGTTGCAGTGCACACGTGGGGGCTGCTCCAGGGTCACCCGAGCCCGTCCTCCTGGGTCTGCAGGGCATGGGCTTCACTCAGCTCGGGGCTCAGCTCCTTGCGGCCCACACGGGAGGCTGACTGGAGCAGAAGAGCAGCTGGAACTTCCTGAGCACCTACTGTTGCCCTGGCACTGGACATGGCAGGGTGGAGGGCGGGCAGCTCAGGTGTCAGCTGGTCACTCCGGCAGGAGCCCATCTGATGGGTGGGTCTGTGGATGCGGGACGGACCCAGGGTAAGGACTGAGCTCCCGTGCACAGGACGGCTCAGGCTTTTCATCTTGCCTGCCTCCTCGCACAGCCTGGGTGGGATCCCAAGTTAAGAGCAGGCGTGGGACGGCCCAAGATGCCCCCAGAGTCTCTAGGACCTACTGGGGAGAGGGACAGGGCTGGGCACCGCGAGGTGCTGGGATGGTGGCTCTGAGGGACAGGGCTGGTGGCAATTCTGGGAGGGGAAAAGACCTACTAGGGCTGAAGGAGGCCCCTGTGGGGACAGGCACACAGCAGCCAGTGTGGCAGCAGGAGCTGAGGCTAGTGGAGGGCCAGGCCCTATCCTTTCTGCTACAAGCCCTGCCTTCTGTTAGCAACCCGGCCTGCACACCTGGCCTCTGCCTGTGGCTCTGATGTGGTCTATAGGAACTCGGCAGCTGCCTGTGCTCGGGACCCACAGTCCCCTAGCCCAGCCAGGACTCAAGCCTGCCATTCCCTGAAGGCTGACCCCAAGCTCCAGACCTGTCTCAGGCTCAGACTGAAAGGGGCACTTGTGGACCAGCACCTGTCCCTGGAGGTACTGGAGACACGAACCCTCAGGCTGCTCCCTTCTCCCCACAGAACTTGCGCCCGGCACTTGTACCACAGCCTCAGAGGAGGTCAGGCCCTGGAGGCAGCCCAGAGGGCGGTGAAAGCACAGGGCAGCTCATCCTTGGTGCCCCAGCGCGGCTCAGTCTCTTGAGCTGGGGACACCTCATGCTGAGGCCACGGGGCATGTTACTGTGTGTCCTAAGTCACAGCAGCTATTTTCAGCTTCTCCATCAGGGACATCTTGGTCCTCCCAGGTCGTCTCTGACTTGATGAGAAGCCCTGGTCTCTCTGACCCCGGCAGAGGACATGTTGTTGAGCACAGGTGCAGGACAGGCAGGGGTCCGGGGACACTCCCGGGTGGATGGTTCGTGACACATGTGGCCTGAACAATGGGTCTAAGGTCCTGAACCCTGAGATCCCATACATATGCATCTCCTGCAGCTCATTTCCCCAAGGATGGACAGGAGGAGACAGGCAAAGGGGCCTCCCTCCCTCCATACCCCAGCTTCCCAGTCCCCCACTGCAGGCAGCCACCATTTCCAGCCCCTGGTGTCTCCTTCTAGATCTGAGAAACTCCGTGGGTTGGGCGTCCCCTGGCTCCTCCTGCCTGCACACATCTGTGCCCACAGGCAGCGCCACTGGCCTTGCCTAGCCGCTTCTGTGGGCGGCCCTCGTGGGTCTGTCTAAGAGCACCTTGTCTTCGTCGGCTGCGCGGACAAGATCTTAACTGGTACCCCTGCCTCGCGTCTCCCCCTCCTGCAGTCAGAGTCCTGGTCCACAGCCCCTGCTCCAAGCCACCGCCTTTAAAGTTCCTCATGACGTTCTGTAAGGAGAAATGTCACCAGTGAATTGTAACTACTACTGTAGCAACGTAAAGCACCAAAGCAGTGTGATTCATTCTTTTGCTGAGTGAATGACAGCAGATTCAAAGTCATTGCTCTTATGATACCAAACTCTTTGGGCATCTTTTGGCTGCATGTAATGGAAACCCAGTCCTAGACTGTCTGAAGAAATAGGGAGAATTTGTCAGCTCCTGTAAGCGGAGAAGTCCAACACAGAGTCAGTTGCAGGTATGGCTGTCTCCAGGTTTCAGAGTCATCAGGACCAGCACGCACCCTGACTCTTCCCCATGCCTTCCCTCTGTAGGCTTAAGTCCCAGAATTCACTGGTAGCAGGATGGGGCACAGCTCTCTCAGGTTTCAAGTCTAGGAGGAAAGAATAAGAATCTTTTTCCCAGAAGTCTAAGTAAAAATCTCACTGGGTCTCTGTGCTAGCTAGGCAAGGCTAACCTGCACTGACAACTAGACTTCAAAATTGTGTTCTAATGGACTAAACCATAAAACTCTGCCATGCAACGTCCTCATAATGTCCATGCAGTGTCCTTGGGCACCATGGTGCATGGCATGGGTCAGGAAGGTTGTTCTGACCCCCTCCATCTTATGGTCCTACCTCCTCTCCGGCAGGGTCTACAGACTTTTTCTGTGAATGGCCAGACAGTAAGTACTCTAGACTTGTGGGCTCTGTGACACTCTTCCTCTCCCTCCTCCCTCCTCCTTCAAAACCCTTTAAAGCTGGGGCGGTGGCACACGCCCGTAATCCCAGCACTCTGGGAGGCTGAGACAGAAGAATCGCAAGTTCAAACCCAGCCTCAGCAGTGGCAAGGCCCTAAGCAACTCAGTGAGACCCTGTCTCTACATAAAACACAACATAGGGCTGGGGTGTGGCTTAGTGGTCAAGAGCCCCTGAGTTCAATCCCGGTACCAAAAAAAAAAAAAGCCCTTTAAAAACATAAAACCCATTCTTACCTCCTGGGTCGGGAAAAAACAAGCCCAGGGGCCTTACTATGTTGCCTCCGGCCCCCTGGTTGTCACATGCAGAGCCAGTGGAAAGAAAGGGGGCAAGCAGGGGCCACCCCGCCCTCCAAGCTCCCGCCCAGCAATGGCACCACCACCTCCTCTCCCTCCATCACGTAAACCCCAGTCAGGGTGCCACCCTGAGCCACCCTGAGCCACCCTGTGCTGTACGCCCAAGAAGAAAAGGAGATGGACTTTTGGTGAGCAGTGGCTGTCCCACACAGTGTCACTGGCCCTCAGTCACATGAGTGCCATTGCGGGGGTCAGTGGGCGTCAGGTAGTTGTGGCCATATTCATTTCCTAGGCCGTAACAAAGACCCACAGACCGAGTGGATTCCCTGCACTCCTGGGCTGCTTCCTGGCCTCTCTCCTGGCCTCTCTCCTGGGCTGCTTCCTGGCCTCTCTCCTGGCCTCTCTCCTGGGCTGCTTCCTGGCCTCTCTCCTGGCCTCGGGCAGGGGTGGCAATCTGTGGCAATCCTCAGCCTGTGGCAAGATCCCTCTGAGCCTGCTGCAACTTCAGATGGCTTTCTTCCCAGCGTGCCTCTGTATCCAAATCACCTGGCGACTGGTGTCTTATAGCAATGACATCTGCAAAGACCCTGTTTCCAAGCAAGACCACTTCAGCAGGTGCTGGGGGTAGGACTTCAGCGTGACTTTGGGAGGGACGCAATCCCTCCCCCAGCTTACGTGGCCGTCAGGCCTCTCCATCTATCTAGTCTGCCACCCCCAACCCTGTGGGCCAAGCGGGCAGCACACCTTTGCAAGAGATCCCTGCCCACCCCAGGGAGCCTCTGCGGTCCCAGCGGGAGCCTGCTGGTTGAGCCTGATTCTAGGCAGCAAGCACCCTGTCCCCGGACAAGCCAAGCGCCAATTGATAGTGGCTCAATTGAAGCAGCTTCATTCACGATCATTAACAAATATTTATTTAGCACCGCCAGGCTGGGTGCCAGGAATAGAAAAGTGATCACAGCCCTGAGGGGAGAAGACAGAAGTAATTGCTTCCTGACGTGATAAGGGTGGCGGGGGAGCAGACAAGAACTGGAGGGGGGGGCAGGTACACATGGCAAGGCCATTGCTGGGGGTCAGCCAGGAAGGCCTGGGGCTGGATTGGCCAAGAGGGAAGGAGCAAGCAAGGAGGCAAGGACAGAGGGGCCTGGTGGGGTCGAGAGAAGCAAGGAGGAGGATCCATGGGGGTTAGAACAGAGAGACCGGGCCAGTCCTGTCTTTTTTATTTTTTTGGTACCCAGGACTGATCCCAGGGGCTTAACCACTGAGCCACATCCCCATCCCTTTTTTTATATTTTAGAGACAGGACTTCACTGAGTTGCTTAGGGCCTCACTAACATACCGAGGCTGGCTTTGAACTCGCGATCCTCCTGCCTCAGCTTCCCGAGCGCTGGGTTTACATGTGCGTACCACCAGGCCCAGCCTAACGCATCGTCTTTTAATAACCAAGAGGAGAGTGATTTTTCTTTAAAAACAGGAAAGAAACTCTGGAAGCAAGAACAGCACATGTGAGTACTTACTGCTACCCCACAGGAACAGAGAGGTTGATCCGGAGCAGTGGGGACATGGGGTGCTGTCACCCCAAGCAAGAACAAGGAAGCAGGCCAGAGCACGGAGCCTGTGAGTGCCTGGGAAAGGGCGGGGCCCAGGGCGCCGCAGCACACTCAGCTCCTGGGGCTGGGGGGCCGCTGTCCTCATGTTCAGGGGAGGGTGGGCTGCGTAGAGAAGCGCTCTGTCCTCCTGCTCAGCCCCTGGTCTGCGTCCAGGGAATCCTCTGGAATGGAGAAGGGACCCAGTGGCCTTTGTCTGCGGTGAACACCAGAAGGTGCGGAGCTTGGCCTGCCTGCTGCTCGCCTGCTGGTAACCCAGAAGTGACCTCAGGCCCAGGGGAAGTCAGAGCCCCAGGCCCACCCGCCCAGCCACAGCCTGGTTCATTTGAGCATCTTCAAAGCCCGCCTGGCGGACACCAGAGTCCAGGAAGAGACAGGACTCTCTGTGTTGCCCTCTCCCCCGCAAGAAGTGGGGAGGAACTCTTCCAAGGCCCTGGGGTCGGGACCTCGCCCCAACCCTGAAGCTCACGCTTGGAAAAGAGCCACCTGAGCTGCATCCATGTGTCATGGGGGTCCCTGCTCATGACAGAAGCCTTTCAAAGTCCGGATGGCCTCTTCACTGACAGGCAGGGGAACCCAGGCCCAGAGCAGACAGACCAGGCCTGATTTGCTGACTCAATTTCCAAACCCGACTCAGAAGGAGGGGACCCCTAAAATCATGGGTGCTTCTGTGGACCTGTCCTGACACCAGAATAAATACAGTGGCCTTTGCCCCAGGGGTCCACACCTGCAGTTCCCAGAGCCCCCACCAGGTGGCCCAGGCACCACTAACTTGGGGACAGATCCAAATAGGCTCCTCTTCCAGGGCCTGCCAGGGGATGGGGACCCAGCGGCCACTCCCGCTTCCCCACCGCATCTGTAATCAGAGCAGTAGTGACAGCTTAGGTCTTCAGGTGTCACAGGGGGTGGAGAGAGAGGCCTGGGTGGGTCTGTTCAGATCCAGCGTATCCTGAGGGTGGCCTCCTCGCAGCTCCCTCCCACACCTGTGAACAGACACCTGCTTCTCAGAGCTGAGTGGTCACATCACGGGCAGGCGGGGCAGGAGGCCTGTGGGAATGCCAGGTCCCAAGCACCCTGGGAGCTTACGACCAGGCACAGCTGGGGAGCCAGAGAGGGCAAACCAGAGGCCCATCCGCCCCTCCCACCATTGCGGCCAAGAACACTCCTGGGGTGTGAGCCCTTGTCCCGTCCAGGGGCGTCCCAGCCCACCACAACCACCTCTGTCCAGAGGGCAGAAGAAACGCCACTCTGCCTGGCGCACAGGCAATGCTGACGGCAGCGGCTGCAGCCCCCGCTGGGCATGCCCACTGGAAGGTGCAGGACAAGGCCGCTGCAACCGGCCATCCCCGTGGAAAGCCCAGGCACTGTCCCTCCTTCCCCTCCAAAGACTCCAGGTTATTCCACCCACATCACTCTCACGCATATGGCAGGATTTCTAGAATGTTCCGGGTGGACTTGGAGCAACCACGTGGAGAACCAGGTCCAGCCGGTGGGGATGTGTCCTCTTGTGACTGTGGTGGACAGAGAAAAGGGCTGAGACTCGGCTTTGGGTGTTAAGATGACCCTGGAGGTCTAAGGAGTGTCTCGTGGACGAGGGGGCATTTGAGCGGGTCTTGGGGGTCTTGGGGCTTAGCAGGTGGAGATGGGGTGAGAGGTCCCGGGAGCCCAGCAGCGTGTGGGCAGAACAGTGTCTGCGGGCCGGATGGGAGGGGCCGCGGCAGCTGAATCCAGACGGCCTCCGAGGCCATGCTGGATGGTTCATTCCACATGGACACCCAGGGGGGTTGCACCAGTGACAACTGGGGACAAGGAGGCCGGACAGTGAGCACTGCTGGCGCCCTGGAGGAGCAAGGGGCCAGAGCCCAGGGAGTGACCAGGGACGGGAGGCAGGGCCAGACGCCAGACATGGGAGGCGTCCGATCTGTGGGCTGCAGGACCACAGGAGCAGATGGCCAGGGCCGAACACCAACCAGGTGAGCTGGGAAGGCCAGTGAGCAGGGCAAGCAGGCCAGGAGGCCAGTGCCTAGTGGCAGAGGGAAGGCGTACGGCATGGATAGAAGAGGAGAGGGAGCAGAGGAGCACCTGTCCCAGAGTGAGGGACAGGGGAGTCTTCAGAGGGGCTGGCAGTAGTGGCTGGGACCAAGCCAGGGTGTGAGTTCTCTTCTCTCAGCTTTAGGTTCCTTATTAAGTCAGAAAAAGAGGCAGGTGAGGTGACCTCCAAAGGCCTTTCCCATGTGGACCGTCTGGAATTCTCTAACTGGGGAGCATCCCTGCTACTTAAGGACAATGCCAGCTAAGAGGGATGTGGGGTCATCTATGCTGCATATGAACCACTTTTGGACATGCTCAGCACACTGTAAGGAGAGTGCTTCATGATGATTCTTGCCAGGGCTGCTGTGTACAGTTGCACAGGTTGTGTACTACACGACTCCAGAGGCTACTTTTTCTTTTGACTGAAGTGTGATGAAGTTGTGCAACGCTGCCATTCTGCCCCAAACTTCCTAGCTCTTTCGTGCCTACGTCCTAGAGCCCAGCCCCTCTCTCCTTAATGTAACTGGAAGAATGGGAGAGCTTTGAATCAGGGAGCCAAGCACCTGAGTCAGGCTGGCCTGCTGACTGGCAATTCTCTGTCCCTTGGGCCTCTGTCACTTTCTCCATAAAGTGGCTGGGACAGGCATTCTGAGGTCTTGTTCAGCTTCTGAATCCCCACTGCAGACTCATCCCTGTGGGAGGTGGACCGCGTAGGTCCCCCTGGCCACTATCAGGTGGACGCAGCAGCTGCAACAGCCCTGCAGGCCACTGGGCTGGTCCTGTTCAAACCATCACCATCTCCTTTAGATTCCACAGGGAGAAGCCTGCCTCTGCTGCCAAGGGGAGCGCCAGGACTGCCCTGCACTTGTAGGTCCTCTGGCGCAGGGACAGGGCTGGTGAGACTCACGGCCTGCAGGGACCTGGCCCTTTAGCAGGACACAGATTAACATCCTAAGTGGCAAGTCCCCCTTGCTTTGCAGTCTGGCACCCTTTCCACACTCATTCAGTCACTCAACAAACACCTGGGCCTACTCAGCCAGCTCATTAGGGTGGTAGCAGACAGACTCACTCCAGGTCCTGCTCAAACTTGTTCCCCTGGCTCGGAGGGGTTGGTCCTCACAGCTACCCTATGACATGGGTGCTCTCATCACCCCCTTCTGCAGACTGGGAAACCAAAGGAAGGAGGATGAAGTGACTGGTCTGAGGCCCCCCAACAAAGCCCTGAACACAGCCACCGCCTGCCACCCTGGGGTTTTGTCCCCAGCCCCCACCCATGGCCCATGGCCCTCACCTTCCTTTTCTGGACCTCTGTATCTCCATGTGTACATCCATGGGGGGCTTGGGGCAGCAACGCAGCTCTGACCTGCACAGACCCTGTGTACCCAGGGCCACTGCAGATTTGGGACTCCAGAGTCGACTTCAGGAGTCAAGTGGGCAGATCTGAGAGCCCCAGACGGACCAGATGTGCCTGGCGAGCACATGGGGCTGGGGCTGAGCTGATGGGGCTGGGGCTGAGCTGATGGGGCTGGGGCTGAGCTGATGGGGCTGGGGCTGAGCTGATGGGGCTGGGGCTGAGCTGATGGGGCTGGGGTTGAGCTGATGGGGCTGGGGACGAGCTGATGG
>CM053401.1:9622723-9802169 GCA_028644305.1 Xerus rutilus
GAGCTGATGGGGCTGGGGCTGGGCTGATGGGGCTGGGGCTGAGCTGATGGGGCTGGGGGAGAGCTGATGGGGCTGGGGGAGAGCTGATGGGGCTGGGGACGAGCTGATGGGGCTGGGGCTGAGCTGGTGGGGCTGGGGCTGAGCTGGTGGGGCTGGGGCTGAGTTGATGGGGCTTGGGAAGAGCTGATGGGGCTGGGGCTGAGCTGGTGGGGCTGGGGCTGAGCTGATGGAGCTGAGGCTGAGCTGATGGGGCTAGGGGAGAGCTGATGGGGCTGGGGCTGAGCTGATGGGGCTGGTTTTTAGGGACCAATTTTGAAATCTACACAGCTCATACTTAGAAGCCCAAACACGCCAACCTCCGAGGGCCTGCTGTCTATCATCGAGCAAGTGGGTGGACACCTGCCATCCTGGAGCCAAATTTGGGCTGCAGCAGAGACTTTCTGGCCTCTCTCGGTCTCAGGAGCAGGTGGGGTGGGGAGGCTGCCAGTGAGGTGTGGAAAGCCCAGACTGGCCCTACCACATTCAGGTTGCAGCAGACCCTGGGCCTCCTCCAACACCGGGGCTCTCTGTCCACCCGCCTAGTGGCCCTCCCCCAGGAGCCTGAGCACACAGCTCTGTGGTCAGCACTGTGCACGGATCCTGGCTTGACCTCCTCGGGAGTTTCCTTTTGTTCCCAGGCCTACTTGACTCTCCATACTGCTCTGTGTCACAGGAAGGTCTTATGGACTCCCTGGCCTGAGTTCTCACGATGGGAGACAAAGCACAAGGTCGGAGGGGGCCAGAGGCCAAGGAGGGTGTCCTTGCTCAGGCCCCAACCCGCCTGCTGCTTCAAGACAATCTCTTTACAAGCTCTCTCGTGGGTGCCGGCATTTCTCCCGGGAGGCTGGCTGCACAGCCTCAAGAGGTGTTGTTACTCAATGTCCCACTAAGAAAGGGTAGCCTACTGCTGTGAAGGTCACAGCCGAGCCCCAGCGCAAGGACACACGCTGCTGGTCGCTTGAATCCTTGTTCCACGTTTATCAGAAGAGCTGCTTACACGAGTTGATATTTAGGTTTTGAGGTGTTTTAAAAATCACTCCTTTGAAGACATCAAAGGGAAAATATAAGCAAAAGACATCAGTTAAGGTCCCCGAACATCTCCACCGTTAGAGTCCATTCCTCAGAGTCACCTAGGTCCACCTCTGTCCTCTGTCCTGCTCCTCTGTCTGAGCAGGATGTTGGCCATCAGGGCACTGTGGGGTCACACCTGTGAAGGACCTTTCCACTGTTGTCTCTGTTATTTTGTTTTTTGTTTTTTTCCCAAGCTGCTGCCCACTTTCTGTGACTTTCATGTGCATGTGTGGGTAATGACAACTTTGTTATGGCTGTCATTGCTCAGCAGCCACTGTAAAATGCATCTGTGTATTAGAATCAGAGAAATAAGGGTTTTAATTATGTTGACATTAGGCAAGTCAGTTTGCCTCTCTGGGCCTTAGTGTTTTCATTTGTAAAAAATAAAAGATGTTTATCCAACTGGATTTACAGATTCAGTGCAACTCCAGTAAATCGTTTTATGGGTATCAACAAACTGGTTCTGAGGTGTGTCAGTCAGCTTCCCGTTACTATAAGAAAATACATGAGCTAAATTATAAAGAAAAAGGGTTAGTCTTGGCTCACAGTTTTGGAGGTTTTAGTTCAAAATTGGACAGAAGGATTGCTGTGGGCCTCTGATGGGTAGACCAGATGGCTAGAGTGGGGAGCATACAGCAGGGTGAAAAAAAAGGAAAGAATAAAATAAAGAGGAAGGGGGGCTGCATGTAGCTCGGTGATACAGCATTTGCCTAGAATGTGCAAGGCCCTAGGCCAAAACATTAAAAAAAAAGGAAGAAGAAATAGGGCCCCACAAGCCCTTTTAAGGACCCAACCCAGTGACCTGGAGACCTCCCACTAGGCCCTGCCTCCCGGGGGATCCCCAGCTCCAGCAGCACCTCCTGGGTCCTTGCCTTCGACATGTGGACCTTTAGGGGCCTTCACATCCAGGCTACAGCATAGTCCATGGGGAGAGGCAAAATACCCCGGATGACCGTGGATGCTAAAGAAGAATCAGGGGAGGGACAGGACCTAGCTCCTCCAGCAACCCCGGAGAGCATCCCACAAACGTCTGTAAGTACCTGGCCTTTTCTACAGAGGCAGAGCCTCTAGGCAAAGCCTCCACACCCGAACAGCAGGTGGATGGGCAGATCCTCGGGCATGGCGGGGGGCTGCATCTGGGGAATGGAGGGAACGTCCCACCAGACACGGGGAAACGACCTCATGGCTGAACCAGTCACGTGTTCCTCCTCCTCCACAAGGAATTTTGAACAAGACAATTACAGGTGGAGGTGTGCCGTGAGAAACTGTACTCGGGGAGAAATTGGTAAGGATGGCGACGAGTGACAAACCACGAGACGATCAAGCCACATCAACAGACCATCAGGTCTGTTCTGAGCAGTGTGTGGAGGAAGAGAAAATAGCTGAGTATTTCAAAACCAAGTATTGAAACACACACACAGCAGAGAGATCCTGTGGAGGCCGCTTCACACCAGCTGGGCCTCCCCAGCTCTCCTGAAACCAGCTGAGTCCAGGCTGCTGCAGAGGCGGGGAGAGACCCTGAGCTCTGGGGTGTCCATGCAGCCCTAGCTGACTCACTCAGACACACTCGCTCTCCCTCCCCCACTCAGGTCTAGGCGTCCCCCCAGGCTTATAATCACACACAGTTGCACAGCTGCTAATTTTCACTCCATTTTACATCCAAAGTGTATTTCCAGGTAAGCACAGGCTTTCATAAGCTGCCATCTTAGTAATAATTAAGTAAGTAAGTAGTGGTTAAAAGCAGGGGTCTGCAAACCAGGGCCCGCTGGCCTCCAGCCTGCCGTCACCCATCCTTATAAATAAAGTTTTATGGACACAGCCACAGGCATTCACTCACACTTTGTCTGGAGCCACTTTTCACCACATCCAAGGACAGGCCAGTTGTGACGTAGGTAATGTGGTTCTCAGCTGGGCACATTTATTGTTAGGCCCTTCTCAGGGACACTTGCCAATTTCTGTTTTGAACATGTTTTTGCCAAATAACTTTTTCAAAACAGATTGTTGTAGTTTATGTGACCTTCAGAGTCAGGGACGAACTTTGCTGATTGGAGACCAGCATTCGGAGTGTGCTTTAATCTTTGCACATTTTAAAGATGAGAAAAAATAGCATCTCCTTGTTTCAACTTAAAGTTGTTGGATTGCTAGTGAGCCTGGCTATTTTTTCTGCTTTTTGTTTACTTCCTGAATCACTTCTTTTGCGGATGTGCATTTATATTTTTTTGCTCATTTATTACCAGAGGGTTGCTTTTTATTCGTTTTGATTTTGTTCCATCTAGAAATTTCTGGGTTTTTTGTTTGTTTTAGTTTCACTACTGAGGATTGGACCCAGGGATGCTCCACCACTGAGCTACAGCCCCACCCCTTTTTATTTGCATTTTCAGACAGAGTCTTGATAAGTTGCTGAGGCCGGCTTTGAACTTGCCATCCTCCTACTTCAGCCTCCCGAGTTGCTGGGATTATAGGTGTGTACCACTGCTCCCGGCGTATGTAGGTTCTTTACACAAAATACGAATCCATTTCTGTCACATTTGCACAAATCTTGAGACATTTCTGTTACTTATTGATTAGGTGGCTTTGGGCAAATCCCTGAGTCTCCTTCAGTTTCCATGAAAACAAGCTAGCCAAATTTAAAGCATCAAATGCATTCTGCCCGAATGGTCAGGTGACACAGAGCAATGGATTTCAAACCATGTTCAACATAGCCTAGCATAACACTCAGTTATAGTGAGAAGAAACCCAGCCAAAAAAAGGTTCAAGCAAAGTAGGAGCATCTGTAGGCTCAGGATAAGTTCAGGATATCAAGCACAGTTGGACCCAGGAGTCCTATTCATGTTAAGTGTCTCTCTCTCTCTCTCTCTCTCTCTCTCTCTCTCTCTCTCAGCTTTACTATCAAAGGATCTCTCCTGTGAACCCCTGCAGATCCTGGCTGACCTCCAGGCACTCCAGAAAAACCTGCACAAAGAGCCTACTTCTGATTCAACACTTCTAGGAAAAGTTCCAAGGTTAGACTCTTGGGACCCACCTGGTGACGGATCCTTCCTGAACCAATCACTGTGGCACTGGCTGGTCAAGTCTGGCGGATGGCTTCCGTCTCAGAATGGGTGAGGGTGAGTCCCCAGAGGAAAATCAGACAAAGGGTCAAGAACCAGACCTCAGGCAGGTGCCTCAGGGAGGAGGAAGGGCCCCACTTCAGCCAGGCTGCCTGCCTGTTTCACACACTGGCCAAGGTCATCTACCCTCAGGGGGCTTACATTCCAATCACACAGAGGCTGGGACCCAAGCCAGTGCCTCGTTGTCTCCCTCTGTGGTCCGTGTTTCCTGCTGGAGAGGTGCATGGGTCCTGTGACAGAGGGGTGGGCCCTGAGGACACTTTCCCTGGGAGGCCAGGGAGGCCTCTGTAAGGAGGCAGCATTCCAGAGCAAAGGTCCTCAAGAAGTACCCCCAGGAGAAGAGCCTTGCTGCGTGAACCTGAGGGACAGAAGAGCCTTCCAGCACAGTCTGCAGGGGGCAAGCATGTGGGCCTGGGCAGGGGCTCATGTGGAGACAAGGCCTGGCTCAGGATGCAGCCAGGAAGAGCATCAGCAGAGAGTTCTGGTTGGTTGCAGCTCACCTGGAAGCCCGTGGGCAGTCAGTGGTGTCCAAGTACAGAATCAGCAGCCTGTAGGCGATGAGCTCTCTGTCCCCAGAGGTATCAAAGCAGCATGCAGAAACAGGCCAGAGCCCCAGGAGTGGATGACTTTGTGAAATTAGCCGACTTTGTGAAATTAGCCGAGAAAAACTACCAACCTTGATAATGACGCTTAACAAAGTGTAGTGGGAAGGGCCCACTTAAAATGTTTTAGCAGCAGCCCGCTGTGATCTGAGCAATCTCTCGAAATGATTTATTTACATATAAAAATGAGACATTTTCCCACAGCCTCAAGACAGCCCCTGGGGCGAGGCTGTCATCGGACAGCACCTCCCGGGGTCCAGAGGCTGGCCTTCCTCCCACAGCCTGGCAGGGGGCTGATTGCTCTCTCAGGGGAGGCAGAGGGCCACCCTGCCAGGCCAGCTTTCCAGAGAGTTGCTTCTCCAAAATCAACCTTGCATAAGCATTTTAATGTGCGGCTGAGCATGAAGTACACTCCACATTTTTATTCCAAGAATGCAAATGAACCCCCAAGGGGCCTGGAAGAGGCAGAGATGCCCAGGCCTGAGTGCATCTTGAAAGGTTTGAGTTGGGCCATGCAAGTGTCACTTTCTCCAGCCAGACTTGGGGACACTGAGGCTTGAGAGGCTACTCAAGGGCAGAGCTTCCAAGCAAGTTCCCCGTCAGGACTTTCTTGCTGGCTTTGCTGCGGGTGCACAGCATGGAAGGACAGGTTCTGCGGGCCATTCAGGGATCATTGCACAGACAGTCTCATAGCACTGGGAGTCTGCAATGGGCACTGGAGAGCCGTGGGCTAGGCCCTGCCTGTGGCTCAGAAACCAGGACAGTGACCCTGAGGGGTGGCAAGAGGCCGTCCCCATACTGAGGGCCCTTCCAGCTCCCCCACCATGCATCAGGGGCTGCTGCCTCCTCTGGCTCCAGCCCCAACGCTGGAAGGCAAGTGCCCTCCCGCATCTGGCACATAGCAAGTGCTCAAAGCATGTGGCCAGGACCTGAATTGCCCAGAGAGGACCCTTCTCCACGCCCACCTGGTGCTCCCTGCCAGAGGCGCCTGCAGAAGCAGCCCTGGGAGATGTCTTGACAGTCCCCTGAGCCCCTGGTCCACTAGGAAATCACCGGGAATGGTTTCTAAGTCTCCCTTGGACAACTGGAAGTTGGAGGGAGCTGGCCTGGAAGGGGCTCCCAGGCTTTGAAGTCCTGCCAGGGCTAATCTACTACTAGCAAGGTGCCAGTCCCCCACCCCACCAGGTGCTGCAACTGGGAGACCTCGTGCACCTAGGTGGTCAAGAGGTTGCGTACCTTGCCATGAGAGGAAGCGTCCTGGAGCATCAAGCAGACTCAACCAGAGCCCAGTTGTGAATACGAATGGGGGTCCCTGGGAGAGGCCCCTCTCCTCCTTATAGGTGAAGGGTGTCTCCTCACCAGGAATTATCGCCCCTTCCAGGAGTTATTTTAATTTACCTAGAGGAGAGACTGGTTTTCTCCTTCGGAAGGGTCCTGCCTCCCTGGCCCGTGCCCCCACCTCCTCATTACCACGCAGGAGAGCACAGAGGGCCTCACACCAGGAGCCCTTTCCAAACTGCACCAGCTGTTAGGAATTGCAGGCTATTTTTTTTTTCCAGAGCATTATTTTTACATTCATTTTGACCAGTTGGGTTCATCACTGGTGCGATTTGATTTGCTCCATTTCAGTGCCTGTCGCCGTCCCTCCCTCCCCTGCTCTCCTGCTCCACTGATCTCCCCTCCCCCTCATACACTTCAAGGTGGGACTCCCTGTGCATTGTCGAGGACCAAGTCCCCAGGGCTGGATTCTGGTCATCTTCTGCAAGAGCTGGAGCCAGGAAGGGCTTCCTCCCTGTGTCCTTGGCAAGGCACCAGGAGCACTGGTTCCTGTTTTTCCCTGGGGACCCGCCCTGCACTAGGTCCTGGAAACAGCTCCCAGCCCCCAGAGGCGGCTGCTGGTGTGGACACAGGGTGCAGCAGCCAGGGGAGCTCGGCAGGCCCTGGCGGCAGCCCAGATTCCTACTCTTCCCCTGAGCAGAGTGCCTGCTTCCTGTGCTGTGCAGGGTGACAATTCTGCTGCACAAAAAGGCAGGTGCATTGGTCACAGCCTCCCCAGGTCTAGCAGTTTAGCACCATCTGAATTCCAATTAGCATCATGGAATTTTATGGGGGAGGAAAACGTTTCCTCTCACCCACCTGCTCCATGTGTGGAAAGTTTGCTCAAGACCAAGACACCCCAGAGGAGCCTGGCACAGAGAGGCCCAGTGGCCGGAACAAGGCCCCCTGCCAGAGATGAGGTTCACCCAGGACTCTGATTTCAAAGTATGGTCCTGGGGACCAAGGCATAGGGTCTCTGCGGAGCACTAGGTGGGCCTGGGAAACGTCAATGCCCACCCGACACCCCTCCCTCCTCCAGGCCAAGCAGTTGGATTCCACCTCCAGTGCTATAGCTGGAGCTAGTCACATCACAGCCCTGAGCCTCAGTTTCCTCATCTGTAAAATAGGGTAGTGAATCCCTGTTTGGCCCTCCCTCCAGGGCTCTGTGAAGTGTCAGCAAGATGACTCACATGGGAACCCTGTTCCAAAGTAAGCAACAGCCTTCCTCTCTTTCTTTTTAGTCAAGAAATGTTTTTAGAAGTAAACTTTGTCAGATAGTGGTAGAACCCTTTGCTGGTTCTTTACCTATCATAAGCTCTATTTTGTCAAATCTTTCAACTTGCAAACTCTTAAATTAACTTTGGAATTTTTGTAAGTCTTTGTAAGCTACCAAGTGTCTTCACTGACTGTCCCAACAGGACTATGGGACAGATGGAAAACAGGAGATCAGAGAGGATAAGTGACATGCCTAGGTCACACAGCAGGAAGGAGGCTTGAACACAAATCTTTTATTTATGTTGCAGGGTGAGCTCTGAGCAGTACCAGCTGCTCCTTCAGATCAGGAAAGGGACCCCTTCCCATGTCAACAACTGACTCTGCCCAGTGTCAGGGTGCAGGCCCGAGCTTACCTGGGCAGAGTTCTCACAGCGTGACTGTGGGCCCATGCGTCTGTGTTTCCAGGCAGCATCCCCCTGGGGCTGGCCTGCCTCAGGAAGGCCTCAGTGGGACCCCATTCACATTGGGCAAGGACTGGAGTCACTGAGGCTCGGGTTGTCCCCAGTATAGGTGACAGCCAAATGGTCCTGTGCTCTGGCAGGAAGGGAGGGGACTCACTTGCTCAACCCATCCGAATGCAGTATCATCTGCTTGTGTTGTGGCCACCCCCGCCTCTGCTCGGGAGCCCCTGAAACACAACTTTCACCCCCTTTCGAGATCACTCTTGATGGGGGGTGGCCAGACACAATAGTGAGAGGTGCCAGGCTGGACCTGACACAGGGCCCATCCTGAAGGTGAGGGAAGGTGCCTGGGGGAGGCCAAGGGAGGCCGGGGGAGGCCAGAGCCAAGGGAGAGGAGATGGAGAGGGAGGGCTTGGTAGGCAGCCAGAGAGCACTGGCCAAGGCCAGGGTCTACCCAGAGGTGCTGAGGACCCTGGAGCCTACCTGGAGGTAGGTATCCTTAATCAGATCCAAATTTTTTACTTATAATTTTTTCCTTTCCTTAAAGGGAATTATAAGAAAAAACTCAAATTACTAAATTACTAGGTGATGATGATTGAGTAAAACTCAAATTACTAGGTGATGAAAAAGGAAATAAACAACAGACACAACTGAAGTAGAGAAGATAATTAGAAACTATTTTTAAAATTTATATTCCAATAAAATAGAAAATCTTGAAGACATCAACAACTTCCTACAGACATATGACCTACCCAAACTGCATCAGGAGGACATACATGATTTAAACAGGTCAATTACAAGTAATGAAATAGAAAATACCATCAAAAATCAATCAAGAAAAGCCCAGGACCAGACAGATTCTCAGCCAGTTCTACAAAATCTTCAAAGAAGAATTAAAACCAATACTCCTCAAAGTATTCCATGAAATACAAGAGGAGGGAACCCTTCCAAACTCATCTATGAGGGTAATATCACCCTGATAACAAAACCAAAGAGATATCAAGGAAAGAAAATTTCAGACCAATTTCTCTGATAAAATTGATGCAAAAATTCTCAATAAAATTCTGACAAATCACATACAAGAACATATGAAAAAGATAGTGCACCATGATCAAGTGGGGTTCATCCCAGGTATACAAGGTTGGTTCAACATATAGAAATCAATAAGCTTAATTTATCACATCAATAAACTTAAAGACAAGAATCATATGATCATCTCAATAGATGCAGAAAAAGCATTTGACAAAATACAGCACTCCTTCATGTTCAAAACACTAGAAAAAATTGAGATAGTAGGAACATACCTCAACATTGCAAAAGCTATCTATGCTAAAGCCAAGGCCAACATAATTCTAAATGGAGAAAAATTGAAAGCATTCCCTATAAAAACTAGAACAAGACAGGGATGCCCTCTTTTACCACTTCTATTCAACAAAGTCCTGAAAACTCTAGCCAGAGCAATTAAACAAAAGAAAGAAATTAAGGGGATACAAATAGGAAAAGAACTCAAACTATCACTATTTGCCAGTGACATGATTCTAAATTTAGAAGATAAAAAAATTCAACCAGAAAACTTCTAGAACTCATAAATGAATTCAGCAAAGTACCAGGATATAAAATCAATACCCATATATCAAATGCATTCCTATACATCAGTGATGAATCTACTGAAAGAGAAATTAGGAAAACTACCCCATTCACAATATCTCAAAAAAAAAAAAAAAAAAAACAAACTTGGAAATCATTCTAACAAAAGAGGTGAAAGACCTCTACAATGAAAACTACAGAACACTAAAGAAAGAAATTGAAGAAGACCTTAGAAGATGGCAAGATCTCCCATGCTCCTTGATAGGCAGAATCAATATTGTTAAAATGGCCATGCTGCCAAAAGTACTATACAGATTTAATGCAATTCCTATTAAAATCCCAATGATATTCTTCATAGAAATAGAAAAAGCAGTCATGAAGTTCATTTGGAAAAATAAGAAACTCAGAATAACCAAAGCTATCCTTAGCAAGAAGAGTGAAGCAAGAGGCATCATAATATCAAACCTTAAACTATACTACAGAGACATAGTAACAAAAACAGTATTATATTGGCACCAACATAGACAAGTAGACCAATGATACAGAAGGGAAGACACAGAGACAAACCCACATAAATACAGTTATCTCATATTAGACAAAAGTGCCAAAAATATTCACTGGAGAATAGATAGTCTATTCAACAAATGGTGCTGGGAAAAATGGAAAGGCACATGTAACAAAATGAAATTAAACGCCTATCTCTCACCCTGGGTGAAACTCAACTCAAAGTGTATCAAAGACTTAGGCACTAGAACAGAGACACTGCGCTTACTAGAAGAAAAAGTAGGCCCAAATTTTCACTATGTCGGTTTAGTATCTGACTTCCTTAACAAGATTCCTAAAGTGCAAGAAGTAAAATCAAGAATGGGATGGATTCAAACTAAAAAGCTTCTTCTCAGCAAAGGAAGCAATCAATAATCTGAAGAGAAAGCCTACAAAATGGGAGAAAATCTTTACCACACACACCTCAGATAGAGCATTAATCTCCAGGATCTATAAAGAACTCAAAAAACTTAACACACACACAAAAAAAGAAACCCACACAAAAAAACAAAAACCAAATAACCCAGTCAATAAATGGGCAAAGAAACTGAGCAGACACTCCAAATAAGAAGAAATATGATTGATCATATATTTATATGAAAAAATGTACAACATCTTTAGCAGTTAGAGAAATGCAAACTTAAACTACTTTAAGATTTCATCTCACTCCAGTCAGAATGTCAGTTATCAAGAATACAAGCAATAATAAGTGTTGGTCAGAATGTGGGGGGAAAGGTAGACTCCTACTTTACTGGTGAGACTGCAAATTGGTGCAAACTTTATGGAAAGCAATATGGAGATACCTCAGAAAACTTAAAATGGAACGACCATTTGACCCAGCTATCCCACTCCTCAGTCTATATGTAAAGGACTTAAAATCAGCATATTACAGTGACACAGCCATGTCAATGTTTATAGCAGCTCAATTCACAATAGCTAAACTATGGAACCAACCTAAGTGCCCTTAAACAGATGAATGGATAAAGAAAATGTGATATATATGATATATATATATATATATATATATAATATATATATATATATATATATATGATGGAATATTACTCAGCCTTAAAGAAGAATGAAATTATGGCATTTGCCGGTAAATGGATGGAGCTGGAGAATATCATGCTAAGTGAAATAAGCCAGTCCCTAAAAACCAAAGGCTGAATGTTTTCTCTGATGTGCAGATGCTAATTCACATTAAGGGGGGGAGCCACTAGGGAAGAATAGAGTCACATTAGATTAGGTAGAGGGAGTGAAGGGAGGGGAGGGGTATGGAGAGGAAGGATAGTAGAATGAATCAGACGTTATTTCCCTACGTGAATATATGACTATTTGACTGGTGGATTCTACAACATGTAAACCCAGAAGAATTTGAAATTATACTCCATCTATGTATGATGTATCAAAGTGCATTCTACTGTCACGTATAACTAATTAGAACAAAATTTTTTAAAAAAGGAATTATAATTGTTTCCTGCCCTTAACTTCCCTAAGAACCCATGTGGATGCACTCCACATCTCCAGTCATCCCAGGAGCCTGGATTTTGCCCTTCAAGTGACCGAGGGAGGGGACATGGATAGCAAAGGAGTTTTGCCAGAGAAAATCCCCCACTGTCAGGCATTTTGGAATTCCGCATGCCCAGAATTAAACCCTCCATCTGCCCTTTGCCTCTGTCCACAGCCAGGACCTGCAGGCCCTCCATGCACCCGCCCCAAACTGCCAGGAACTCATGACTGTTCTGTACCTTAGTGTCTCCCTGCAGCCCACAGCCCTGCACCCCCTGCACCCCTCAGCCTGCACCCACACCTCCCACAGCCCTGCACCCCCTGCACCCCTCAGCCTGCACCCACACCTCCCACAGCCCTGCACCCTCTGCACCCCTCAGTTCTGCACTCACACCTCCCATAGCCCTGCACCCCCTGCACCCCTCAGTTCTGCACTCAGACTTTAGACAAACGACTCCTCCTCTCTAGACCATGGTCCTTATCTGCAGCAGAGGGAACCACCCTGTGCTACCTTGGTCGGTGGGTGAGATAAGATAGTAGCTATGAACTTGTTTTGTTCAAGATGCACCAACACCAGGGCTCAGGCTTCAAGGCCAAGTGCAAAGGCAGCTGAGCCGCACATTCACATAGACCCGCAGAGGCACCGTGGACGCGACAGCTCCGCAGCTTCATGGAGATCGTTTTCAGCATTTCTGAGCACCCATGTTCGCTGGGCCAGTGCTGGACACCCAAGTGAGAAGGCAGGTGGCTTCCAGGGTGGCAGAAGAGAGCCTCACAGGCCAAGCTTATAGAGTCAGGGAACAGGGTGACTGGCTCCCAATATGGCCACAGTGGGAAAGGAGCCAGTGTGTCCACACCCGCACGTGCCAGCCACCTCCTTAGGTCACTCCTTACTGAGCCTCAGTGTCCTCAAATTGAAATGAGGAGATGGGGAGAGAGCACCAGATGGAGGTGTGTAACATCAGTGTCCCCTCTTCCTGTTCAGCTTCTGAGGGAATCACCACCCGGACGTGGCACTCAGCTTCTGGAGCCCTCTGCTCCCTCCCACAGGAGCTGGCCTGGGGACCCAGCCCAGGACTGGCACTGGCCCCACCTGGCCTGTCCTTCCTCACCTCTCCCAGGGCCCAGGGCCATCGTCTGCAGCCCCTCCTCAGGGAGGCCAATGCTGGTCTCTAAGCAGGCTTCCCTCCTCTGTGCACCCACAGGTGCTCTGCCCCAAATGACAATGTGTTGACAACTTTTCAGCTCACCCCAGAGCACCTGAGGGGAAAAAAGAGGAGTCACCTCTGAGTCTCCAGCACCACACTCCGGGGCTGGCCCACAGCAGGCTCTCAGGCACCTGAGCGAGGAGACAGCACTCTCAGCCCTGTGCAGGATTGTCTGTTTTTATCCTGCTCCCTCCACGTCCACATAAGGCTAGGAACTGTTTTACAGAATTCCCTTCTGTTGTGGGTGACATTGGGGATCCCTCTAATTCCTTAGTATCTCAGAAGGTAAACTCATCCAGGAATAAAGTCCTTGTAGATGTAACTAATGAAATTAAGATGGTCTTATCCTGGAACAGGTGGGTCCCTATTCCAATGGAAATGATGTCTTTATTAAAAAGGGAGATTTCTACACACAGTAGATCTGCATAGTCATTTCAACACACGCACAGAAAACACATATAAAGATGAAGGCAGAGGTCAAGGGAGGCCCGAGATTGCCCACAATCCACTGCTCTGGAACCGTCAGATGAAGCCTTGGTCTGTTTTGTACTGCTTCAACAAGATATCTGAAACTGGATAATTTATCAAGAACATAAATTTGTCTCTCACAGGTTCTGGAGGCTGGATGTCCAAGATCAAGGCATTGGCAGGTTCTGTGGGCCGGTGAGGGCTGCTCACCACTCCCAAGATGGCACCTTGAAGCTGCATCCTCAGAGGGCAGGAGCACTGGACCCTCAGTGGCATGAGGCAGAAGGCCAAAAGGAACCAACTGTCCTTCAAGCCTTTTTATAAGGGCCCTCCAGACCCAATAGCCTCCCAGAGACCCCAGAATCCAATACCATCCCCTTGGTGATTGCAGATTTTGGAAGGGACACAATGTTCAACCACAGTGGATCATGAATTTGTTATTGAAGCCACCCAGTTTGGGGTACTTGGCTGTGGCAGCCCTAGGGAATGGCCCTTCCTCGTTAGATATTGCTAATGCAAGGACCTCCTGTGGGTTTAGAAGGCAGCTCCCGTTCTCACAAGGCCGTGAGGGTGGGGCCAGCCACTGCCTCAGAGTTCCATGCTCCACAGGTGGGGCTCTAGCTCAGGACTAGGTGCACACCACCTTCTTCAGGCAGGATGGACCTACCCCAGAACGCTAGCTAGGGAACGCAGAGTGTATTCAGTGCTTCCCCACCCACTCCTCCTCTGTGCAGCTGACCCTCTGGAGTCTCCCTCACACTCCTGCTGTGCCACCTGATTGAATCTCTTTGTATTGAACTGGGTGATGTCAGGCTCCAAATCCTGACTCTCCCTATACCAGATCCAAGGAGCCACTGTAGGGTTGTGCTGGCATTAGGTAAGGCACTCACCCTGTCCTTGCCCTGATTTTCTTATTTGTAAAAGAGGAAAATACTAGAAACTGTCTCAGAGGAGTGTGAAAAAACATTCACATATGTAAAATGTTTGGCACAAGGCCTGGCAGGTCATAAACTCTCAGTAAATATTCGCTGCGATCGTTGCAACTATTTTTGTGGTTATTGTTATTATTGAGCTATTTCAAGTGTCTATATCTCATTTGCACAAGATTATAAACTCCTGAAGGGCACAGGGCTTAGCATAGCTAGGAGAAGCAGGAGAGCCTCCATAAATATTCATGGAATGAATAAATTCATTATTAAATTCTAAGCAAATTTCATAATTAATATATGAGGGAATGGGTACGGATAATAGTACCAATATTATAAAAAATAATGTTATGGATCACTTGTGGAGTGGTTAATATATACCAGGATTCAGACTAAGCACTTTACATGAATTATCTCATTGAATTGTCACAATTATGAGGTGGTGGTACTTGCAATGAGGAAACAGATATGCAGAAGGTGAGGAATGTGTTGGTGTTCTGGAGCCCCTGGGAGTAAAGCTGCCCCAGGTTTTTCTCATGTAAGAACTCAAGTTCTTAGTCATAACTGGGTGTCTGTTTTGCTCAACTGATGCTTCTTCTGAGGAATAATTGAATTTTGTTCATCATTATTTTTCTAGTACTAGGTAAAGGATTTCACATAAAGTAGGTCCTCAAGGAAATGTTTATTGGATGTGTTTAGATGGATGGATGGCTGAATGGGTGGATGAATGAATGAATAGGAAGATGGGTGGGTGGGTGGATAGACTGGTGAATGAATGGATAAGAGGATGAGTGGGTGGGTGGATGGATGGATGGATGGATGGAAGGATGGATGTGTTGATGGGTAGATGGGTGGATGGGTGGATGAATGGATGGATGGATAGGTGGATGGGTAGATGGGTGGATGGGTAGATGGATAGGTGGATGGGTAGATGGAAGGGTGGATGGGTGGAGGATGCATGCAGAGTGAATGGGTTGATGGATGAATGGATGAGTGGTTGGACAGATGGATGGTAAGTAGTGGGTGAGTTGGTGGGTAAATGGATGAATGAATGTCTGATGGAAGGATGGGTGGGTGGATATGTGAGTGCATAGGAGAAAGAGTAAGTGGAAGAATGGGAAGGTGCATGAGTGGATGAAAAGAAAAAGAACACCCTCCCACGTCCCCCTGCAGAGTCGCCCCTGAAGGATCCTGAGACAGGGAAATGTTGGAAACAGACGTGCATTTGGAGATAAAACATGCTGAAAAAATAGTTGGTGGCAGTGCTGTTCCTGGAAGGGAGGTGGAGGCGGGGAAGGCACATCCGGGTTACAGGAAGAGGTGTCCCCTCGTTCAGCATCTTCTGGTCTGAAAGCGCCAGGGCTCTGCAGTGCAGGCGCTAATTGGATTTCATTAAAGTGAAGTTGGTTTCCTAGCATTGGAAAAGCTGGTTCATTAATCTAACCTATGCTCTACCAGTGGGGGCCATGGGAGGGACAGCCAGCCCCAGCCCACCTGGGCTAAGATCAGAGGGGCGCTGTAGCCTGGGCGCCTGCTGTATGCCAGCACCTGGGCTAATGGTATGCCTCCACAGTCTCAGCAGAGCCCTGGAGCCCCCTGCCACCATCCCACAAAATACCATGGCTGTCTGCTTATTGCTGGTTGAGTCTCCTTAGTCACCTGATCCCTGATGATATCAAAGGCCCCTGGGAGATCTGAGTGGTGTTCCTGTTTGCATCCCAGCCTGAGGGGGGCCAGAAGTGACCATGGCCATGTCAGTGCAGGAGGTCCTGGGTACCCCCAGTAGAAGACCAGAGCTCTCCCCTGTGGAACGAAAAGACTGCAAAATCTTTCTTTCCAGTGCTGGTTTCCTTGGCAAAGCATTTTTTAAAAAAATGAAAACAGCCAGGGCTGAGAGCAAAGGAAACCCTATTTGGGGATTTCCAAGCCTGAGATAGGCCTCCCCCCTCATACCCCAACTGGAAAGGACATGTGTCCTCATGACCCATGGCTGTGAGGAAGCCAGCTCCTCCCTGCCCACACCTTCCCCTTCCCTCCCCAGCAGCCTTAAGGGGTTTGCTTGTCCCTGGTTAATGGAGGCCTGGGGACATGAGAGGGGAAATTCACATCATTTTTGAAATGGAATTTTTTTGGATGAGGAAACTGGTCAGCGCCTAGAAACAAGACTGAACTCCAAGTGCTGTTCACTCAGTGCTTCTTGGGTTTTGAGCCACCTTTCCAAGAGTTATGTCATCAAATCTTCATGATGATTCCAGAAACTTGGCAGGGTAGGAATTGCTACCCACCCCACCTTTTCCAGACAGGAAACAGGATCTGAGAGAAAGGTGACATGGGACATCGTGCAGGTCAGCGGGAATGTGTCAGTGGCAGGAGCAAGGGGAGCTGGGCAGGAAAACCTGCTGGGCCCAGAGGAGAGGGCTCTGGGTCCTGCAGCCACGCAGCACCTGCCCAGCTCTTCCCTCCCCCTGGGGCAGTAGCCCTATGTCCTGGTCCGACTCCCACCTAAATGTGAACTTCTAGACCAAAGTTCCAGGCTGCTTGCAAGCAAGCTAGGTTTGTGATTCCTTGGGCTCCCGAAGCTCCAGGGTCATCACCCCAGTTTTGCCATTTACCTTCCTTCTTGGATTCTGAGCTTCTTGGGGACAGAATTTCCATCTTTTATCTCTGCAGCTCCAACCGCTAGCACAGGGCTTGTAGAGGACACAATCAATCCATCAAATCATTGACTCCCAAGTATTAATTATCTGCAAAGCAGATTTGTATTTCTCTTATTTACTTATGCAATTATTTTTAATTAGCCAAGAAACATAATTACATTTTTGCCGTAGGCAGTTCAAACACTACAGATCCATCAAAACTCCCTCCCACCCCAACCTCTCGCCCTGTGTACCCTCCTGGTTCCATCCCTTCTTCTGCAGGGAGCCCCGTGGCCAGCTTAGGATATCTCCTTCCGGTTTGGCTACCTTGTCATCCATGTTTACATCTACACTTGGAATTGGAAGGCTGTGTGTTTTGTAGCTTTTCACACCAATGCCTCTCTGTTGTACATCTTATTCTGTAACTTGCTTTTATCATAAAAAGATAAAGTCTCCCAGGCTTTCCTCTCCCTATCAGTCAGAGTGATCCCTAGGACTTTTTAGTGGCTGATCTGGACATTGCCATCCCAGGCGTCTCGTTTCCTCTCCCAGGTGGGCACCGTTTCTTCCTTGCAGGTATCTCAGGCTATTTCTTGTCTCCCACTGGCAAATGCAGCCAGCCTGGGCTCTGGCCACACTGATGGCTGAGGGAGCTCAGGCAAGTCCTTGAGACCAAGATCATTTCTCCAACACTCTTCTTTGGCTTCTTGACCATGCAGTACCCCCTAAAGAGTGCTGAATCACCAGCCATGAAGCACTTCGCTCTCGAGGGAGTCGCTTCCTGGTAAGGAGAGGACCGGCTGCAGACTCTCCTGACCCTCAGATTTGTCTTTTACAGATTTGGTGCTAGTAGCCCTTGCTTCCCAGGGCTGTCATGAAGAGGAAAGGAAACGTCCAGAAGCCTGGCTATCAAGGGACACTGGAATCCACACTGGCCTTTGAGGCTGGCCAGCTCAGGCCACCCCGATCCCCTTCTTCTTGTCTACTGTACCTACTTGTCCTCTTTCTGCCCCTGCTGATGACTGGTGACAGCTGAGAGACAGTCCTCTGTTATGTTTGGAAATATGAACTTTGTGTTTCCTTATGTAAGAGGGGATTGGAAATTCACTTGCCACCAAAGTCGCTGACAGTCAGTGTTCTAGGATCCAAAAAGATTTGCAGCAGGGCCAGCTCCCTCCCTGCAGCTCCTCCTGAGGTCAGGGAGCAGAAGCTGGAGGAAAGGAAGACAGTTCAGCAAAGGACCCGCCAGGGCCAAGGAGGGTAACCCACCCTGCCGCCTGCCCTGGCTCTCGTGCAACCTGAGCTTCAGGAAACCTGCACGGGGTGGCCTCTGGTGCCCACCGAGAAGCTGCCTAGCAGAAGTCAGAAAAGAGGACCTGAGCCAGGAGAAATGGCACAGAGGCCACGCCCCGGGGGTTTCAGGCTCCACAACAGGGCTGACAGGTGGGCTTGGCCTTGGGTGACTTGTTTCACTTATTCCCAGAATGACACTGGGCAGGTCACTTAATCTCTCTGTGGGTCTGGTCTTCTCACCTGTGAAGTGGAATTAGACCTGCCTCTCCCCGAATCCTCACAGCAGCGACTGTAGAAATCCCGAGACATTTAGCACCTTGGACAAATGCCAGGACCAGGAGGACCCTGGCAGGGGACAGAGGCAGGATGACCCTTGCACAAAACATCCAGGTAAAGGAAGCAGGGCCTCAGGGGGAACGTAGGGAGAAGAGCAGATGGAGAGGAGAAGTGCAGACAGGAGGCCAAAGTAAGCAAGCCCTTTCAAAAGCTGTGTCCACCCGCCTCTCCTTTCCCCTTCTGTTCCCATTAATCCCAGGCTCCCGTAGCCTGGGCTGGTCCCTGGTGCTGTCTGTGGAGGTCCTGGGCTCAGGCACATCCCCCAGTCCTGCTGGCCCCGCCTCCTCTGGGGCCCCTCCCACCAGGACTTGGAAGAACACCCGCTGAATGGGCCCTGCCACCCTCTGGCTCAGCCAGCTTGCCCTGGAAGTCTCCTCCACTTGGTCTCACTCGCTGTGACTCACACAGAGCAGTGCCCTCCTGCAGCCACCCTGACCCACAGGAGCCCAGGGACCCCAACCAGTGGGGCTCCCAGCAGCACGGTCCAGAGAAGCAAGGGGAACAAGACGGGCAGGGGGAGAGAAAGAGACAGACAGACAGACGTGGGGAGACAGACAGACAGACGTGGGAAGACAGAACAGGGAGCGGGGCCACAGCATAGAGCAGAATTCCCAGTAAGGTGGTTTTTTGGCGGGTGGGGTGGTATTTCTGTGGAAGCAGAACAAGGAGGAAAGCATGGGTGGGTCGGGACCTTCCCAGGGCTTGCGACGAGCCAGAGGTCCAGGTGCCAGAACCTTCCGTGTAACCATCATCAGTGAGACACCGCCGGCTCTACAGGGACTTAGCAAGCTCATAATTGTTCAGAAATTCCAGACAGGGATTCTGAGGGAAATGAGGCTTAGAGGAGCAAGGAGCAGCAGACAGGCAGAAGGACATGGAGACACAGACATTAGACAGCTGTGCTCAGTGGAAAGAGGCAGACAAAGCGGGCAGAGCCACAGCGCGAGGGACATATTAGAGGAAAAGCACATCAGGGGCCAAGGCCCTCGTTACTGCAGCAGCATTGGGATCAGAAGCCAGCAAGGGCTCCCTTGCTGTGGACTGCAGACACAGCAGGCTCCAGCTCCTCCTGAACTTGGCCCAAGACACCTCCCCTCCCAGCATGCAAAGGCATCTGCCAAAGCCAGAGGACAATGTCCCCCAGGAAAGACACTTAATCTGCAACACAAACAAATTAGGCAACACTTCTGAGGAAGGTCTGGAAATCCATCACCAGACAGCAGCCCCCAGCCACAGCAGGTGCTGCAGGGTCTGCAGGGCTGGGCTTCCGGAAAGGCTAGCAGTCTATCAGTGGTCACAGTCACAGCCAGGTCCCGCTTCTGGAGCTCAGGGCCGAAAGGAAGCTTCAAGAGTTTCAGAGCTGTTTTTAAAAGATTGGCCATTAATTTTATGGTTTTGTAGCAGCTTTCGAGACAGAAGGTCACCTGGGTGACTTCAAAGGCTGTATTTCACTGGTGTTAACTGACTCAACCCACTGCCGCCTCCTTCCCATGCCTTGGATCAGCGTCTGCTCCCAGAGCATCTCAGGGGACTTCGCAGGAAGTGCTCAAGTCGCCTGCAGCGCAGACCCATTTGTATCTGTGTTCCTTGCAGCCCAACCTGTCTGGTTTCTGCTCCTGGCAAGATGCTCCGGAAGATTCATCGTGGCCCAACAGCTGTTCCTTCTCCTGGAGAATACACCGCTCGAATCACTTTCCTACCCCTCTCCCTGGAGGCCTTCCCCAAGCACACAGATGAGTGGACTTCACCTCCACCCATAGGCCTCCCGTGGCTGCCGTTCTCCACACTACACTGTCCACTTGCAGCCCCCTGGCCCCGGGGGGAATTCTTCATAGTTCTAATTGTGTGTTCTTGCAGATTCGGGAGGCCAGTGTCTCTGGATGCCCAATGAACTCTCCATCTTCCCTCTGCACTGGTGGAACATTTTGGTGGGACATCCTCACCCTGTGACCTGCTCACATTCAAAATTTTACCCAACAGACTCTTGATCTGCCATTGGCAGCGTCCATTCATGTGCCCCACATGTCCCCAGAGGCTCACCTTGCATCCTGCCACCCTCCCGTCTCCTCTTTGGGGAAATGGAACTCAAACAGCAGAATCCCCAAACCTCCAGCCCCATGGAGACGCCTCCCCAGGACATCTCACAGTACTCCACAGAGACTGACTTAGCAAGCTCACACTCAAACCCAAACCTGCCATCTCCTCCCTCCCCGCCTCCGTCCCTGTGTCCCCAGTCTGCACTAATGGCACAAGCAGACTCCCAGATTCCAGTTCAGAGAGCCGAGTCCTCCAGGCCTCCCTGCCCCTGTACCCCAGAGGTTGTCAGCTCTGCTTCAGAAAACGTCTCCCATGCCTGTTTCTTCTCCCACCCGCACCTGGCAGTAGCCAAATTACTTAGGTTTTACCATCTCCTGCTTGGCCTGCTCCCCAAACTCCTCGCTGGCCTTCCTGCCTGCAGTCTCTTCCCTCCCAGTCTATGTCCCTGCCTCTGAAAAGCCTGTCAGGGCCTGGTTTGAAAACCTGATGAGATCTACTCCCCTAAACTTGACCCACCCCACCCTCGGAGCCTACTAGACTCCTCTCGAGCACTAGTTCCACTTTCACACTTCCAGGCTTTTATACAAGCAGCTCCCTCCACCCCCAGCGTGGCTCCTGCCTCACTTGGTTCCTGTTTTTGTGTTAGGAGAATATTACACTGAATATTATACCAAAATGCATTTGTGTTTCTCTTCCAACAGTCCAGAATCTGCTTGGGTTATTAGCCCAGAGCCTGGCACAAGTCAAGCTCATAAACATTTGCTGAGTGAATGTGAGGGTGGATGAAGAGATGGGTGGGCGGATGGAGGGATGGGAGGGTGGATGGGTGTGTGTATGTATGTATAGAGGGATGGAGGGATGGGTAGGTGGATGGATATATGGATGGACACATGGGAGGGTGGCTGGAGGGGTGGGTGGATGGATAGATACACAAGTCCCAGGCTGCATGGTGAAGCATGCCAGGTAGCAGCTATGGCCAGTCACCAGCCCCACAGCTGCTGGGAGGTATAAGCTGCTAAGGCTGGGCTGCAAATTCCAGCTTTTGGCTCCGAGCCTGCCTCAGCTTCTTCCAGCTAATAATGAACTAAACAAGGGTTCTGAGCTTGGAGTCTGTAGCCTTCTAAGTGGTTTTTAGATAGGATTCAGCGATGTCTATGAACTTGGGTGGGAAAAACTGTACCGTAGGTCACAAATCACCATACTGTTTACAGCACTTTGATACCAAGAAAAATCACAAGAGTTTGCCAGAGTTGTTTTTTAAACATTTTCCTACACACTGTAGTTGTCATGGCTATTTCTGAAAATCATTTATCTTCATCACTGCTTTGGAATTATGATTGTTATTAGCTACTATTAGGAATAGATTACTGTTGCCCCATCTTACCACTAATATACCGAAAAAGAAGCACTTGTATTACGATATGGCACATTTTTATAGTATTTTGACTGCAGGTGCCTGACCAGCCCTTCCTGGGAATATACCTTCAGGGCAAGGACGCTGACTTACCCTGAGGCCGCTCCTCTCAGCTCTGGGCACACAGTGACCTTCAGGTACAAAGGCTCACACCCTTGCCTCAGCTTGGAACACTGGCACATGCCAGCTCCTGCTCAGGGGAGGCCGAGCCCTTGTCTGTGCCTGCCTCAGCTGCAAGATAACAGGGTGGGACTGCCAAGGGGTCTCTAAGGTGAGCCCCAGAGCCAAAAACAGTGTTGGTAATGCATGAGCACAAGCCTGTCTGTGACCTAGAAGTTCTTAAGCCATGGACCCCTGCCCATGACCTAGTGGCATCTATGGCCTCTTACAATAGCGTTGTAAACACATACAATAAAACACAGATATGTGTTAGGGCTCCCACATCACAGGAGACTCTGGCCAATGGGCCTGGAAGGTGGGAGTGATGTGCTATATCAGGCTCGAGAGTGAGACTTTGTGGGTGACATTAACTGTCCAGGTGTCCCTTTTTATTTTTCAGTAACACAGCCATCACAGTCCCCCAAGTTTCAGCTGGGAAGCAGCCCCTGGCCGTAGCCTGTGTTAATTAATCTACGTGGGCTTTCATAACAAAGCAGCCCAGACTCATCGGCTTCAACAACAGAGATTTATTTTCTTGCAACTCTGGAGTCTGGAAGTTCAAGGTCAAGATGTTGGCAGGCTGGTTTCTTCTGAGGCGTCTCTCCTTGCTTGGAGATGGCATCTTCTCTCTGTGTCCTCACAGGGACTCCCCTCTGTGTGTGTCTGTGCCTTAGTCTCTTATAAGGACAGTCCCTGGATGCAGTCACACCCTAATGATCTCTTTTAACTTAAATACCTTTTTAAGGACACTATATCAGAATATAGTCCCATTCTGATGTATGGGAAGTGAGAATTCAACATGAGGGTTTTGGAGGACACACTCAGCTCATAACAAGCCTGTATTTTCCAGCCTCTGTTGCAGTGCAGCGTGGTCATGGGGTTAAGGGCAGTCCCGCCAGACACACAGAAGCGCTGTGTGGACTGGTCAGTTCCCTAAGCCAAGTGCTTCCTTCTCTGGCTCTCCCCTCCCCAGTGCCTGGAACAGCTCCACTGGACAGATCGGAGCCAAGGGCTAGGTCCAGATTCCCAGACGTAGGTGAGTGTCACCTTCATGGAGTAGAAGTCATCTGCGGGCCAAACACCATCTCTGTAGCACACAGCAATAGCATTTATTTTACATGATGCCTGCCTGCAGGCCAGCTGGGCAGCTGCTCATTGAGCTGGGCTCAGGGGGGCTGGTGCCCTCACTCTGCTCTGAGTCTGCTTCCCCATCTCTCATCTTCCTTAAACTATGGTGCGGGGACACACACCTTTAATCCCAGCTACTGGAGACTCTAAAGCAGGAGGATTTCAAGTTTGAGGTTAGCTTGGGCAACTTGGGGAGATCCTGTCTCAATGAAATTTAAGAAAATGCTGGAGATGTGGCTCAGTGCTTGCCTAGCATGCTTGAAGACCCTGGGTTCGATCCCAGCACAACCACCACAATCAAAAAAAAAAAAGTGTGCACACACAAAAGGCAAATCATCTCTCTTGAACCAGCAGGCTGGCTGGGGACCACTCCTCTCAGGATATACAGAAAGGGAACAAAATGGGCTAGCAGAAACAGGCAAGGCCTCCGATAGCCTGGTCTCAGAGGGATGTCGTCACCTCCACCCACATGCCCTGGACTAGGTAGGGAAAGCCATTCAAGATGGGCCACTGGGTTGGGGTTATGGCGCAGTGGTAGCGTGCTCGCCTAGCACGCGGGAGGCACTGGGTTCGATCCTCAGCATCACATAAAAATAAAATAAAGATATTGTGTCCACCTACAACTAAAAAATAAATATTAAAAAAAAAAAAAAGATGGGCCACTGATGTACCTGGCCTACCTGCACACAGATACCTACTGGAGAAAGATGCCTCTATCTCGTGTAAGCTCCTGCATCAGGGAGGCTTTGTTTGAGGAGCGCAGCATCAGCCCTGATGGAAGACCCAGTTTCCACTCCACCAGAGAGAGCAGCAGGAGCACCTGCAGTCCAGAGGCGGAAGCTGGACTCCACCCTCATGTCTGCTGGGACAGCTGGAGGCCAGGTACCCGGGGCCAGGCCAAGAGGGTCGGAAGCCAAGGAATGGCATGAAGAGCCCGGGCAACGGGGCCTGCGGGTCCTGGGAGAGACTAAGGAACAGACGTGGGTAAAATGGCACTTTGGCCCCAAGAGAATAGCCACCCATGAGCAGCTGCCCAGCTTGCAAAGAAGAGGGGATAGAGCTGTCCCCAGCCACAGCTGAGACCCAGGCAGTCCAGGAGGAAGTGACGTCCCAGCCTGAAGGTGCACACGCACGCCAGCAATCGCCTTTTGCTTGAGACACGACGTATGGGCAACCTGGACATTCATAAGGTAATCCTTGAACTTAAGCTTGTCTTGAAAATACCATTTTAAAAGAGATCCAGCAGGTTAAAGCAATGTCCACTCTTCAGGACAAGTTGGCCCCCCGAGGGCTGGCCTGTCCCTTTTCTCCCATGTAGATGACTCTGCTTGTGGCTGTGCAATGGGAGGCCAAGAACAGGGACTTGGAGTCCAAACTGTGTGTGCGTCCACTCCTGGGGCTACCTCTTACCAGCTGGGTCGCCTGGGGAAGTCAGTTGACCTGCTTTGTTCTTTTGTGTCCCTATTTGCCCCTTGGGATTCAGCAAATAAATGATTGTGATGTGCTTAAAATAATATCTAGCATACAGTAAAATTTCATTCGTTTCTTAATGGTGCTGGAGTCGGAACCCAGGGCTTCACACACGCGCTAAGCAAATGCTTTACCACTGACTCACATTTCCAGCCCCGTGCTTGCCTCTAAGCCTTGGTCCAAGCTGCGCCTCTAAAGAGAACCTAGAGGGAAACACAAGCAGCAAGCATTTGGACTCTAAAACGCTGATGGAGAAGGTCGAATTGATTTAGGAGATCTGAGAAAGGAATCCTCCATCAGCAGTAGAAAAGCCAAGAAGCAGCCCAGTTGACTCTAATGACCCACCCAAAGACCCAAGCCCTGGCAGCTGGAGACTCCGGGCAGTGGGAGAAGGTGCCTCAAAGAAGAGGGAAGGGTCTGCCCTGTCTTGGCAAAGGATGTAAGGTTTTTTCTACAGAGAATGAATCTCGGAGGGTCACTGGGCTGGGGACCATGGGGGGCAGGCAGCAGGAATGGATTAAGAGTTACATAACAAAGGATGAGACCCCTGGGTGGTACGCCCACCTGGTCTCCAGGTCCCTGGCCACTGCCATCTGAGTTCTCAGTAAGGGATGGGATCTGAAGAGCTGGAGAGAAAACACCTAGAAGTGCAGTTGTCTGGTTCCTGGGTGAAATTATGTAACCAATCAAAGTGACAGTGGCAGTGGACAAGCCCTGCCTGTGCCACCAGGCTCCAACCAGCCCCCTTGCCCCCCATGTGGGAGCACCAGTCAGGGCTCACCAGCCATTTGGTAGAGGCCCAAAACAAACAGCAAAGGGTATAAGTTGGAGACCACAGGACTGTATGAGGAAACTAAAGCTTTTCAACTACTAACATCTTTGGACAGCATGATGGTACAATACAAAATTCCTTGAGGTAGAGGTAGTGTTTAGAATTGTGTCCCCAAAAGATGCATTCCGGCCCTGCCTCAGTACCTTTGAACATGACCTTGTTTTGGAAATGGGATCATGCAGACATCATCAAGATAAAGTCATGCTGGACTGGGGGGGCCTAATCCAATGACGATGGCTGCATGAGAAGAGAGAGATGCAGACAGATGCAGAAGCCACCACCATGAAGAACCCCTGGGGAAGAGGAGGAGTGGCATGCCCCTGAGTCAAAGCACCCCAAGGACTGCTAGCAGCACAGAGCTAGCAGCGTGGGAGGGAGCCCACTCTCCCTCAGAGCCCCCAGGAGGAACCAGCCCCACGGACGCCTCCAGAACTGTGAGAATAGATTCCTATTGCTTTAAGCCGCCCAGTCGGTGGTGCTTTGTTGGGACAATCTTAGGACATGAACACAGTCGGCACTATTATTAGTATCCTCATTTTACAGCTGAGAGAATGTGGCTAAGTGACTACCCAAGGTCACGTGGGCCAGAGTGGGGAGGTAGGGCTGTGTCCAGGCATTCTGGCCGGAGCCCTTGCTTTAACCACCCGGATGCACTTGCATCCTGAAGAAGAAGAAGGAAGAATGCTTAGAAATCAAACAAAAACAAGACAGCCCTAAAGACGGCAGAGAAAACACAGTTGAGATCTCCAGGAAGTAAAGAAAAGGTTAGAAGAAAACACCCCAAACTAAAAAGAAGAAAACTAGAGGTTCAGTATCCAAATCACAGAAGAGAAAAAGGAGCAGAAAAAAACAGAAACAGAGAAGCGGAGACGGGAAGGCGTGAGGACACGCGTTTCCCTGGAGGGAGAGCTGAGCACCCAGCTCATGGGTGAGAACGAGCCCTCAGCAAGACCCAGCCCCTCCTGTGGGGAAAAACCTTCAAAAGGGGAAAGGGTGGGAAATTCCAGCATTCGCCTCTCAGGAGCAACAATGGAATCCAGGAGATAATGGGGTAATGCTTTCAAGATTCGGAGAGCAAATGATTTCCATTGGAAGGATGTGCAGCTACTAGACTATGGATTAAGTCTATCGCTAGGCAGCTTCTCAGAAATGCGAGGTCTCCACGAGTCCACCTCGGGTGTGGCCAGTCTCCAGGATGGCGCCCAGGCTGCCCGTTTCTTGGGGTTCACCCACTTCCTGCGTTGCATCAGGGCCAGGCCGTGACAAGCGCCAGCAGAATCAATGTGTGTTTCTTCCAGGACAAAGTTGAAAAGGACATTGTGGCTGCTGACCCTCTTCTGTCTCAGTTCACTTGTTCTGTGGGCAGCTGGCTGCTGTGTCATGAGGCCACTCACGCAGCCCTGAAGAGAGGTCCATGTGATGAGGACCTGAGATGACGCTGCCCACAGCCACATGAGTGGCTCCCCCCCACACCAAGTCTCCAGCCTGAGGAGACCTGAGTGTCTTAGCCACCCTGGAAGTGTGGACGCTGGGGGACCATGCTGCATGGGTGCTGCTCTAAGTGGCCTCATTTGGGGGAAATTTGTTATGCGGCAGAGAAAGCTAATACACCTCCCAAGCATCCGTCTCTGCAGAGCAAGCAAGTGAGAGATTCAGGAAGCAGTGCCCCAGCAGGGGAGAGAGGGTTGAAGGAACCACTCCAAAGCTGGTAAAAGGAGGCCCTGGAGGACGGCCTGCAGTGAGGCAGGTCTGGAGAGCAGCCAGAGCAGCCTGAAGGCTCCAGAAGCTTCCGGAAGGTTAAAATGGATGTAATATCCAATGTGTCTGAACCCATCCAAAGGAGTTTGGGGAAACACATTATTGATAGGTACAGAGAAGAGCACGGTAATGTAAAAAAAAAAAAAAAAAAGTAGCTATTTATTTTAGGGACAATGAAACATTCTACAGTAGAGGGAAAGATTATAGCGCTCTGCCTGCTCACTGTGAAGAGCCCCCGCACAGCCTTAATAACATGGATTCTGATTCACAATGCAGACACAGTTCTCACGGAACTCTGTTGAGACACCAGAGAGGAAAGGAGGCCTGCAAAGATCAGGTCGGGGTAGCACATGCAGGTGACAGACAAGAAAGAAAGAAAGGGTGGGACAGAGGGAGACAGGGCAGAGGGGCAGGGCTCATCCCTACTGTGTGCTTTGATGCGACTCTCAAAGCAGAGCTAGGACCTCACCCCTGCAGTCCTCCTAGCGGCTCCGGCTCCGTTTCCCTCAGTGCGTGCTGTGGTTTGCTGTTGAGCTGCTGTTTTAAAGTCTCCAAAGGAAAGGACTCCCCCAGGCTCTGACCAAGCCTGACGCCTGCGGGGACTCGCCACCCTCTACAGGCAGACCCAGTGTGCTGGTGCTCCCCACTCCCTGCCACTTGGAAGCTGAGTGTCCTTGAGCACTGCAGACGCTCTCTGAGCCTCAGTCTTCCCTTTCAGTAAAATGGGTCATAGGATGGGATTGACCCCACGGTTTGTAGAAGCAAGAATAGCAGCACAGAGAGATCAAGCAGTGTGTTCAGGGGCACACAGCAAAGTCGGCTCACTCTTCTTTTGAAGTTAGGGTTCTTTAGAGAAACAGAACCAACGGGTGCCGGGGGAAAGGAGAGATTTTAAGGGAATCATAGATTTTAGGAGGGTCTGCTGTGTGGTGCTACATCCCACGCCTGCCTGTCCTCCACAGCTGTGCCCAGGAAGGAGCATGAGAAACAAAACCAAGTTCTCAAGGACTTGGGAAACACCACCCTGGTGACATCTAATGCTGGATGGTTCTGAGCGTGAGGTGAGCCCAGGAGAAGGCTGGCTCTGGGGGAAGATGCGGCCACAGTGAGGAATTCGAAGTCATTTTGTTAGATGCGATAAGGACGATGAAGCTGAGTAAGAAAATATCCACGCGAACCCTGCAGTTTCTGAGATGCAAACAGTTGTGTGACGTGCTGATGAGCGGCATGCGGTCCAGTTGTAACTTGCTTTGAAACCCTCCAGGGGCAAGCCGGGTGGGTGAGCGGCCTCCTGGGCCGTGTCCTGAAGCTGCATGCCGGGCACCCAGCGGCCTCCGTCCTCCTTTGACTGCTTGAAAATTTCATCATAAAAATTAAAAATAAATGTAAAATACATTTATGAATAAATAACCAAATAACCTCTCTGGGAAACTGCCTGAGGGTCTGTGGAGTCAGTCAAAGGAGATGAGATGCTAAAAATAGCGGAGAGATTTATTTGGCTCCTCCACATGTCATCTTTGATCATTTATCATGGATACTCGCACTTCTTATTTGTTCTCTAGGAACCCCGAAAGGGGTTCACCTCCAGGACAGGAAGAAAGCGCACCTGCCCATGCCGGGGACTAGCACCTTTCCCTGGCCTCTGTGACATCCTCAGTTTCTCCACAGGATGCCAAGTGTCAAAGTGGCAGACTCCCTCAGAGGGTCCTTGCTAAGGTCAGAGATCACACTGGGACCAAAAGCACTTTTTTAGAAAAGATTTTCTTTCCTTGTTCAAAATGGAGACACCTTCAATATAGAAAATTCAGCACAAATATTAAAACAAAGAAAATAAAAATCACAGTACCACCCCAGCCCCCATGTCACGGACATGATTATTTTTGCATATGATCTCACAGGGGCCCCTATTGATGTTCATCATGCTTTTATAAACTATACAAAAGCAGACTCGAGCTGTGTACGAGTTTATTGTTTAGCTTAACGCAGCGCCAGCATCTTCTCATGTGGTTACACACTCCACGGCAACACTACCTTACATTTATTTCATGTTTCTGTTTTCCATTATGTGACTCTACAATCAGGTCATTAACCAGTCTCATTGTAGTAGTTTCCCACGGCTGCTGTGACAACACCACACGCTGGTGGCTTAAAACAGAATAAAGATATCCTCTTACAGATCTGGAGGCCAGAAATCCAAAACCAAGGGCTGGTTCTTCTTAGGGACTCAGAGGGAGAGTCTCTCTGGCTCCCTCCTTCCCAGCTGCTGGGGCTGCTGGCCATGCCTGGTTTGTGGCTGCGTCACTCGAATCTCCTTGTCCATCACCATGTGGATTCCTCCCCGTGTGTCTGTGTTTCTTCTCTTCTCTTTTCTTTTCATAAATCAGGTCACACATTTTCAGATACATCCACTGTTATTTTTCTAAAAATTCCTAGAAGTGGAATTTCAAGGGTGCAGAGCACATTAGTCAAAGTTAGTGGGGAAGATGGAAATCGGAGGGATTTTTAGAGAGGATTCAGTATAAGGAATTGATGATACTGGGGTTGAGAAGATGGGCAGTGAAAAGATGTTGAGGTGACCCAGATGAAAACTGCAGGAAGCAGCTAGACCCTGGGATTTGGGCGACAGAAGGAAAGAAGTGGAGCTGCCAGGACTGAGTGTGGAGGAGGGCGGCTGCTGTCTTTATCCGTTTTCTGTTGCTATAACAAAACACCTGAGCCTGGGTAATTATAAAGCACTGAGGTTTATTTGACACACAATTCTGGAAGATGAAGTCCAACAGCATGGCTACAGTGTCTGCCCAGCATCTGAGGAGGGCCTTCTTGCCACATTGTGGCATGGCAGAAGACATCACTTGGTGAGACAGCAAGCTGCCGGCTCAGGTCCCCTTCCCCTTCCTATATAGCCATCATGAGGCCTCGCCCTCATGACCTCATCTAACCCTAATCATCTCCCAAAGGCCCCACTTTCAACTATCACTATTGTAGGACTCCGGGATTGAGTTTCTAACGGACCAATTCTGGGGGATAAACTTCAAACCATAGTCCTAAGGATCATGCTTGGACCCTGGGGGTGACATTGCAGTCAGAGCTTGACCTCTCAGAGGGCACCATGGCAGGTGTTGGGACCTCTGAGAGTGAGGCCCACACTGATCTCAGGGAGTGCCATGGGCCTGTGCTTAGCCTGTGGGCTAGTGCTGGGAACCCAGAGGTGCAGAGGGCATGGCTGCTGGCGGAGGGACGGGACCTCAGATGGAGTCAGAGGGAGTGCCTTCTCCCCACTTCTCCCCTAGCAATGCTCCTGCCTGCCCAGCCAGCAGTCAGCCAGGTGTCAGGAATGGAGTGTGCAGACTTCCAGCCCTGGCCTGACTCGCCTAAGCAGGGGTGGCAGGGGCCTGGGCTGGGGTTCGGAGCAGACAGGTAGTGAGTAAATAACTGTCCCAAAGGCGTGTGGTAGGTACACATTATTCCATTGTTTTCCAGAAAGAGGCTCTTAATTCACATCACTGCCAGCAGGCGTGGAAAAAATCTCGGCAGCCCTGAAGACTATCATTTAAAGCTTTGTTCCCAATTTGATGGGAAAAAATTATACCTTGTCTTCCTTGGCTTTTCATTGATTTTCTTTTTAGTCATGTTGAATATACTTCTTGCGAGGTTTTTTTTTTGACATTATATTTATTACTTGTTTCGTGACTTGTTGAAATACAAAACTAAAATAATTAAATTGTCACATTTTTTTCCTCTGCTCATTTTATGACAATAGCTGCCTTTTCGTTATCAATTCATAGCACTGCTTTATGCATTAAAGATATTAATTCTCGCTCTATCGTACACGCTGCAAACAATATTTACTCATTGTGGTTTGACATTTCGTTTTATTTATAGTGTTTTTGATGTCAGGCTGCTCAATTTATAAGTGGTCAAATCCATTAATCTTTTCTTTTATGTGTTTTGCTTTGGCTTCATGTTTAGAAAGCTCTTCCTCAGGCCAAGGCTACATAAATATTTTATTTATTCTTTATGGTTTTGCCATTTTTTAACACTGATTTTTCTACATTGTGATCTTAACATGGACTTTACTGGGAGTCTGGTGTAAAATTATAAGTTACAGAATAATCAAATTTTCCTCTATAATTTTTTTTTTTTTAGTACTAAGGATTGAACCCAGGGATGCTTAACCACTGAGCCACATCCTCAGGCCTTTATTTTTTTATTTTGAGACAGTGCTCGCTAAGTTGCTTAGGCTGGCTTTGAACTTGTGATCCTCCTGCCTCAGCCTCCCAAGCCACTGGAATTACAGGCATTCACCACCACACCAAGCTTCTGTATAATTTTTAATGCGCTCTTTATCCTCTATTAAATTCAGAAGGTAGATACAGAAATAGATGGCCACGTGAGAGCTGTATCTACATATTTGTATCTGTATCTGTTTCTGGATTGCCATTTTTATTCCATTAATTTGTCTGTCCTCACCACGGTGTAAACTCCATGAGAGTTACCTCAACTCCACCAGTGCCTAGAGTGGCGTCTGGCCCGTGGTAAGTACCCAGAAATGGAAGTTGAATGATGGAGTGGGCTTTTTTTTTTTTTTTTTTTTTTTAGCACCAGGAATGAACTCAGGGGCACTCAACCACTGAGCCACCTCCCCAGCCCTATTTTGTATTTTTTATGTAGAGACAGGGTCTCACTGAGTTGTTTAGCGCCTCACCATTGCCGAGGCTGGCTTTGAACTCGCGATTCTCCTGTCTCAGCCTCCCTAAGTGCTGGGATTACAGGCGTGTGCCACAGTGCCCAGCTTGGAGTGGACTCTTTGTTGTTCCAAAACATGCTTTGTTTTTGTTTTTCTAAGTTGGGTTTATTGAGTTCTAATTTACATACACATAATTTTCATGCATGGTTATAACATACATAGACTTTAAATTATATATAATTTAATTTTTGAGTTGTGATTGACAGCCCAATTGTCCCTTTTTAGCATCTGGTTTAATGAGTTTGACACATCCATACAGTCGGGGAATCTCCACCACAATCAAGATACAGAATAGTTCCCTCCCTTTTAGGCTTTATCAACCTTTCTTTTTAATTATTTTTATTTTAACCTGTAGTTAAAAAGCATGTGACATCAAATATGCCGTCCCGATCATGTTTCAGTGCACAGTTCAATAGCATAAAGTGCATGCTCACGGTTCAGAAGTGACTGGCACGTCTTTCTCTTCTTGCAAATCTGACGTTACACTAGAAAGAAATTCCGCTCCTGCTTCTCCAGCCCCTGCAAAACACCGTTTGCTTCTGTCTCTTCAGTCCTCGGCTTTAAATACTTTTTATAAATGGGATCCGACAGCTCTGCCGGCCCTCACATCCATGGCTTCACCAACCGGGGGTTCAACCAAACGGGGACTGAAAATACTGGAGGAAAAATGCCTGCGCTGACCTTTCTCTCTTGTCATTCTCTAAACAATAGACGGTGACAGCTGTTCACACAGGGCTCACATCGTATCAGGTATTCCAAGTAATCCAGAGAAGACTTCAAGTACGCAGAAGGAGGTGTGCAGGTTATGTACAAATGCTCTGACCGTTTGTAGAAAGAATCTGAGCATCCAGAGATTGGGGTATCTGCTGGAGACCCCAGAACCAGTCTCTCATGGTTAAGCAGCAATGCTGTACTTATCTTGCTGTGACTGTGTCTTATTTCATAGTTTCTAAATGTTCATAAATGTTCTTTCCTTTTTAAGGCTGAAAAAGGTCCCATGGGCTCTCTAAAGGCCTTCTGTAGTCCACTTGTACCCCAGCCCTGGGCCTGATCTATTTTCTGTCTCTATAATTTTGCCTTTTCCAGAATATCATGTAAGTGGCATCTCTTGAGTCTCTCTTCTTTTACTCAGTTTTGTACCTTTGAGGATCCCCCACGTTATTCTAAGTGCTGCTGTTTGGTTGTTTTTTATTGTTGAGTGATATTTCATTATATGAATGTGTCACCGTTTATCCATTTCCCAGCTAAAGATAAATATGGGTTATTCTCAGTTTTTATCATTATAGCTTTGTAATGCACATTTATGGTGAAGCCATTTAGGAAGCAGCTCTAGTGGTCCCTTTCCATTATTATAATGAAACTCCTGAGGATAGATGCTTTATTAAGAAAAGAGGTTTATTTAGCTCACAAATGACAGCTGAAAGTCCAAATAGCATGGCACTGGCTCTGGCAAAAGGCCCCTCTGGCTGCATCACATCATGACAGATGGTGTCATGGCAGGATTGCATGGGAGAGGGAGAGATCACATGGCAAGACCGGAAGCCAAGAGTCCAGGAGAGACCAGGATTGCTTTTATAACTGCCTCTCAACCAGGATACCAGCTATGCCCCCCTTCTCCCTCCCAGGAGAAGCCTGTTACCCCTTTTTAAATAAACCCTGCTTTATATGATAAAAACAAAAAAAAAAAACAAAAAAAAAAAACAAAAAAAAACAACTAACCAGACTCCTAGGAGAACTACATCAAGTCTTTTTCAGGGCAGCACCTTCCGTGACCTAATTACTTGCTCAGAGGCTCCACCTCTTAAAGGCTTCACCATCTCCCAACAGAGGCACAGTGAGGACCAAGCTCCAATGCAAATCCTTAGGGACATGTGAAGACCACATCCAAACCAGATGGGCCACTAAACACACTGCAGCCAGCACTAGAGGAAAACCAGGTATCTCTAGAATATGGAAACAAGACTTCCCTCTGGGAGTGAGGGGGCAGGAACAAACTTCCAGTAGATTAGGAGACTGAGTGATGTCAGAGGACTCCTGGAAACAGTCAGGTCCTGCCAATCAAACAGGCGGTGACGGGAGTCCCGCTCTTGACCCCAAGGACATGGGCTCTGGAGTCAGGAGCCCCGGAGTGGGGGTGGATCTTCCTCTGTTCCTTCCTCACTTTCCTCACTGCAGGGACTGGGGCAAGGAGCCTTGGTCTCACATTTGTAAAATCTGATGGTTTGAATGCTTCTGTCCCTCCAAATTCACATACTGAAGTTCTCACCCACTGGGTCAAAGCCTTAGGAAGTGATAATGTCTCTTGAATGGGATCATTGCCCTGTGCAGGGGACCCCTGGAAGAGCAGCCTGCCCCTTGCACCCTGTGGGCACACAGCAGGAAGGTGCCATCTGTGGAGCAAGAAGCAGCCCTCTCTGGACTCTGAATCTGCTGCTACCCTGATCTGGGTCTTAGTCTCCAGAACCATGAGAAATAAATGGGTGCTGTTCACAGGCCACCCAGTCTGTGGGACTTGGTTCTAGGAGCCTGGACTGAGAAGTAAGGCACTCCCCCATGGAGCAGTTAGCGCAGTTATCTGCCCAAAGTAAGTGTTTAGCACTTGCTAGTTTTTATTAACTATCAACTGAGGCTCTTGAATAAGAAAGCCGGGCAGGAATTGACTGAGCTGTTTTTGCTGAAGAACGTGCCCAGAATGTTCAGGGGCAGAGACGGTGCTGAGACAGCTGCAAGTTCCCAGGCACACCTCAGGGTGCCTGTGTCTCCTCCAACCAAGACAGGAGGGCAGCCACGATGCCATGTGTCACAGAAGGCCACTTGGCTGTTGGCTGTCTCTCTGAGCCTCAAGCTGCCTGAGGTCTAACTACCCTGAGTCTGAAGCCACAGTGCAGGCGAGATCACAGGTGGAGCCCTGAGACAAATAGGCCCTTCAGCCCAGGTATCCGCCTGTGGGTGAAGACCTGGACTCCAGCCCCGGCCCTTAGAGTCCCATCCACCCCTTGGGTCTTCCTAGCTGAGGCCCCAGATGCTGTGGACACAGACCTTTTCCTCCATGCCTTGTCTACACTCCTGATCCACAGAATTTGCACATGCAACAAGACCAAGCCAGGGTCCTGCAGTCACTGATGACAGCCCCCACCCACCCACCCACCCACTAGAGGAGCCTTATGCACGGAGTTGGGAGAATTCACCAGGCTCCTCTCTTTTCTCCGTGAGAAATCCCCCAAGTATGCGTAATTTGCTTTCTCTGCTCTTGTGCCTATTGAAAACCAGCAGATGAAAGATTTAGCCATGATGACTAGGAGAAATTATTCCGAGCCTTACAGAAATCCCACTTTCCAGTTTGTAATATCAGTCTCTTGTCACTTTGATGCACAGGAGTTAAGCAGACCTTAAGCTTCGGGACTACAGCAATATGGCGGAAGGATCAGAGCTAAAGCTCAGCTCAGGATCTAAATCCCAGCTCTGGATCTAAATCCCAGCTCTGGATCTAAATCCCAGCTCTGCTTGATGACTTGGCGCCTGTGAGTGCCGGTCTCCTTGTCTGGACTCTCTCCTTCATACGATTGTTGGGGAGGCGGAAAGCGATGCTATGTGGGAAGGGTCCAGCACGGTGCAACTCATAATAAATCCATGGCTGATATTGCTCTTAACTGCTCTCCACGCTTCCAGCTAAACAGGAGCAGATTCTGGACCACAGTGGATCCCCTGCTCCAGGTATTAACCCTCAGGAGCCCTGGCTCCTCCACCTCCAGGCACAGCAAGGCCCAAAGGAAAGCTGTCACACCAGCTGGCCTTCCCCGCAGCCCCGCACACTCTCCTAGCTCAGCTCCTGCAGCCCCGGCCCCGACTTGAGAGGCTGGGGAGGGAACTGACTGGAGCCCACGGAGGAGGCATCACCAGGATGATGAGAAGGGTCCCTGAAGGCAGCAGCCCTGTCCCATCAATTTGCAGGAGGGAAGAGAGGACAAGAGCTCGGGAAATTACAGCCCCATCAGGCCACCATCATCTCCTGCAGCTTGTGGAAGTGATGGACGGCCCTTCAGCTCTCGTTGTAAAGAGTCACCAGGAGGAAGGATGACTCTGTTGGATGTCAGCCCAAGCCACGGATGGCCCTGGGTGCCAGAAACCATGAAGGATCGAATGCCCAGAGCCCAGGAAGAAAGCATGGCTTTCCATCCATCACTGGAGGAGGCTGGAGCCCAGCCCAGGAGGCACGTGGTCCCTTTGTCTTCAGCTCAGGACAGGCCCCTGTGCTCTCCTGGGGGACTGGGGCTCTGGGACTTTAGTTTCCAGAAAGCCAGGGAAGATCTATTCTGTTCAGCACCTGTTAGGCATTTGGCAAATGAGAGGGATGAAGGAATGATCCAATGAATCCTTGTTCTCTCGTTCTAGCTCTGACTCCCCCGAGCCCAGGGGCCCATGGGAGCCTCAGTCACCTCATCTGTAAAATGGGACTGGGGGTGTCCTCCCCCCAGGGGCTGTTGTCAAGATGAAGTGGCATCATGTGAGGACTCATAGCAGCTGGTAAATATTTCAAGGTGCCCAGGTAAGGGAGAGGTGGCCGGGAGAGCCAGGCCATGAGCCAAAGTCCAGAGGACGAGACAGAAGTCCAGGAAGACAGGGGCTGCTGCAGGGGCAGAGCCTTAGGCTGTTCCGGGCCAAGACAGCTCTGCTCTGACTCACTGTTTTCACGTTGTGCTGGCTTCTCTCCACTGTGCCCATCTGCCTCAGAGGGACCATGCAGAGACAGTGACGTGCACTAAGCAAGTTTCGGTGGCATACAAATGGTGCTCCAGAAAGGGACTTTTGGTCAGGAGTGGTTCTGAGGTTGTCACCGGGGAAGGGCATCTGCATCAGTCTGAGATAGGCTGATGGGGCACAGTTGGTGGGGCAGGAGCCTAGGCATGGTGCAGTTTTCCTGGAGACCTCAACAGACTAGGCCCAAGGATCTCACGCTTCATCATCAGGGCAGTGGGGAGCCATGAAAGGTTCTGGAGCAAAAGAGTGATCTCTCAAAATAAATCCTTCCCTTTGTTAAACAGTTGGTGTCTCAACACCACCAGGAAAAGGCATCAGTAGTTCAACACCAGTGCTGGGGCAGCAGGGGATACAGAATGGCAGCCAGGACATGACTGGAAGAGCACCAGGCCCTCAGGCAGGTCACTTCACTGCTCCAAGCCTGGGCCTCCCACCTGAGGCCTGCGGAGGCTGTGGAAAGACCCACCATGGCAATGCTGGGGAGGGCCTGTCCTGGGGGCTGCAGCAGGTCTGACTTTGGGTCGACTGGAGTAGCAGACCTGGTGGGAGAGGAGGTAACAGGCCAGCAGGGGCTGCCGCATGTGGGTCCCCAGTGTGACTTTGGGAAACACGGAGACGACATTTCCTAAGAGTAACTGGCCACAGCTGGGAGGCTCTGTCATTCTTTCCCCCAAGATTCTTCTGCTCTTCCAGGTTCCTCCAAGTCCCCAGGGCCTGAGGTGAGCCCCCGGAGCAGGGCCCCAGCACAGAGGGAACAGAGACACCAGGAAGAAGGGGCCACCCCTCCTGAGGAAGACCATGGCTTTCCCAGAGCCTGGCACATGGCATGTTACCCTGTCAAATCTGAGAGGCCCGGGAAGCCAGTGCTGGTGGCCACTGTCTCTGAACCTCTTGTCCACGACCTGTCCACTCCTTGAAGGTGGGGACTGCGTCTCAGTTGCCGCCACGCTCCCAGGTACCCAGCATGTGATGCTCAGTGAATACGGCCTGGGTTTCCCTTCATCTGTCATCCCCATCCCTCCTTCCATCCCCCATCCCTCCTTCCATCCCCCATCCCTCCGTCCATCCCCCATTTCCTCTTTCCATCCAACCATCCATCACATTTCCCTCCCTCCCCTTCCTCCAACCATCCATGTATCCAAAACCACTTTCTGAGCGCCCATGTGCAGATCCAAATTAAAGAAAGGGGAGTAGAGGCCGGGTCTCTGTTTGCAGGGGAGTTTCCCAGAAAATCATCCTCCATGTCTTGGAGAAGAGAGCAGAACAGTTCAGAGATGTGATTTAAACCTCATTTCCTGCTTCCTAAACCCCATCTTTGTTAAGTGACCCCCTCCAATTTTTTTCCCTGTAGCCAGGGAAGCCCAGTGACAGGCCAGGGGGAGGAGACTCACTCCATCTGCTGGGCAATAAACCCACCTGCCAGGGAGCCGGGGCTGCAGGACCTCGGTGACCTCTGTTACCACTGTCACTGTGCCTCACAGTGGCCACAGTGTCCCCCCAGTGGAAGCTGTCTGCAAGCAGTGACGGCGGGGCTCCGACGGTGGTATGACAAATCCTTCCTGCAGGAGGCCCTGGTGAGCTGGACCCTGGCCTGCCTGCCCCGTGGGCATCCCGTCGCAGACCCTTCCCCCTGGAGAAGCTGACCAGGGTGGCACTGAGGACAGCCACACAGGCCCTCCTGGCCTTCTCTCCCTTGGGCCCTGGGAAGACCCCAAGGAGGAGGTGTCACTAGTATTATCCCCCCTTTCCCAGGTGGGAAAACAGGTCCAAGAAAGTGACCAACTTGGCTAAGGTGACACCATTAGCAACTGGGAGCAAGGGGACAAATCTCAGATCGCACCCCGTTAGGCTCCTAACCTGGAGCTTGGGATGCGAATCAGAATGAGGACATCACTGAAATCTCCAAAGGCGTCTTCCAATCTAGACCCAGAGTGAACCCAGCCCAGGGCTGGCTTAGAGGCGAGGAGCACAGCTGGGTCCAGGGCCCGGCCGTGGGGATTTCAGGAGCCAGCAGAGGCTGGGGGTGGTGACCTGGGAGCCAAGGACTGCTCTTCCTCACACACAGGCACCCGGGCTGTGCTGTCCCAGTCAGAGCCTCCACGCGCTAATGACAGAGCAGAGCCAACTCGGAAGGCCGGACGGAGGCTCAGGCAAGTGGGGGTGGGGAGGCCAGGAGACCTGGCCGGGGGTCCAGCAGTCAGGACTAGACGCCTGCCCATGTGCACACACCGCGCACACTCACACACACGCACATGCACGCCTGCCTAACACACAGCCCCGTGGCAGGGAAAAGGCCTGAGTGTCCATCCAGGAGATGCAGGGTCTGCCCGACCCCCCACGCTCCGGGCTCCTGTCTATAGAATGGGTGTCGCGCTCGTCCACCTCTCGGGTGTCAGAAGCTTCGGGCCACATGTGCCGCATGAGTGTAACAAAAGTAAAAACCCCAGCTCTGCCACCAACTTGCCGAGGCGCTTTAGCTGGTGACTCCTGGACAGTCTCCCCAGCCTCTTGTTTTTCTGGAAATTTCCTCCTTGTGCCTCTTCATGTGGTTGCAACAGGCGAGCCGTGGAGGCAGCCCAGCCAGTGCTGAAGTTAGAGCGCCCAGCTCCGACTCCCTGCCCCGCCCGCGTTCCTTCCTGTGCTGGCTTTACCTCCCCAGGCCTCAGGGTGCTGTCTGTTGCATGGAGATGAGACTCACACCTGTGTCTGGGGGTTGTTGGGAGCATGTGATTGACAACAGGCCTGGGCCTGGCACAAACTGCAGGCTCGGTCAGGTGAAGTGACTTCTGCCTATGGCACCATTGACTGGGCCTGGGTCACATTTGGCTGAAGTGGAGCCGATCGGCTTCTTTCCCAGAAACTGGTTGATGACACTGAAGAGGAGTCCCTTTTGCCTTTCCCTGGTGATGTCTCCAGGAGTGAGCCCGCGCGGTGGCTGCCAGCTTTCCACCATGCGTGAGGAGCTAAGCAAGCCGGCCTGCAAGCCAGGCAAGGAGGAAGGACTTGGGACTCGCACGGCCAAGTTGCCCTCATGCTGCGAGACTCCCCTGGACCCCACTTCAGCTGACGTAACTGAACCTCGAGCGCCGGTGCCTGGCCTGACTCGGCCTGGGTTTCCTGAGCTGTAAATGGAGCATCTTGGGGCGGGAACGGCAGAGGCCTCTTCCAGCTCTGGTCTCCCGAGGCTCACACTGGAAAGCTACAGAACAAATTGCTAAAAGTACAGGACCAACAAGATGGAACTACCCACAGGTCCACTGCAGGGCGTGGACAGCTTGACATGAGCACGCCTTTCTTGACTGTGGTCTGGGTAGCGTCCCTGGGACTTTGAGGCTATGGTTTGAGCTCCTGTTCTGCAGCAGGCTCTGTGCAGGTCACCGTGGTGGACGGTAGAGCCTGGGCCACTTCCTGTGGCTGCCTTGAGACTAAGAAGCTGGCAGTGTCCTTCTGGATCCCTGGTCCTGCTTCTCGACCTTTCTTTGGGACAGTGAGCCAGGCACTCCCATCAGCCTCCCATCTCTGAGGCTGAAGGTGCTGCTACCCTTCCACCTCCAGAGTGCAGCATCCCCCTCCCCCACGCACATCTGACACTGTGGAATGCTGCCCCCCACCGCGTGATGGCAGCTGTGTGGGTCCAAGACGACTCCGTGACACTCCGGGAGCGGCTGTGTGACAGCCCCACCAGCTCCAGCACCTGCTCAGTGGGTTGGGAGGCCCCCTGCGGAGTCCCCACGCAGCATGACGGAATCAGAAACTGCCTGGCTGTCACCGTCCCCACAGCAAACAGCCCCGGCAGCAGTGGGAGCCCTGACACTGTCCACCCAGACAGGAAGTGCTGTCCTCTGGGGCCACAGAAGCTTCTGAGAAGGGGCCCACTCTCTGCTGAGCCCTCTGAGGTCAAGGAGCCAGCCTGGGAACCTGGCAGTGCATCCAGTCAGACTCCGGGACCCCGGGCAGATTCCGTATCCCCTTAGGCCTCAGTTTTCCCACCAGCAAGATGAGAGGATTGCAGTTATGCCCCAAGGGGCAGATCAGGAGAGACACAGCCTGGCCAGGAGAGGGGAGAGGCCAGGGCAGGTGCAACCCCCCCCTCCCCCCCCCGACACTGACCTAAAGCTCCTTCCCCGGGCTCAGCTTAGCCCTCACCCAGAGAAACAGGCCTAGCCTTGCAGGAATGTGGGGGGGGGGTGCACTCAGACTTCAGTCAGGAATCAGTGGGCACAGGCCAGGGTCCTGGGGACTGGGGTGCTCCCCACATGATTTCTCTTGGCAAGAACTTATGGACCCCAGACTCTTAAATTCCTTAGATGTGGGATGCTCCTTCTGGGAGAGGAGGAACTGAGCAGCCTGCTGGACAGAGGTCTCCCAACCCACCCAGGACAGCTCTCCACGGGCCTGAGCCCTCTGCATGAACATCCAGCCTCTCCCTTCTGTGTGTTGCTTGCCAAGCCACTCCAGAGAGGGCCTGATGTGGGACCATACAATTCCGGCCTCAAGAGGCTGGTGGGTAGGGTCCCTTCTCAGTAGGGTCCCCTCTCAGCGGCTCCAGCCACAGCACAGCAGAAGCAAGGGCTGTGTGTGTACGTCCCGTGGGCGTACTGGGGCCCACAGAGCTGGCCCTCCAGGGGCTGGGTGCCAGGGCTTCCTCTAGAGAAGGGCTTGTGGGTGGTCTGGGCTGGAACGTGCCCCTCCTCAGCTGCACAAGCCTGAGCAGATCACTGCCTGTCCGGGCTCACTCCTCGTCCTCCGTCCGGAGGGGCAATGACCCCATGCACCAATTATTGAGGGACTTGACAAGAGTATATAAAACTTTGTTTGAAGGGTCTACAAGGATGTGCAGAAACTGCAGCCCTGGGGCACTGCTGGTGGGGATGTCAAATGGTGCAGCATAGGTCAAAGAAATGTCCAGAACGGGCGAATCCCTGAGACAGAAGGCCCCTCACCAGGAGCTGGGGCTGGGGAAGGTGGGCATGGGGTTTCATTTAAGTAAAGAAAATATTCTGGAACCAGATGGGAATGGTGGTGACATTGCAAACACAGCACATACCACCAGGGGCAGGAGGGGTAGAATCCTGTTCTGGACATTTCCTATAAATGGGATCCTATAAGCAGTGGCCTCTGGAGCCTGGCCTGCCATTTGTTTTTGAGGTTCATGCAGGTTGTAGCACAAGTCCTGTGTCACTGCTTTATCTAGATTGATAATATTCCCTTGTATGGAGCGCTGAATGGTTTGGGTCATGTGGTTGAACTGCACCTTTTTAAATACAAAAAATCACATGAAGTGCCAGACACGAGCGAGAGGGACAGCTGACTTCAGGTCCTGTCTCCTCCAGTTGCTCACTGGTGACCAGTCAATCCACCTACCTTAGCCAGTTTCCTCATCACAAAGTGAAGAAAAAAGGATATCTGCAGGCCATTGGGAAAATAGAAAGTGATGATGTATACAGAGAGCACTGGACATGGGGTTGGGATATAAAAGGTGCTCAATAGCTACAAGCCATCCTTACAGACAGAACAAGCGTAGCTCATCAGGTGACCAAAGGCATGGCCTTCCAGTTCCATTAAGGGGGACTTTACCCTGCCTCTGGGCTTCTCTGCTGTCCATGGCAATGCTAATCTGTTGACCCCTGTTATGGGAAAGGTTGTCCTGTACCTGAATAGCTAAAGTCCTTGGACACCGCCATGCCAGGGAAGCACATGGAGTGCAGCTGTACTGCAGGAACAGGAGAGTGAGGGCAGGAAGATGGGGGCCAAGGGACCTTAGCAGCTGGGCTTTGAGAGTAGAGCTTATATCTCCGGGCGGGCAAGAGGCTCTCAGTGTCATACGCCCGGTCTGAGCCAAAGTGCAGAGGTTGGAAGAGCCGATGGAGTTCAGGAGGGCAGACACCCCAGCTGGAGTTCTTCTAAGACAATGCTGGTGTGTTAGCCACCTTTTCATTGCTGTGACCAAAATACCAGCCAAGAACAACTCAGAGGAGGAAACACTTACTTGGGATCATGATTGCAGAGGTCTCAGTCCATGGTCGGCAGACTCCATTGCCATGAGTCCGAGGTGAGGCAGATCACTGTGGCAGAAGGGCATGGCAGAGGCAAGCTGCTCAGAGCGTGATGGGCAGGAATCAGAAAGAGACCAAGGTCCCAGCCGCAAAATATAAACCCCAAAGGCAGCCCACGGTGACCTACTTTCTCCAGCCACGCACCACCTGCCTAAAGTTATCACCCAGTACAGTAGTCCTTTCAATCATGAATCCAGCAAATGGAGGAATCCATTGATTAGGCTACACTCTCACAATTTAATAATGAATTTTGAGGGGGTCATCTCATACCCAAATCATAACAGCTGGGTACTGTATGTGTAGATTCTGCCCAGGCTGTAAGTTCCTGAGCACAGGGCTGGGTCTGCTGTGCCCAGGGCCTGGCCTGTGTTATGCACACCACAGAGATATGCAGAATGAATGAAGCCATGAATCAATATCCATTTCATTTGAATTTCTTTGTGATGTTGTCTAAACACACAGCTGAGTAGCTTATAGATTTCATTTCTAAAAAAACACTCTGGTTGGCATGACTCCCTGGCTGACTGCTAGCGATGTGTCAATTGCCTTGAACAGTTACCTAAATTCATGATTAAGGGTAACAGCCAAGGTTTATAGAATTTAACTTTGTGATAGGTGCTATGCTAAGGGGGTCTCAGGATTTATGACTTTCCATCTTTATAACAACCCTTCAAAAAAGGATTACTGTTTGGTTGAATTAACAGATAAAGAGACTGAGGCCCAGAGAAGTTAAGAACTCACCCAGTGTCACGCAGCTGATAAGGGCAGAAGAGAGACTTGACTGTCCACAGGGCTCATGCTTTGAACCTTGATTTGATATGGCCCTGATTTGATTTGAGTTGGCCTACTCCTGTGTCAGATTTACCTAGGGGGAAAAGAAATGTGTACTCAGAGAAAATGTTCTCCAATTTTGATTTTTAATAACCTTTGCAAACTGTGTAATAATACATAAATATTATATATGTGTAAAATATGGGAACTGTAATTATATGCAACATATATAAAACAGTAATACTTTGAAAAGAACTAAATGGCCCTACGAGAAACTAGTTATTTACTCATTCAACAAATATTTACTGAGTTCCTACCATGCATCAACCAGGCAAGCTCTGTTCCAGGTACAGCGTGAGAACAAAACAGACAATACCCTCGTGGAATTTATGTCCAAAGCAAATAAGAGCTAGATTATGGAGAGAGAGAAATAAGAAAAACATTAGCTAGGAGTAAAGCTGAAATTTAATACTGTAAAGTATGGAAATCAAGTGAAATGACAAAAATAGAAAGCAATGATAAATGGTGGCCAGATGGCTACTTCAGACGGGGCGGTCAGATCAGGAAAGGCCCCTGCGGAGAGGACATTTAGCTGGGAGGTGGTGTGGAGACAACCATCTGGCCATTCCAGAACATGGGAAAAGCCAGTGCAAAGGCCCTGAGGTGGGAACCCACCTGCCCAGGTGCAGTAGGAGGTGCTGGAGGAGCTGATAGAGTTGATGCTGCTGTTTAAAGATGATCCTGACTGTGGTGTGAGGATGACTGGTTGGCGGAGGGTAGGCATAGAGGCCATGGGCCCAGGATGGAGGCTGTGGCTGTGGTCCAGGTGAATGGAAGAAGTACGGTGATGCACACTGGGACACAGGGCACTTTGAAGCCAAGGCAACAGCTCCTGCTAACAAAGGAGACAGGGGCCAGGGGAGCCAGGCAGGGGACAAGGGGATGACAAAGACTTCTAGGTGCTTTGTTTAAGCCAGCAGGTGAATATGGTACCCTCATAGGCCTGGCTGGGGTTGGGCAGGGGCTGGTCAGCAGAAAAGCCCCTGAGCCATGGGAAGTTCACGATGCTGGACACCAGGCTCCAGCAGGGAAGAGATGTCCATGTGGATGTCACCAGCACATGGCTGGTGTCAAGGCCGGGAGCCTGGGTGGGCCTCTTGGGAGGAGGAGGGAGGGAGGCAGGTAGGAACCCAGGTGCACAGAGAAAGGACGCTGCCCAGAGGCCACGCAGGAGGAAGGGCAGCTTCGGGAGGTGGGGCAGGGCCAGGGTGGGGGCACAGAGGTAGGAAGGGCTGGGAGAAGGCACAGCCACAGTTGTGGTCACCTGGTGAATCTCAGCAAAATGCTGAGTGCCATGTTTGATTGGAGCTGGGGGAGGTACTGAAGCAAAGCCTGGAGGGTGAGGACCTGGGCAGAAGGCAGGGCCGCTGGCTGTCCAGTCTGGTCTGCCCTGAGGCATAGCAGGGAAATGGGGTGGTCCCCAGAGATGGATGTGGGGCCCCTCATATCATAGCTTAGAAATGCTCACTGGATAGGGGTCCAAGGAGGTCCTCGAGAAGACAGAAGGGGACCTTGGCTTGATCCTCACAAGCTCTTGATAGACATCACAGGAGAATTCAGAATGTGGCAGAGAGACCCAGCAGAGGTGCAGGCAGGGAGACTGGGAATCTACGCTGGGAGGGGCTGGGTGCGGGCCATCGGGTCACAAGACGCCCTTCTGGGGTCTTGGGCTTGTCTTGTAAAGGGAGCTTTGTCGGGGGAGTGTGAGAGGTAGGAGCACAGGGCAGGTCGTGAGATCTGGTTCTCTCAGGAGCTCTAGGCTGACGTCCCCCGTCAGGGGATCATGTTTGGAATGTACCTTGGCATAGGCTCTGGCAACACTAGTCCCTTGGATTTATTTACTCATAAAGAAAATATGTGTGAGCTGGCCATGCACGGGCTTTCGTTAGCTGGACTCACAGGGCCCCGAGACTGGAGATCCAGATCTCTGCTGGAGGAAGACGGGCCTGGGCAGGAAGGTCCACTGGTCCTGAGCTTCTTAGATTTAAAGTTATGTTTTTCTTTTTCTTTTTTTCTTCCCTGTTTCCCGCCTTTCTGCCTATCCTTATTTCTTCCATCCTGCCTCAGTGCTGGAATAGACCTGTGAGCTGCTGGGAGCACTCTGGAGAGTGAGGACGGAAAATGGAGGCAGTGGCCACAGGGAGGACTCTGGGCACCAGGCCAGTCTGCAGATGCCTCAAGGGCGCCATGGAGAGGGCACCTCCATCCTCCAGCTTCTGGGCTGGACGAGGTTACCAGCAGAGGGCGGGGAGCAGGGAAACCCGTGTGAGGACAGAGGGTGAGTGTGAAACTGTCCCCTAGAGGGACAATGGAGGGGGAGGGCTGGGGAGAGGGGGAGGGACCGGGCATCTGGGCCATGTGGCTATGCTGCCTCTCTTGCCCAGCACTGTGGTGAGCTGTTGGCTGGCCAAGCTCTTCCACACTGAGCCGGGTTTTCTCAGATTCGAGTCGTGGAGGTAGAGGTGGATCCAGGGACCTGAACCTTGTAGAGACTGGAGGCAGGTGTGGGACTCTGCCCGCCCGCGCTCCCGTAGGACAGAGGGCTCTGGCCTCCAGGCAGCACCACCAGGGCGCTATCTTATTCCCAGGTTTAAAACTCCTGCTCCTCTGATAGAGAAGGGGGGCCCCTGAGGAGATGCTCCCAATGGCCCCTGGGGAGGTGCTCCCAGCTCTCTGCTTTGTTCACCAACATCGGGGTGAGTGAGTCTTTCTTCATGAGCATGTTAGCTGTTTGTCTCTTCTCTTGTAGATTGTCCTTTTGTGGCATGTTTGAATAGCTTCGGAGGGACCTCAGTGAGTTGAGGGTCCCAAAATCCATCAGGAGCGACCAGGAACCAGGCTGCCCAACAATTGCGCAGTCACGAAGCAAACAACACTACCAGTCAGGGCGAGGGCAGCCTGTGTTTCCCTTTGTTTTGGTTGTTTTGTTTTGCTTTGCTTTTTTCCCCCCTCCTTTTATTTTCTTTTTTAATAAACTGCATATTTTAAAACTAATATAAAGTAGGAAGCTCCCGGAAGACATCACCTCTTCCTCACACAGACCCACACACTGAAGACGGGGAGGGATTATATGCAGAGCTATGTCTCCACGGAGCTTTTTTGCAATGGCTTTTATTAATTATTGAATGATCTGGTAAATAATTCATGACTTTCCTGCTAGTGACGGCATCATCAAAAACTCATTGATTAGAAGCCAAGCCAACACACAGTTCTCTCGATGCAGGAGGAAATCCCTACTGTATTTCCACGTGCGTTTGAATGAGGATGTGAGTGTATGTGTGTGTGTGTGTGTGTGTGTGTGTGTGGGCGTGCAGGCACAGCCCTGGTATTTGTGGGTGTGGAAGCCATATGTGAACAAGTGTGTGAGCATGTCACCAGGGCGCATGCGTGGATGAGGACTTTCTCTGGGGACTTTACTTTCTGTAGTTTGCTGTAATTTCCTTGGTCTTGAGCTGGGAGCAGTAGTTCTTTTTTTGTTATCTTTATAGATGCTTCTTAATAAAAAATGTCCAGAATTTGAATAGAAAAAATTAAATAAAAAATATATGTCCTTTGGGGAGCAGAGAGGAAAGGGATGGGGGACGATGAAAAAAAAACAGGAACATCATTTCCACTGGGAAACTTTCACCAGTTCCCCCAGCAAAGCTTCTTAGAGCCAGAGGTTACTGGGCAGAGTCACTGACAGATATAAACAGAGACAAGGTGAAGTTTCTCTAAATAGGAAGATGGGCCGGCTACCCATCTGATCACTGTGCTTGCTAGTTTCTGGGCATCTGCCTGTAAAGTCTTAGAACATCACTTTCCTGTGGCCCTGGGGGCCCTCCAGAGAGCTTTGAAGAGAAGCTAGTGCCATGTGCCTCTGGAGGGGACAAAACACCAGACAAAGGGCAGATTCCTGTCCTGTCTAGTCCACCCCGCTGGCTGTGGGATAAACTGCCGGCCCTCTGTAGCCTTAGTCTCCTCAGGTGGAAAATGACATGTATTAACTCTGAGTCAAAGGAAATAACATAGATCATAGTAAGAGCTGCATGGCCTAATCCAGCCGGGTCATGATAATAGTTTATTCACTGTGTCCACCCCCAGGGGCAGCAGCTGGGCATTCTCCGGGTCCCTTGGAGCCATAGACTGGAGTCTAGTTGTAAAGTCAGCTACTGAGAAACAAGCATTAAAATCTGCTGTGGAGGTGTCTTCTGGTTCTTATGCTATTTGCTTCATGCACTGTGAAGTCTGCTAGTAAGTGTCAACACATCTCTAGCCACTATGTCTTCCTGTTGAATAGCTTTCTTTAATATTAACACAATTACATATCAGCCTTTCTTTTCATCTTTTCTCATTCTTTTATTTTAACCTATTTACATATTTACAGTTAAGTGCACAGCATTTTAATAGACAGCATAGAGAAGTGTGGTTGGGTCTTCCAGTCTGGCAATCTCTGCTTTTTAATTGGAATAGTCAGTCCATTTACATTTATTGTAATTATTATTGTGGTTCTGTTTAAGCCCACAGTCTTGCAATTTTCTTCTCTATCTTGGTTTTTCTACCTTTCTTTTTCTTTTGTCCTGCTTCCTTTTGCATTCTATTTTGTTTTCTTTATTCCATTTAAGCTATACTTCTTTCTGTTACTTTTTACTGATTGTTCTAAGAATTCTAATATTTTTCTTTAACTTATTACAGTTTACTTAAAATAAATTTTGTACCACATCATATATCATTTTTTACACTGTCAAGTTTAAGAACATTGCAAGAGTATAATTACATTTACCTTTTTGTCCTTTGTGATATCATTGTGGTATTTTTCTTCTATGTACTCCATAAACCTGATGTTATAATAATATTATTTTTTGCTTCAAATTGTCATTTGCCTTTCAAAGAAATCAAGAGATGAAACTTAAAGTTAATCTTTTATATTTATCAATAGCTCTAACATTTCTGGGTTTAGCATTCCTACTTTCCGCTCCAAATTTCTCTCTACTGTCATCTACACTTAACCTGAAGAATTTTCTTGAACATTTCTTACAGTGCAGACTCAGAGGAGACAAAATTTTCCAGCTTTCATATCTGATGTCTTAGTCAGCTTATTTGCTGCTGTGACCAAAAGACCTAACAAGAACAATTAGAGGAGGAAAAGTTTATTTGGGTCTCAGTCCATAGATGGCCCACTTCATTGCTCAGGGCTCAAGATGAGGCAGGACATCATGGCAGAATTGTGCAGCAGAGGAAAGCATCTGGGAGCATGGTACTGGGAAGGAGAGGAGGAGGGAGAGAGAGACAGAGAGAGAGAGGGAGCACTCTGCTCAACATGGACAAAATACATATGCCAAAGGCACTCCCCCAGGGACCCATCTCCTCTGGCCACACCCTACATGCCTGTCCACAGTTACCACCTAGTTAATTCATATCAGGGGATTAATGCACTGACTAGGTCAAGGTTCTCATGACCCAGTCACTTCACCTCTAAGCTTTCTTGCATTGACTCTCACACGAGCTTTTGGGGAACACTTCACATCTAAACAACAACATCTGAAAATGTCTTCATAGAGTAATTTTTTAATAGCTTTTTGTTTTGTTTTGTTTAGATTTAAATCACATAACATACAATTCATCCACCTACAGTATACAACTCAATGGTTTAGGGTATAACACTACACTATTTTTAAAAATCATAGTAAAATATATATGACAAAGAATTAGCCATTTTAACCATTTTTCAATGCACAATTCAGTGACATTGACTATATTGAGGATATGGTACAACCATCAAAGCTTTCTTATTACCTCAAGCCAAAAAACAAAAACAAAACAAAAACGTTAAGCAATGGCTCTTAACTCCTCTACCCAAAGTCCCTGGTAATCTCAAATTCACTTTCTGTCTCTGTGAATTTGCCCGTTCTAGATACATCATATAATGGGAATCATGATATTTGTATTTTTGGGTCTGGCTTATTTCACTTAGCATGTATTTTCAGGGTTCACTCATGTAGAATGTGTCATAATTTACTTCTTTTTTATGACTGAAGAATATTCTATTGTAAAAGATAATCCTGTGTGTGTGTGTGTGTGTGTGTGTGTGTGTGTGTTTCAGTACTAGGAACTGAACACAGGGGTTCTCTGTCACTGAGTTACATACCTAGCCCTTTTTAAAATTTTTTTTAGTTGTACATGGACATAATATCTTTATTTTATTTTTATGTGGTGCTAAAGATCAAACCCAGTTCCTCACATGTGCAAGGCAAGCACTGTACCACTGAGCCACAACCCCAGCCCCATACCCAGCCCTTTTAATTTTATTTGGGGACAGTATTTCACTAAGTTTCTGAGGCTGTCCTTGAACCTGCAATCTTCCTGCCTCACCCTCCCAAACAGCTGGAATTCCAGACACCTGGCTATACCATATTTTGTTTATCTCTTCATCTGCTGGTGGACTGTCGGGCTGTTTCCACCTCTAGACTGTCACAAGCAACACTGCAGTGAACACTGGTGTATCTGAGTCCCTGCTCTCGATTCCCTTGACTTTACTCATATTTTTAAAAAGATACAGAATTCCATGCTGACCATTGGTCATTGCGCTCCAAATCTTATTCCATTTTTCGTTCCATCTGTACCCATTGTTTTGGATGATAAGTGTTTTAGTCCGTTTTCCTGCCACTACGACCAAAAGAGCTAACAAGAACAACTTTAGAGGAGAAAAAGTTTGTCTGGGGCTCATGGTTTCAGAGATCTCAGTTCATAGATGGCCAGCTTCATGGCTCTGGACCCAAAATGAGGCAGAATGTCATGGCTAAAGGGTATGGTGGAGGAAAGTAACTCAGGACGTGGCCTCCAGGAAGCAGAGAGACAGCCCCACTCACCACAGGCATGCCCCCAGGGACCACCTCCTCCAGCCACAACCTACCAGCCGACAGCTATCACCCAGTTAACCCAGGATTAATGCCCTGATTGGGTCAAGACTCTCATAACCCAAGCATTTCACCTCTGAACTTCCTTGCATTTTCTCCCGAGTGAGCTTTTGGAGGACGCCTAATATCTAAACCATAACAAAAAGACAGCCTCCATTTTTATTGGTTCTCGTATGTAATGTGTTATTTTTTTCTGACTATATATCAAGCTTTCTCTCGGTCTTTAGTTCCCAGAAGCTTGACTGTGACGTTTCTAGGTTTCTGAGGATTTGCAGAGCTTCTTGGATCCATTGACTGGCGTTTTTTCATCAGATCTGAGGAATGTCTTAGTCACTGTTTCCTCAAATATTTTTCTGCCCTATTTTCTTTCTCTATTTTTTTCAGAAGTCTAAGTACAGGTGTCATGATTTGAATTGTCCCCCAAAGTTCATTTGTCAGTGAGTTAATTAGCTTTTTGTAGCTGTGACCAAACAGTAGCAACTTACAGGAGGAAAACTTTGACTTAACGTCATGTTTTCGGAGGTCCAGCCCATGGTCATACAACTCCATGGTTCTGGGCCCAAGATAAGGCAGAACATCGTGGTAGAAGAAAGCTACTCAGCTCATGGCAGCCAGAAAGGTGAGAGAGAGAGAGAGAGAGAGAGACAGAGACAGAGAGAGAGGAAGAGAGGAAGAGGGGGAAGGGAAGGGAGGGAGGGAGAGAGACAGCAGGCAGGGGGATATGAATGCTATTGAGGAACAAAATATAAACCCCCCCAAAGACATGCCCCCATGACCTACTTCCTCCAGCCACACCCTACATCCCTATAGTTACCACCCAGTACAGTAGTCCTTGCAAATATTAATTCATCAAGTAGATTAATCCACTGACTAAATGACAGCTCTCATAATCTAATGATTTCACCTCTAAACCTTAATACAGGAGCTTTTGGGAGACACCTCATATCCAAACTATGAGTCAGAAACTTAATTCCCAGTGCAACAGTTTTGAGAAGTGAGACCTTTAAGAAGTGATTGGGTCATGAAGGCTCTGCCCTCATAAATGCATTAATGTCATTGTTGAAAGAGTGGGTTTGCTATAAAAGCCTTTCTCTCCTTCTACTGTCCACCATGGGATAGTACAGCTGGAAGGCCCTGATTAGATGTCAGCCCCTCGATCTTGAACTTCCCCACTTGCAGAAACTTATGAGAAATAATGTTTTGTTTATTATAAATTATCTAGCCTCATGCATTCTATTATAGCAGCACAAAAGGGACTAAGACAACAGATATCTTACACTACTTGATTTGAGCTCAGAGGTCACTGAAATACTCTCCTCTTCTTTTACTTAATACTTTCTCTCTCTTCTTCAGATGTAGCAATTTCTGTGCATCTACCCTCAAGTGCACTTATTCTTCAATCCAGTGTTAAGCCCACACAGTGAATTTGCCATTTCATTTCTTGTATTTTTCAGTTCTAAAATGTTTATATGGTTCTTTTGTTTCCATTTCTCTGTTGAGTTTCCTCTTTTGTTTATTCAATAACACCACCTTTTCCTTTAAGTCCTTGAAATTATTTTTGTTCTGCTTAAAATGTTCTCATCTGCCAATTCCAACATCTGGGTCATCTTTGGGTCTGTTCTTATTAAAGATGTCTGTCTCCCTCCTCCTCCTCCTACTCCTCCTCCTCCTCCTCCTTCTCCTCTTTCTTCTTTTCCTAATTATGCGGCACACAGGACTTCAAATCCCGCTTCCTTTTCTCTTTACTTGGATGACCTTTGGCAAACTAATACCTTTGCACTACTTCCCTTTTGAAAAAACAAGAATAAGTTTGCAGGATTGTTATGGAGAGCAAACAAGATAATGTACATAAAGACCCTGGTGCTTACTGGAAGGTGGCTGTTACTGGATTTTGAGATCAGCCTCCTGAGTCGTGACTCCATGATTTTTCTGATTCCTCCATCTTGAGTCAGTTGCCCCTTCTCCATGACCCTCGACATCCTGGGTCAACCTCTCAGCCCTACATTCTAGGCTTACTCCAATCTCGCCTTCTAGACCATGAGCCCTCTGAAGAAGGGTCAGGTTCTATTCAACTCTGTGTCCCTGGCTCAGAGTAGGCCCCCAATGCCCATTCCTAGCACACAGCTGAAGCAGCCCTGCTCTGAACAGCCATAGGCCAGTTCCATAGGTAGAACAATCGATCACAGTCTGTAACATGGCAGAGAGTTGCAATGTCCCAGAAAGTTCCCACAAGCCTGCAAACTCAGGGTCCCCTGTGCCTCCAGCCCTGTAGAACTGTAACTGAAGTTCATGCTGCCCAGCTGTACTAGGCCTCCTGGAAATGCAGCGATGCGTTTGGTTTTCACAGCATGATGTCTCCTTATCGCTCACTCCTCCTGCCCCAGGTCCTGATGACCCCGCATGTGCCTCAGGTCCTCTCCTTACCTGGCCGCTCATGGTGGATGCTCCTGTCAGTGCTCCCTCTGCCCTGTCACTCAGGCGCCTGGCTCCTGGTCCACTGCCCTTCCCAACCGATTTGTAAAGTGGATGTGGTGATGGCGAGGGCTGTGAGAGGCCCTGCTGGCGAAGGTGGAGGACCCCAGTGTCCCAGTCATGGCACTCTACCCCAGTGAACCCCTAAGCGGCTCTGAGTGATAGGTTTTCGTTCTCATTTAACAGAAGGAGGAAAGGAGGCCCAGGGAGCAACACGTGTGTCCAAGGTTGGCATGCTCAGTCTTACTGACCTCCTGCTCAGGGCTCTTTCAGCTGTTCATGGAGTCAGGCTCACCCTCTGCTTCTGGGGTGTATGTGCACCCCTCTCCCACCAGGGTGCCCTGGTTCCTAAAGCTCTGAGGAGTGCTGCATGGATAACAAGGGCGAGGTGATCCTGGAGATCTGGGAGGAGGTGAGGCGGAGCCACAATTGTAATGACAGGCGTCACTTATGGAGGGCCCATTGGATCCAAAGCATGCCCTGCGCAACTGACATCCAATATGGCGCCTTCGTCTGCACAACAACCCTGTGGCTAAGTGTTCTTCCTACTCCACAATGAAGAAACTAAGGTCTAGATTCTGTGCACTGTAGCTCCCAGATGGGCCACTCCCCCTTGTCCCCGGGCCTGTGTCCCTCCTCTGCCTCCTTCTCTGCCCGGTCAACTCCTGGTCATTATTTGCTAAAGCTGAGTCACTTTCCTGATGTCACCCTCCAGAGCCCCATGACTCCCTGAGCCATCATCCTTGTTTGTTTTCCACAAGCAGCTCACATCTTCCTTAGATCCATGTGTTTAAATGACTAGAAAGTGTCACAGACCTGGTGCTTAGTAAGGGCTCAATAAATGCTGTTACTCTTACTGTCCTCATCATGTGCCACAGTGCCAGGCACACGGACCAAGAACATGTGTTGTGTTAATGAATGAATCCCAACACAGACACACATTCACAGAGTCAGGGACACAGATCCTCCTGTGCCCTAGGCCCGTGAATCTGCCAGACAGGCAGGACAACTCCCATCCATCTTGTGGCGAGGCCTTGACCTCAGACAGCTGCCCCCCCATCAGCCCAGGCAGGTGTGCAGATTGGGAGCAACTCCCGGCAAAAGCACAGGGCATCAGGCCATCAGCCACCTGGAGCCCCAGCCCTGCCATAGCCCCTCAGGAAAGCAGCATAACACACACCAGAAAAAGAAAGCTTGAGGCCTGTCCTCTTCTGGGTTGGCAAAGGACGAAGGAATCCTCAGAAAAATATTTTGAAACTCTCCAACATAAAACCCCGATCCTCTTCTGGAAAGAGCAGGGCTTTAAGAGCAGGGTCGTGAATTGCCCACGACTGATCAGCTCAGCCAGCACCCTCCTCTTGCCTTCTCCCCAGGAAAGCCTCTTTTGGTCCAGACCTTACTCTGTCCATCCTCCACCCAGCAGATTTGAGGCCTCCTTACTCCTTGTCTCACCCTTTTCTGTGATGCGTGTCCCACCTTCCAGTATGTCAGCTTAGGCGGGTGCCAGCGCCCAGGTCCTTCTGCCCAGAAGCCCAGGAAAGGGGTGACACCATCAGATGCTCAGCCAGTCCTGACCAACACAGCTCCATCAGCAGGCAGGAGCCATGACGGCTCTCGCTGTCCTAGCCACAGACGTGTGCCCGGGGTCACACAGGCCTTGTGCCCACCCCATGACATCAGCCCAGTCTCCCTCCTGGCCGTCACCATAGCTCACTCCAGTGAAGGCTCTGTGTGTCAGGCCTATTTAGAGCCTTTACCAGCCTAGCCATCATTTCCCATGACAAGATCCGCATACTAGTTTGAGGACTAGGGTCTGGTCCTAGAAATCAGTCCACCGATAGAGACGTTGAGCCCCACTCAGGTAACTAGACTGTGTCTCTCAATGGACAGAATCTGGGAGCACATCCACCCTGCCCTTCCAAAATAGAGGCTGCCGATGGCCAGGCCCACCTGTGGGTCTCGTTCTCTGGGGCTCTCACACTGGCCCAAACCAGCTCCAGGATCATTACAGTACCTGGACACTGGTGTGGATTATGGGATGTGCCTTCAGGATCATCTCTGTAGGCCAGTGCAGCTTGGGCTCCCTCACTACTCCAAGTCCACACCTGAGTCCCCAGCCTGCCACATTGCCAAGACCACACGGGTTAGGTCCCTCTGACCACTCAACCCAGTAAGCCTGGGGACTGTCGCCTCCTGGCTGCCCTCCAGTTCACTTCCTCACACCATTCTCTCAGTTTCGAAAAAGTGGGGCTGCATGGGAACATCAGGGGTGCGTCTCTTGCCAAGACTAGGGCAATGGATGCCGAGACGGGGTTACGTAGTTAAAGCCACAGAAGAAAACCCATGTCTCTTCAGTCGCCTGGGTATGGTGTTCCAGGGACTGCAGCTGACATTAGAGCAGATCTGTCACACTTGGGGATCCCACGGTCAGGCACTAGGGAAGGGCTCCGCTGCACAACTCTTGCTGGGAGTCTCTTGTGAAGGTCGTCAGATGTCACCTGGGCTGTCACCTACAATGGGCCTCCCATGGGGCTGGCATGCTGACACTGGCTATTCCCTGAGGACATGGTGTCCCTCCACATGGGTCTCTCTGTGGGTACTCTCATAGCAATGCCACTGATGCCCCCAGAGAAGGACATCCAAGAGGCCAAGATGGACACTGAATTGCCTTCCGTGGCCTACCCTAGGAGTCACTCACTGTCACCTCCACCTTCGTCTATTGGGACACAGGCCCTCCCTGAATCACTGTGGAAGGAGACCACACAAGTGCCTGAAGACCAGGAGGCATAACCCTGGGGCTACCTTGGAGATCGCCTCCACAGACATGGTTCCCAGGGAGGCTGAGTTCCCAGGATGGAAACTGAATCGGGCACCGGGAGAAGACGGCACATCCAGCTCTGGCTCCCAGATTTGGAAAGGTCAACTGTCCTGCTATGCTCTCCTAAACGAGGGGCCAAAGGAGACCCACCGCGCGAAGCAACAAGACTGAGGGGGAGATGAGAGGAGCCTGTAATGGGAGCTGGAAATAAATACTGTCACCAGCACTTGTAGTGCCTGTCCCACCTCTGGGGCAGCAGAGCTGTGATGGCAGCTGCTGGACTCCCGGCAGGACCTGCTTCTGGCGCTGCCACACCGTTGCCTCTCTGCCTGTGGTTGGCACGGCCCCAGCTTAGGGCAGCCCCCAAGTGCGGAGGGGTTGACACCCTACAGCAGCTGGGAGGGTGGCTCTTTGCCCCGCTTCCTTCCCATCCCAGAAATTCTGAGGCTGATCTCACACGGTCCTCTGGAGTCCCCAGAGGAATCGAACTCCAGAGGCCCATAGCAGAAACCAGCTCCGAAACACCCATGTTGTCACCTTTTTCTCTTTGCCTGCCTCTGCCACTGTCAAAGTTAACCCCCTTTACCCAACTCTATGCCTCAGGCGCACTTTTAGGGGAGCTCAAACTATGACAGGGAGCTCCCCCGCCTGCCCTCGATGGCCCCTTCTCTAGATCCACCCCATTCTCTGCTGTTTCTTTTATTCAACAGACACTTTCTGAGCACTTGATATGCAGCAGACACTGGGAAGCAAAGGTAACCAGACATGAGCTCAGCCCTCAAAGACCTCTGGCGACTCGCATGGCGGTCTCAGACAAAGCGTCAGCAGCTCCGGCATACTGACGGGAACAAGCACCCCGTGTCCCAGGATGTGACATGCCTGGAGCCCAGAAGAAGGCTCTGGAAGCCAGACAGGTCTGGGGAGACTTCTCAGATGATTGATGCCTGAGCTGAGTGGTGCCAAGGATGAAAACTCACCCAGGAGGCAGACAAGGGGCAGTAGACTTGGGCCAAGGGACAGCTTGGGAGGAGTGGAACCCGGCACCGTTGGCCAGGGGCTATTTTAAGGACTTTGATGCCTTTTATTTTTTTTAAACATTTCTTTGTTTCTGACTTTGCAATACTAGGAGTTGAACCTAAGCCTTTACATGTGGTAGACAAGCACTCCACTATTTAAAAAATATTTCCACAGAGCTTCCCCCCAAGCATTCAGCCCTCCCCTGGATTATGTCATGTGATCTCCTAAGAACTTTGTGTGATAGGACAATGTCCCTATTTTATAGATGAGGGAATGGAGGCAAGTGGGTTCCCTGGATAATAAATGGCAGAACTACGTTCCCAAGAGAATCAATCTGACTCCAGATCCTGAGCCCAGGAACACATGTCCGTCTGTGGGCAGTGGTGCTGTGCAGAGTGGTGGGGGACCACAGAGCAGGACCACAGGGCTGAGAACATGGACAGCAACAAATGATAGAAGTTTCAATAAGGAGGCAAGGTCGGGTCTGGTACTTTCCAAAGACAATCCTGGGCATAATCATAACATCCGCGTTCCAGAGTCTGAGAGAAAGGCTGTCCTCTGCTGTGTGGCCAGAGGAATAAAGAGTGAGCAGCACCTGGCACGGTGGCACACGCCTGTAATGCCAGGGGCTCAGGAGGCTGAGGCAGGAGGATCACCAGTTCAAAGCCAACCTCAGCAAAAGCGAGGAGCTAAGCAACTCAGTGAGACCCTGTCTCTAAATAAAATACAAAATAGGGCTGGGGATGTGGCTCAGTGGTCGAGTGCCCCTGAGTTCAATCCCTGGTACAGAAAAAAAGAAAAGATAAAAGAGTAAGCAGGTCCCCTGCAAGGCTGGCTCAGGCTGGCAGTGGCCATCAAGGCCACTTGGTCCCAGCCAGGCCCAGCAATTTCTCCCCATTAGAAAATTGTCCTTTAGTGCTAACCTTCCAGGGTCTGAGATTTTATTAAAGAAAGTGACATTTCCTTTCAAGTTTATTCCTCTTGGAAAGTCTAATAAACATCATCTATCCAGTGAGGATGGCCTCCAGGGTACAATGATATACACTATGACTGTTTTCGACTCACCCTGCTCTTTTCTAGAACAATCTTAATTAAGTGCAAGGTGCCAGTAGCTCTAAAAGAATTTACCAACTGCCTCTCAAAGTAACTCTGATTAATAGCAGAGACACAAAAGTGTCTCCATAACCAGGTCACATGACATAATACAAATGACTGTCTGTTGCTATTTTTAAGTAATGTTTATTAGAATCCCTCAGCGCGTAATAAATTTAATTTACAGCTGCTCGCAGCCCGACTTACACACGGCCTCCGGTGGCACAGCTCATTAACACACTCGGAGAAGAAATGAGTTTTCTCTTTAATTCTCTCATTCCATTTCTCCTTCCTAATGAGGCCAGATTGTAAAACTCTTCGGGAAAGAATGTCTCCATCGTCTCAGGTACAAATCATTATAAATGTTCAAATTTTTTAAGTATTACAGAGGCGCACGGCACAAATTCACATTAGATAGCTTGGGCGGAGCTGGAGAAAGAAAGTCAACCTTGCTCACGTGAGCCAGGCTATCAGAGCTGGGAGGAGAGGAGGAGGCAAAGAGGGGCCTTGGGGTCCTGAGGACAGCCCAGTTGGAGATTTGGAGGCCTTTGACAAGTCCAGTAGAGGGGCTCCAGTGAGGATCCTAAGACCTGCATCTATTCTGCTTCTGAGTTTGAACTAGAAGACCCCAGAGCAATTTGATTCCTTCAGTGGCCTAGGACCAAAGTCTAAGGCCACACATCGAGCTCGATCTGTAAGAGCCAGAGAGTAAATTTTAGGCTTTGCAGATCAAACCGCAAAATCAGAGGTACTATGTAGATACTGAAATCACAAGAAAGAACAAACTCCCACAAATTACTATTAATGAAATTGACAATATAATAAGTAAGAACAAAATTTATAGTATGGGCGTGTAGTGAGAAATAGACAGCTCCCTTATGGAATAGCGTTTCACTTGCTTTGCTCTCAGAGACAGCGTTCCCTGTCGTCACCCTGATGTGTCGTTGCTCGTGGGCTGTACAAGTGGCGGGCTGCATGTGGCCTGTGGGCCATAATTTGCCAACTCCGAGTGTGAAACAGCGTCTAGGAATGTAAAACTGCACTGCCTGGGTTCAGATGGCAGCTGGGAGCTTTGTGACCTCCCGTCTCAGCTGTCTACAGTCACAGTAGTATAAGCAGAAACTCACTCAGCTTGCAAGCCCGCAGGATGCTTTGATCTGGGCCATCTCTGTGGCCTGAGTGGCCCTGTCACACACTTGTAGGTGGCTTCAGGTTGCCATGGGGATCTGTGGACACTGGCCGTACTTGCTCGTAGGCCTGAGGTTCAGCTGGTTGGTGGCCGGTGGCCTTGGCTGGGAGGCTTGGAGCAACATGACAGTGCTGGGTGTGTCTTCCCTTGTTCCTCACATGGCCACAGGTGGAGAAGCCAAAGCAAGCTCACCCAGTTCCCCAGCACCCAACAAACATCTGCCTGCCTCACACTCACTGTTACGGTTTGAATATGAAATGTCCCCAGTGGCTCCTGTGTTGAAGGTTTGGTCCCCAGTGCCACAGTGTCCAGAGGTGGGGCTTTGGAAAGTGGCTGGATCATGAGGATTGATCCTCTGATGGGCTCATAACTAAATGGACTATTGGGAGGTGGTAGAAACTGGAGCAAGTGGACCCAGCTGGAGGAAGCAGGTCACTGGAAGCATGTCCAGGGAGGACCCCTCTATTCCTGGACCCTTTACCCCGTCTTCTCTCCCTCTCCTGGCTGCCACAAAGCCAGCGGCTCTCCTCCACCTTGCCCAACCACCATGATGCTCTGCTTTCACCATAGGCACAGAAACAATGAAGCCAGTCAAGCACACACTGAAACACAGCTTTGGTCCAAAGCAGGGCACAGGGACCTGGAGTGGGTGTCATATATTCCTGAGTCCCATGACAAAGGCGGTGAATGCACTAAGGGACAGTCTTAGTCTGTTTGTGCTGCTATAAGAAAACACCTGATGCTGGGAAATGTATAAAGAAAAGAGTTTTATTTGACTCACAATTCTGATGGCTGCAAAGTCCAAATAGGCTGCTGGTGTCTCTTGAGGTCCCCTTTGGCTACATCACAACGTGGCAGAGAAGCAGTAAGGGAAGCAGCCACATACAGAAGAAGCCAAGCATTGAGTGGCCTCACTTTACAACAACCTGCTCTGGAGAGAAATAACTCACCCCTGTGAGTCCAGCTTGAATCGGTTCAGGAGGGTGGAGCTCCTGTGACCCAGCCACCTGCCCCAGACCCCGCCTCTTAAAGGCCCCACCACCTCAGCACCACCATGCTGGGGACCAGGTTTTCAGCACTTGAATCTTTGGGGGACAAACTAGCGGAAACTTCACAGGGCCAAGCACCAGGGCCGTGGATGCAGCCTCAGCTCCCTGCCCACTTCCCATGAAATGACGACGATAATGCAGCTACTTACACAGTGCCCCCCCACACCCTGCAAACAGCCAGGAGGTGCCCTTCATCACTCTGAGCACCGGCATCTCCACTCTCGCCACTTGGTGAGATCTGTGTATTCCAAAGATCCAGAATTAAAGTGCCTGGAAAGAAGTACTTCTTCTGAGGCCCTTTTAATGCCTTCTGTGCCCAAGTGTGGGCCACGGCTGCCAGAGGAGGTCCAGAGGCAGCTGGTCTCAGTCTCCCACTCCACCTGGGAAGGCACTGCAGAGTCTCAGGGAGGCCCTGGTCTTGCCAAGTGTCTCAGTCAGTTTTTTCGCTGTGGTGACTAAAAGACCCAACAAGAACAATTTTAGAGGAGGAAAGGTTTATTTGGGTCCCAATGGTTTCCCTGGTCTCAGTTCATAGACAGTGGCTCCTTTGCTCCGGGCCTGAGGTGAGCAGAGCATCAGGGTGGAAGAGTGTGGAGGAGGAAGGCAGCTCAGCACAGAGCACCAGGAGCGAGTGAGAGGAGGAGACAGGGAAGCACCCCCCTCTCCAGACAAAATATAAACCCCAAAGGCATGCCCTAGGGACCCCCCTCCTCCAGCCACACCCTACAGCCACCACCCAGTTACTCTCATGGGGATTAGTGCACTGACTCGGTTAAGGCTCTCAGGACCCAGTCACTTCACCTCTAAACCTCCCTGCCTTGTCTCACACATGAGCTTTGGGGGGACACCTCATAACTAAACCCTAACACAGGAGGCACCCCTACAGGCCTGGGTCGTCTGCTTCTCGTTTAGAGCCCTCTTCCCACACCCTCCCAGCTCAGTGTCTCTGTCTGATGGCGAGCTGGGCTGGCCTCTCCCCTGGTGCTCCACCTGGACAGTCGCTGCCCTGGGGCGCTCCGCCCTGCCCTCTCACCTGAGCTCCACAAGGCTTCCTCTGCTTGCTCACCAGGGTTGTGTCAGTAGCAGGGGGCTTTTTCAGGGGGGTCTCTTTCTGCTTGGAACATGATTCAACCCCGGGGGCTCAGGGGTAGCTCTGAGCCACTCCTGACATGATCAGCACCCCGTTTGCCTCTCTCCTCAGGGGGCTGCCGCTTCCTGTTCACCTCCTTGGTCAGCTTCCCCGGGATGGAACAGATCCTTGATGGAATAGCTTTTAAAGAGAAAGGGTTTTTTTGTTTGGTTGGTCGATTCTGTTTTGTTTGGTTTGGTTTGGTACCAGGGATTGGCAGGGGTGCTCGACCCCTGAGCCACATCCCCAGCCCTATTTTGTGTTTTATGTAGAGACAGGGTCTCTGAGTTGCTCAGTGCCTCGCCGTTGCTGAGGCTGGCTTTGAACTTGTGATCCTCCTGTCTCAGCTGGGATGACAGGCATGCACCACCGTGCCCAGCTGTAAGGGTTATTTTGGCTCACAGGTCTGGGGGCATCAGTCCACAACTGGTGCCTTGTTGCCTTCCAGCTGGTGCTAAGCAACCACATCATGGCAGAAGAGCATGTGAAGCCGCTTACCTCAGGGCTGGGATGCAAGAAAGGAAGAGGAAGGGACTGAGGTCCCATGTCCCCTCAAAGGCATGTCTCCCTGAGCAGAAGACCACTCACTAGCCTCACCTCTTAAAGGTGCCCACCTTCCAATAGCTGCACAGTCTGGGGACCAAGCCTCTGACCTGTGGGGGCTCTTATAAAGCACAGAACATCCTACAGGTTAGACACACTCTACTTTTGAGAAGTCTAATGTATGAAACTCCACAACACAAATCATTAAGAGATGAGACAGAAACTGCTGGTTGTCTGATTGTCCCTTGATGTCCACCTCTCCATTAGTGATGGACTTCCTAATTTTAAGTTGGATTACCCTGATTAAGAAATGTGATTTCCAGCCTCCCTTGCAGCTAGGTGCAGTTATGCAATTATGTCCGAGTCAATAGGATGCCAGGAGAAGTGTCCTCTAAATCTTCCAAAAATGCTCCTAAAGGAAAGAACATCACTTTCTTGCTCACTTCCTGTTTCTTGCTGGCTGGAGTTTGGATATGGTGGCTGGAGTTTGAGTAGCTGTCTTGACCACAGGTACAAAGAGCTCTACAGGCTGAAGATGGCACATCTTCAAGCTAGAAAGTGCCCAAACCCTACCCTGTAGAGAGCCGTCTTAGTCTGCAATTCTTTTTACCAGAGTGAGAAAGAGAGTTCTGCCATGGTTAAGCTCTTACTTAGTATTTTAAAGTCTACAAAACTCACTCTCCTTTCTGTTTTCTTGTGATGTTTCAGGCAAAGCAAGTGATATTATTTATCATTCCCATTTTATAGGTGAGGAAATAGAGGCTCAGAGAATTTAATGGACTGTCCAGGTCAAGGCAGATGGCAAAAGCTGTTATTCAAACCTCGAGGAAGTGACTCCACGTCCAGGTTCCCCCCAGCATTCAACTTGATGGCCTCCCCCTGGCTATACCCCACCCTGCTCCCTGCTCCTCGATGCTGCCTGAGTGGACTATGGGCATCATAGTCAAATGTTGCTGCCTTGCTTAAACCAGCCAGCGCTGCCCCACGGGCCTCTGAAGGGCTTCCGGGTGTCTCGGCATGGCTCACAGGCCCAGCCTGGCGCAGCCTTTCCCTGCTGCAGCCTCAGCTCTCACACTCAGGGGCTCTCTGATCCAGCCATGCCCAAGAACACAGCTAGGACAGGTCAGTGCTGGACACAAACCCAGCTGTCTGAAACTAGAGTGGAGACGCTTTTCTCCTAGGTCACCAGCCTCCTGGTTCTCCATAATCCCACAGAAAGGTTAAAGGGCAGCTGGTCAAGTCCCTACACACAGGCTGCCCACTACATCTGGAGGCCAGGGACAGCCTGGCAGCGGTCTATGGGGGTGGGAATGCCACCTGCACCAAGGGCTATGAGTTGGATTTGAAGGATGGGCGGACTCCGCCAGGAAGGCAACAGGTAAGGTGCTCCAGGTAGAGGGAACCTGGGTTTTCCAGCCAACACTGTGGCATGACCATCCCTTTCCTTTCCTGACTTCTCACCAGGCCCAGGATCCTGGGGTAGGACAGAGACCTTGTTTCAGGCAATTCTGCCCCATTGCCCAGGGCCTGGCACAGAATCTGCATTTGATGCCTGTTTGTTGAGGGCCTAAATGAGCAAGGGCGATGTTAACAGTATTTCAGGGACCATCCGACCAAATCAACTGCAGTCCACACCCTGAGGAAGGTGTGCTCTTTAAAAAGTAATGAAGAACAGCTGTGTGTCAGACCGGTCAGCGCGGGGTGAGCGGCGGATCCCCAAGCTCCCGGGTGCTTATGACATTTCTGACTAAAGTAAATGGCAAAACCTTCGTTTCCTGAAAAATCTACAAAGCTCAAACCAGACAGGTTTCCAGGCAGAAGCCATTCCGTGAAAATCCTACTGTAAACACGAAGAGACAGAATTCAGCCAGCTCCCCCTCAGATAAAGTCACCCACACATGGAATCGTGAGGCAAAATGCAAAATGGAGAATTTTGCAAACCGTCCTTCCATTTGTTTGTTCAGCAAGTATGAAATGGGCCACTGCAGGTGAGTGTTGGGTATTCCAGGCTCCTGGAATAGGGTGTTTGGTCTCTTGGTTTGATTTCTCCTAAAAGCAGATGTGAGACAATGACTTGGGTGCGGGTGATTTATGTGGGAGGTGAACCCAAAAACAGGAGGGGGCAGGTGCAAAGAAGGGGTGGGCGGGAGGAGAGCCAGGGAGCTGTGTTTGGAGCCACTTTTTGCTGTGGGTCATCAGGCCCCACTCCACTGGGCCCCTAAGGAACAGCAGGAACAAACTTCATGGTGGCACCCCACTCACAATTCCAGTTTTTGCCTGTGAAATAGGCTTCCTGGGCTCTCAGGCCGAAAAACAGAGAGACCCTGCATCAGCTGCTTAGTGGGTGGGGGACCTTGTGTACAGAGGAGCTGCCCATCATGGCTGCTGCTTGAAACTAAATGGACACAGGATGCAGTGTCCACTCCAGGCAATAAGCAGCAGAGTCCAAAGCCTGCCCTCTTGGGGCTTACCTTCTAGAGAGGGAAACGCATCATAAACAAAGGAAACAAGGAAAATAACACATGTGTTAGAAATCAATAAGGCAGGGGCAGGGGAGATAAAGAAAGGAAAATAGTGAGCAGCAGGGCGCGTGGGCCAGAATTTTAAATAGGCCAGTCAGAGCGGGTGTCATGGCCTGTTTTGTGTTGCTGTAACAGAATGCCTGAGACCAGGTGATTTATAAAGAATGAAGATTTCTCTCTCACAGGTTGGGAGGTTGGGAAGTCCAAGTCCAAGGAGTTGGCAGGGTTGGTGTCTGGTGAGGACCATCTCCACTTCCAGGATGGCACCCTGGATACTTTGCCCTCTGGAGGGGGAGGACACTGCTCGTCATGTGGAGGAAGAGCAGAAGGGAGCAAAGCCACTGCAGAAAGCCCTTTCTGTGGCAGCATTGACACCAGGGCAGGGCCCTCACCTCCCCTTCGGCCCCGCCTCCCCACACTGCTGCAGTGGGCATTACGTTTCCAGTGCATGGATTTGGAGAGGGCAGAACATGCCACGCATGGCAGTGGGTCTTGTTGAAAAAGTGACAAAGGAAGTGGGTTAGCTGGGGAGGAGATTTCGAGGCAGAAGGAAAAGCCAGGTGGAGGCCCCAGCGCAGACCTAGGCCTGTGGGTTTGAGAAATAGCAAGGAGGCTGGGGGGAGTCAAGGGGGACTCAGAGATGGCAAGGCTGGCAGGGCGGGGGACCTCGGTTCCAGTGAACTCTACCTTGTAACTCACTCTCTTATGGAGCAGTTTTTATGTACTGGGTGCTGCCAGACACTCAAACTCCCAGATGAATAAAACAGACCTCCTACCCCAAGGTTCTCACCATCAGGGGAAGAGAAGGACTGGAAATTAGATAGGGTGGGCCTGACTTCTTGTGGGGCTGCTCTGTGAAGGTCTGGGCTGGAAACTCAACAGACGTTATTTCTGATATTGCCCACTAGAACCCAGAAAGGTACATAACAGCATTTACAGTCAGGGACACTAAGGCTCAGAGAGCTTAGAAGAACTTCCTAAATTTGATCCAGATTCAAGTGGCACCAAAATCAGAGTTTTTTTTTTCACAATCTCCAATGTTTACCACCTCCCTGACCTCACATGCTCTAAATTAGTCAGTTTCTGTTGATAGAATGAAATACCTAGGACTGGTACTTTATAAAGAAAAGAGGTTTATTTAGCTTACAGTTTTGGAGGGCAATGAAACAAGATCAGGTGGCCCTATTGGTGAGGGCCTAATGGCAAGTGACATCATCACGAGAGTATGTATGTGTGAGAGCAATGACATTGTAAGAGAAAGAGGGTAGACAGGGATTAGTCTCACTTTTTAATAATAACTCATTTTCACAATGACAACTCCAGGCCCCAGGAGAATTTCCTTAATCCTTTTCAAGGGCAGTGATCCCAATGACCTAACCACCTCTCCCCAAACTCCACCTCTTAAAGGTCCCACCACCCCTTAACATCACCACCTTGTGACCAAGTTTCCAACACATGAACTCTGGGGAGACAGACCATGTCCAAATCATGTCACAACTGCATAATTAGAGTCCATTATTGTTATGATTTGGATGTGAGATGTCCCCCAAAAGCTTATATGTAAGAGAATGCCAGAGGGGGGCTGGGATTGTGGCTTAGTGGTAGAGCGCTTGCCTCGCATGCGTGAGGCACTGGGTTCGATCCTCAGCACCACATAAAAATAAATCAATAAAGATATTGTGTCCACCTACAACTAAAAAATATTTTTTAAAAAAAAGAGAATGCCAGAACATTCAGAGGTGAAATTATTAAATTATGAGAGCTGTGAGGCATGCCTTTGGGCTTTATATTTGTCCCCAGTGAGAGGAGCTCTCTCTGCTTTCTGATTGCCACATCCTGAGCTGCTTTCCTCCTCCATGCCATTCCACCATGATTCTTCACCTCGGGCCCAGAGCTTCAGAACCAGCCATCTCATGGTGTCTGAGACCTCTGACACCAGGAGCCAAAATAAATTTCTTTCTCCTCTAATTGTTCTTATCAGTTCTTTTGGTCACAATGACCAAAAACACTGACTAAAACAACTATGATAGTTGTCATGCTAGGGCCACCTAAGATGGAGAGAAGGGAGACAGGACCACACAAGAATTGGCCAAGTCCACAAAAGAAGGGATTCTAGGCAGAGGAAGGAGCACACACAGGGCAGAAAGATGTAAAAGTGCAAGATGCGTGCTGGGAACCACAGACACACTCAGAGTGTAAAGGCACAAAGAGCAGGAAGGCGCAGGAGCGGGGCCGCTCAGAGGCTGCATTAGGGAGTCTTCTGAGGAGTTCTAAGCAGGGAAGATGTTACGGTTTAGATATGAGGCGTCCCCCCAAAGCTCATGTGTGAGACAGTGCAGGAAGGTTTAGAGGTGAAATGATTGAGTTAGGAGAGTCTTAATCCCCAGATAGGGATTAACTGGGTGGTGACTATAGGCAGTTAGGGTATGGCTGGAGGAGGTGGGTCACAGGGGGCGTGCCTTTGGGATATGTATTTTGTTCTTGGTGAGAGAAACTCTGATTCCTGGTGGCCATGTCCTGAGCCACTTTCCCGCACCACACCCCTCTGCCTTGATGCTATGGCTCACCTCAGGTCCAGAGCAATGGAGCTGGCCATCTATGGACTGAGACCTCTGCAACCGTGAGCCTCAAATAAACTTTTCCTCCTCTAAAACTGTTCTTTTCAGGTCTTTTAGTCACAGCAGGGAAAGAGCTGACTAAAACAGAAAAGAAATGGCCCTGTTTGCAGCTTATTGTTATGTATATTTTCCCCTCCCTTAGTAGAATGTGAGATCTTGGAGAGTAGGACCATCTCCCTCCTGGTGGCTTCTGACTGACCCAGCACAAGTTGGTGCTCAGAGGGACTGTCTCCACCCATGCAGCTGACCTTGGATTTGACTGTCTTTGACAAAGGAGCAGTCAAATGGCTCCAATCTAATGTTCTCTTGGATCTTATTTATTAGGACTCTCTTTTGATGGTAGAAAAATGGGACTGGGTGCAGCTTGGACAACCAAGTGAGCCCAGACCTGGCTTTTTTTTCCCCCAAAAAATAAGAAAATGAGAAAATGATGAGAAGGAAGATATGGCTAGTTTTATAGTACAGTTAAAAATATGGGCTTCTTCCTGATTCCTTTCAGCCCTTGGATAAATGTGTTGTAGCCTCAAAGACCTAGACCAAGATGTGGGTGAGGAAAGAAGGAACTCACAGCTTGATGCAGAGCAGGTCCTCTCTCACAGGACCGGGGCAGTGCATTCTGCTCGGCTCTTCAGCTACTGCAGGGGTCCTGACCAACCTCAGAAGGACCAGTGATGTCTCCATCAAAGCCCAGGAGAGACTTGGGCTCCTCCTCCTTCCTCCTCGGCTAATCAGGAAAATATCCTCTCCAGACAGACTCACAGCAGACCTGTAAAGGTGACATTGACAATTACAGAGTTAATTCAAGCTGAGATGGCAAACATTTTGAAAAACACCAATGTCTTTCTAAATAACTGCATGTTCAATTGCATCCTTTCCAAAAATAATAATAATAATAATAATTGACTCGCACAGTTTCAAGGTTGGATGACAAGCATGCCTTTACTGATCAAAAGTGTTTCCTTTGTGTTTTCCTCAAAAAGATCCCCAATGCCGATTAGCAGGCTTGCAAGAGGGTAACATTTTCACCCCCTTATCCTTCAAGATAATTAGAAATGACTCCTCCCTTTTTTGAGCACTTACAATATGCTAAACTATATAAATTAACTTAGTTAATCCTTCCAACCCCTCTGTGATCTAGTTATATCTAATACTATTCTAATCCATGATTGACAGGGGAGAGCAGTCAGGCTTGACAGTTTAGGAAATTCTCCAGAAGTCAACTAGTGAGAATCAAGTGCCATCACTCAAGAGCCCAGGTTCTTGACCAGCACAAACCTCTCCCTGCTGGACTCGCCCAAATGCATAAAGATGTAGAGGCCAAGGAATAAGCCACTTGGACACTTAAAGATCTCTTTCAATTCTCTGCCGTTGTACAGATGTTCCAGATAGAAAATATCCTGGTTGCCATGGTGTTTCTTTATTTTATGCATTTGGTCCCAACTTCTGGGGCCCATGAAATCCCTCAGAACTGTCTAAACAAGGATTCCCTAGACAAGGGGACCTGAAGCAAAATTTATGTAGTGACACATACTGGGTGGTATGTTCCTAGGTTGGAAAGAGAGAGAAAATGGGGACAGAGGTGCAGAGGAAAGGAGAACCAACTGGAGGTGGTGCTGAGCTGGCCACGGCTTTTCCAGGGAGCACAGTCTCACTGCACAAGACTTATTGGAACTGCGGATACAGAGAGGGACACAAGTCACCCACCAGATCTTCCCAGCCCCAGTGGTTGACCCAAGGTCATCCTCCAGGGAGCTCACTCTCCCACACTAGCAGGCCCTAGTCCTCAGTCCCCGTGGACAGCGACCAAGGAAGCCAGGTCCCTTTCCCCCTGGTGTGAGGTTCTTGGGCATGGGCCAGGCGCAGAAGCCAAAACCTCCCTGAGTCTGGTCAGCTGGCCTTGGCCTCTGCTATTACCCACTTCTTGCTGAGGCTTAATTCCTCCATGTGGGTGTCAGGAGGACGTGGAACTTTGAAGAGGTAATTAGGCCATGGGAGCGCCACCTCCTGAGGAATTAATGTTCCCACCCGAGTGGGTTGTAGCAGAAGTTGGTTCGGCTTTCTTGGTGCTCTCTCGCTTCCTCCAGGGCCACGTGGCCTCTGCAGGTTGTCAGCTTGCCTTCTGCCACCAGACTGGCATCAGAAGCTGAGAAGGTGCTGGTGCCATGTTCTCAGGCTTCCAGAACCACAAGCCCAAATAAACCTCTTCTTTTATCAATTACTCAGTTCTGTGGGCTGAGACAGGGTGCTCTCATCCCCCGGCCATATCTGGATCTAACTTGAGAACAAAGTGCCATTGATTTGAGGGTGAAAATACAAGTCCTATTTTTGAAGTGGTCAATTATAACTTCCTAAGAAAGACAAAAAGGAAGAGTAAAGTCAGGTAGCATCCCATGGCCACAGCTGTCCTAGGGCCACATCACTTTCCCCTCCCCCGCCGCCCCTTTGGACTCCTAGGCCAGCTCTTCCACTGGCCTGGGGTTCTGAGCCTGGAGGGATAGAGGCTGTCATTTCCTGTCATGGGAGTCCCAGACTATCAGGTGCCATAACGAAAGTCCACAGGCTGGCCAACAACAGGAATTTTGTTTTCTCACGGTTCTGGAGGGCTGGAGGCCCCAGGCTGAAACCCACAAGTGTCTGTTTCCCGTGAGAGTTCTCTAGCTGGCCTGGAGACGACCATCTCAACTATGCATGGCCTTTCCTCTGAGCGGGAAAGGAAAGACAGAGATGGAGCGCTTGCTCTGGTATTTCTTCCTCTTAAAAGAACAACTATCCAAGCCGGGCATGGTGGCGCAAGCCTGTAATCTCAGCACTTAGAGAGGCTGAGACAGGAGAATCACAAGTTCAAAGCCAGCCGCAGCAACGGCGAGGCACTAAGCAACTCAGTGAGACCCTGTCTCTACATAAAACACAAAATAGGGCTGGGGATGTGGCTCAGTGGTCGAGTGCCCCTGAGTTCAATCCCCAGTACCAAAAAAAAAAAAAGGACAACTATCCTATTGGAAAGGGGCCCATTCTTATGACCTCACTTAACCGTGCTTACTCCCAAGGACTCTATCTCTAAATATATGGGAGTTAGGGCTCCAATACCTAAACTTTGGGGTGATACAACTCAGTCCTCAGCATCAGACATACCCTGCACCCACTGTAGGAAAACAGCCCCAGCTCCTACACCCACCAGTGTAGAAACTCCTCCTGGTCTGTTGGTATAAGGAGCCCAGGGTGCCCCAGTCATAGTCACAGCTTCCAGTTTTGTGGAGCCTGATTGTGTTCATTAGTGGAAGTTTAGCCATCTAGGAGCCAGGACCTCTAACCCTGTGGAGGGGAAGGTTGGTTGCAGGAGCAAGGAGCACAGATTCTGCAGGCATCTCACTGGCAGCTGGACTCAGGGGACCCAGCCCAACTCCAGCATTCTAGCTGCTGGAGACATCTAGCTATTGGCTCAGACCATGTCCAGGAGGACAGTGCTCTGACCCTGTAAGCTGTTGTCTCTGAGCTGCTGACATGGCTGAGCCTTCAAAAGACCATCTCATCATTCAGGGAAGCACTGTTGTGGCCAAAGAGAGAGGCTGGATCATCCCATGCAACTGATTGCTGGCACCCTCTTAGCAATGGAGGCCCCTGTGCCAGCATTCATTTGAGGTGGAAAGAACATACCCTCTGTGCCCACTCCCATGAATTCTCCGTTGATGAGTTAGATTTTGGAGTTTTAGTTTCATTCTGTATTCATCCCCAAACTAAATCTGCATGCCTGCACCTCAGGTAACTTCTCCTTCTGCCCTTGACAGTGATCTATTCCCAGCTAGCAACAATGCATTGTGTCAACCTGGTCCTTTCCTCCTCCACCAGACTGTCCCATGGAACTACTGTTTAAGGCTAAAGAGTTTTAACAGATGTAAGTGACATGGGAGCTTGGCCAGCCCTTTAGGCAACTTTACCTGCTGCTTTTGGAACTGCTGGAGACTGGTGTACCCCTTCTGTGACATGTTGGAGGGTTGTTGTTCCTGACTGTGCTGATGCCTCTTTGAAGAACTCAGCCTCCTTCTCACTCCATGGGCTCCCGGCTATGGGCAAACCTAGGCAAGTGTCCACTGGAGTAGCTGACGTCATCCTTCTGCTTATACGCTCTGATTTTTAAAATATTTATATAAATCAAGCAACACCCTCATCAGCTCTCCATCTGTCTCACCCCTAGTTACATCACCATCTGTCAGTCATTGACATGGATTCCTGGCTCAAGGAACCCTGATCGCCACCCAGCCTTGCTGCCTACTATGGTAATTATGTTCCCTGTGTCTCTAATGGCTGGGGGTGCCGCCTGGCCTTTGCCATGACCTTGACTTCCACTGATACAAGAGAGTCAATTTCTCACCATTTTCCATTATCGGACCCAGACTTCGGAAGACAGCCATCACCGAACTTCCCAATGGTGCCAGTGCCCCTTGCCAGGGCTTTTCTTATGCCTCAGTGAAGGACATTTTCTCTTCCTGGGGAACATAGGCAAGTGATAGGATCTCAGATCTTGTGATCATAGTATCATCTCTCTGGGCCTTTTCCTCTTATTATGAAAAAAGTCTGACATCTCATTTTATTTACTGGAGGGTATTGTCATGAGAACAAGTGCCATCCTCAAGGTACCTGTCTCAGTGAGGTCACTGTGGTACCCAGGCCAAGAGGAACTGCTCAACCAGGAGAGAGTGGCTTTTACCTTACAGAGGGTTCAGGGGGTTTTGGGGGCCCCAAATTTTCAGACTTCACCAAATGTCTCTATTCAGCATAACAAAGTCCAACTCTTAGGCTCTATTAGGGCCCTGACTTGGACATAAGGCACCCATGTGGCTTAGTCTCTTTTTCAGCTTTGCCACCCTTATGCTCAGATTCTGGGCTTCATTTTCAGTACGGTCTGTCAGTGGCCTCAAAACTTTCCCAAAGCCATGACTTAAGTTGAAAAATTGCTTCCCTGAGCACTTTTTACAAGACTTCCAGCACCATCAGGAAAAGCCACCTAAATAACCCCATGGTCCTCCTGATCATCACGTGCCCTGCACTGAGCCAGTGCAGCAGCACTGGGGGTGGCCTCATAGCAGTTTGCTTTCCACCTGTATTTCACTCCCGTTAGCTGCAGGAAGCTTTACTCACTGTGTCCTGGGTAGGGCCCTGCTTACCATCAACAAGGGGACTCCTGTTGCTTATAGATAGATGGAATATCCAACTCTGACATCCCATCCCGGAGGTCTACTTTTTAGTGCCTCTTGTGGTACCAGTTGTCCTTGTTCCTTAGGAGACACAGCCTGAAGCCACGCTTGCTTGCTGTGATGGTTAACCTTGGTTGTCAACTTGACTAGATCGAGAGAGACCTAGAAAATTGATAAAGCACATCTCTGGGTGTGTCCGTTTCCAGACCCTCTCCCATGTTGGCATGTGGGTTAACAAACTGAGCAGGGAAGGCTGGCCCTGAACGCCAGCAGCACAACCCAATAGGCCAAGGACTGGGAAGAAATAAAGCATAAAAAGGGGAAACTTGGCTGAGTGCATAAACTCCGCTTTCCTTGAGCAGGTCTGTTTCTTGCTACCTCCAATGACCATAGACATCACACTCCAGAATCTTCAGCCTTTGAACATGAACTTGCAGCAACAACTCTCCAGGGAGCTTCCAGGCCTTCAGCCTCGGGGCTGCATCACTGATCCCTATTGTTCTGAGGTTCCAACTTCGTGGACTGAGCAGCCAATGCTTTCCTTGGCTGTCCAGTCTACAGGCGGCCATCGTAGGACTATCCAGCCCCTGATTATATGAGCCCATTGAATAAATCCCCTCACGACTGTGTACATTCTACTGGGTCTGTTTCTCTGGAGAAACCCAACTAATACACTGGCTAACCCTTAACTGAGGAATAAAGTCCTGGGGCAACCACAATAAGGGGGGAGGGGAAGTGAAGTCAAAAAGGAAAAAGGAAAGTGGATCTAAGGGGGTGCATCATGGAGCTGGAGCTGACCACAGCTTCAGAAGAAAGTACTGCCAGTTCTCAGTCATGCCCACTGGCCATCTCCTGACCAAGTGGAACCCCTGGGATCCAAATTCTGGCTTCATCTCTTGTCTTTCATTGGAAGAAGTTTGCCTCAAAGTTTAGCTCCCTTATATTTCTGAGTTACCAAGTGGCCCCTGTAAGCAGATTGCCTGTGCCATGGGCCAGGTTGCCATCTGAATCCAGAAAGGGTGAGAGGAGCCAGGGTCGCCCTATCTCCTGCTCTGGCAGGAGAGGTCTATGACAGGGAGCTTCACCCCAAGGGAGCTGTGACATTCCATGTTGTTTGTGGGCCAGGAAGGTGGGGCCAGGTGACCCTCAAGCGGTGCCTCGGTGAGGTCCAGTACAGGAACACTGAAGACCAGAAGTAATAATGAGGGCTTTTTAACATGGAAAGCCTGCCCAGGCTCCCCCAAAGTCTTGAACCTCTAATGAGAGATGAGTACTTCTGAATCCCAGGGGTGCGGCTGTGTGATTATTTATGTCACAAACTTCTCTGAACTTCCCAAATGGGGTAAGTACCTTTACCATACAGAGCTGAGGAAAGCTAATTAAAATGTGTGTGATGTCAAGGACATGTTCAAGTGGCAAAGAACTCCAGGTACAGACAGAAGTCCTGTGCTGAGCAAATACCTCGACAGGCTGAAGCTGGAAAAGCATGGAAACACCCAGTGTCAGCTGACCTCTGTTGACCAATGGTGGACCTGTTTCATGCTTCATTCCCTTTTTTCCAACTGTCCATGAGTCACCTAAGATCCCCTCTCCCCATCATGCCCTTCTCACCCCTCCTCCCTGGATCTATACCCAGGGTCCAATGTTCTGTCTGGCCCTTAGTAAGTGTTCAACACTGAATGGAAGGAAGGAAGGAAGGAATAAATGTCACCTATCTCTGCCCAAGGGGCTACCAAAATGCTTAGGTCACCTTGTCCAGGAAGCCTTAATTCCTCTCTCCGGGGTCTCCCTTCTTCTGGGGTGCAAAGCCAGAGAACAGTGCAATGGCTGATTCTAAGCCTCCTTGACCAGCTTCCAGCTTCTTGGAGGAAAAGGAGGAGACTTTTGTTCCTCGGGATCTCCCTGGTGGCAGTGCCAGCCTGCCAAGTCGATATGGAGAAGAGCCTCTGTAGGCTCTGGCATGAAGGAGGTCGCTAGGAGATTGGTCTGGAAGCTTGGTTTGCAGAGCCAACAGTTTACACTTAGAGTGTGGGTTTAGGCGGGGTGACTGGAGGGCGCCCACAGAGAAGAGAAAAGGTGCTGAGTAAATGTTTGATCAGTGCACGGGCTATGACTGACTCTCCGCTGTGTCCTAAACCCCTGGTTCTCTCGCTGAACCTAAAAACAGGATTGTCCAGGCCTGGGGGCCCTCGCTGGAAACATACCCCCTCCCCCGCATCCATCAAAGCGCTTGCAAAGCGCTTCCACCAGACGAGCAAAGCGCCTGCGGGTGCCTGTGCAGCTGCCAGGGAGGCTAGGAGCAGCTTGTTTGAGCGAAAGGCAACCCGGCTCCTTCCCGAAGAACCGACTTGTTGATAACCTTGCTTCCAACAGTTTGTTGATGGGTGAGGAAAAGCAGTGACGGAAAGGTTCTCCCTAGGGCCGTCTTAACTCCTGACAAGGCGCAGCGGCAGCGGAGTCTCAGAGCACAGGTCCCGCGCCCCGGACTGCAAAAGGGAGAAAAGACCAGGCGGATGGCCTCGGGAGGGGTGGCCTGCACCTTCCAGCCCGGCACCCGGCAGAGACTGCGGGGAAGGGGGCAGTCGGCAAGCCTGGAGCGCGGGAGGGCATCTCTACAATTCAGACCTTATGACCTTCCCGCAGCCTCGGGATCTGCCGGGGAGAAGGGCAAACGAGGGGCAAGATCCCCCGGAACCGGGAGTCCTCGGCCTCCAGGGTGAATAAATTATTAAGCGCCCAATACACAATAGCCTCGCTAGATGGAGACGAGGAATCACTGCAGCGGCGCTGGCGGCGGCGGCGGGGAGCGCGGGCGGGAGCGCAGCCTCGGGCGGGAGGCGGGCGAGGCTCTGGCTCCGCTCACGTCTGTTTTCCTTTTTCGTGCATTATTTATTTCGCCTCCGCCCGCGGCCCTGCTGTCCAAGTCGCCTCTCGCCGCTGCCTTCCGCGGGCCGGCGGAAGGCGCGGAGAGCTCGGGCACCCAACGCCCCGGGCAACCGCGCGGCGCCACCGGCAAGGGCGGGGACCGGAGCGGCGCGGGGAGCCGCACCGGCTCGAGGAGGGCTCGCGCGTTCGGCCCCGGTGGCTTGCAGGCGACTTTCCCCGCCCTCCGCCCCCGCCCGGGCCCTGGGAGCCGGGCACCGCCCCCCGCCCCGCGCGCGGCCAGGCGCAGCCTGGAGCCACCGCGCCCTGCGCCCCGTGCGAGTGCGCCGCGCCCGGGGCCCCAGCTCAGCAGCCTGGAGGCCCAAGCGGCGCGCAAACTTTTGCTCCAGTGCCGGGCGCTCCTGCTAGGCATGTGAAGCCCCCAAGCGCCCGCGCAGCCGCCAGGGTGAGGACCGAGGCCCCGCCTAGAGGGCGGGGGACTGGGGAGGCGGCTGGCTTTAAATGGGGGCCGTCCGGCAGCTGGCAAACAGAGCTGCTGTGGGAGGACCGCTGACCTCTCTTCTCTGCCCTGAAGATCGGTTGGGGCCGCCGCCAGGCAAGGTGGCGTGGGGCTTCGGAGGGGTGGTGGGGAGATGGAGGCGTGAGGGGAAACCCACGCCCCGGAGCGGGAGATCCAGGCTCGGAGTGGGGGCGCGCACCCGGGTGCACACGGAGGTGCATTTGTTGCAGTGTGCGCAGTGAGGCCGCGGGGCAGAGGGAGCAACGCAGCCAGTGATTTCGTGATGCTGTGCATGAAGGGTTCAAAGAGTGTGCAGGCAGTAGTCTGTGGTGTGCATGGGGGTCAGTGGGTACGTACGGCTGTTTTCGTGGGTGTGTGCGCAGGGTGAGTGGTTCCCGCCGAGCTTCAAGTGTGCTCGCAGTGAGAGTGAGTTGGGTGCATGACTGTTTCTGGGGGTGCACGGGGTTCAGTAAGTTGACTCTCTGGAGGTGTGCATGGGGCCAAGGTGTGAACGCAGTATTCTGGGGGTTTGCGCCAGAGTAGGCTGTGAGTCTGGGAGGCACGGAGTCAGCGGGTGTGCAAGCTCAATTGGAGGTGCATTTACGAAGGTGCCCCAGAGTGTGGGGCGTGCTTTCCGGACCGGGACTGCTACGTGTGCTGGTGCGCGGCGGCGATGGTGCCCGCGCGGTGTCCACCTGACCCCAGCCTTGCTCCCCTGACAGTTCGCCCCACCAGTGGGCGCCGTGGGCCGAGATGCTCCGGGACCTGGTGCTGCGCCGTGGCTGCTGCTGGCCCTCGCTGCTGCTGCACTGCGCTCTCCACCCTCTCTGGGGATTCGTGCAGGTGAGCGGAGAAAGGGGGCTGCTCTGGCCGGGAGGAGGGAGGTGTTCTTTCACTCCCTAGACCCTGGCTCCTACAGCCGCACCACGGATTGGTCCTGGGGCCTGAAAAGATAAACTCCAGAAAGAGGCTTCAACTGTGGCCTATGGCCTGCAGGACAGGGCCATGGCAGAGATCCAGGTTTGGGGATTAGCTTTTGATCTGACTTTTTATTGCAGAAATTTGGGGAAAGAAACAAACTTAAAAAGAAAAATTATCCCAAGAATGTGCATTCTTTATTTCCCCCCAGAACCCACCACCACACTTCATGTTGGTCTTCCTAAATAGGTTTTCAACACAGGAGGGGGCCCTGTGTGTTCCTTGTAGGTAGTGGAGCTGGGGATGTTGACAGATTATGCGTGTGGCTACTTGTGACCAATATAAAAAGGACCTGTGCCATCTGTCAGACTGCCTGGCGATGAACCCCTCACTCTGGACCTTCTAGCCTCTGGGACAGAAGCCAGGCAGCCACCAACTGAAGTTTACCTCCTAGGGCTGGTGAGAAGGTCATATGGGATGGTCCCTAGTACTATCCAAAGAGGACAAGGCAGTGGGGGAGGAGGGAGAGGTGAAGAGGACTTTGGTGTGTGTCAGCCCTGCCCCTTACCAGCCAAGGGACTTTGGGCAACCAATGTGCCCCCTCTGCTCCTCAGTCTCTTCCTGACTGTTACTTATTCTAAGTCCTCCATGAGATAAAGCAAGTAGATCACTTTGCCTGGACCATAAGAAACACTAAGGGGTAGGCGTCACTGCCACTGAGGTAACTATGGGGAACGCCTCTTCTTCTGCCTGGCCTGTGGGGGCTTCTGGAGATCGCCAGATAGTATGACATTGTTGAGTTGTTAGAAGTTTTACTCTTGGGCTTATTGAAGGACCCACAGAGAGGTAGTTGCAGCTTCATGTTCTCCTGGTGGCACTTTGGAGTCGTGACTGTTTAGATGGTGGCCCCCAGTTGGGGCAACTGAATGAAGAAAGCGATGGATGAGATTGCTTGCCAGTCTGCTGTGGTCCATGAGCACCCCAAATGACAGACCCTGCTGGGAGCCAGCTTGGTCAGTCCTGCTCAGATGGTGGCCTCGGTGACCCCCATAGACAGCCAGGGCTCTGAGCAGGTCGCCACCCCCAGCGCCAGGCCCCATCTTCTGCTCCCTTTTCTGTCTCACAATTGTTTTCCTTTTGGAATCGACAGCTTTGTTTAATGTGTAAAACAGCCGTTGGACTCAGCTGCGTGTCCCCGGGATTCAGGATCCTGTCACTTCTAAACACTTCAGTGGCTTGGGACTAGTTTCCCTTGTTCAACTTTTAACTGAGCCTGGGATGTGAAGTTCACTTAGCTTTTATATTCATTGGTTTACGGTTTTCTCTCTTCCTCTCTTCTGTGGGCTTTTTTAAATTTTATTTTATTTTTTTATGTAGCAAGGTGATGAGGTGGATAGCCCTCAGGCTAGCCTTCTGTGTGAATTAGCAGAGTCTAACCAGAAGACCACCGCCACCCCCCACTCCCCCAAAAGAAATGATTTTGTAAATAAAAGCAGCTCAGATTTTAAGGTATCCTATTAAACAAGCAGTACTCATACAAGCAATTGTGTGTGTGTGTGTTTCAGATCCTCTTACCCAATACAAATTAATTTTCATGAAAATCAATTAGAAAAGGAATCCTCCAGATAAATAGAATGGGTAGAAATCTTGGCTTGAGGCTCTGGAAAAATTAATTTACAAATGATAGGGACAGAGAAGCCAAGGGAAAGGGGGTTTTGGAATGAATGGATCTGGTTTTCAAGCAGAAGAGCCGAATCCAGGGGAATGTAGCCGAGAAGAGGATGAATCAAGTGCGGGCCATGTGTTTTTCTTTAAGTGGAGAGAATAAAATCTGTCACGTCGCAGGAGTTTCTCAAACACAGAGAAAGAGCTGGAGAAAGAGCTTGGAGCGATCTGTGCTTCCATGAGCATTTTGCCAGAAGAATCCTCCAGAGTGGTAAATGTTTGGAAGGATGGGGCCAACACCACCAAGTCTTATGATTAACGGGGTCATTGGTGAGGCAGGAGACCTGGGGTCCCCAAAGCACCAGGCTCCTCCCTTGAAATCAGCTTGAAGCCTCTGGCTGCTGCTAGATGATAAGAGACTTAATCATTAAAGTCAGATGACATTTAAATTGCCAGAGGGCTGGTGGGGGCATTCCTTTCCCCTTCTTACTTTAATGTGTGTGGAATTGAGATTTTGCGCTTTTGTGATTTAGGGTTCTTCTAAGTTCACTTCAGATGCTTCCTTTTTTTGCAAGGGAAAAGGATGACAGGCTGGCAGATTTATTAGGTGTGACAGGAGAGTGTGTCTCATCAGGTTACTGTGGTGCTGGCCTGTCTCCATAAAAGATGCCAGAAGCCATCATCTTTGTGGTTGCCCATCTAGAGCAATCGCCAGGGAGACAGGCTCAGGTCTGGCCTTACGGGTCTGTGTGCAGATGAGGAGCTAGCCTGGGCCCAGGTGAGCCCTAAGCCTGCAACAGTCAATACAGCTTTGATTATTTATTCAGTGACATTTATGGGGCACCTACTGTATGTCAGGCCTCTGTTAAGTGCAAGTGGCTTAACGTCCCTGTGGCATTGATAGTCTGGCCATGGAGAGATAATTAAACAAGTGATTACAGGCAAGAGAGCTCAGTAGGCACAAATAGCTTGGCCTTGGTGCAAGAGTCAGAGAAGCATCGCAGACGTGGTGGGGCTGCAGCTGAGATGCGAAGGATGAAGAGCCAGGATGCAAATGAGGGGAAGTAGAGGCAGGAGTCCCAGGAGGCGGGGCAGAGAGCGCGGGAGGGAAGCACAAGGTTCCCTTCCTGTTGTAAGCCCCTAACATGGTGTCTTGCAGATTAGACTTGATCCTGAGGCCCAAGGGGGCTGTACAGGGTTTGAAGTAAGAGATGGCATTGTCTCACACGGCACTTCAGAAACCAGCCCAGCTCCAGTGCGATGGATTCAGGGAGGGGGTGAGACCAGGAGCAAAGGGGCTGGTGAGCGTAGGGTTGCCAGATTTAGGAAATAAAAATATAGGACATCCAGTTAAATTTGAATTTCAAATAAATCACAGGATGTTTTATAGCACAAATATATCCCATACGATATCGGGGACATGCTTGTCCTAAGAAGTTGTTTGTGGTTTATCTGTAATTCAGATTGAACAGGACATATTCTCTCCGAGAATTCTGGTGCGAGCCAGGTGCTGCCCAGTGGAGTGCTGAAGGGGTCCAGCTGTAGGGATGGTAGCAGGGGGGATGGAGAGAAGTGGGCAGCCTCCAGTCCTGATTCGAGGCAGCACCTGCCAGACCTGCTCACAGACGGGGCAGGAGCAGGAGGTGGCTGGGGAACTGGGTACTGACTGAGGACTGGTAGCCGTGAAGCACTGTGTGCCTCAGACCACAGCAACAGGCACCAGATCCAGACGATGCAGGGCCTTGGCCCACTCTGTGCAGGATCCTGGCTGGAGGAGGGCACTGCCAAGCAGGGCGGGCAGGAGGTGATGGCAGGCCAGGAGGGAGTAGCGGTCCCAGCAGGCAACGAGGCCAGTTTGGGTTCTGTGGGGTTTTGGCAAGTCATTGGCCTCTCTGGGCCTTGGATCCTTGCTAGTCAAGTCCAGTGAAGAGCAGATGACTTGAGGGCAAGTTCCCTGTCCTGGTGAGACTCCCCAGAGGGACAGTGATGGAGCAGGTGCTGAGACCAGCTCCCAGTGCCTGAGGTCCCTTCTCCACTGGTCCAGCTGCACCAGGACCCCAGTGTGGAACTGATTGGGGAAGAGGATAAATCCCATGTTTCTCCACCGCTGGGCAGAACAGCTCCCAACATCATTTGCATTGAGCACCAACTGAACACCAGGCCCTGGGCAGCTGTGGCGCATTGTCAGGCTGGCTGAGTCCTCGTCCCACCTGTGTGTGGCTAGTAAACCTCCCTTCATGGTTGTCTCATGGAGCAACCATGGCACATTTCCATGGCCGATGCCCAGCAGGGCTCAGCAGGTCACTTGTCCAGGTTAATACTGCAGAGACTCACCGGCCTGCCCGCCCAAGAGACCCTCAACTAGTGTGGGCAGTCGGACAGCACAGGACAGCAGGAAAATGGCCACAAAGAGAAATGTGAGTAAGGTGGAAAAGCAGTCTGGGCAAGTCAGTCTAAATTCAGGGGGCACAGGGTCCAGGACAGCTTGTCCAGCTGATCATGCTAAAGTGGGTGCAGCAGGGGCAGACGCTGGCCAGGGTCTGAGGAGCCACTCTCAGCAGAGGGAGACCCAGCAGTCACGGCTTGTTTCCTGGACCAAATGACCAGGAAACTCTGTGTCCCTCACGAAGAAGGACAACCATCCCAGCCTCCGGCCTCCTTTGACAGCAGCAGGTCAGACAGTGGCAGCTGGTCCCATCTGCGTCAGGGACTGAGCGCGTGGAGTTTTAAGATGCAGTGTGCTGGAGGCCTCCTCCTCCTCCAGCCTGGGAACTTGGCCCCGATTTTCCTGCCCTTCATGTCACCAAGTTGAACACTCTTATACATCTATGCCCTTACATCCTCCGACAAAAATAGGGCATCATGTTGAGTCAGGTTAGACCAACATGGCCTCCTTGAACCCCCTTGTGTTGGTGGCACCTTGGGGGCTGGAAAGTCATGGCTTCAAGTTCATGCCCTTGGTGGAAGCGGTCTCAGGGACCAGCCATTGAGAGCATGGAGCTTTTCAGTAACCTCTAGAGCCTTGGAAAGTGGTCATCCAGAAGGGTAGACTCAATGTTGGGGGCTGCTGTGATTGCCCCAGTGGAGGAGCCCATGGGTGGACCCCCATGTGTAGGGGGGGCTCACCATCAGACGCTTGGCTCTTCCCAGGGGGAGATGAGACGCCTCCCAGGGTTCAGGGTACAGTCTGTTGGGTGGTGGGCAGGAGCCCCTTGGCCTCTTAGATATCAACTTTGGGCTATGAAGCAGCCTACCTCCCACCGTCACCCCAAGCAGCCATTATCAAGCCGCTTCTCAGCTGGCAAGTGCTGTGGGGACGCCCAATCCTGCTGCCTGTCTCCCATGAGCCTAGGGACTCCAGAGCCTCAGCCTGCAAAGGGCAGGCTGCTCACAGTTGTTAAGAAGTTGGGGTTCTGGGTTTCTAGTGTCTCAGAGATGACAGCAGAGAAATGACCCATGGCCATCATGGAGGTGGGCAGTGACCACCAACTCTTCCCTTCAGGCCTTGAAGTCAGCTTATGCTTTGGGGCAGGCATGAAACTCCAGACTCCTGGCTGTGTAGAGAGACCACTCTCCGTGTAGGGAGGGACACAGGAAGCCAGTCCAAGCCAGCGGTTCTCATACTGACTCTACCTATGTTTAACCAGGGAGGTTGAAGAAAATACGCAGGCTCAGCTCCACCTGTGAGATTCTGATGAATCAGTCATGAGGGAGGCCCAAGTGGGAGAAGTCGTGAGAGCTGCCTGGGGGGTTCCAGTGCACAGCGGGGGCTGGGACCACGGGTCCAGCACAAGCTTCCTGCTACCCTGCCTTGCTGACAGATGAAGAAACTGAGACCAGTGCTAGGAAAAGACCAGGCCAGGACATGAGGAGGGAGGTCTCTTGTCCCATCTCTGGTATCTATCCATCCATCCATCCATCCATCCATCTGCCAAATACTTGTAAATGCTAGGCATTCCTTGTCTGGTTAATAATAATGAGAGGGACCCAAGGCCTGGCCCTGCCTCACCGAGATTACAGCTCCATGGTGAAGACAGGCAGGATCCAGAGAAGAACCCCTGTCCTGGTCCCAGAGTTGAGATGCTTCCCGAGTCCCATACTAGGCAAAGAAGTGAGCAGGGACCTGAGAGCTTCCAGCCCCAGGAACAGCGTGTGTAAAAGTGAGAACCTGAAAGCGTGTGAGGGCAGGCAGGCAGGTTGCGTGGGGTCGTCCTAACCCAGGGAGGGTCTTGTGGGCACGTGATCCCCTGAGCACTGGGGAGGCACTCGCTGGGCCTTGGGGGCTGGAGGGGTTTTTCCCACAAGACATTTGTATACAGGAGCAGAGGCCTGGCCAGGCAGGACCCCTCCCCAAGATGGGGGACCTTGCCCCAGAGTGAATACAGAAAGGCCACGGGATGTGACTGGGGAGAGGGTGAAGGTGTGGCTATGCTGTTGCAGACATGGTAGAAGTGCTGGGCTTAGATTACTGAAAAGACAAACCTATCATACTGTCACTATCCAGGTGTGACCCTTGAGCTGCCACGTCGGTCTGGGCCTCCGTTTCCGTATTTGTGCCAGAGGGAAGTTCTATAGGGTAACCTCAGGTTCTAGTCTTTCTCTCATTAATATCCAGGTCATCTGCCCCAGGGTCCCGTAGGTGGTCCCTGGCAGGGCTGGGGACAAAACCCTGGTCTGTGAAGCTGCCAGGCCGGCCTCCCAAAGTGATGCCCTCTTTGTCTTCTGCCTGGTCTCCCTGCCTCGGTCTTGGGGATGGACCCCATGCTCCGGCCTGGCAGGGACCTGGGTGGGCCCATTTTGGTTTCCAGAGCCTCACTGTCTCCTACATCTTTTGGGTGCGCCCATGTCTGTAGGTGACGCACGGCGAGCCCCAGAAGTCCTGCTCCAAGGTGACAGACAGTTGCCAACACATCTGCCAGTGCCGGCCGCCGCCTCCGCTGCCCCCACCACCCCCGCCCCCGCCGCCTCCCAGGCTCCTCTCTGCCCCAGGTAGGTAAAGGCTTACTTGTTTTTTCCGGGTTGCTCTGTTTTCCTGGGCCCAGGAAGATCCGGTGAGTGAGGCCGAGGACAGCCCTGCCTCCTTTGTAATTTTCCACTGGCCGAGCGGGAGGGAAGCCAAGGCCCAACTTTTCCCTGCAGTCTGCAAAACGCTCTTCCCACAGAATGCTCCTGCGAGACGGAGAAGGATGTTTCTCCATCGGTTAATCGGATAAAAGTCAATCTCCATTTGATGAGTGACCCAGCCTGCATTGTTCTGAAGGCCAGACCTTTAAAGGGGGCAGCAACTGGGTACTGTCTTACACACCCCACCCACACACACAGCTTTATTTCTCAACTTTAATTCATGTGTAAGGAGCCAGTTGGTGTAGAATCGAAGGCGGGCACTGGAATCCCAGTTGCACGGGGGCCTTTCAGCCATTTGCACCCAATTCTGCTAAAAACCTCTTTGGACTCCTCTCCTCTCTGGATGACAGCATCTCTGAACAATTTGATTGCCTGACCATTCAAACAGAGGAGCGTTTCTTTAGCCAGAAACGGTCCCAGCCCTGACCTCTACACGGTCAAGTTCCCTGATTATAATTGCCAGCTAAAGAGGTCTCTAAAAGGAGACTCTGCTTTAGAGGGACCACTCGGAGTTTTGGCCTGTAGAATCCCCGAGATCACGTCTCCCTCTACCTCGTTAAACATCCCTGTTGAATTATTTGGGGCATATTTTAAATAACCTTGCTGAGGCTTGTTCTCTGCGAGACCATGTTTCCGGCCTCGTGGGATACAGTCGGTGATGGCAGTGTTCTGGAGCACGTTGTCAGTTTGTGTGGGTCTCTGCATTTTGTCTGCTAGGCCCCTGTCTGTCCCTGACCTTACCTGGTCCCCTGTGGCCCCATGCTTCTTGATGTGTGGCCCTCAAATGACCAGCTTCCGCAGCTACCGAAGCAACTGTTTTAAAGTCCAGCTTCCCTGGCCCACCCCAGCCCCACTGAGTCTGAGGCTTCGGGGTGGGGCTCAGGAAGGTCCTGAGGACAAGCTCTGACAGAGTCTTAAGCAGGCTCAGGTGGAGACTCTGGGTCTAGCAGGCCTCCACCCCAGGCCTCCAGGGGATCCTCCTACACCTCCCATCCTGAAGGGACCCTGGTCCTGTGCTGTGGGACACAGCCTCAGGCACCTGCCTCTGGAGATCACCCCTTTCCCTTCCTTGGAATTCCTGCTCCTCTCACTCTCTGGGCTCCATACACAGGGGTCAAAGGCCATTCTGGTCTTCTGGGATCTTTCACCCCTCAGGAAAGGCCATCCTGGCAGCACCCACAAAGAGTAGCCTGAAAGAATACAGAAATTATTTGCCAGGGACACTGGAAATTCCTGAGAAGTTAAGCAAAAGTACAGCACGAGAAGACAGTCAAATTGACCTGGTCTTTAAGAATAAATAAGAAGGGTTGGGGTTTAACTCAGTGGCAGAGCCCTTGCCGAGTACGCACAAGACCCTGTTCAGTCCTTGGCCCTGAAAATAGATAAATAAGATTGTTCTAGGTAGACAGGAGGTTGCAGACATAGGGCTCCAGGCAGAGGGAGCAATGTGGACAAAGGCCTGGTGGTATGGCTCTGTGAGACCCATCTTGGGAGTCACAAGTCCTTCAGTGGTTTGTCTTAATCTATTTTCTGTTGCTATAACAGAATACTTGAGACTGCATGAATTATAAAGAAAATAGATTTTTTGGCTCATGGCTCTTGGAAAGACCAAGAATGAGCAGCAGCATCTGGAAAGGGCCTCAAGCTGTATTAAGACATGGTGGAAAAGTGTGGAAGGGCAGGTAGACCCTGGCAGAGTAAAGGCTAGAAGAACCTGCTTTCATGTAACTGATCCATTCCTGAGAGAACTAACCCCGTTTCATGAGAAAGACATTAATCTCTCTTAGAGTCCCTCCTCCCAACACAACTGCACTGGCCACGGAGTTCCAACGTGAGTCTTGGTGGGACAAACCACACCCCAGCCGTGGCAGGGTTTAAAAGGGTGGCCAAGGGGCTGATCTCCAGGGCTCTGTGTGCCGGGTGTCAGTCACATGTCAGCCCATGGATCACTGTTAGCGGCCACCGAATCCAATACCACCTATTATTTGCCTTATTTTTTTTCTTACCTAGACTCACATTTTGTGTATACAAATTAATTCCCAAAGAAAGTTTTTTAAGACTACTATAAATGAAAGCCAGGGTCACTTGCTTAAATAGAAAACAGCCATCAAAATAAATGCAATGAAAACAAGCCAATGTTCTGAAAGTCTTGCCTTCTGTGGAAGGTTCTGAAGGCAAGGCCTGCTCTCTTTGCTAGAAAGGGAGAGAGGCGACGGCAGGAGCATGTCAGAGCCACAGTAGCACCAAGCCAAGACTCTCTGGAAAGCCCTGGGGTGGGGTGAGAATCCCGGGGAGCTTGCTTCTCTCCTAGGCCTTGTGAGTCAGATTTCTGGCACTGTAACAAAATACCTTAAGTGATGAACAGAAAAAGTTTATTTTGCCTCACAGTTTCAGAGGTTTTGGTCCATAGTCAGGTCCTGTTACTTTGGGCCCCGGGGCACACAGTGTATCGTGGCAGAAGTGCCTGTTCACTTCATGGTGGCCAGGAAACAGAGGGACAGGGAGGGACGGGAATCCCTATATCCCCCCATCAGGACCACGCTCCCATGTCCTGACTTCTTCCCCTGGGGCCCTGCCTCTCAATAGTGCCACAGGCTAGGGACCATCAAGGTCCAAGCTATGCAGGCTTCAGTGTCAGCGTGTTGGGTCAGATGCCACCTAAAATTAGCTCATTTGCCAGGCACAGTGGCACATGCCTGGAATACCAGTGACTTGGGAGGGCGAGGCAGGAGAATTGCAAATTTGAAGCCAGCCTCAGCAGCTTAGGGAGGCTTCAAGCAACTTAGTGGGACCCTATCTGAAAATTAAAACAAAAACAAACGGGCTGGAGATGTGGCTCAGCGGCAGAGCACCTCTGGGTTCCATCCCCAGTACTTCAAAAATAAATAAGCAAACAAAATTTTAAAAATAATAAAATAAAATAGGCTCAATCAACAGAGGGACGTGGGCCCATCTTTAGGAAACTGTGGTGGGCGGTGATGTACCTACCCACTCGCACGTTGAGCAGGGAGGTGCCGTGGTCTTGCATGTGTATCTCAGGGACATTAACTTTTCTGACATGGTGGAGGGTGACCAGGATTGACCTGCCAGGTGGGGTCAAGCTGGTAGGGTGGGGTGTTCATATTATCCAGTCCCCAGACAAGGTGAAGAGGTCAGAGGGTGCTCCGTGTGGGTACAGGGGACAGGCTGGCTCTGGGCCCAGGGTGGGTGTGGCGTCTCTTCCAGTCTCCCTCCTGATCTCTCCTGGTTGACTTTTCTCTCAGGCTGACACAGTCCTGTGACTGCAGGCTCAGGGATCATCCACTTGAGTCAGTAATCTCGCTCCACAGAGAGCTCTTCTCCCCCAGGAAAAGTCCTGGGGCCAACTGCCATTGGGCAGCTTGGATCACATGTCCATCGGTGGACCAGTCGTGGTCAATTCAAGCCTCAGCATCTTCTTCTAGAACACAGGTTCATGGATCACATTTGCTCCACGGGGGTGCCTGGGGGCTCTCCAAACGTGGGAAGCATGTTTGAAAACTGGGTGGGCATCCATTGTTGCCAATGGCCACTTGGATAAGATGCAGCCTAGAGGGCCAGCTAGACTCAGGGAGTAAAGAGGTGCTATAGGAGGGGACATGTGATCCCAAAAGGGATGAAATAAACCTCCAGTCATTCAAACAGGGGAACATGTCTTTAGCCAGAGTGGCTTCAGCCTTGACCTCTGTGTGGTCAAGGTCCCTGTTTGCAACTGCAGGTTGCTAAGGTCTCTGGAAGGAGATTCTGTGGTCTAGATGGATCGCTCCCGTTTGGGCCTATGGGATGCCTGGGATCATGTCTGCATCTACCAGACGGGCAGGGAGGACCTGGGAAGCTGGAGAGAATTCCCAGGGAGACCCAGGTCAGGGAGGAGCAGAGGAGACTGGATAGGAGTGAGGAGAGAGTGGCGGACGAGGCCCAAGGTGCAGGGATCAAGTGGAAGTGCCATGGGTCTGCAGGAGCGTGGCTTTGGTGCATGTGCCTGGAACAGAGGGACAAAGAAGGGAGGGAGAGGGACAGCCATTCCTGGAGATCCATGAAGTCCCCCGTGGAAGTGATGACCAGAGGCCACTGCAGGAACTGTTGGGTGTCCTCTGCGTGGCCAGACAGGCCTCCCTCTTCATCCAAGCCATCCTGCCACTCACGGTGACCAGCTTGTCCCACTCTGCCCAGGACTCCCCTGGGCTTTGCTCTCCTGGGAAACGTTCACTCCTGGGCAATTTTCTTCTGATATAATCATAGAGGTTTTAAAAATCAATCTTTGTTATGTTGATTTTGGGGTCATTTGGTTTCCCAAGCTGCATCTGGAATCCACTGGACATGAGACCAGGGGCAGCTCGGTGTTGCATTCCTCTCTGGTGGCCCTGCTCCGTGCCACCATCCAGCAGCCCTGCCTGCCCCTGGGAAGGGGCTCATGTGACGTGGATGGCTCTTGAACACGCGTCCTCTGCAGAGCTTCTCTTTCTCGGGCTCTGTCCACAGCCCTCGCACCCAGGGCAGGGTGACGCCTGCCCAGGACAGCTGCTCTTTGTACACTTTTGCAAGCTATGGGCCGAGGAGGACACTAGATGGCTTGTAGCAGAAGCCCCTGGAAGGTGTGTTTAAACAGATAGCTGGAGAGGGCCTGGGAATCTGCATTTCCCAGACTTCCTCCAGGGAGGCTGATGGCCCTGGTCATGGAGCTCTGTCTGAGAACCAGGGCCCTGGAGACAAGTCACAGCAGGTGGCTTGGGAGGCTGACCGGGCCCTTTCACCCCCAGGTCTGTGACCCTGGGCACGTGGTATCCCTCCCAGAGCCTCAGTTTCCTGGTGTGATTCCTACCTGGGGCGGGTTGCTGTGCAGGGTGGCAATTCTATAGGCCATTCTGGGCAGGAGCGTGCTCAAGGTGGTGGTACGCGCAGACTTGGCCTGGCCTTCTGCCCTCCAGGCTGGGCTCCAGGCTTTATTCAGCTATGCGATTTGGGGGAGGAATCTTTTGCTGCCTGGAACCTCAATGTCTGGGTCTGTGGAATGGCTCACGACCATCCCTGCCGCCTGTGGGTGGGCGGGAGGATCCATGACAAGCTCACTCCCAGCTGATACTCCATCAGTGACCACTGTGAAGCAGTAACTTCTAGTCACGGTGGTAGCAGCTGTCAATCACTGTCAGATCAGAAGTTGCCTCCGCTGCGTTCCCGTACTCTGCTGAGACAGGAGCCTCGGATCGGAAACTCCGAGGATGAAACGGGCTCAGAAGGATATGCAGACTCCCTAGGTCCTCCACAGAAAAGAGATGTCATCAGAGTTCTCATGTCCCTTCCAGGACAACCCTTACCAGAGTTGGGATATTCCCAGAATGCATGAGCAGGAAAGAGCCCAGCAGAGGTATCTCGAGCCTGGCTGAAGCCCACGGCAGCCACAGAGCTGAAGACTGGGGCTTGCTTGGTAAATGCCAGGGACGGCTCACTGGTCCCTCGCTGTGCCTCAGATGGCCGAGGCCTTGGAAGGAGCAGTGCCCCAGCCTCGAGGAGGAGCCCTCAAACACTCCTTTGCCATAGGTGTTACTATTCCCAGTTTCTATGAGTCTAGAAGTTCAGAGAGGGTGTGTTACTTGTTTGAGGCTGCCCAGCAGGTAAGGAAAGTAAGGAAGTCATTTGATTGCTTCCTGCTTTTTCCCCTGCTTAACACTCCCCCTCCATCACTGATGTCAGCTTGTGGGGGGCTTCCCTTGAGCAGGCATCACTCCTCCTATCTGGGAGCCTTCGTAATATTCTAGTCCTTCTGTGCGCCAGGCTCCCCCAAGTTAGGCATAACTCATGCTGTCCTGGCTCACTGTCCCTGTCGTGGGACGGCCTCCTTGGGACTTCCATGCAAGTGTGTTAAGTGCCTGGGACTGGGCACTTCATTAACTAAGGGGAAGGCTTCTCTCTTGTGTGGCTGTTGGTGTTGGCTGTTGGTTTGGTCCTCGGCCGGGGCCGTCCACTGAAATACCTTTGTGTGATGCCACCGTGTGAACTGGGCATCCTCTTAGCTGTGGAGATGGCAGTAGGAGAGGCGGCAGTGGTGGGCAGGCCGAGGTGTGGAGCCCTGGTGTGATGTGGGATGGGCGGGCTGGCAGGACCCAGGGAGGGAGGGCGGCAGGCGTGCGGTCAGATGTTGAGGAGCCACCAAGACAAGGAGGCCGCCCATGTCACAGTGCTCCCTCTCCTTAGTCCTCTAGAGGTTTGCGATGGTGCAGAGGGATGGTGAAGCAGGCTTGGGTGGGGCCAGGACGTCCTGGTGACAGTTCCACTCTTGCTTCAGCATCCAGCTGCTGCCATTTGAAGGCTGGATTTCGGCATGAATCAGGTTTAACCACGTCCTGTTGCCCGTGCAGAACAACTTCCTCCGGGGCTGTGATGCGGTGGGCAAGGAGAAGAGGAGGCCCAGCCCTTGGGGCCACAGAGCCAAGGGGAAGCTGGTCCCTGTGACTTGCTGAGGCCGGTGGCTGCCACTGACCTTGTCCTTGGCTGATCACGTGAGCACGTGGTGGGACTCTGGACATGGGACGTGTCTTGCTCCGTGGGCTGTGTTGGTGCTGAGCTGGCTGTCACTGTCGCGGTTGGATGGCCCCTGACCCCAGGTGTTGACCTTTTGCTGGAGGAGAGTGGCCACTGGCCTGGTCTTTAGTCGCAGGCCTGCAGGTGGGACAGTCTCTGGCCCTTTCCAGCTGTGCACTGCCACTCAACCTCTCTGGGCTTTGGTTTTCTCAATCTCCAAAGTGGTTGTAGGAGAGTAGAGCTCCACCTGGGGCCTGGCCCAGCCCTGGAGTCGCCAGACACAGGAAATGGGGTCTCTCGTGGGCACATTCCTTGCTTGAGCAGAGTTTTTATCCTGGCGACTCTTCCATCCAGAACGTGGGCAGACTGTCCTGCATACCTTCTGCCCGGCGGGCATCAGGTGTGGGCGTGACGCCGGCCCCACCCGAGTGGCTGAGATCCCTAAGAGCCTGCACAGCTGTTGGTTTACTTTTTAACCTGCTAAGTCCTATCGTCCCACATGTGGGGCACCTATAAAAACTTAAACTGAGCAACAAATATACCACTCATGGGAACTTTTGGAATAAATGCTATGTTTTTAGAGTTCTGCTCTTTTGAGAAAAGTAACAGATGAATGGTTAGAGAATGTGATAAAATAGATCTGTACGAGACATGAGCTCCAGAGGAGGGTCTCCAACCTGATTTAATGCACCTGTGTTCATCTCTTTGCGACTTAGTGGGTGAAGTGATTTTATTTTTGTTAATTTCCAGCTTTTCCTTTCTGAATTCAATAAAGGGAATAGTTTCAGTCTTCCTTTTATGTATTTCTTTTTTTAAAAAACATTTATTTTTTAGGTGTAGGTGGACAGAGTATCTTTTTATTTTATTTTTATGTGGTGCTGAGGATCGAACCCAGTGCCTCACGCATGCTAGGCGAGCACGCTACCACTGCGCCACAACCCCAGCCCCCTTTATGTATTTCTATCTGGCAAATAAGAAAAGATGGCCAGTTGGTGGATATTTCAATTTCCTCAACAGACCTTTGTTTCTTTTTTTTTTTGGTACTGGAGATTGAACTCAGGGGCACTTGACCACTGAGCCACATCCCCAGCCCTGTTCTGTGTTTTATGTAGAGACAGGGTCTCACTGAGTTGCTTAGCGTCTCGCCATTGCTGAGGCTGGCTTTGAACTCGCTATTCTCCTGTCTCTGCCTCCCAGAGTGCTGGGATTACAGGCTTGAGCCACCGTGCCTGGCTAGACCTTTGTTTCTTGATCCACGAGATGCACACTTACTCACCAGCTATGCCTGGAGAGTCTCCGGGAAGCTGAAGTGGATGAAAGGCAGCCCTTTCTCAGGAGCCCTGCCTCCCGGTGGACAAGTCCTCCCACGCCATCAGGTTCCACCTTCTTTTTCCTTCTTCATTTCTTCTCTGTGGGACCTGGAGCTTGACTTGGCCACATGCACTGAGGCAAGAGACTGGAGTCACCAGACTGTTTTGTTGTCAATGGGAAAAATTAAATGGGGTTTTCTGCAAGGGTCCCCTGGTGGTAAGGGTGACTCATCTGCCTCTGGGCTTCTGGAGAGTCTGTGTTTTGTTTCCTGGATGTCGGTGAACTCTGTGCGCCACCTGCACCTGAGGTCTGGGGCCGAGGTGGTGACTACCTGAGGTCCCTGACTGGGAGCCCCGTGTGTCTGCAGTGGGGAGCCACAAACACATTTGGTCACAATCCTGAGGATAGATGGGAGAGACGGTGACCTGGATGTGAATCAGGAATTCTCTAGTTACCACCTGATGCTGGAGTCAAGAGACCAGCCCAATACCATCCCATCACCAGATCACCCACTTCTCCCAGAAAACCTGAGCTTGAGATGACTCAGACTCAGAAGGGCCATGTGCCTTTCCCAAGGTCGCCCCAAGTGAACTCCGTGGGACCCAGGTCTGGGTCATTGGTGTCTGGAGGTCTGTGCCTCTGACTCTGCTGTTACCCACACACGGCAGGCAGACACGCTGAGCCCTGTCTTAGGTGGGGTGACTTGGGGACGTGGCTCACTTCACTGAGCCGCAATGAAGCATCGCCGTCCTACCATAGCGGTGAGAACAGAGGAGCGTCCTGTGGAAAGCCGCTCTGCTGTGGTCACCTTGGGACGCAGGGGCCTGGCTCCATCCTGCCTGCTTACGGGAAGTGTGCAGGGACCCGCAGAGCCCAGGTGCGGGGGCTTTGCCTTCTCGTTTCCTCACTGGCTCCGTTGTGGGTTCCGGTTTACGTCATGACATTCATTTTATGTTACAAATGAGAGCAAATGAGATACCCATCTATTAAAATACTTGAGGAGAGAGCTTTTGGGGAAATAGAACTTTCACCTGTCCTTTGGAGGGGCTAGAGGGGCGCAGCACGGGGATCGTGGGAACAGGGTGGTGCAGTTGGATGTCTTGGTGCTGACTCAGTTTCCCCAAAGTAGTTGATCATTGAGATGGGGAGAAAATGTCTGAAAGGACGTCATTCTTTAAATCCGTCTCATGGTGCTGAGTCAGGGGGCTAAGGCCTGCCTGCCGACCCCTAAATGATCCCAGATGTCCCCGGATATGAGTGGTTTGGAACGGGTGGCCTGCTGTGGCTGCGTGGCCTTGGAAAAGAGCCTTCTCCTCGTGGCACTGTTCCTGATGGAGCTGTTAGGAGATTTAGTGTCCGGCACGGGGAGGGCCCCTGTCACGTTAGCTCTTCAACATGACGTCAGGATTCACTCATGTGCAAGACAAAGCAGTCAGTCTGACCTACACGTTGAGGTCAAGTTCAGGGGCACAATCTGAAGCAGGTTACCACAGTGGCACCTGGAGCTCAGCACCACTGAGGACTGTGCCCGGCGGTGGGGGCTGCTGGGGTGGTGGTACCACTTTCTACCAATCACAGCCGAGGAGAGAGGAGTGACATTTCCCAGGGCAGAGAAGCAGTATGTCCTAGAAGGACACCAGATGCAGCAGCCATAGGCTGTCACCTTCTTCTGCTGTAATTCACTGCTGTCATCTCCTGCCCAAACCCAGACATGATCCCCAATGTCCCCAGGAAAGTGGCAAACTTACAAGGAAAGGTGATCCTCTTCCTCCCCCTCCACCCTGGAGCCTTCTCCAGGAGAGAGGGTTGAAGTAGGTGTCCTGTCGGAGAGATTCCTAATATGTAGATTTAAAGAGCCGTACATCACCCACAAACTTGTATTCATTCAACAAACACTTATAGGGCTCGGGTGTGCCAGGCACTGCATGTGGTCACTGAGGAAGATGCAGTGGAGAAGACCCAGGGAGCTCACAGAGAAAGCTCGGGCTTCTGTTTTTGTCTCACATGGAGTTTGAGGTGCCTGAACTGGAGAGGCGCGCAGAGCACGCAAGGTTTGCAGGCCGGACGGAGGTCCCCAGGGGTCAGCTGAAGGGGGAGGCGTCTGACCCGAGCAGGTGGCCTGGGGCAGGCGCCGGCTGAGCTGAGGCGGGAGGAGAGTGCCCCAGGTGAAAGCTGGCTTGAAGAAGGGAGAAGAGTGACTACCTGGCAGAGGGCGCGGCCTGGGCAAAGGCCTGGAGCAGGGACCCGGCCTTTCCCGGGACTGAAGTGCCTGGACAGCATGGTGAACTGCAGGCTGGAGGGTCAGGACAAGCAAACCCGGGGGGAGTTCTGGACTTGGTCCCAGCAGAGCACCGCCTTGGCGGTCTGAGTGGAGACCCACTGTCTGAGCCATTTAGTGAGCACAGCTGGGGGCAGCGAAGGCGAGGGCAAGAAGAGGCTGGGCCAGGACAGGACCCCCGCCCGGCCAGGCTGTGCTGGGAGTGGGGCTTGAGAACCCCCAGGACTCGGTGGCAGGCCTGCTGTTGGGAAAAGAAGAGATCAGGTTGCGGTGGGTGACAAGGTGGCCAGCCCCCTGGGGAGGAGGATGCTGTGACAGTGGAGGTCCTGAGTTCCAGATTTGTCACCGTGCCTTGGAGGTGCCATGGCTCAGCATCAGCTGCGGAATCGCAAGCTGAGGGCTGAGGTCTGAGCTGGCCCCATGGATGAGGGAGGCGGACACCGAAGCCACCAGAGATTGGGGGCCAGGATGGGGAAGGTGAACGGTTGGGCGAGGACAGCACCAGGGGAGCCTGAGATGGGACCAGAGGACAGGAGAAAAGCCAGGGAAGCTGCTGAGGCCAGAGGAGCTCTGGGAGCCCAGGACCCACCTCCCTCTGTGGGCTCACTGGCTCTTCCCCCAGCAGCTCAGCCCAGGCCCCCAGGAGCTGCTGAGGGGCAGAGGAATGAGGGTGGCTCCTCTCGGGCCACAGAGGCCGCAGGTAATGCCAGCTGGTGTGGCAGGAGGCCTGGGAGAGACAACACACCACTGTGGGCCTGGAAGGGGGCGGGAGAAGCCCTTGGCCTCGGAAGCGAGCTACCCTCCCCAAATGGGGAGCGACCTGAGCCAGAGGGAAGGCGGGAGGCATGGGTGTGGCCTGGGGCCACTGAGGACTGAGGCTGGGGGCCAAGGCGGGGTGCGCAGACCCTCATTCAAACATTGCTTGAGCATTTCTCCATCCTCGGAGCTTGAGATGTAGCTGGAAGAAACAGGTGTGTGGCCGATGCTTGGGCAGGAGCCGTGGAGCGGGGAGCAGTGGACTCTGCGGGCCTGGAGCTCAGCAGCCCTGCTGAGAGGGCATGTGCCGGTGAGGAAGGTGGTGGGGCCTGGTCACAGCCTGAGCCCGGCCTGAGGGGAGGTGGCCCAGGTGGAGAGACAGGGGGCTCAGCACTCACCAGCTGGGTGAGGAGCAGCAGAGGCTGGGAAGGTGGGAAATGAGGACAAGCTCAGGCCGTGCCACCCGCTGGCCCAGCGCGAGGGGCCCTTCAGTCGGTGAGAAGGGGGTGTGGGTCGGCACAGAGCCCGGGGGCGCCATCTGGAGTGCTCCCAACAGAATCTCCCTGGCTTCTGTGTTGAGACTAGACTATGGGTGTCGGAGCAGAAGCAAGGACACCAGCTCAGTGACGCGGGGGACAGGCAGTGGCCTCTGGCATCAGGCAGCACCAGATAGAAGCTTCTGATGGGTGGCATCCTGCGTGAGTGGAGGACAGGATGGGGACAGAGAGCATAGCTGGGGTCTCTGCTGATCCAAAGCAAGCCATGACCGTGACTGTCACCCAGCATGGCCCGGGCAGGGGCGGTGCTGAGCCAGGACGGAGCCCTCTGGTGCCACCTCCCAGCCAGCCAGTTGGAGCCTCCACTCCAATTCCAGCCAGGCTTTACCCAAGCAGCCAGCCAATGACCTGGTGCTGGTATAATTAAAGGGGATAATTAATGCACCACCGTGTGAGAGATGAACTTGTGTCACGCTGGTGCTTCTGGGAGTGGCCGGGAGTGCGTGCCCCACCTGCATCCTAGGACCCCAGGATAGGTGTCCCCAGAGCAGCCTCTCAGGCCTCCCTGCCAGTGCCCAGGCCCTGGCCCAGGTGGGAGCCCATCTGACCATCAAGGGAGGTTTTTCCATGGACAGGAGAAGGGATTCAGAGTGTCCCTAAGAATCATGGTGAGGGTAATGGGTGAAGGAAGTCTGGGGACAGATGAGGTCAAAATAACCACAAGGACACTCGATATGCTCGGAAGCAGAGTAGTCCCAACCCAAAGCCCTCTAAATTCCCCAGTCGAGAACCAAATGAAGCAGGAGTCCAGGCCTCCCAGGGGAGACACTGCGGGTGTTTGAGAGCCCGTGGGTCACTCATTCAGCCACTCAACAAACACCTAAGGAACGCCTACTCTGGGCCAGGTGCTATGGTAGGAAGTGGGATCTGGGGCTACAGGGATACTTCTAGGCCCCAAATGGAGACTATGGGGGAGGCCCTTCCTGCAGCACAAAGGCCAGGGAAGGCCTCTCTGAGCTGGCTGGGATTTGAAGGGAGAGAAGGAGCCTGTGAGTGCTGGGGAGAGCATTCCAGGCCAATGGAATCGCACACAGAGGCCCCTCATCGACTGATGAGGTTTGAGAAACCCAAAGATGACCCTGCTGGACATTGTGAGTTGGGGAGAGGACCACCTAAAAGGAGCTTGGGGAGGCTGGTCTCAGATCCCTGGGGGTCTTGTGAACCCCAATTTGCACAGCACAGAGACGCTGCCTTCAGAGCGGTGGAAAGCCATTGAGATTTTGACCATGGGAGTAACACTAAGGGCTTGGTGGTGAGTGGGTCGGAGGGGCAAGGGGCTGTGGAGGAGGCCAGCAGGTAGTTAAAGTGCTGTCCAAGGGATAGAAGGGGGAACCGGCTGGGACAGTGACTCAGGGAAAGAGAGATGACAGTTCCCAGATGCAGCTGGAGGAGCCACCGGGCTGCGCGGTGCCCTGGGACCATTCCTCTCACAGGCCGGGAAGGAGGCCGAGCACCCGTGTCTGCGTGCCTCTGTGGGTCGCTCACTGTGGCCACTGTCTCTTTCTAAGGTTGTGCCAAGATGTTGGCTGTGTTTCATTCCCTTCACGACCTGGTTTATGCGACCTCTGTTTCTCTAAATATGGCCAGGCTGCTCAGGGGAATGGCATTGGCTGGCCCTGCATCAAGGGCCTTCCTGGAGCTTGTGGGGACCGGCTGTGACCTGGTGGTGGCATCTGTACAGCCCCTTGGCCTCTTGGGTTAGGAGCTCAGTGGAGGCTGAAGCATCCCAGGCCAGGCTGTCCAGGAAGCTCTCAGACGTGGTGTCCCGACTGAGGCTTCTGCCAAGCCCAGGGCAGGGTTTGAGCACCAGTCCTTTCTGGAAGCTCCTCTGCCAAGGACACCTTGGCCTCCTCTGGGTCTGGATGTCGGCATCGTAACCCACAGAAGCTCTGGATTTATGAGCTGAACATGTGCGGCCAGGATGCTCAGGGGTGTTCTTACTCTGCCTGGCAGGCGCTCCCTCCTGCTCCCCTGTCACCTGCTCCTCCTGCTTCTGACCCAGGTTTGCCTGCATCCCCACCCACGGCAGTGCCCACCCTTCCCTCTCTCACCTTGAGCTGACTTACTCCACTGTGGTTCTCAGTCAAGGATGTATTTGGAGACAGGAGTGTCTGTTTGCTGGTACTTGGGTTGAGGGTGATGCCCCTGGCATGTGGTAAGCCAGGGGCCAGGGATGCTAAATGACCTTCTGCCCTCCTCCTGTGCCAGAGGGACCCTGCAGGGGGGTCCTTAGCCACCAAGCCTTCTTTCCAAGCAGCAATTTCAAGTCTGAAGCTGGCACCCTGTGCAGAGGTGGCTCTTTCCGTTTTTGGAAAACTCAGCGACCCACATTGGTACCGTGGAAAGAGGTGGCGGTCTCTCTTAATGATTCTCTTTCATTCTCTGGACTAATCCAGATTCACCTATGAACCACATCCCAGATGCCTACAGTTGCCAACAACAGAGAGATGTAAGGCACAAAGCCCGTCTCAGGTCCTCAGAGCTGGTGTCAGTGGCACTGGGGGTCTCCATCAGCCTTTGGTGACCCCACTGGCTTGCAGAGAAGGTCAGCAGTGGGTCCCCTGAGTCCACCCACAAGGCTGTCATCTGGTGCCTCCTCATGGGGTACTTGGCAACCATGGCACATGGAACTGCCCAAAGATACCACGGTTGTGGTCCTGGACACACTCTGCTTGGCTGGAGGACAGGGCTGGTCTTGCACCAGGATTCTTGTTTTACTCTCTGCTTGTGAACAGTATTTCAAACTGAACTATGCCACGGTCTTGTAGGGTCAGGACTTGTATTGGGCCATGTTCTTAAAACTGCCTTCCATGACCTGTTCATCACCTGTCTTTGGCTGGTTCCCCAGAGGCGGAACCATGCAGGGGTAGGTGTGTGTCGTGATTTAGTGATGCCTTCAGGAGGAAGCCACAGGGAAGGGAGTGAGCGAGGACAGGAAAGGGGAGGAGCCAAGCCAGGGTGTGGTTCCAGCTGGACAGTCATGGAGCCCACAGAGAGTCCTGGAGTGTGGGCGGCACCACCAGGAGGTCCCACTGTGAGACCAGGCTCTTCTCTGAGCCCCCAAGTCAGTGCCTTGCTGGCCACCACAGAGGAGGGGCCTGGGCCCAGGAGGCATCTGCTCCACACTCCCGTTAGCCATGAGGAGAATCTCCACTGAGCGCAAAGTTCTCTTCAGGTTCTCGGCCCAAATATGGCAGAGTCCTGTGGCCTGAAGACCTACCAAATTTATCCTACTACTTTTGAAATTTCTAGATGTTTCTCCCTCCCTGCCCCCTTCATTCCTTTTTTCTCTCTTTCTGCTGTTTTCTTCCCAGCAGGACGGAGTCCAATGTCCTAAAATGCCCCACTCACCTCAGACTTAGGGACGGCTCAGAGGACCCCACACAGAGGAGCACTGGTCTCCACCAGGCCTCAGACCCAGACTCACTGCTGAGCAGAGCCCCGCTCCCACAGCCCCCACCCCAGGCCAGGCCAAACCTGGATTCCTTCACAGCCAGAAATACACAAAGGATTTTCTTCTCATCTCTGAGAACATTCTGGGCTTTATAACCAGCAAAGCAGTTTATCTCTGCATCCAACTCTAAGATGCTTTCTGTGGGCCCCTTAAGCCCTGTGGGATTAACCAGCTCTGCTGGCTTCACCCGAGGGCTCAAGGTTCTGCAAGAGAGTAGCGGATGGGGCCCGGGATGGCGGTGGCTGCCGACAGGTATTAACTGCGGCTGCCTCTGAGGTGCAGCCATTAAGTAAGGGCGCTAATTCCCTCCTTCCTTCCTTCCTTTATTCTAACCACAAACCCACAAGCCATCCATCCTCTCTGTGTGTGCTGGCTCTGGAAGTTCCAACACTGCTCAGAAAGTTTCCAGATTCTTCCCTCCCAGGGTTTGAACCTGAGTGACCAAAATAGGAGCAGCATTTAACCAAGGCTGTGATAAAAAGCCTTGGTTTTACGCTTCCTTTGGCAAGAAGACTTTGCAGGAGGTGGAACAGGGCTGCGGTGTGTCTGATTTAGGCTGCGAGGTGGAGGATGGAGGGGAATACTGGAGAGGAGGCTGGTGTGCAGGAGGACACCCTGGGAGGAGAGCTGACTGAGGATCCGGCCGTGGATGGAATGGAGGGAGGACTGACCGAGGGGTTGTCAGGGAGGACTCCCACCCAGGTGGCTGGCTGGAGCAGCCAGGCGAGTGGGTGTTTGGGGGAGTAGGCATTCGAGGGGTGAAAAACGAAGACTTCGGTTCGGACGTGTGAAGTTGCCAAGTGGAGGTGCTGAGTCAGAGTCAGATTGGGGACTTGTTGGGGTGAAGCTATAACTATGGGAGTCGGCCGCTGGCTGGTATTGGAAGCCATAGGACCGGATAGATATTTGAGGGAAAGAGAACAGGGGTCAGGAGCAACAGCCATGGACCTTTCTACCCATTCACCCTTGGCAAAGGAGCCGGCCTGCCAGGGAGCAGCAGAAACAGGCCTGGTCCTGAGAACGCGGCCCTTGTTTTTCTTTCCGTGCTTGGGGGTGGCAGCCTCGTTTCCCTCTTTGTTCCAAAAGAGATCCCTTGAAGTCCATCTGTCACTGAGGCTGCAGCCCAGATCACTGCCCCTAAGAAGTACGAGATTGCTGGCCATCCTGAAACTACAGGAAAGGGCCAATAGACCCCATCCAATTAGTACCTACACATCAAAGATACTTCACATTTTAAAATCCTGTTTTTCTGTTCTCTTGAAAGAATCAGCATCTCAGGATACTGTCATTGGATGCAGGAACAAAGTTTCAGAGCAGAGTTCCTAAAGGTGACCAGGGGAACAGTGTGGGGTCAGCAGAGAGGGAAGAAAATAAAGAGGCTTACTGTGTGATTGGGGCAGGCAAAGCAGGGCACTGGGGGCTTTGCTCTCTGGGGTGCTTGGTGGCCTCTGCTTCACCTCTGCAGGAAGTCTTGGGCAAATACCCAGGTCTCATTCCTCCTGTGGGTTGGCTCAGGGGATGGGAAGGATGCTGAAGTGGCCCCAGGGTGGATTCAGGACAAGAGCCAAGGCCAGAGGAGCCCACCATGTCTGGTTTTCCACATCTCCATCTGACAGAAGTTCTAGAAAAGGTCCACGTGCCCTATCAGAAACTTGGCTTTGAGGTTGGAAAAGCTTGGAAACTAGAACACTGGATTTCAGGAAAGCAGCACCATGTAGGTGTGGACGGCAGGTTAAATAACGCCGCTGGGCAGTCCCGTGCCTGGTGTTCCTGTGGTGCAACGTGCGGAACTCCATGCTAGGTGAACGTCCTCAGGACCGTCCGCGGCTCTGCTTCTGCTCAGCTCAGGTTACTACCAAATCCTCTTGGTACCAGACTTCCTTTTGTATTTGGAAATCACGTGCAAAGGGTTGAGGTCCTACATCTGAAAAATAGCCCTTCCTGAAGTGGCTAGATAAATTGTGGTACATCCATAGTGACCCTGCATTCAACTCTAAAAAAAGGATGGCAACTATACTCACCCTGATTTTGAAAGCACTGCTGAAATACATTATGAGAAATACACATTGTATCTCATGAGCGATGGAATCCCAGTACATATGGAGCACTCTCACTTGGAACATAGATACATGCTTAGACTCTCAAACGGGTTACCTTCCTAAACTCAAAGATTCTAGAAATATCCAAAAGCTGGTCAGTGGAAGGAAATGGAGAGTTTAGGATTTCTGTAGTGGTTGCTTCTGGGGAGGGGAACTGAACCCTAGGCCATCATTTCCTTTCCATCTAGCTTCTGGATGTTTCTAGAACCTTCCAGGTCTTGGTCCTATTTTATGGTTCTGGAACTGTGGAAAGTCAGCGCCTCAGGCTTTCTTTGGAGACCTCATCCCATTTCCTAGTGAGGGGGCTGAGGCGGTGTCTGTTTCTGGTCACTTTGGTTTTCTAAAGCAGGTGAGTGCTGCTGGTTTCTGAAGTGTCGCCCTCTCTGTCTGAGGCAGTCTCACCTCTGAGGCCCCAGTAATGTTCCTGTCAAAGGAAAATGATGGAGCACTTGATTTTGGTGGCCTCTGTGCCCAGCTGTCATGGAAAATAAAGAGCAGATGGCAGTGGCTGGGTTCTTCAGGAGCACAAAGCCACTGAATTTGGGCACACGGTACCTGGGGAGCACATGACTCTAAGGAATTAAAGGGGGAGCATTCCTCCTGAAAATGACATGATGTGCCCCCCCATTTCTCCCTTGCTGAGAACGTTATTTCCCTCATTTCTGGGGTGCGAGGTGTGAGTGAATGAGGCCCAGTGCTCACAAACCCTTCAGTTGAACCCGTCCTGCTGTCTGCCCAGCGGAGCAGCTGGAGGGGACTGGGACTCTGGTTAGGGACTCTCCTCATGTCAAGGACCCCTGGCTGATGATAAAATCTGTTCTTCAAGCTGAACCGAGGTACCTGCTGCTCAAATCCAAGGACCATGACCTTTGCTTGACTTGTAACAGGTTCTGGTAGAAGGAAGAGGGACATTAGGGTCGGGTTGCCTGGAATTCAGGCTCCACCATTGACCTGTCCTGTGAGACTTATTTTTACTTCTGTAAATGGGGACAATGACGTGCACATCTCCTGATGGATCAGGAGACTTAAATCAGGTGATGTTCAGGCACCTGACAAGGGGCACCTGCTATCGTTATATTTTTATTAAGCAAATTCAAATTCAACTTTTTAATTTTTCTTTTTCTTTTTTTTTAAATTTTTTTTTTGAGAAAAGGTCTCACTAAGTTGCGGAGGCTGGCATCAAACCTGCAATCCTCCTGCCTCAGCCTCCCAAGTTGCTGGGATTACCTGAATGTGCCACCGTGCCTGGCCTTGAACTTTCTAAATATAATTCTTTTCCTCCACAAAATTCTCTGAAACCTTAGACGTTTGCTTTTCTGCCAGTAGATGAGCAGCAAATCCTAGGACGGGCTCAGGGACAGCCTGGTATATCCGTGCAGTGGCATTTTACATGAACATAAACAGTAGTGGCAGGGACTTTGTATAAAGTGTGATCATAGCACCTTTTCACAATGGGAAAGTTGCTCCTCCTTCATGTTAGGACATTTAGTGTATCCTGGGGCGTGGCCTGTGCACCCCGACTTGGAGCTGCCTGGCCTGGAATAGCTCCCTTCCAGCCATGGGGGACAGGATCCTCTCCAGTTCAGTGAGACTTGCACTCTGGCAGCCTTGTGGTCGCCCCGGGCTGGGCCTTCCACTGGGGAAGGCTGGCGAGCACCCGCCAGGCCGGCTAGGGAGGCACACCCCTTGGCTCACGCCCTTCTCTTCCACCAGGAAAAAGCAAGGCACCATGAGCAGTGCCTGTCCCCTGCTCCCCAGCTTCTCTGTCACCCTCTCCAGCAACCAGAAAAGGCCAGAGGCCACCATCTCCTAGCCTCTGCCCCTCCACCCGCTGCCCCGGAGTGAACGGGTGCCTTGTTCTCAGGTTTAGAATGAGCTGGGCTGTGGGTGGCAAAGGCACATTGTCTGCTGCCTTGGCAGAGAAAATTATGGATGCCTTGGAAATAATGCCTCGGCTTCTTCTTGGACCCTGTTACGGACAGTTCTGCTCAACAGCCTCTCCGGGGGTCATTCTGAAGGCAATTGGCTTGGAATCTCAGGATGTCCCAGCTGGAAGGCCACAAATTTAACTCCTTCAATTGGCCCAGTGAGGTTTGTCCTGCTGGCTGAGCCTGTGTGGGACACACTGGTCTCAACACCAAGCGTAGGAGCCACGAGCGAGCCCTGGAGATCTTCCAGCCCAGTGGGTCTTCACAAGGGTGGGTTAGTTCCCAGGGGACATTTGGTCATCCCAAGTGGGGAAGGAGTATCATTGTCATCTAGTGGGCAAGGTCAGCGACGCTGCCTACAACAATGACAGACGTCAGAGCAGCAGGGCTGAGAACCCCGCTCTGGGCCAAAGCTACCACTCCCATTGGGCAGAGAGGCCCCTGGGGTCCAGAGAGGTGAAATGACTTGCAAAATTCACAGTTTCAGTGGCAATGCCAGCACCCAGGTTGTGCGACCATGATCTTTAAAATGAGGTGCTTATCTGAGAGAGATTGAAATTCCCAGGCAGGACTGGTTGCCAAGTGGAGCCTTCTGCCCAGTCTCGGCATCTCTGACCTTGGTTAGGCCGGTGACTCAGTAGGTAGTTATCCGTAGGCGTTGCAAGGGCAGGGTTCTCGTGGGCCCGGTCCTGACGAATTTTACTACAGCAGCACATCTGCGCATCACAGAAGGTAGGCCCCGGGCAGCCCTGTGCTTTGTGAGTATCTCAAAGGCACAGAGAGATCACTGCTTAGGCCCAGGTATTCTGCTCACAAAGGTCGGGAGTGGTGAGCCACAGTGGTGTTAGAAAGCACCCCCCTCTCTCAGCTCATCAGTGCTGAATTGTGAGGAGGGGCCTCCCCCCTGTGGTTCTCATTGTCCCAGGGCAGCCACTGAAGCCCTTCAGCTCAGAAGCTGTGCCTCTGTCACTTTCCTCAGGGCTCTGTGACGTGGCCTTTCTGACCCTGAGGAGCCCCCAGTTTCCTTGCCCGGTGCAGCTGGCAGGATCTGAAAGTCAGAGAACAGAGTGAGAGATGCACGCTCTGCCTCCGTGCGGCTGTGCCATTTCGCTCTCCAAGGGGCAAGAGGAGGACCCGTTGCTGCCTTTTGAGAGCAGGGAGCAGAGCATGTCGCCTCCCTCTACTCTGGCTCCGCTCCTTCAACCGACCTCTGCAGTGACGCAGTGACCGTTTGCTGTCCCATGTGGCAACTGTTCCGCTCCATGTGGCTGCTGAGCACTCACCATACAGTTGGTGTAACTGGGGGACTGAATTTTTGACTTTATTTAATTTCGGTTAATTTAAGTAGGCACACTTAATAGGCACATTTAAGTGGGTGGTGGCTACGGTACTGGACGGTGCACCTCTGGACCATCCGTGTGGATATTTTCCTCTTTAATATTGTGGTTTGTCCCAAAGCCATAGGCATCTCAGGTTTCTTCCCTTCTTTCTTTTTTTTTTTTTTTTCATTTTTTTAAGCAAAGTCCAAATGAGCGATAGGGATTTTCCCAACAGGGACCTTTTAAACAAGTCTTGGGCTCTGTCCAGAGAACTAGCCAAGGGTGGTTCAAGAGATTGTCTGGAGCATAGAGGGGTCCCACGAGTCTCACTGGGATGGAATCCCACCTTGGTCCCATGCTTTATTAAGGCATCAAGAGTGTTCCACACCTTGGTGACCTCGTGTCTGAGTTTCCTGACGTAGAACCTGTCCTTGGACTCTGACATGAGGACTTTTAAGTCAAGTGTCTCCAGAGGAGACTGTGAGGCCAGTGGAGGAGGAACAGTCAGTGAGAGCACTATGTCAGGCCAAGCCCTGAAAAGCATTTCAGCCTCGGGGTTGTCCCCAGCCCGTGGCAGGGTTGGACTTTCACACCTGGCACCTTTCCATTACTGGTAGAGGACACTCTCCGGGTGCCAGGGAGTAAATGCTTCAGCTCCCCCACCTTGAGCTTGACTTCTCTACACCCTCAGCACAGTGTCCCTAAGAAGGGCTGCAAGTGCCAGGGAAAGAGGTGACAACAGCTTGGAAGCAGCTTCCGCCACCCTTCCGGGAAAGACTGCTAGCTCTTTGATGGATGGGAAGCCAAGGCTGATGACATTAAAGGGCTTGGTCCGGGGGTCACTTAGCAGGCATAGTGTGCGAGTAGGATCCAACTCTCTGTCTGTCCATCTGTCTGTCTGTCTCTGTCCATCTATCTGCTGCCTTTGCTATCTCACCATGTTGTCACTGCTAAAACTCCAAGACAGGACAGAGCCCTGTGCTGTGTTCCCTGAGACTCCCATCAGGGTGTTGGTGTGACACTGGGAGTAAAGAGCCCTCCAAAAAAATAAACCAGAAGGAGAGAAGGAGTAGAATATTGTTTGCAACATTTAGGGCATAATTTCAGTGAACTCTCAGACCCCTCTTCCAAGCTCGCCTTGACTCTTAAATAAAGCGTTTCCAGTTTAGGGAGAAATAAATTTTTGGAAAAGGCCAGATAGTAAATATTTTAAACGTTGCAGACCCTACAGCATCTGTCATTATCTCCTGGAGCCTGCCACCGTAGCACAGAAGCAGTCAGAGACCATATGTAAATAAATGGGCAGGTCTGTGTTCTGATAAAACTTTATTTATAAAACAGGCAGTGGGCCAGACGGGGCCTTTGGGCCAGAGTTTGTCAACCTCTGGTCCAAGTTGACCCCGAAGAGTTCCAGCTGTTTAGACACAGCAGGTTCTGCTAGACTGGGCATTCCTAAGGCCGTTGCTTAAGAGCTCTCTTGAAGGGGAGAAAGCCACCAGCACCTATTGGGTGTCCCAAGGTGCAGGGACCCTGCTAGGTGTTCCATCAGGAGCACTTTCTCACCCCGAGGTCGTGAGCTGCGCACAGGCTCATGAGCCCGTGGTCTTCAGCAACTCCCATTGGTTCCCCATGTCAGAAGATTATTATTTTCAGTTTTACACTTTCCTTTTGTTTGTGCCTAAGGCACATACACAGGAGTCACTGTCTGCATTACTTGGTGATTATTGATTAGTAGATCATGAGTGTCATGAGGGCAGGGTCCTATCCTTAGTATGTAGCACAGTACACGGCACCTAGAAGGTTCTTCAGTGTCACCCAGAGCTTTCTAGACATGCCACCATGATGTCACTTCTGGACAGCACTGCACTGTCCTGAAGCTGGCGAGTGTGGGACTTTAGGGCAGCCGTGCATCTGGTGGGAACAGCAGGCTTAGCAGCTCAGGGGAGGAAACCAAGGTCATGCTGCCACTAGTAAGGAGGGACAAGTCCTTGCCTTCAGGAGTCTAACAAAGAGGGGTGTTGGGTGAAGAACTAGGGGGCATGTTCCTCAGCTGCCACCAGAAGCCTAACTAGTCACGCCAGCCAGTGCCCTGCTGCTGCGGGCTCCCGCCCCGGCCTCCGCACGTCTTCCCTCACATGGGCAAGGGCTGTGGCTGCCCCCACCAGAGAGACAGACCCAATTCATACTTTTCCTTTCCTAATTAGGCACAGGAATGATGGAGACAATTATTAATAATGCATTAGGTTTTATAAATGCCCCTGCAGGAGCCCAGCCTGAGAACACTGCCCTTGATGATAAGCAGCCACACTGCCACCACGCTGGGCTCCGCGCCCAGAACACAGGGCAGAAATAAATAAATCAGAGGAGTCAGTGGTCCAAGGAGCACGGGCCACAGGATAGAGCCACAGATGGAGGGGTCCAGAGCCCCTCACCCTGAGCATCGGGGACCCAGCCACCAGTGGGGGAGCAGAAGGCTTGGGGTGTCAGCCTCCCGTGCCCCCATCCCACCAGCCTACATCAACCCAGATGGGACGTTTCCACAGGGCCACCTCTTGTCTCCCTCCCCGTGGGGCTCAGCTTGAATGTCACTTCTTCAAAGAGGTGTCCCTGACACCCACAGTGACAGCAGTCTCCTCTCCCACTCCCAGCACGCCCCTCGCCCTTGCAGGTCACCCCATCTCATTTCTCCACAGCATTCAGCCGTCTGGGGTTCCCTATGGGCTTGCCAGCTTGTCTTCTGTCTCTCAGTCACAGGTTCAAATCCCAACTCCAGTGAAGCTGGGCACTTCCATTCAGCCCGGTTGTCTGCCTCAGTTTCCTCCTCTGGGCACTGTCCCTGCCGTCCCCGGTGTGGGAACCCTCCCACTCCGGCCCTGCACTAGGGCCCTGGACAAAACCAGGCGTGGCTTTTCCAGCTCCCGAGCTGCCCTGTGGGGCTGAGGGCAGATGCAGCAGGTTTGTGTTCCTGCCGACCAGCCCCACGGGGTCCTTGGAGTTCCTCTCGTCCTTGGTCCAGTCACCCACCTGCATTCCCAGACACCTGGCCGCACCTCCACTGCTGCCCCTGGAACACCAGCCCCCTCCTACCTTCCCCTCACCTCGGGCTCTGGGACCTGGGCCCAGGCCTCCCCCGTGCAGGGGTGCAGCCCCTCCAGCTCGTTGAGAGCGGTGTCTGCTCCTGTCCCCTCTCTGCCTTGGCCTTTTTCCACCCAGACACCTGCAGGGTGTGCTGCCTTGCCAGATCCTGCAGAGGTTGCCCCTTGAGGATCCCCTCAACTCGTCACACGAGAGCACCTGCTCCCTGGCCCCTCAGCCACCTTCAGCTGCTCTGCTATGGAACAAAGAAGGACAGAGTGGTGCCCGGGCACAGGGGCCTGCCTCTTCCCATGTGTCTCCCTTCACAGCCAAGAGACCCTTTCCAGAAGCCCTGGCAAGACTTCCCTTCTCTTGTCACGAGCCAGAATTACATGACCCCTAAGCCAGTTAGAGGTAGAAGGACAGGAACAACTAGCCTGGCTAAGACCAGGGAAATCCTACCTCTAGGGCTGGGCCTACCTCCCCAAAGCCTGGCGCCTGGGGGACCCCACTGCCTCTGCTGAGTGCTAGTACCTGGGCATCCAGTGGCTTCCAGCAGCAGCTGGAGGGAGGAATTGGGAAGACTTCAGAAAGAAGGGTCTTTGTCCAAGGCCCAGAAGCCTGAGGTCAAGTCCCATCAGCCAAGAATGGGTGGAAGGGCCCCAGGCCAAGGCACAGATGGGTGTCTTGTCCACCTGGAGCAACTCCAAGACAAATGCTTATTTCTCTCCAGAAGTAGGGGCTGATTTCAGAGGTTGGCACAAGCACTGAGGTTCCACATTGTATTTGTGACTTTTGAGTCCAGTCATGTGCTTTGGTACCTTCAGGGTAGGAAACCAGCAAGCAGCCCCACACCCATGCTGGCCCTGGGGCCCCTATGGGAGGTGGGCGCCCCTGGCACAGGCCTCCCCATGGATGCCCAGTGCCCATAAATGGAGAGCAGCAGCCTGAGAGTCGGGCCCTTGTGTCCAGAGACAATGGGGCTCTGTGGGGTGGGGTGCGAGAGGGAGGAGGCGCCCCTGCCCTCACAACCCCCTTCCTCAGTGGACACTGAGTCTGCATCAAGCAGCCCAGCAGGGTTGGGCCGTGGGTCCCCCAGGCAGGACAAGGGCTGTGCACCCACCAAGGAGCTCCTGAGGACCTGCGTCGCTGTGGTGCTTTGGGACAGCGCTGACAGTCACAAGGACCGGGGCCTGCTCCCTGTGCAGCCATGGCACAGCCTCGGTTTCCTCCTTTGTCCTAAGAGTCTGTGACACAGGTTCTGCCACCACACAAACCTTTGGCAAAGCTTCCTGTCCCCTTGCTGCTCTCGTGAGCCAGACAGAAGCGGGAAGTCACAGGCGAGCCCTCCGGGCGGGGTAGAGAGCAGACATGCTCTTAAACATCGAGACCTTTGGTCACTTCTTTGCTCAGAGTCCCACACACTGGACAACTTCCTGAAGACCCTTCAGGTGAGCGGGGAGGAGAAGTTCAGAGAGGGACTGTCCACACTGAAAGACCAACCCTGCCATTCGACTGCCCCTTGAAGTGAGGCCATGCTGTCCCCTCTGCCTGGTGGTGTCACCAAGCCCATAGGAACCCCTGATGGAGGGTGGGAGGGAGGCGGGTCTTGTCCGCTGTTTGGGAAGCAGGTGGATGGCCATTCACCCCTGGAAGGCATGGAGACCAGCCTCCACAGCATCCGGGACTCTGCAGAAGCTGGTGCTGGCCTGAATTGTCAATGGGGCTGAGCACCGGGCTGTGGAGGAGGTCCCAGGCAGACAGCCACCGCAGGCAGCCCCCTCACCCGACCATAATTAAGACCAATTAAGCACGAGACATTCAGCTCCTGGGGACCGAAGAAAAGCACTCAGGCAGCCTGGGCATGCATGAGTCACCAGAGACTGAGAGTTGGGAGAGATGTCTGATGATGTACCAGAGGCCCACTGTGTCCCAGCGGTGCCTGAAACTCAGGCTATGCCTGACAAGCAGGATGCCACGTGAGCGAATGGCTGGCCTCTTAAGGTGGCCACACACAGGGCCAAGAGGCTGAGCCGCCGACGGAGCCTCCGATTCAAGATGGAAAAGTGATTTTAAAACAAATGACATGGCTGTCACTCCCGTCTTCTGGAACCAGACCACATGACTGTTTCAAGATCCCCCGCGAAACAGATTGTTTCCGAACTATCGGCTGTTGTCCGATTTGCTGTGTCTTGCTCAGTTCCCCTGTCAGTCAAACATCTGTGCACAGCTCCGAACAGCTGGCTCTGGCTCTGATGGGGCCAGCTGTTCCTGGCTTGCATTTCCCCAGGGCTAGTGGGCCGAGCTGGCTGGGAGTGCTGTCCTAGGACATTGGCTCTGTCCTCAGTGTCCCCACTGCTACAAGGTGAGATTCAGTTGGTCCGTGGCCACGGGTGCCTAGTGGTGAGCCTGCGGTCATGACCAGGTAAGGGAGGCTGCTGCTCCCGGGACCCACGGGGACTCTGCTTTCGTCTCACGCGATAGCCACAAGCCCCACAAGGAACCCGGGGAGGCGTCCGTCACTGAGGGCGGCTGGAGGGCTGGCCTTGAACTCAGTTCTTTGTGGCCCTGGACCTAGGATGGCTCCACAGGAAACTCCTGGGTCCCCGTGGGCTCAGCCTTCTTGAACACCTTTCAGGTGGGTGCTTCCGAAGGGCCCGCTGCTTCTCCGGGCACCTGCAGGGCGTCTTCATCTCCGTTTCTTCCGTAGTACTGGCCGCAGGCCCAGTCATGGTCAGACAGTGGTTTTGCTGGCTTCTGGCTTCCTCTCCTCTCCTTAGAGTTCCCCTGGGCACAGGCTTTGCTCCCTGCACTCGCACCTGGCCAGGCCCTGCCAGGCTCCTCCCCTCCTGCACCCCCGTAGACAAACTGTCCAGGCAGTAAGTGGGCCCAGGGCAGGACCCCCTCATTCATTTCTTGTCCCTTGGGGAGCATGTCCCTTGTTGCCTAATGTCCACTGCTTTGAGATCCACTGTTTTGCATGTCTGGTTTTTGGCAGGTTTTATGTTACGGGGGTGGGTGAATCTTGTACCTGTTACTCCACCTTGGCTGGACGCAGCAGTCCCGAGGCCATTTTTTGTGTATGTGTTTGTGACACTGGGAATGAACCCGAAGGCACTCTACCACCAAGCTCTACCCCAGCCCTTTTGACTTATTTATTTTGAGACAACTTAGCCTTGCTAAGTTGCCCAGGCTGGCTGCAGACTTGCCATCCTCCTGCCTCAGCCTCCCAAGTCGCTGGGATTGCAGGCATGCGCCACTGCACCCAGCTAGAAGTTTGAAGCTTTTAATGATGCATTTCCTAACTAAGAAGAACGCAGCTCCTCTGATGAATTCAAAACAGCTCTGGATCCTTCCACACTGTCCTCTCTGGTTGACAGTCTCATCCATCCAGGTGTCAGGATTGTGTACAGAATACAGCAGGCAAAGCCTCGTTGAGTCTCGGGAGAGGGTGTCACGGCCTCTGAGATGCCAGGACAGCTCCTGCCTTTCTGTCATGTGCAGAGAGAGTGACAAGAGGAGGCAGGAGCTCGGCAGCTTCCTCCCTGGCACTTGACATCTGACTGCCTCAGCCTCCCTGTCTGCCACCTGCCTCTCACAAAGCATCACCCCCACCCCTGAGCCATCCTGTCTGCAGCCATAGATGACCTCACCTTGCAGGTTAGCAATCTGTGTATGCCTCATCTTTTGGAGACTACTGGCTCCCTGAGCAAGAATATCAGGTCTCAGTTAGCTTTGTAATGACCCACAGGGCAGCTGGCACTCGGCCTAGTGGGGGTGCAGGTTATGCCTGATTCCTCTTCTTAGCCCCAGCTCCTAGCATGGTGCCAAGCACCAGGCATACTCAGTGTGTATCTGGTGGACAAATGAATGAACAAACACATTCAGGACACTGTCTTCTCAAGTACAAACCATCAGCCCACCTGCACGATGAGCTGTCCGGTCACCTCTTCAGAAAGGCACTGGCCACATCCAGCAGGAGGGAAATTGAGGCAGGGGCAGGCTTGGTGGGTAGCCCAAAGATTGACGTCCCCAGCCTGGCTGCTGGGAAAGTTGCTTCTTGATCCTGGGCCTCAACGTCTCTTCTCTTGTCTGAAATGACACCTCCTAGGCTTCTTCCAGCTCCATCCTCTAATTGACTCAAGTCAGCCTAAAGAAGGATGCAGCCACAGAGCACAGCAGCTGGTTTTGTGAGCAAAATCCAAGACTTAGGTCTTGATGAGGTTTCACAAAATACCTCTGTCTTTCCATAGCTGTTGGCATTTTGCCTTGAGCGGTTACCTGGGGTACATGTGCTTATCCACTGAGTTCTACAGGGGGTTACTCAGCCAGAGATTGCTGCTTTCAGGACCAGTTGTGTTTTGAAAAGTGACCATACAAAGGACATTCCTACCTCCATCAACAGTCATGCAGGGCAAAGAGTCTCCTTGGAATGAGTACCAGATTCCAAGGGAGGCTTCCAGTCCCTCAGGCTGATGGAATTTCTTACCAGAGGCCCTGTTTTTCAAGGGATAGTTCTACCTTGGGCAGAAATACCTCATTCATTGTCCTGAGCATCCATAGCTGCTGGGATTGCTCATTGTGGTTGCCAAAGATACAGATCTCCAAGTGCTATTGTTCAGGGTTACAGCCCCTGGCAAAGAAAACGGAACTGCTTCCTTGGCAGGGAAAACAGGAAGCAAAGCTTTGGGGTGTGGGCCCCATGTAGACAGACAGCCTTCATGATCTCATGGCTCATCTGACTCCCACAGTGACAGCTGCTTAGAGAAGGGGCCTGGATCTGCACCTTGTCACCGTGGGAAGACTTGACCAGGTCAGGGTCACCTGAACTGAGGAATTGGAAGGAAGGATTTGGGGTTTGGTATTTCACACAAAAAAGACATTGAGCAAGTTCCTCAAGGGGCAGGTGAGAATTCTTTGGGCCTTCCTTCCCCTTAATTTAGAGTTTACTCTAATTTGGGATTCTGCACCTTTTCAGTGTTGGCCTGATCCTGCCCTGGCTGGGGCGGCCCCATGGCATCCTTGTCCTGATTCTACTTGGGATCTGAGTCCCAGCTCTGGGGACCTTGCATTTGCTAATGGTGCTTTAGCACCAGCCCCCTGGGAAGTGCATAATAGCTTCCTGGATCTCTTCATCCAGCTGCTGTTGATTCAGTAACAACTCAGTCTCCACCACCTTCTCTCCATCTCCTCTGCATCTTTCCTGGTTCTGCACAGGAGGGAACAGAAGTGGGAGCTTTGAGAAAAGCAGCTTGGCAGTTCCTTATAAAGCTAATCTTGCACAGACCCCAGGACCCAGCAGCCACCCCTAGGGTTTATCCAAGAGGAATATGAAAACACGTCTGCACAAAGCCTCACAGGCACGTCCTGTTTCAGCAGCTTTTCTTAAAGCGTTCAAAAACCTGGGCGTAGCCTAGGAGTCCATCAACAGGTAAACAAATGGCAGCATACATGGTGGAATTGTCCTCAGCGATCAAAAGGAAGGAGTACTCAAATGTGCAATTGCACAGATGAATCCAACACCGCACTGGATGAAGGAGGAGAAAAGAAAACGTGTGGTGCGTGACTCTGTTTATGCAAATGTCGGGAACAAGCAAATCTAATCTATGATTTTAGAAATCAGTATAGCCATTGTGCCCAGGGTGGGGATGGGCTAGAAAGAGGTGCTTTCTGGGGTGTGGGGATGCTCTGTGTCGTGATGGGCTGTGGCCTCTGAGCACCTTTGTCAAACCTGTCAGGGGTGCACTCCAGGTGGAGCTTATCCCTGGATCAGAACGACAAGACCATCTATGTGTCCTTAGGAGGGCCCCCACTTGTCCCTCAGGCGCTGTGGCTGTCCTCAAGTCACCTATTCCTGAGTGGACAAAGGCTGGGCACTGAGATGACCACAGGTGTCCACCACCTGGGCCCGATCTACGACTAAAGAGAGCCAGCCTCTTGCAGGAATTCACTTAAGAAACTGACCTTGACGGCCTCCTTTTCTCTCTTTCCTCCGCTGGAGTCCCCTGTGAGCCTGGCTCCCCACCCCCACCTGTAGCGGAACCGGATTTAATGCCTCAACTGAGAGAATGAGATGTTCTGTTATTTTTCATGGGAAATTAAACCTGACCCGGCTGTCAGTTAGCTCATGCCAAGGGAGGATGGATGGCCCGGGCACGGCACTTAACCCCTGCTCTGCGCACACCAGGGCTGGGATGGAGGCACCGGGGGAGGCGGCTGGCTGGGAGCCAGCTGTGACGTCACCTGCCTCTGGGTGGGGGTGGTACTGCAGGAAAGGTCAGAGGGCCTTCACTGGGGTGACGGATGTCCATGAGGTCTGTGCCGGTGTCACCCACGATGGTCCCGCTCTGATGCTGGCTGCTTCCAGCTCACAGGGGAGACTCAGGCTGCTCCTGTCTTTTCCAGTTCCCAACTCTACCTCGTGCCCCGATGAGGAAAGCTGGTGGTCGGGGCTGGTGATCATAATCGCTGTATGCTGTGCTGCCCTGGTGTTCCTGACTGTGCTCGTCATCATTTGCTACAAAGCCATAAAAAGGTGAGTGTCGTGTCCCCCGCCCCTGCACCCAGCTCTGAGCCCCCAGGGGAGCCAGCTGGGCCCCGGGCTCCTCCACCCACCCCAGCACTTTTTAAAATCATAGCAGTTACTAAGCCATAAGAACTTCTCTCCACCCTCACCCTGGTCCAGCAGTTACTGAGCTTTGGCAGTATTTGCTGTATCTATTTCCTCTTTCTTCTTTTTCCTTTCTTATTGCTGGAATATTTTAAAGTAAATCTCAGTCGCGATGCCCCATTTTTTTTAGGGAGTTTGATTCCATGAGCATTTGACAAGCACCAGTTGTGTGTCAGACCCGGCACAACCCAAAAGAACAAAAAAAAGTCACAAAACACCAAAGGGCAATAGAAGTTGTTAACAATACAGTGTTTCTAAGAAAGTATTTTTTAATTCCTTACAGTCCACATCAAGGATAATCCTGACACTTAAAACATTTAATTTACTTCTTTTGATCTGTTGATATATGCAACCTCATCTCAATAATTCAAAAGCAGAGACTAACATTACCAGGTTGAAAGTCTTAAAGTGAATGCATGGTCAAGTGTACAGGATGGGGGCCAACAGCCTGGGAGTGGCCTGGCAAGTGGGCAGAGGAGGCAGGACCCAGCTGGCGGGGCCCAGCGTGGCAGCTGCACACAGCACCGGCTATGCCCTCGGCATCGGCCTCCCAGCCCAGAACCCCCTTTCCTCCAATGCAAATGCTGCAAGGCTGTCTCTAAAAATGACAGTAAATTCCCAGGGAATAACTAGTCAGCTCCTCAGCAGGCACCGGGTTCCTCCGTCACCCACGCTCCCGGATCCTCTTGGCCTCATCGCTTCCCAATCAGCCCCACTTTGCAGATGGAGAAACTGAGGCACTAAGGAGTTAGGGAACTGCCTGGGATGGCACAACCCGGGACAGTGAAGTCAGAATTTAAACCCAGAACCATGTGACTCCAGAGCCCAGCCCTGACCACAGCACCGCTTTACCAATCAGTCCGACTCCAGCATTGGGCGAGAACTGGCCCGGATGTTCCTGCTCTTGCTCAGGGGTGCAGAGGGGGACCTGTGGGTGATGCGAGGCAAGTCTGCAGGGCTGGGAAGGACAGACAGACAGAACTCACACCAGCATCTCACCGTGGCAGTGTTGCCCCGCCTCAGCTGAGCTGGGCTCGCAAGAGGGCTGGGGGCTCCCCAGGGAAGGAGCGCAGAGGGAAGGCTCCCTACAGGGGCTGCGGGCAGCTTTTCCAGGCACATGGGCAGGTCCAGGGAGCAAACGAGGCTGATGAAGCAAGCCCTCAGGGACTAGGGACTAGCAGCATGAGGCAGTGAGCACCCCAAGGTCAGCATGCAAGGAGGTGGAAACAGCCTCCAGACAGGGTCTACCCAACAGGGAGGGCACCTGGAGTTGGTGGAGACACAGTGGAAGGAGAGGACATGCCCCCAGCATCTCTGCACCCCTCTGGTCTCACATGGATCCCTCCAGTGACCAAACCCAAGGGGCAGGGGAAATGGGGAGATGCGGTCAGGGAGATTGGCCTCCTGGGATGCAGGCCGGGAGAGAGAGTGGGGTGGGCAGCTGGGGGCACAGAGACGCAGCCCAGACCCTTTTCCATCCCAGCACCACGATGCCCATCCACCTCTTGGTCAAGACTGGGACACAGGGGAATAAGACCAGCCTCTGCCTTCAAGATGTTCCTAATCCAGAGAGAGTGTCCCTGAAACCCACCCAACATCCCGTCAGGAAGGGACTGTGCACACTGCAGATGGAGGAGGAAACCGCCCAGCCTGCCGGAGCCCTGGAGGTGCTCTGGCGGGGGCTGTAAAAACCTCACACCAGCCAGGCCAGTCTGCATTCCTCCCCAGAGCAAATGGAGTATTTCCTGCTCTTGGCCCTTTCTTTTTGGTCAGTAATTCATCTGAAACATGCCTTTCCTCTCAGGAAACAAAAACAGCTCATGTTGCTGCAAAAGAAAAATTCAGTGAGAAGCCCTGTGTTTTAAAGCTCTCACAACCTCCGGTCTTGGGGGCGTTTCCAAGCCATCTTGTGAACAGCCCCGACCCAGCCTTTCAGGGCCAGGTTGCTGGAGGATGGTTCTAGAATCGGCTGAGATAGGAAGGAGGTGATTTGGGAGATACCAGCTTGAGCATCTGGGGTCAAGACAGTCACAAGGCCTGGCTGAAGGGGGTTGGTCTTGTGGGAGGTGGGGTCTGGTCAGCATTTCCAGGAACCTCATCTTCCAGGGCCAGGGGGGAGGCTGAGGGCAGACTGAGCCTCAGAGAGTCCAGACAACCAAAGCCTCTCAGTCCATGGTGGAAGAGGAACCCTCAAAAGGGAGGAGTCATAGAGTCACCAAGATAAAATCCTAAGGCGCCCACTGCCCCAGAGGGAAAGCCAGACCCCAGATCCCCACTGGCCTGGGGACACTCAGCAGGGATCCTCCCTCCTGGAGTGGGCTTTGTATCCTTTCACTCTATGAAAGCCCCTGTGTTGAGCAAAGATGACCCCCACACACCATGCTCCTGCAGAGAGGCACCCACACCCCAGGGACAGGCGGAAGCCTTGCCTGGAGGCCTCAGGGACCTGTCCTGTGCATTTGCCATTAAACCTATCGACAGCCATTTCTGTCTCACGTTCAGGCTGTGGCGGTGGGGCCGACCGTGGGGCCGCGCCTGCAGACTGGACTGCGGACCACACGCGAGCATGCACTCCCGGGCGGGGCTGGGGGGCGTGCAGCCTGAGCACCCCAGTCATGACTAGATCTGCTGTGGAGCCACTTCCCCTGGGATGAGCACTTTGGAATGCTCCAGTCTCCTCAGTGGTGCCTTGGAAAAGCCCTCGACTGGCACGGGGCTGCTCAGAAAGTCAGTGTTGGTCCCCGGGGATTGGCTGAGCATCTTCTGTCTGCCAGGCCTACACTAGACTCCAGGGGTGCAGGACGTGAGCAGGGTTGAGTCCCTGTCCTCCTCCTGCTAGTGAGACAAGTGGATTAAGCACACACACCAACAAATTAATCCGTGAGGTGATTTAAAAGACTTTAAGTGCTACGAAGAGGTGACGGGGGAGAGAAGGAGGGAGACGCAGAGGGGTTGCTTTGGCCCCCAGAGAGTCTGGCACGTTGCACACAATTTTGAAAGAACTTCACGATTTAAGAGTGTGGTTGGGGCTTTGCACACTCATTACTACCTTTTAATTCGGTTTTCATTTTTGTCAGAGTAATACATGCACATAATTTAAAATGTGCCATGTGCCATGAGGTTATTAAGAAAACAGCCCTGGCGTCCGCTCCTCTGCCCATCTCGTTCTGGAGAGGTAGCCACTTTAAATGACAGCTGTCGGGGCTGGGATTGTGGCTCAGTGGTAGAGCGCCTGCCTCGCGTGCGTGAGGCACTGGGTTCGATCCTCAGCACCATATAAAAATAAATAAAATACAGATATCGTGTCCATCTACAACTAAAAAAAAATTTAAAAAAAAAAAAAAATGACAGCTGTCGTCCTGCTGGGTCTCTGCCTAGTCTAAGTGACGTGCACACAGCTATTTGAGTTTTCCGCCCACTTTGAACATTATCTAGTAACTTTTCACTATGAAGGATACAAGGGTCAGCACCCTTAACCCACGGACCTTCAGAATCCTTCCTCTCTTCCATCCTGCACTGATGGCACCCTAAGGTGGGGTTCAGGACTAGCCACGGTGACCTTGGTCTAACTGTGTGAGGGATGTAAACAGTGCTCTCCGCCGAGCCTGCCATGTAACGTGGTTTATTTCCTTCCCTGGGTTTCCTCTCGGGGTGCTCAGGCCCACGCCTTGGGGTCTCCGTCCTCCTCACGGGTGGCCTGGTGTCCCTTTGGGCCTGATGCATAGCTGCTGGGCTACGATCCCCCCAGCATTTCCCAGACCCACAGCCTCTAACGAGGCTTCTGTCTGGAACGCTCCACCAGGCTCTCCTCCACCCCGCTTCAGGGCTTCATTTCTTTAGCTTGATTCCTTCAGGGACTTATTTTAAGATTGACCCCAAACATAGACTCCATAGAAAGTTTGTCAGTGGAAGACGTTTGTAGTGGAACTAACTACTTTGGTTTTTTCAGAATTTACATTCTTTGGAGGGCTTTGGGGTGGCCTAGAGGAGGGTTGTCCTTCCTTCCTGCAGAGCAGACTCACTTACCTGGGCATCTGCCATGTCAGAGGGGGCTGGGGATGAGTCTCCCTGGGGTCCAAACACAGCAGCCCTGGAGAGGTCATGAGCAAACCCTTGTTTTACAAACGAAGAAAATGCCAGCTCTCTCTTCCCAGCCCGACTGCTCGTCTGAGGTTATGGTTCCGCTTTCTGCTGCAGGTAGCAGGGGAGCTGAGGTTCCTGCCCCTGTCACTCATCTCTCCCCCTGGGCCTGGAATGGCACCTGCACCAGGAGCCACTGGTGACTATTTCTGTGGCTTAAAGGGAGGCCTGTTCACACACTTGCCAGATTCTACCTTTTAATGTGACGAAAGCCATTTAGGAATTCCAGCAAACTCAGTTTTCCCCATCTCTCTGGGTGAGTGAAGTAGAATGTGTCCGGGGTTCAAGGCCAGGCCCCACCCTGGCACCAGGTTCAGTATCCCCTGCCCTCCCCCAGCTCTGCCCTTCCCTCTGGGTCCCTCTTCAGCTTTCTCCACACTAGCTCAGTGACACAGCAGCACCCGCCACCTCAGAGCAGCACAGTCTCCCTGCCACCTGTGCAGGGCACCTCAGGCCCACCACAGAGGGTCCTGCCATCGGCCACCTCTTTGTCCACCCCACAGAGCACACTGACTGGCCAGGGGCCAGCCACCTGTACTCCCCACCCCGCTCAGGCCTGTAGCTGAAGGGGAGGGCCAGGGGACACAGAGGCAGGCTGGCCTGAAGCCAGCAGGAAGGTCCCGGAATTCAGGACGGGATGGAAACTGTTCACTCTCCCTTACCATGAACTTCAGGCAAGAAATACACCTGGACTGCGTGTGGGATCCCTCGGGCTTTGAGACTGGGTTTCTCTCGGGGGCAAACATCTGTGGCCAGGTGGGGACCTGGGGCAATGGTTGGGGCTGGGCATCTGCCCACACGTTATGATTCACTGCTGTGTGTGCACCTGGAACACCCCCTCCACCCCCAAATGCTGTCCCTGGCTGTGAGCCGAATCCCGCAGCAAACTCCCCGGAACGGCCTCCGTGGCCAAGCGCTGAGCCTTGTGCACGGCCTCGGCCGCTGAAGCCATCTGCCGCTGGGCACAGCCTGTGAGAGGACCTTCCCCAGCCAGCTGCACCCTCTGCTGTCCCCTCTGGGCATGTGGCCCCTAGGGGAGGCTGCTCAGCAGAAGGGGCTACACCAGGAAGCCAGGGAGCTGGTCAAGACGCTCGGCTCCACCCAGGCATGCAGGTGCTCAGACCTGGCTCCCCTTTGCCTGGGACATGGCAGGGAGGTGCCCAGGCCTGGAAATGGGGCTGCTGCTCCTCACAGGGATAGCTTGGTAGCTTCTTGAGCCAGAATCAGGGAAGTCTAGTCTACAGAGGAGTCCCATCCCATGGCCGACCTCTACGGTGTGCGCGTGTGTCCTGGGCTGGTCATTAGGGAGGATGGAGGCCCAGGCGGGAAGAGCCTTCACTTTGTTGAAAGCAAACCCTCCCAGGGTGGGGTGAGGCTGGAGGGAGTTGGGGGACCCCTCTCAGCCGCCCAAGCTGCGCCCTGCCTGCGGTGCCTCCAGCAGAGCAGTGGTGGGTGGGTGGGAACACCGCTGTCAGCCCCAGAGCGCTGCCTGGGTCCTGGCACTTCCTGCCCAGGACAGGCAGTTTCTGCCAAGGTCGCTGGACTGCAGGCGTCCAGAGCTGTCAGCACGACACTGAGCAGAGAACAGAGCGCCTGCCGCTTACCCTGCCCAGAGCGGTGGCAGGTGGGAGGGCCTGGCGCCCCGTATGTCCTGGGCGAGGCCAAAGAAAAGCTCACTCACCTTTCTCTTGGTTTTAGGAACCATGCCATTTAGGGAGCTCTCGGTGGCCATCTCTTCCTGGACCAGGGTGGACATGCAGGGACCAGCCCTGACTGGCCCACAGAGCCCAGATCCAGGCTGGGTCCTAGCATCGCCCCATAGCCCTTCTGGACCCCACGGGCACATGTTAGGTAGGCAGCCTGGACAGACTGGAGGGCACTGACCCCTGCCCGACAGTGGAGCAGCCCCTGCTGGCACCTTCCAGCAGCAGTGCCAAGAGTTAACAAGCACTTATGGGGCACTTACTATTTGCCAGATGCTCATCCAAGCGCTTGACATGCACTAACACGATTAATCCTCCTAAGCCGCCTATGAAATGGACACCATTATTGTGCTCATTTTATAGATGATGAAACTGAGGCACAGAGAGGTTGCTCAGCTAGCCCAAGGTCACACAGCCAAAGAGTGGTGGAGCCAGGGTTCTCTGAGCTGTGACATCTGCCTTGTAGCATTGCAGCAGTCACTGTTCTGCTCTAGATAAAAATCCAGCTTCCACTGGGTGCCACTGAAGCCCAAAGGCTATGGGAGCAGCTTTGGGTCACAGCCCAGGGAGCACAATGTTTGGGGACTTAGCTCCAGTGGCAGGAGGAGAGCATGCCCTGGATGCCATCCTCTGCCCTCACCGTGTGCAGGTGTCCATGAGCCTCTCCACAGACAGGGTTCTAGGACCCCCTGACATGAGACATCCGGGTTAGAGCTGGAGGAGGAGCCTGCAGGAGCTTTGGGGCGCTCCCAGGAGGGTGGAGGGTGAGGGAGGCCTCAGAGCCTACGGGACCTGGGGCCCACTTTTAGGGGAATACTGATCTCATACTGGGAGGGTGTCTGGGCCAGATCAGGGGCAGCGGGTGGTGTTCCCAGCGTCCCCAGCAGTCAAAGGCCTCCCTAAGCCTCAGTTTCCCATGAAGCGACTCTTAACTCTGGCCTCGCTTCTTTGGGGTACCGTGAGGAGGGACAGGGACGTTTCTGACAAGAGCACTTTGTACTCAGTGTGGCAGGAAGCATGGGTGTCACTTTCCCTTTCTAGAAGCAGCCCCGGGCCAGGCTGGATGGCCTAGAGAGTGTGCACTGTCCTCCAGGTTTGTGACCATCACCTCTGCGGCAGAGAAGGGAGCAGGAACAGGTCGGAGCTCCTGCGTCTTCTCTGAGGCCCACGACCCCTCCCCGGCTGCCGCTGGCCATCGCCTCGCAGATGCCCCCCCCTCGCCTGCAGGCGTGGAGCCAGTCACCAAGTGCCAGCCTGCTCACATGGCCTTTGGGAGGCTCTGGGGACACTCGAGAAGGCAGAAGCAATCCATCCTTGAGCTTTTCATGGTGGCCAAAATGTTCAGTGGAGTCAGTTCAGGCTCAGCCCTAGGGACCCAGGAAGTGCCTGACAGGATCAGATCCACACAAGATGGCCGTACCATGGCGTGGAGCTTGGACACCGGATGTACAGCCCAGCCCAGGACAGTGTAGACGTGCAGGGTGGGGCAAGGGCCTTCTCAGAGCCTCCCTCCTATGGCCCTGATCCCCTGTGTGGATAGGATGATGGTCCTTAGGGTTCAGCAGCCTCTGGAATGAGCTGCAGATGGTTCAGGATGAAGGTTCAAGAAGCACTTGTGTGGAATAATTTAGTTTGGGCATCATCACCATCATCACTATCACCCTGTCACTACTGCCCTGGATCCAACCATCACCTCCACCATCACCACCACCACCATCACCACCATTACCACCAACACCACCACCATCACCTCTACCATCACCACCACCACCATTACCACCATTACCACCACCACCACCACCATCACCTCTACCATCACCACCACCACCATTACCACCATTACCACCACCACCACCACCACCATCATCTCCACCATCACCACCAACACCTCTACCATCACCACCACCACCATTACCACCATTACCACCACCACCACCACCATCACCTCCACCATCACCACCATTACCACCAACCAACACCACCACCACCACCATTACCACCACCACCACCACCATCACCTCTACCATCACCACCATCACCATCACCACCATTACCACCAACACCACCACCACCATCACCTCCACCATCACCACCATCACCTCTACCATCACCATCACCACCATTACCACCATTACCACCACCACCACCACCACCATCACCTCCACCATCACCACCACCACCATCACCACCACCACTACCACCACCATCACCACCACCACCACCACCATCACCACCATTACCACCACCACCACCAGCATCACCTCCACCATCACCATCACCATCACCATCACCACCATCACCACCACCACCACCACCACCACTACCATCACCACCATCACCATCACCACCACCACCATCACCACCATCACTACCATCACCTCCACCATCACCACCATCACCATCACCTCCACTATCACCACCACCACCACCACCATCACCACCACCATCACCTCCACCATTACCACCATCACCATCACCACAACCACCACCATCACCACTACCACCACTACCATTACCACCACTACCACCAGCACCACCAGCACCACCATCACCACCACCACCACTACTACCAGCACTACCAGCACCACCATCACCAGCACCATGACCACTACCATCACCAACATCGCAACCACCACTACCACCACCATCACCACCACCAGCCTCTTCTTCATATTTTCCATTGACCAATGGACACACAAGCAAGAGTGTAAAGCTGCCCAGTACTTTCTCTTCCCTGTTCACTCTCTGCTCCTCCTGTGACCATGTTCATGACCATCTGTCATAATCAAAGAGGTCACTCAGCTGACCACACTGGGCTGAGTGTACATTCTGGTTCGTCTGGAGCAGTCCCGACTCAGGCCTGCTTCATTAGCAATGGTTTCCTCTCCTAGTTTGTGTGCTAAATGATGTGGTCACTCTAGTTAAGAACATACCTGGCTTCTGATGGACCCCAAAGGCCAGCAGCCTAAGGATGCTAACCCAGGTCAGAGGCTTCATTCCAGGACTTTCACAGAGTGGGCAATGGCCAGGAGGTTCACTCTATAGTCACTGGTGACTAACAATGTCCTTGCCTCTCCCACCCCGTTCTAGGAAACCACTGAGAAAAGACGAAAACGGCACCAGTGTGGCCGAGTATCCCATGAGCTCCTCCCAGAGTGGCAAAGGGGTGGACGTGAACAGCGCGGTGGTGTGAGTCCGTCCACAGGCCCAGACCTGCTGGTCAGAGGGACACCTTGGTGGTTCTAGTGGACATGGGAAGGCAAGTGGACACAAGCTGACCTGGGCTTGCCCAGGACTCCGTTGTCTTGCAGGCCTCGGGCTCCCGAAGGCGAACACATCCTCTTCCCAGGCAGCCCCTGGCCAGCCTGCGGGCAGGGGCAGCACGGACATGAGGCTCAGCCTGGCCTCTGCATGCAGCACTGGGGCAGCGTCACACCTGCGGCCCCCTCCTCCTCGCTGTCTTATGTTTGGTCCCCTGACTGCCCTCCGGCTGCACTCTGATGAAGGCAAGGGTCTGCCTGCTGAGTGGGGAGGTGCCCCCCTTTGGCCAAAAGAGGTGATTCAAGGCCTGCCCCTGGCCCCAAGCCCTCCTCCCCCAGGAAGCCCACCTGCTTCTCTGTGAACATCTTAACAGAAGCCATCGATGCAGCCGTGAGACAGATGTCCCCTTTCAAAGGTGCTTCCCACACCTTGTCCTCACCCACGATTGTCTTCAGTCTTCCCAGGCTGCTCCACCCTCTGTCCCCAGCCAAACCTGGGCCCTGGGCTCCTGCCTGCCTGCCATGGGGTGGTGAGCCCCGCCTGCAGATCCCCTGGGAGCAGCCAGAGGGGCCCAACCACACTCCAAGTGGTGTGTCACGGGGCCTAGGCCAGGCCAGGGCGTCGGCCCCTGCACCTGTTCCCAGCCCCACACCTGGCCCTGCAGGAACCAAGCCCCTGTGTGAGCCAGGCCTGGCCTCAGCAGGCAGAGGCCACCACATGTGCCAGATCCTCTGTGTCCTCCAGAATCTCCTGAGGCCTGACCATGGTACCCAGACCCACTCCTGAGAGTCCCTGGAAAGAGGGACAAGGTGGCCACCTGCCCTGTGGAGGGCATCACTATGCCCTGGGAGACCTGGAGATTGCGCATCCCTTGGCAGTTAGGAGAACACTCGTGACCACATGGCTGCCCGTGTCCCCCCACCCCCGGCCCTTGCTCAGAAGTTACTGGCCCTGTTAGATGGCCGCACCTCCTGGCCTAAGGGTTGTACTGGGTGCACCTGCTTTGCCACCTGAGCCACCACTGAGCTGCTCTGGCCGGTGTTTGGGCTACAGGTGAGTAAGACTGACAGCCATAAAAACCAGCCCCCATTTGGGCTGAAATGTCCATCGTCCTGGAGCCCACGTGCCCTTGGAGTTGTGTGCCACTGTCCTGTCCCAGGCCCGTGGGCACAGGGCCTGGGCACGCCCTCCCATGGGGGGGTTTGTCTTCCTTCCCCCTTCTGCTTGAGCACTTGGCTTGGGTTTGGAGCTGGACCTCACTTCCCCAGCACAGTGGCGTTGGCACAGGGCTGCCCGTGGCCTTCATCCTGGCTGCCCCAGCCCAGTGCTGTGGGGATGCAGTACCTGGTGACAGGCAGGCCAGAGGAACAGGGACAGGGAAGGCGGGAAACCCAGTAGACCCCCCAGGGTGCACCCCGTGGCCTGCACCTCCTATGGGGTCTCCTAAGCAGATGCCTGGGCAGATGGGGTCCTAAACTCGTGCCACCTGGCCCCGTGCTAGGCAGCAGCTCCAGAGCCATCACAAGTACCTTTGGCTGGAGGGAGGCCTCTGGCCGAGGAGTCCTGGAAGGCTGGGTCAGACCCAGGTGCGTTAAGCACGGCCCAGCTTTCCACGCCCACCAGGTACCACAGTCCCCAACACTGGCTTAGACCTAGCCCAGATTTGACCTTCGGCCTGCAGGAACCGTGGCTGAGCTGTCCGTTGTGCTTTGGCCTCTGAGACGTCCAGGGCTTGCATGTGCACTGGGCTTGTGAAATCCCTTCCTGCCCAGGGAAACAAAGCCAAGGAGGCACCTCCTTGTCAAAAAGGGGTCCCTGGAGAACAGCCCCCAACCCAGGGCCCCAACCCAGGGCTGGCCATTCAAAGGACACATGGTACAGTGAGAGGCCACCGGAAATTTAGTTCACAAGACAGAAGCAAACGCAAGCACGCGTGAACTTAAGAAGTCTTTAATTAAAACGGATCTGCAGCAGCTGAGGCCCAGAAGGAAACCCGTGTCCCTGAGCATTTTCTCCGATGTCTTCAGCCGTCTCGATGGGAAGCCTGACTTCAGAACCCAATGGCCTTTAGGATCTGCTGGAGTCATCAGGTGTTCCTAAGAGGCTTCTAGAGGAAGTTTGGGAAGAAAGACTAATAGGTGTAAAAATATAGACATATATATTATATATAGTTATATATATTTAAAGAGATATCTATACATATATGTATAATTACTATACTCTGCATCTGTACAAAGTATGATTTACAGCCCAGGTAGCAAGAGATGCGTCATGCATGAATGTAAATATCCTGCAATCTGCCTTCTTAGCAACATGCCGTGTGTGCAGGCCAGAGGATCGTCCCTCAGGGTTCTGTCTCAATGGACAAATGTACACGTTGAGGCCGTCTTGTCCACCAACAAGCCATACTGTGCATTTCGTGCTGAGACTTCTGTACAGGAAGTGGGACCCGCAGCCTTGGGGGGTGCACCGGATGCTGCTTGTGAGGAAGGAAGCACCGGGACTTTTTTATTTTCAATAAAAATATACTTATAAAGACGACCGTCGGTTGTCATCTATAGTGGGCACTTGCCCCTGGGTGAGGCAGAAAGGAGAGGGCAGGCCAGGCAGAGCCCAGGGTGGTGCCATGTGTGTCTTATCTCTCTTTTATATCTTAACACCTCAAGATGGATGTTCTGGGATAAAACCAGAAAGTTCCCAGGCAGTGGAAGAAGCTGGTCACCCCACTTGGCAAGTGCTCATGGGAATCACAGGGAGCAGGGATTGACTGGTGCGCTGAGCAGCCTGGGGTTCATCTGCAGCTAGTGTCCACTTCCCAGCATGTCCATTCCAGTGCCCAGTCGCAGTGCCCCACAGCATCCCCAGCCGCCCTATCCATGCAGTCATGGCCTGCCTTGTCCCACCAAGCAGAGGGGCCCAGACAGCACAGTCCACCCTGCTCGCTTACCCCTGGAGGGAGGGAGCGTGAGCCACTGTGGGCGCCCCGTTCACCCCCCAGCCTCACCAGGCAGCCACCCTCCGGCACCTCTGGGGAAAGCAGCTCTGCTTGGCTGGGCCCCACCAGCAGGCAGGACGCGGGAAGGTAGCGGAAACGGAGCTGGGCCACACTGTCCTTCCCCTTGGTAGGGAAGGAGGCGGGCAGAGGTGGAGAGGGCGCATTCAGACCCCAGCAAACAGGGGTGGACTGGGGTTGAACCCCGACCTTCAGTCCAACCTTCTGGTCACACTTGAGGGGACCTCAACCCAGATTGTGTACCCACAGTTGGGGCCCGGTTGCGCTCTTCTAGCCCCATCTGGGTTCCCCACAGCGTCAGAGCTAGTGACTCGGGAACAGCCCTTCCTGCCCGGAGTGGGGGAAAGGTCTCTCCCCATCTTGGCCACAGCCCCAGGAGTGGGCAGTGCAGGGCAGGGACTCAGGGAAGGGCCCACGTTCTGGGCATCAAGAACGTGTGGGGAGTCGTGGAGGTTCCCACTAGATCCCCGAGGCACCTCCTCAGTGGTGTCCCCAGCACACTTGGGATCTGTAAGCTACCACTTACTGAGAAGGCAAGTAAGGCAAGCCGTCATTACAGCCACTGTGCCTGCCATAGTCAATAAGAGTAGGGGATGCCATCCAGGCTGGAGTGACAGCTGCTGTCCCCTGGCTACCTACATGGGCCCTGCGTTGTGCTGTGAGAACCACTGGGACACTCCGGCCTCACACACAGTCCTTGTGCACCCCAGAGCCCACCCAGAGGCCAGCAGGGTGGGGGCAGGGAGCAGTGGGTGGAGGGGGTGAGGCTCTGCCAGCCTGGGAAGGAGGAGAGGTTGGCCTGGGGTGCCCTGGCACCAGCTCTGACAACCAGTACAGCCAACTGCATGCCCCATGCCAGCAAAGCAGGAGACACAGCAGGACCCACAGGACAAGCCGCTGGGAGCAAGGTGGAATCTCCGTCTTGAAGCCTGGGGCCACGCCGGGACACTCCTCCTTCCTTCCCGCAGCAGCACAGAACAGAGTCCCGTGAGGCTGGGAGAGCTGAGTGGCTGCCTGCCAGCTGGCCATCAGCTCACTGGTGTAGCCTCACGTGGCCTCACCTTTGGGCACCGACCTCACGCAGCTAGTGACCTGTCCTGCTGGGGCACCTGTGTCCGCCTCCTCCACCATTGCCCACGCTGCCCCACCTGGCACTACGTGCCTCCCTGGTCTTCCCTGGCAGCTCTCAGAATCTGACCGACCCCCGTCTCCCCCGATGTGCCCGACCAGGGCGCCAGGTGCAGCTGAATCTGCCCACATCAATGCCAGTCGCCACCCCTCTCCCCGTCCTCTGCCCCTCGTCCCCAGGCTCTCCAGTCGCCTGGGCAGGCGTCTGCAGGCGTCTGGTGTCGCTCGCTGTCATTTGTTCTTTCCTTCATTCATCCAGTTCCCAAACTCAGAGGATCTGCTCCTGCCGGGTGCCACATGGGACACTGAGACTCAGCTCCTCCCAGCAGAGGCCGTGGCTGGAACCTGCAGAGGTTCAGCTCCTCAGAGCAGGTGGTCCTGCCTTGGCCTCCAATCTGCCTCCAAGCCCATGTCACCACCCAGCCCCTCCGGCACCACTCACTGACTTCCACCCCCATGTCCACCTGCCCCGGGTTTCTCCTCCCTCCCCGGGATGACTGTCTGCCTGCCCCCCACTCCCTCCAGCACCTCGTTGCTGCAGCAGGTCCATCCCTGCCACAGCCTTGGTCTGGTTGCCCCTGGTGGGCCTGCTGCCCTCCCCAGTCCCATCCCTGCCCCTGAGCCCCACCGTCCAGTCAGCCTCCTCTGCGCCCTACTCCGGCTCCTTGGTCAGGTTTTGCCACCCTCGCCCCTCCAACCTGGGTGGCTACATCACATCTGCTACCCAGGTCCCTCTAGAGGCTGCCTCCACCCTGAGCACCCGGCACACACACCCACGCAGGCAGAGAGGGGAATCACGCCCCCAGGCGGCACAGTCTGCACACACAGCTTTCTCGTTCAGCCCTCTCCTGTGGGTGTTTCCTGTTGCCTTACCCCTGACGTGGGAAACTGCCAGCCCCTCAAGACCCTCTGTCCACTGATACCCTAGGTGCTGACTGGGGACCCATGCAGTGTCCTGGGGATACGGAGGCAAAAAGGACAGGGCCTGCCCTCTGGGCGCAGGGTGATGGTGGTTATGGGTCGGCAACGTGCACAGAGATGGTGATAGACGGAGATGAAGGGGGCATCCGGCCAGCTCCCCAGAGCATCTGAACCTCACTTCTCTGAGCCCTCCCTCACACCTCGGAGGCACCAAGTTCGCCCTTATCTTACCGAGAGTGAGCAGAGGCCTGGTGACGTGAGGGGGTGGCAAGGACCAGTAAATGTGCAGAGCCACATTTCAGGCCAAGCCCTGTGGCCACAGGCTGCAAGTTCTTCAACCCAGATGGGCCCTCAGAGCTCAGAGGACCTATTCCTGCCCTGTGGGCACCCAAGTATCTTCCCAGCCCTGGGAGCTGTAGTCAGGGACTCATGAACCCAACAGACCATTCGAGATGCGACTTCTGGCAAAGCTCCTCCCGGCTCAGAGCTTCGGCATTCTCATCTGTACAACGGGGTGGGGGGCGGGGGCCTAGCTCACTCTTGCCCTGACTTCTACCTTGAGTCCTGGCCACCACTAGTCAGTCACTCTCTGCTCTGTCACCCTAGTTTTTATCAAGTTAGCACTTCCCACCACCAAAGAACCCTGGCTGGGCTGCTGCAAGCTTCTTGTCTCTCTCCTCCTGTTCGAATATCCGGTGCCAGGGAACAGGCGCCTCCTCCAGTGTTTGGTCTTACTCATTAGCAAATCTCCAGCCCCGCAAACATCTAAATATGCCTGCACAAGAATATTTGTAAATTTAATTAACAGCAAGTTACCAATTTAACACAGTATTCACAGGCATAAAGAAAAAATGCAGCATTTTATTTCACATAGCTGGAGCCCCCACCTCCTTGGGGTGGGGTGGGGGTAGAAAAACCTAGATTTTCAAGCTGATGGTGTTTAGCCTCTTCCTGTCTCCCTATATCTTCGGGATGACTAGGTTTCTTGCAGGCAGACGCTCAGTCTCTCAGCTGTCTTTCACCCCTTCCAGGAAGCACTGACATGGGCCCCTGAGCAGGCATCTGTGCTGTCTGGCATGGGGCAGCTGGCCTCGAGGCACATGGTGTCTTCTGGGTTCTCACAGGTCCCTGCTTCTGGGGGCTGACCTGGCTTGTTCCTGCACAGGTGACAGAGGGGTGTGCCTTGGCCTCCTAGGCTTTTAGGGTCACTAGCTGGCCCCACTGCTCTGGCTGAAAATGTCCAGCTCTGCTGAGTTCACCCTCCTGACTGTGGTCTTTGCCCATCTTCCTGTTCTCTCAGCACCGAATCCTTGGGGACTTCCAGCCTCTGCCCATTTGCACAGGCCAGGGGAAGGCTGTGGAGGTTTATGTGCCACCATCCTCTGGGCCTCCCAGGTTCAAGTCTGACTGGGCAATGCTACCGCATCCTCACCCCTAGGAGGGAAGGTGAAGACTTGCCCACCTGGCCTCCCGGCCCCAGATGACACTTCTCTCCCTTCCCTTTTGCCAATAATCCACTAGGGTCCAGAAGAGGTGGGCTCAACCTGACTGGCCAGAAGTTTCCCCACATCCTGGCCTCTTCCTGCCCCACACTGTCCGTGGAACTGAATGGGGTACACAGTATCCTGGAGAAGAATAAAAAAACATATCCATTTATTATTTTCAAAATATTATCCCCATTACAAACACAATGCTGTGCCCACACCGTGTGAAGTCCAAATGCCAACACAGCATGCCACACGGAGGAGGATTTCCCAGTTGCTCATTCAGACTCAGAAGCGTGGGGGAGCCTGAGTCACCACATGAAGCTCAGCCGCGTGCGAACGCCACACGCGAAAGAGCTGGAGCCAAGTGCCCATCGCAAGCTGTGATTCCACTTCAGCAAAACACCAGCTGTCACATGGCATTACAATTTGGAGAGTAAATGGCTGCAAGATTGCAAGGCGAGCATCACGGAGCCGGACGCACAGAGCAGGAGCACTCCAGGAATGCTAGCCCTGGCTCCGACTGTCACCCACCTCTCCGTACTGTCCCCAAGAGGCATCGCTCTGAGTACTCCTCACAGGACAGAGAAACCATCGCCTCCACTCTGTAGCGGATGAAACTGAGGCTTGGCAAGATTCAAAGACTTGCCTGCAATCAGAGAGCAGGTCATCAGGCAAGTCCAGAATCCCACCCAATGCAGCTGGCGCAAGTGCCCTAGGCTGCCCAGCAGTGGGGCCAGCGTCCACCCACAGGTCGAAGGCTCCACACACCCTGCTGTCTGTCCAGCTCCCATGCCCTGCCCTTGCTGGCCTGTAGGACTGTCCTCACCTGGAGAGCGCTGCAGTCCTTCATGCTTGATTAGTTGCTGGTTCCTTTCTTTCCAAGTGGCTACTGTGAGGGGCAGAAACTGAGCTGAATGCCTGCAAGCAGCCCTGAGTTGGGAGGGTCCCTCCTCCATTGGCCTACAGGGGGCCAGTCTGCACTGCATAATTAAAAAGACAGCTCTTCCAAAAATTACCATACCCTTGGCTTTCATAAATGCTCTGTGCACCCTGTAGGGCACACCAGGGCAGGGCTCACCCTAGCCCATCCATCTAACCTTCCCTAGCAGGACACAGAACAGGGGTGGGCCTGTGGTGGCCACGTGGAGGGGCAAGGCCCTCAACCACCATGGAGGGTGGGACAGAGGAGCGATTCAGGGACAAGAGGGCTCATGTGGGGCTGAGAGCAGAGCTCCAAGCCTGACTTTGCCCCTGAGTTGCTGGCTAAGCGACCCTGGATAAATCCCTTCCCCTCTGGTGCTTGTGAGAGGTTAGTTTAAACCAGGGTAGCAAACGCACAGCCTGTGGGCCAGTGGGTGAATGAGGGAAGTTCCCAGGCTTGTGCACCTGCCCAAAGGATTCAGGACCTCTGCTGAAGGGCTGTGGGGTTGGTTCTTCCTTCTTCAGAGGCCAGGTCAGTGGCAGGAACAGAGCAAAGCTGGAGCCCGTGAGCTTCACCTTGCAAATTGAAAGGAGATATTACAAATTCAAGCCTATCAAACAAAATGTGCTGTGGGTTAGGCTCAATCAGCAGGCTGCCAGAGGTGACTTCTGCTCTATGAGGTCCTAAGTCATCCTGTTGGTCACATGAGTAGTGAAGGACTTTACCCAGTACTTAACTACCAGTTTATGGATGCCTTCAGAGGCAGACATAACAGATTCAAATGTTGCTCTGTCTCTTACCAAATAACTCCTGCAAATATTCTATTTCTCTGTGCCTCAATTTCCTCATCTTTAATATGGAGTTGATAATAAGAGTGCCCACTCACTTCTCCTGGTGAAGATCAAGCTACCTGCTGTATTGGAAGTGTGTGATATGCAGTAAGCCCTCATCAATGGTAGCTATGATTAGAGCTAACTAAGGGCAAATTCTTCAGGGCAGAGTGAACTCTCAATAGGTCGCAAATCAAGTAGAGTTCACCATCAGAATCTTCAATTCATACAAGTTTATTCTTTTGCATAAAACTATTATAATTATTGGGAGACTAAATGTGATTTAAATTGTAATCCACAATCTTTTTCATATAAATTAATTCTTAACTCAAGGAGAAAAATGCCTTTGTCAGATGAAGTGACTGTGGCTTGATCAAAATTTGTGATAATCAACAAATAGAGATGCCAATACAATTGACCTGCCTCAAGAAAGCCCTCAGATTTCTCTACCCCATGCTCCTGGCACACTGTACCCTAGAATTGAAAAATGAGAGAGAAATGAATGTTTGTCTGGTGAAGTCCTGACTTGGATCCTGATGGCCTTCTGGTCCTAATGCTACTATTGCCGGCTGCATGACCTTGGATAAGGCACTTGACTTCCAGGCCTCTGTTGTCCCACCTGCAAAACTGGGAAAAGTACTCACACCTATCTCACACAGGGGAGGGGATGAGGGGTGAAGACAATGTACGTAAAGTGCTTAGGACCAAGGAGGTGCACCGGAAATGGCAGCCCTTGTGGTTCCTCTTGACTTCCTTTCATGTGAGGCTCACACTTGCTCCCAGCAGCAGAAGGAACTGGTCAGACTCTTACTAATAATCGCCCAGCCTCTCCCAAAGGGTTCGACTTTCATAAAGCCATAGTTTGGTACCATTTCATTGAGTTCCAACCACTCCATCCTTCTGAAGAACCTACCATTACTGTCAAAACATCCAATTTGCCCAATAAACACACTTGCAAATTGTTAAAGAAGTATAATAAATTGTCTACATTGTCCAATTAATGAAAGAGCCCCTTCAATCCCAGCTCATGGAAGAGTCTTGGTGGATGACTCATCTTCTCTGATCCAATCCAATCTTACTTGGCCTGTTGTAGCTTGGAAATGGCGATAAAGTTGCAGCAACCACTTGACTTCAGGTGATTCTTAGGGAAGAGATTTGCTGGAAACTTTCCAACGTGTTGTAAAAAGACATGTTTGCAAAGAGTTGCATATAATGGAGGCTGGACACTCTTGGCTAATGACCAGGTTTTGGCTCCCATGAGTCTTGTAGGTCTTGATTCTGAGGCATTGGCTGAAAGAAAAACCAAATGAGCCTGCAGTTGTGAGTTGTCCCCTTGTGTGGTCCTCATAAGGTAGCACCAGTCTTCCCAGAGGTCAGTAGGTTCCAGCGCAGTCTCCCAAGTACCATCACAGTCCTCTGCCTGCTTGAGCTTTTCATCTCCCAAGGCAAAGGGTAAATGGCTCCATTTTACAGATAAGGAAAAACAAAGGTGCAGAGAGGGTTACTAACGCATCCAAGGTCACTCGACTAGTAAGAGGCTCGCCCACCATGAAAAACCAGTAAGAATAGAATCTATGTATTTGGAGATCTTGGCTCATTCCACTTTTAGGAATCTCAGAATGTCCTGTTCACACTCTGAAAACAGGATTCCATAAGGGAAGGAAAACTGGGTCTGTTCCTCAGCCCTTCTCCAGCCAAAGTCAGTGCTGGCCAAACCTGAACCCAGCAAATTTTGTTGGGATCTCTTTGCCCTGTGGCCTGCTTTCATGACTGTTCCTGGGCTGATGTGTGGTGTAGTGGGAATTCACACGGGAGGCGGCTGGGAACAGTCTTTAAGGGTCAGACAGCCTGAGGTCTACTTTGGGTTCTGCCCCTTACAAGCTATGTGACCTTGGACAAGTAGTTTTCCTTTTCTAGGCTTTAACACAAGAACAAAAATAATAATCAATAACTTTTATCGAGAGCTTACCACATGCCAGGTGTTACCTTAAGCTCGTTTTTGTTATTGTTCTTTTATATTTCCTTTGCATTCTTTCAACAACCTTATGAGGTAGAATGTGTTCCTATTTTCAGATGAGGACACACTAATATTGAAATTCTAAAACCCCTGAGCTGGTAAGAAAAATATATCTAGGCAGAGTTCCAGCTCAGTGTTCCTCCAAGGCCTTCACCAGGGCTGGGGACCAGCACACTTCCTATAAAGGGTGAAATGGGAATATTTGAGGCTTTCTGGGCCACAGTCTATTGCGAATCATCAACTTTGCCATGGCAGCATGACAGCAGCCACAGATGATATGCAGCTTGCTTCTAATAAAACTGTACAGAACAGGCAGTGCCTTGCCTTTGGCCTGTGGTCTGCAGTGTGCTGGTCCTTGACCTGGGTCAATGGCTTCTCCTACCTATCAGGGCCAATCCTGTTAAGCTGCCTTGTGTCCCTTCTCTTCCTGTCTTCTGCCTTTTAAGTGCCTAAGCCCAACTTGCTAGAGGGCTGACCTAAGGGAACAATGGTAGATGGGGACACAGGGAATGTGTGGACACAGTGCAGCCTGGGGAAGCTCACTGTCCTGTCAGCCAGTGAAGTGACAATACGCTGGCAGGGATGGCACTGGGGTCTGGTTAGCACAGGGGTCACAGTCCTCAAGGGCACACAAGGAGAGAGCCTTGCCTGGTGGGACCACGCCCCCAGGTGGTGACTGGGGTAAAGGAAACAGGTCCAGAGGTAGAAAGCATTACCCGGCCAGGGGGAAGCCCTGTGTGAGGGCTCGCCTCACCCTCAGGCGTATGCAATGCCAAAGGAAGTGGGGGCAGGAACTTGTTCAAAGAACTGGGCAGAGGAGATGGAGCTGGAGAAGCCGGAGCAAACCTCGGCCCATGTCTAATGGTAGAATGGGGCCCCCAAAACCCAGGCTGCCTGGGGTGGGCCAGGCACAGGGCTAGCCAAGAGCCAGGCCTGTGGCTGAGCCCAGATGGGAGTCGGCAAAACCTCTCCCTACCAGGGAAAGCAGTCAGGGCCTCATCCTGCAGCCTGCTTCTGGAACCCTCTCCAGGAATCCTTGCACAAAAAGAGTGTCACAAGTTGGCCCTTGTGGAGCCCACAGGGTATGTCAGAAAACACCTGGTGCTTCACTGAATCCTTTCAATACAACAGACATTAATTATAATTAAACACAGACTGCCAGACTCTGGCCACAGACACTGCACATACTCTCAAAGCTGTCACTTTACAAGTGAGATAAACAGATGCACAACTTGTTGTAACACAAGACATTCACAGAAGCACAGCCAGGCTGGACTGGGCCTATGTCGGGGGTCCTCCTGGGAGGGGGCCTTCCCGCAGAACATGTTAGTGAAATGCTAAGGAAGCTCACTTCTATCTGTCCTCCTAATACAGGGCACAAAAGTTCCCTACAAGTTTTCATAGAATGAAGATCTGCCACTCTGTCTTTCTAGAACTCATGTGAAACACTCCCGACACTAAGGCCTCTTTCTCCTCAGAGAAGCAAGAATGTAACAGACCTCCCAGAAGAAAAGGGAAGCTCTCCCTAACCAACGTGGGGGTAAAAAAATAATGGTCTCATGTACTTCAAGACCTCTGAGAGAGGGGACTTCAAATCAATTTTGTATCTATCTCACCAAATGACCTGAAAGAAAGCCTCTTCCTCTTACTAACTGAAGTCTTAAGAAGAGTTAGAAGGTGTAAAAGTTCAAAAGAAATGGCTGTCAGGAACTAAACTCTAGCACTACCAACTGGTTTTAAAAAACCCCAGGCTCACAAAGATAATAAAAAATTCATTTAATAGTATGTCAATATACAGTTTAAATGTGTAGTAAGTATTCTTTCAGTCAGTGCATTACAGGGATAAAGATTTCGTTTGGAATGCACAGTAGACGCTCAGGGTGAGTGGGGGGTCCTGGTGTCACACTACTCAAACTCCTGTAGAGGCGTCACTCCAGTGCTGTGCTCTGTGCCAACCAGCGAGGACTCATCGGGTCCAGTGTGTCATCTATAGCTTTAAGTCAACTTGTATACAAGTATTAACCAAAGAGTAAAGTTTATTATTCACAAAACTAAAGTGGTTATCATAAAGCTTACAAGAAAGTACAGCCTAGAACTAATGAGTTGAAAAACTAGTTTTAAAAATAATAAAACTTATTGGACGGTTTTGGAAAATGATATTATAAAACAAAGAAAACAATTGGCACAGTTTAACCACCTAATTTCTAAGTGCACTTTGTAATGTTCCTTGCAAGCTGCCACTTTTCCCAGAAGAATGACAAAAAAGCTTCAGTCAGGTGTCACTGGCTTATGGTGACAGATTTTTTTGTTTGTTTTGTTTTTGTTTTTTTTATTGCATTCCCAAGAGTGGATTTTAAGAAAAAACACTACAAAGGTTTCAAAAACCCTATTTATTCTCTATCATCAAAAATAGCAACAGGGGGACTTATACAACTTTTCTGTGAGTACCCACCAGTCTATTTTTTTCTTAAAAAAAATAGAAGTTAGTTAAAGAAAAATGATTTGGTTTTTAAAAAATAATGTAAGGAAACACTTAATCAGATAGCCCAAGGAGTCATCAGAAATATGTGTAGCAAGAAAGCGTCATTTGTGGCCCTCTCCGGCCTTTGCACGTCTTTTACTAAACTAGGAAGAGGATGTACAGTACCAATATGTCCCCAACCTGCTTGGATCGAATCGTTTTGTTTTGAAACCCATTATTGCTAAACCAGAGTGTTGACACTGAGAGCCGTGGAGTCCACTCATAGAGGATAAAATTGAGAGGCTGCTTCCGAGGACTGGATTTCCACCTGGGCCATTTTGAACTGGGTGCACTGCAGCCACTTGCGGAGGGCCACCAGGCCAGCACTGCTCTGGCCTGAGCCCGGCAGCGTCCTTAGGCTGTGGTGGTTCACGTTGTTCTGAATGGCCTGGAGGCGAAGCTGGAGGCCCGCGGACAAGTGCTGTTAAGAAAGGGCACAAGGTTAGCTCCTTCCTGCTAGGGCTCAGGCAGCCCAGGGAGGGTCAGCAGGGGCTCTGCAGGCAGGGTTTAGCTTGGCTCAAGGGCTCTCTGGCTTGAAGAACGTAAGCTCTCAAATCTGGTAATACCTGGGGTGGGGGTGAGGGGACATGGGACAGTCCCACTTCTAGAGTCACTGTGGCCTAACTCCATCCAAACGACACAGCCACCTCGACTGACTCACTGTAACAGGAATGCAAAGCTGACACATGGTTGGCCTGGCAGCTTTCACCACACTGCCTGGTATCCTGGTCAGTGCTCACCTCTGCTGCTGGAGTCCCCAGGTTCATGTCCGGGCCCTCCAGGGGCAACTCTGGAGCAAGGCCCGTCAGTCTGGGTCAAGGGTTCCTCCAGGGCAGGTGGGGTAGGGGGATAGTGTCGCTTACTTCAGGGGCTTCAGGAAAGCCCGAGTAAGTTAACAGTGTTAGAGGACTTGCCACGGTGCGTGCCCTTTACATTTTAATATTATTATAATCCCCCCATCAGGGGACATGAAAAAGCCAGGTGGAAAGTTTTTCTCTCTTCTCCTAGTTTCTCAGCAAGTTCTGCAGGCCTCTTCCAGCACTTTCTGTGATGTGAAGTTGTCACAGAATGCTGTGAAGCAGAGGAGCAGAGACCTGGATGCTTCCATGGGAGCACAGGCCACACAACTTTTCAGTGAAAACAAGATGGCCCTGCGCTGCCAAAGGCCACATATATCCCTGATGCCACAATCAGGACTCAAAGGCTGCCAGCACTATTGACAGCTGCCTGCCCTCTTTCTGTGCCTGGCAATTGGTTGGGCTCTCTGTGACTCTCTTCCTTCCCCAGCTTGGAGAAGAAATTCAGCAAGAGAGCTGCTATCTTCTCCCCCATCCTCCATACCCCCAGCACAGTGGATGGGGCTGGTCTTGGATGGGGTAGGTGGTTGGCTTTGCCAACTTGATGTCAAGCCCCAGTAACTACATTTGCTAGTCTTCTGAAGTCTGTTGGCCCTTACAATGACAGAACATTCCAGGTTAGGCCTGGAATCAGGACATAAAATTGGTTGGGGTCTTCCCCCTCCAGGCTGTGGGACCTTATCCAAGTCCCTCTTCCTCTTGGTCTTATATGTCCTCAAATGTAAAATGAGGGGATAGGTTCCTTCTAGCTCAATTTTGTCATTCATTCAATGTTCTTAATAGAATTTTTCCCATCACAGAAAATCCATCTTAGTGGTCAGGAAACATCACTTGGATGTGCTTGGGACCAGATCCCATGGGTATCCTCCAAGGACAGGATAGCTTTGGGGCCTGCATTCTAATCAGCGGACACAGCCTGGCTCAGACCCAGGGGTGCACCCTCCACCTGCATCCTCACCAACAGTGAGCAGAGGACAGAGGCTCTGGCTGTCACCCTCTGCCTAGGGGCCCTTACCTGGCCCACAGGCTCTCCTGCATGACCAGCCCTCTGAGACCAGCAGCAGGGCGAATCCTCTTTCCTCACAGTAAGTAGGGTGTCAACAATTGCTATCAATGTTCTGACGTTCTCTGGAGAGAACAGCTTCCATCTAGTCCAGAGGTAACTTACCTTGATGTTCGACTGAATCATTGGCAACCACATAGGTATCAGCTGCACAGAGAGAGACAGAAGCCTCATTATTATTGTCCTCCACTTTCCCACAAAAGCTTCCATGACTGCAAGGGAGCGCAGCCCACGCTGGAGCCTTAGTGCTGTGTGCGGAAGCGGCCCCCGCCACGCAGCTCTCTCTTCCCAGCAAAATGTCTTTCTCAAGACAAACCCCACTGAGCTGGTGGCATTTGGAGGTTAATAAGCACCCCGCGAGTGCCTGAAACACACACTTTAGAGCAAATGACTGACTGTCTCTTGAAAGCTACCAAGCACAGGAAATTAAATGTGTATTTATTTAATTAAGCCCTCACTTTCTTGAAATAGAATTTCCTCCATGGGCTCTTCAGAACTGAGTCTCTGAGAGGAATGGGACCCTACTATCCTCTAGTCATTAGGAGAGACCACTGGGCAGTGGACAGAATGCTCCAGTGACAGAGAAGGCACTCCTGGAGTTGCTGGCTGTGATTTGGAAGGGACAATACAGCAAGATGGAGTTGGTCGTCTGTAAAATATGGGTGTGCACACAGGCAAGCAGCAAGTCCCTGCTGGGGTGCTGGGCTTTGCCGTCCCTCTGATGCGGCCCTTCCTTGGAGTAACAGGGAGTCTCAGCCCCGCTACCTCCCGGAGCAGCTTCCCTCTCTCTGCTTTGGTCTCCTGGTCACATTTCAGTCCTTTGAACTATAAGTAAATATTCACGGCCTTGTAAAACCAGAAGTCCAAAACAGAATGTGACACTTCTCACAGAGTGTCACAGAAATCTGCTGAGGTGAGATTTAAATGACACAGGGGGCTATGAGCCAGCAGGTTTAGAAGTGCTAGTTTATTCCAGAGCTCCTCAGACCTTGAACAAGCCACACGTCACATCATTCCACTCCATGCTCCTTCCAACGCTCTACTCTAACATGCAGTAGGGTTGCTTTGGATTAAATCGTGTGTCCACAAAATCTACACTGTGCCTTGAACTGGACCTTATTTGGAAATGGTTGAAGATGTAGTTACTTAAGATGAGGTCATACTGAAGCAGGGTGGACCCCTAATCCATATGGCTGGTATCTTTATGAAGAGGGGAGACTGGACACACACAGACACACTCAGGGAGAATGCCACCTGAAGATGAAAGCAGAGATCCCCAAGCCAAGAAATGTCAAAGCTCCTGCAGAGCTAGAAAGGAGGGCAGGAGGGCAGGAGGAGCCAGCCCTTCCCACACATGTGCTCAGTCACCTGGCCTCCAGCACTGCAGGAGAGCAGGCCTCTGCTGTATTAGGTCACCCAGACTGAGGCACTTGTGACAGAGGCCCCAGCAGGCCAATTCAAGGCACCCAGGAAGCAGAGAGAAGGTGTGAGCACAGCTCTGAGGTGGGAGTGCACAAGGCCATGAGGGCAAGGCAGACCTCTGTGCTGCCGGAAGCTGAGGTGCGCAGGAGCAGGGCACAACGCCAGAGTTCAGAGCAGCAGAGGCCAGGCCAGTGGGCATCAGCCCTCAGATGACCCCAGGGTCCACGAGGGGACCTGGAGTTTAACTCAGATCCATACAACTTCTAAAGAAGGGTGCCCCTTCACCACAAGCAGGGACGGCTTCTGGGCACGGAAAGAGATTCTGCCTGCAAAGCCACCTGTCATGGTCTGAGGATGAAGGCACCATTCTGAGGAAGAAAAGAAACAAAGAAACTGAAGTTTCTAGACTGCAAAAACTGGAGGAACCAAACCAAAGAATCAGGAGGAGAGTGTGCTAGGATGGGAGGAAAGATTAAATGGGCTCAGAGTTCATTGTCATGGTCACAGGCTACAGGCCACTGGCCTCACTGAATGCATCCAAATACTCCCTTAAAAATAAACTTGCTTGAAGTGATAAACTGTATTTCTCCCTGTTTTTGTTTCCAAGGCTAAATCTGGTTGTTATTCTACTTTTACCATTCTGTGAAGATACACAATTTGCTAACTTGATTTGCATCGACGGTTAGTCCTCAACATCCCTAGCTGCAGTCAGCTGCTACTCTATCTCTAACAGAAATACTGCGTTTAGCTGTGCAGCATGGTGTGTACCGAAAGATGGGACTGGAATAAAACCAAATACCAGAAAATCATGTCACACCCTCTCCATGCTTCACTTAGCCTAGAACTCTCATTAACAAAACAAAACAAAACACAACCTCCAAACCATGGGATTACAAAAGTTGGTGCCAGATAAGGCTACACCCTTTCTGGCACTTAACAGGACTGACTGCTCAGCTAAACATTCTGAATGGCAAAAAGTAACTAGTATACACATGTATACACTAGTATACACTAGTATAACCACACAATGTCTGCATAGGAGAAAGCAAGCCCAGGGGTCCTAATGTCTATAACTTTGGCTAACTTTGACTATTTCTTATGGAAGTGGGCTCATATGACTCGATATTTGGGGAATACTTGAAATAACCTCCTACTAAAAATCCTGAGGGACTTGGAGGGGGCTGGCCCTGGGTGGACATTGTGTCCAGTGTTGTCATTGGCACTAAGGGTACAGATAATGCAAGCAAGGAGAACAGTGATGTTGGTTCTAAAAGGGTCTTTGTTCTCTCTTTACTGATGTAACATGTGACCATATGATTCTAAAATATGCCTGCAAGCGACTCTCAGGTTTGTGACTTAGAAATCACATGACTGAAGGCATCCATTAAAGTTCATCACTACTGATAGCATTACATAACCCCATAGTCATCCTATTTCAGGAATGCTAATTTGACTTACTGAGTAATGTTCATTTTAGTTCCCTTTTTGCTAGTGGTTTCTACAAAGCTGTCAGTAAGAATTAGATGTAACTTATTTTGGGCTCTATAATGTTATAATAAAACCAGTTGAGTTTTCTTCTTCTCTAAAAACAATATTGAGAAAACTGAAGGACATTTTTAAAAATACACTGTTTCTCACCAAAATAAAAGTGCCATCTTTTCTCTTAACTTGATTTATGCTGCAGAATAAATTGAAAACTTCCTGTTTCATTGGACTATATTCATTTCACCAGTGCCTGTTCTGGCCCTCAAAATGAAAGATGGTGGTGAAACCATCTCTATAAGCCAGGATGGAATACAAAAGACCAGACTTATCCTGGAAGAACTGAAAAGTCCAGACAAACTATATGAAACAATGATTTTTCAGATATTGAGCATCAGGCAATGCAGGACAGAGAAACAAACAAGGTGAGCCCTATAATCACCCACCCTAGCTCACTGCCTGGAGAGAGTTTCCAAGTAGTAACACATCAGGAGGAAGCCAGGTAGAGCCCAACAGTCTTCTTGGGTTAAGATGCAGCTGAGGTTCAGGGAAGCCAAGGTTAGATTTGCAGGATACAAGACTGGAAAGGAGAGATTTGCAGAGAGAGAGAAAGAGAGAGCTACAGATACACAAAGGACTCCCTTTGAGTCTTCAGATGAATATTAACCAACGTATAAGGTAAGAAAGCTACCCAATACTGAAGATAAAATCTCTGGTGGTCACATAGGGCCAAGAATAGTTTGTGTTCCTACTAGTCACAGTGGAAAAAATCTTGTAATCATAGAACACTGTACTCATAAGGACAGTGGAGGTGCAATAGCAGTAGTGAGTAAATACTGGTCCTAAAGAGTTTTGCTCTTATCTACCTAATAAAACTTAGATGTAAACCTCAAAAAGATAAAAATATTTGTAATTTAACTATGTCACTAAATTTGGCTCATGAGTATTTTATTTATTTATATGAATTTTTAAAAACCCCAGCACCCAAAAAAGTCAAATTCACAATGTCAAGAATATAATAAAAAATTACCAGGCATACCAAGCAACTCTTAGCAAACACAAAACAAAATTGATATAATCTTTGCATTTTATCAGATCATAATGGGATGAAATTAGAAATCAACACCAAGACAAACTATATAACTATATAAACTATGTGAACACATGGAAATTGAACACTACACTTTTGAACAATAAAAGGGTAATAGAAGAAATCAGGGAAGAAATTTTGCAATTCTTAGAATCAAACTAGAATAGCAAAACAATATAATCAGAACCTTTGGGACACAATGAAGGCAGTTCTAAGAAGAAAGTTTATGGTTATGAGTGCAGGCATAAGAAAATCAGAAAGATCCCAAATAACCTATTGATGCATCATCTCAAGGCCCTAGAAAAACAAAAACAAACCAATTCCAAAAGCCAGCAGAAGGAAGGAAATAATTAAGATCATAGCCAAAATCAATGATATAGATAATTTTAAAAATACAAAGAATCGGGCTGGGATTGTAGCTCAGTGGTAAAGCGCTTGCCTCGCATGCGTGAGGCCCTGGGTTCGATCCTCAGCACCACATACAAAGCAATAAAATAAAGACATTGTGTCCATCAACAACTAAAAAAATATTTTAAAAAAAAATACAAAGAATCAGTGAAGCATTGGCTCTTTGAAAAGATAAACAAGACTGATAAGCCCTTAGGAAAACCAACTAAAAGAAAAAGAGAGAAGACCCAAAATAATAAAATTAGAGGTGAAAAGGGAGATATTATCATAGTAATCACAGAAATCCAGAAGATCATTTTGGGCTCTTTTGGAAACTTATACTTATGTTGGAAAATCTGGAAGAAACCAATACATTTTTATACACATATGATCTGCCAAAATTCTATCAAGAGGATACAGAAAACCTAAACAGATCAACAACAAGTAATGAGATTCGAAAAGTTGCAAAAAACCTTCCAACAAAGAAAAGCCTGGGACGGAATTCCACCAGACCTTTAAAGAAGAATTAGTACCAATGCTCCTCAATTATTCCATGAAATATAAAGGGGTGGAGCACTCTCAAATTCATTCTATGAAGCCAGTATCATCTTGATACCAAAACCAGACAAGGGCACATTTTGAAGAAAAAAATCTTCAGACCAATATCCCTAATGAATATAAATAAAATATAAGCAAATTATAGTCAACAGCATATTAAGAAGATTGTACATCACGATCAGCTTGGTTTCACTCTAGGGATGCAAGAATCATTCAACATACACAAATCAATAAATGTAATTCACCACAAAAATAGAATTAAGGACAAAAATCACATAGTCATTTTAATAACTGAAACAAAATTTAGCATCTATTCATGAAAAAGACACTGAAGAAACTTAGAAGGAACTTACCTCAATATCATAAAGGTTACATATGACAAACTCAAAGTCAACTTCATAGTGAATGGAGTAAAACTGAAAATATTTCCTCTAAAATCTTGAAAAAGAAAAGATGTCTACTCTCACCACTCCTATTCAGTGTAGTACTTGAAATTTTAGCCAGAGCAATTAGGCAAGAGAAGGAAATAAAAGGGATTCAAATATGAAAGGAAGTCAAATCATCCCTGTTTATAGCTGACATGATCCTATCCTTAGAAGATCCAAAAAGCTCCACAGGAAGACTTCTAGAGCTAATAAACAAGTTCAACAAAATGGCAGGAAGTAGGAGTGGTGGTGTATACCTATAATCTCAAACTTGGGAGGCCTAGGCAGGAGTTTTGCAAGTTCAAGGCCAGCCCCAGCAACATAATGAGACCCCCCCAGCAACTTGGTAAGACCCTGTCACAAAAAATAAAATAAAATAAAATAAAAGACTGTGGATGTAGCTCAGCAGTAAAGTGCCCCTGGATTCAATTCCCCAGTACCAAACAAACAAACAAACAAACTATACTATAGAGCTACAGTAACAAAAACTGCATGGTACTGGCATAAAAACAAACCCATACACCAATGGAACAGAACAGAAGACAGAGAAACAAACCCACACATATAGTCATCTGATGCTTGATAAAGGTGCCAAAAATATATGTTGGAAAAAAGACAACCTTTTTAAACAAATGGTACTGGGAAAACTGGTTATCCATACATGGAAGAATGAGACTAGATACCTATCTCTTATCCTAACACAAAAGCCAATTCAAAATGGATCAAAGAACTAAGAATTAGATCAGAAAATTTGCAACTGCTAGAAGAAAATGTAAGATCAGCACTCCCACAAATAGGTAATAATTTCCTCAATAAGACTCTTAAAGCTCAGGAAATAATAAATGGGATGGCATAAAATTACAAAACTTCTACACTGTAAAGGAAATTGAGTATGAAGAGAGAAACTACAGATGGGGAGAAAATATATTCGGAATATATAAAGAACTCAAAAAACTTACCACCAAAAAAAAAAAAAAAAACCCCAATCGATAAATGGGCAAACACACTGAATAGACACTTGTCAAAAGAAATACAAATAGCCAACAAATATATTAAAAATGCTCAACATCTTTAGCACTCAGGAAAATGCAAATAAAAACTACACTGAGATTTTATCTCACTCTAGTTAGAATGATAGCCATGAAAAACATAAACAAAGCTGGGCACATGGCCCAATCCTATAATCCCAGTAGCTCTTTGGGATTGCAAGTTCAAAGCCAGCCTCAGCAACTTAGCAAGGCACTAAGCAACTTAGCAAGACCCTGTCTCAAAATAAAAAATAAAAAGGGCTGGGAATGTGGCTCAGTGGTTAAGTGTCCCTGGTACCAAATCCCCAGTACCAAAAACAAACAACAAACAAATCAAACAAACAAACAATAAATGCTAGAGATGTAGGGGGAAAAGGAACACCATCACACTGCTGGTGGGATTGTAAATTAGTACAACCACTATGGAAATCAGTATGAAGGTTCCTCAAAAACTAGGAATGGAACCACCATATGACCCAGCTATATCACTCTTTGGTATTTATATTAAAGAATTAAAGTCAACATACTATAATGATACATGCATATCCATATTTATAGCAGCACAATTCACAATAGCCATGTCTGTCCATGGATGAATGGATAAAGAAAATGTGTCATAAATGCAAAATGGAGTTTTATTCAGCAGTAAAGAGGAATAAAAATGTAATTTTCAGAAAAATTGATAGAATTTGAGAGCAAAGTTCTCAAGCAAAACTCAGAAAGTCAAGGGTTGTGTTTTTTCTCATATGCAGAAATTATGAAGAAAAAAGTGGGATAAAAAATAAAAGGTGTGGGAAATCTCATGAAGATAGAAGAGAGACCAGTAGAGCAGAGGAAAGGGACCAGGGAGAGGAAGGAGGGGAGAGAAAGCAGAGATTTTGAGATGTGATATTAACCAAATGTATTGTTATTTAGTGTGCATGTATGCATGTGTAATAATGCATCCCACTATTATGGAGAATTATAATGTACCAATAAAAACATGGAAAAAATAAAAAGGGAAATTACCACATGCAAAAAATAGGAAAATATGACCCATAAATGAGGAAAAAAATTGTTAAATAGAATAAAAACTAAAAATGACACAAGATAACAGGATTAGTATAAAAGGACATTAAAACAATTGTTATGACTATTTTCAGTAAAGTCAAGTAGGAAGAAGAAAGACCGAGCATGGTGAATGGAGGCACCTAAGATAATATTTTAAGAAGTTATGGCTGACACCTTCCCAAATCCAATGAAAACAATAAATTCACAGATCTAAGAAGCTCAGCAAACTCAAGAACAAGAATCATGAAGTAAACTATACCAAGGCATATCATCATCAAATAGTCTAACAACAATGGCAAAGAAAATGTTCAAAGCGGTCAAAGAGAAAAGACATATTACATACAAATGAAAAAAAGGTAAGAATGACATAGAAGTCTTGTTGGAAATAATGTAGACAAGAAGACAATAAAGAAACAATACCTTTAAAGTAATGAAAAAATAGAAAAACCAAAAATACAGTAAATCTATGATCTAATGCCCTATGTAATTATTTTTCAAAATAAAGACTTTCTGAGAGGTACAACGGGTAAAGTAATTAATCACCAGCAGACCAGTACATGAAATATCAAAGAAAGTCTTTTAGGCAGAGAGAAAGATGATAAAAGATAGAAGATTGTAGATACACAAAGGTATGCAGAGCACTAAAAAGAGTAAATATAAAAATGACAATAATAGCAAATATAAATAAATATAAACATTTAAAATCTATTTTTAAAGATGTTTTAAATGTTTTAGTTATAGATGGACACAATACCTGTATTTTAAATATTTATTTTTATGCGATACTGAGGATCTAACCCACTCACTGCCTCACATGTGCTAGGCAAGCACTCTACTACTGAGCTACATCTCCAGCCCTAAAATCTCTTTAACCAATAATTTCTTAAAGCAAAAGCAATAACATAATGGTATGGTTTATAACAGATACAGATGTAAATGAACAACAACAACTCAAAATCAGGAGGTGGGAAATGGAAGTATATGATACAGTTCTCTTATAATACAGGAAGTGGTATAATATTACTTGACAGAAGAATGTGGTAAGTTAAAAGTATATATTCTTACCTAAATTAACTACTAAAACAAAGATAACAAAAGGCATATAGCTAATAAGATGAATAAAACACACTTCTAAATAACCTATGGGTCAAAGATGAAGTAAAAATGGAAATTAAGATATATCTGGAACTGAATGGAAGTGAAATATTTCAAAATTAGTAGGGGAGTGGTTAAAGAAGTACTTAAAAGGAAATTTAGAGCATTAAACATGGCTGTTTGAAAAGAAGAAAATTCTCAAGCTAATGTGTATCAAAAATTTGGTTGTAAAATTCTTAATTAATCCAAAAAAAGATAAAAAGAGTAGGGGACAAAAAAAAAGATGAGAAATATAGAAAATAAGTAGCAAGATGGTAAATTTAAACCCAACAATATGACAAGTAAAAGAAAATGGTCTAAATACCCCCAATCAAAAGGTCAGATTGGATTTTTAAACAAGTGACACCCAACTGCATATTATCCATAAGAAGTACCTTTTAGGCTGGGCATTGTGTACATACCTGAATTCCAGCTACTTCAGAGGCTCAGGTACAAGATTGCAAATGCATTGCCTGCCTTGGCAACTTTGCTAAGACTGCCTTAAAATTTTTAAAAAATTCTGTTTAAAGGGCTGGGAATGAAGCTCAGTGGTAAAGTACCCCTGGGTTCAATCCCTAGTACTAAAGAAAAAGAAAGAAGACAATGAAGACAACAGTGACAGACACTTTGAATATTATTAAATAGAAAGATAGATAGATTCCAACTTTAAATAGTAAATACAAAGACAGGTTAAAAGTCAAAGGATGAGAAAAGACATATCATCCCCACACTAAATAAAAGAAAGCTGACTTGTTTTATTAATATCACATAAAGTAACTTTTAAAGCATAAAAGATTATTAAGGCTAAAGAGAGACATTTGATCATTTCAATTCATTAAAAAAAATAAGTCCTAGCTGGGCACGGTGGTGCACGCCTGTAATCCCAGCACTTAGGGAGGCTGAGACAGGAGAATTGCGAGTTCAAAGCCAGCCTCAGCAACAGCGAGGTGCTAAGCAACTCAGTGAGACCCTGTCTCTAAATAAAACACAAAATAGGGCAGGGGATGTGGCTCAAGGGTTGAGTGCCCTGAGTTCAATCCCTGGTACCAAAAAAAAAAAAGTCCTAAACATTGCACACCTAATAACAGAGTTTCAAATTATATGAAGCAAAAACTTGTAGACCTGAAAGAGAAATAAACAAATTCACAATTATAAAGATATTTCAATATTCCTTTCTCAATAATTTATTGGATAGATATAGAAAGAAGGACATATAAAAGACTTGAGCAGCACTATATATAAAAGTGCGAGCTAATTCATAGGAAATTCCACCCAACAAGAGGAGAAGACATATCCTTTTCTTGTACATGCAGAGTATTTACTAGATAGGCAAGATTCTGGGATATAAAACAAGTCTCAAGATTTAAAATGATTCAAACTATATAAAGTATCTTCTCAGACTACATTGGATATAATTAGAAATCCATAACAGAAAAGTCTCAGGAAATACCCAAACATTTGGAAACTAAATAATATACATCTAAATAATCAATAGTCCCCTACAGAAAGCAAGAGAGAAGTCAGAAACTGAATTCTGAACTGAATGAAAATGAGAATAAACATACCAAATTGTGTTTACAGCTAAGCTAGTGCTGTCAGGGAAATTTATAGCACTAATCATTTTTGTTAGAAAAGAAAAAAGTCTGAAATTAATGAGTTCCATTTCCCCTTAAGAAGCCAGAAAAATAAGAGCAAATTTAAATTTATTAGTAAGAAGAAAATAATAAAGAATAGAAATCAACTAAACCGAAAATGACAGAGAAAAACCAATGAGAATCAACCAGGATAGTTGTTTTAAACTATCAGATACCTCTTTACTTTCAAATTTTGTTTTGTTTTTTATTTATTTGGTTGGTTTTTGTGGTGCTGGGGGGTGGAACCTGGGGACTTCCACATGCTAAGCACACACTTCAGTACTGAGCCACACTCTCAGCCCTAGTTGGGCTTCTTGATTTTTTTTTTTTACATCAATAATGTTGACATTCTCTATGCAGACAGATGAGGGAAAAAATAAAGTCATATAGTGCCAATATATGGAATTAAAGAAATGACAAAACTATTGACCCTACAAATGTTAAAATTATGATAGGCATATTATGAACAATTTCATGCCAATTGACTTCTTTGATGAAATGAACAAATTTCCTGAAAGACACACACTATCAAAGCTCACTCAAGAATGAATAGATGTTCTATTTTTAAATTTTAATCTGTACTTCAAAATCCTTCTGCAAAGAAAATTCTAAGTCCAAGTGGCTCCATGGGTAAATTCTACCTAATATATGGGAGAAATACCATAAATTCTACACAAACATTTTCAGAAAACGGAAGAATATTTCCCAATTTATTCTATGAAACCATCATTATCCCAATGCAAAAGTGAAATATAGGCTTTACAAGAAAAGAAAATTATAGTCCAATATTCCTCATGAATATCCATGTAAAAACTCATTTTAAAAACCTAGCAAACTGAATCCAGCAAGATACACAAAGGAGAAGGAGGAGGAGGAAAACAACAACAATAACAGAAGGAGGAGGAAGAATAAATAAATAAATAAATAAATTTAGGTGTAAAAATATCATTTACAATAATAGCATAAAAATATGATGTGGATAAATTTTGCAGAAATATGCTAGGCCTGTATATGAACAACAACAAAACATTTCTGATTAAAAAAGAAGACACATATAAATGGAGGTATATAGTACATTCATGGATCAGAAGACTCAATATTGTTAAGATCTCAATTTTCCTCAATCTGATCTAAAGATCCATGCCATCCTAACCAAATTTTCAGCAGACTTTTTGTAAAAATTAAACTGATTTTTAAATTTATCTAGAAATAGAAAGAATATAAAACAGCCAAAACAACTTTGAAAAAGATTAATTAATTCAGAAGACTAACACTACTTTATTTCAAAGCATATTATAATGCTATAATGATCTAGACTATGTGGCATGAAGATATACAAAGAGATCAATGGATCAATATTGTAAATTCAGAAATAGAACCATACAAATATGGTCAACTGCTTTCTAACAAAAGTGCAAAGACAAATCAAAGGAGAAAAAAACAGTATTTTTAACAATGATGCTGGAATAATTGCATACCATATGCATAAAAAGTACCTCAGTATTACCTCATACCATAAATAGAAGTTAATTCAAAATGGATCACAGATAATAAACACTCAGGAGAAAAAAGAGACATCACTTACAAAAAATAAAAAATAAAATATAACCTTGGCCAAAGATTTTTTTAAATACAACATCATAAAAATGATTGACAAAAGAAAGTTTTATTAAGGATACTTCATCAAAATCAAAAAATTCTACTCTTCACAAGATACTTTCAAGACAAAACATAGAGAAAATCTTTGCAGATTACATGTCTGAAAGATTTGCATCTCAACATTTACTAACAGGGAAAAAACTCAATCCCATAGAAACTGGGGAAATAACAGATACTTCACCAAGCAGCTATATGGACAGCCAATAAGCAAATAAAAAGATACTTAACAAAATTTCAACAGGAAGATACAAGTGCACAGCTCTAATACTAAAGACTGACTCCACCAAGTGCTGATTGACAAAGATGTAGAGGGAATGGAAGGCTCATATACTGAGAGTATGAACACAACAGGGCACAAACACTTTGGAAAATACATATACCAAAGTTAAACATATACCAATATACAGCCCAGAAATTTCATTTCTAGGTATTTACCCAACATGCATGAAAGCATACATGAACACAAAGACTTAATATCTAAACATTTATAGACGTCTTATTGGAAACATATCAGATGTCTATTAACTGAAGAATGGATAAACAAAATGTAGCTTTATCCATACAATGGATAATACTCAGAAATAAAAAGTAATGGCTAGGGAGGGGTTTCAAGATGGCAGAACAGAAGAAGTCACTTTCTAGCTCTGTGGCATGAAACCAAGAAAGCAGACAGGTTGCTTCTCATCAAGTGAGGTACTGAAAACTTCCAGGGACACTCTAAGTCCACAAGGTAGAAACTATACTGCCTCAGATCCATACTGTTGGATGAGTAGACACAAAAACAACATGAAAAAGCAAGGGAACAAATCACCCAAACAAACCAAGATACTCCAATAACAGAATCCACCAACACCATAGTGGAAGAAATGTCAGAGAAGTAGTTTAAAATGTACATCATTAAAATAATCTGCAAAGTAAAGGATGCTATAAGGAGTAAAATCAGAGAGAAAATACAGAAGTGAAAGATCACTTCAATAAAGAGATAGAGATTCTGAAGAAAAAAAAAAACAGAAATCCTCAAAATGAAGGAATCAATAAACCAAATAAATCAAATGGAAAGCCTCACCAACAGACTAGATCACTTGAAAGACAGAGTTTCAGAGAATGAAGACAAAATATATAATCTTGAAAGCAAAGTTGACCATGGAGAAAAGATGTTAAGAGATCATGAATAAAACTTCCAAGACATGTGAAATAATCTGGAAAGACCAAATTAAAGATTTATTGGGATAGATGAAGGCTCAGAGATACAAATGAAAGGAATGCACAATTTTTTCAATGAAATAATATCAAAAAAATTCCCAAACCTAAAGAATAAAATGGAGCCAGGCACAGTGGTGTATGACTATAATCCCAGCAGCTTGGGAGGCTGAGGCAGAAGGATTGCAAGTTCAAAGCCAGCCTCAGCAACAGCAAGGCACTAAGCAACTCAGTGAGACTCTGTCTCTAAATAAAATACAAAATAGGGCTTGGGATGTGGCTCAGTGGTTGAATGCCCCTGAGTTCAATCCCCAGGACTGCCCTCTCTCTCAAAGAATGAAATGGAAAATCAAATAAAGGAGGCTTACAGTACTCCAAATATACAAAATTAAAACAGATCCACATCAAGGCACATTATACTGAAAATGCCTAACATATAGAATCAGGATAGAATTTTAAAGGCTGCCAGAGAAAAATGACAGGTAACATTTAGAGGGGAAGCCATCCAGATCTTAGCTGATCTCTCAACCCAGACCCTACCAAGCTCTGAAAGAAAATGAATGCTAGCCAAGAATACTATACCCAGCAAAATTAAGCTTCAGAATTGATGATAAAAACCTTCCATGATAAACAAAAGTTAAAAATTCACAATTAGAAAGCCTGCACAACAAAAAACATACCCAATAAGATATTACATGAAGAAGAAATGAAAAATAAAAGTGAAAGCCAGGAAACCAAGGAACTACACTAAAAGAACAGTGAATTAATGGAGAAACTAATTCAAATTAAAAGCCAGAAATAGGGGCTGGAATTGTGGCTCAGTGGTAGAGCGCTTGCCTTGCATCTGGGAGGCACTAGGTTCGATCCTCAGCACTGCATATAAATAAATGAATAAATAAAGGTCAATCAACAACTTTAAAAAAAACCAAATGAATCAAAATGACAGGGAATAAAATTCATAATAATTCAATAATTCAATAATAACATTGAATGTAAATGGCCTAAACTCATCAATCAAAAGACAAAGACTGGCAGATTGGATTAAAAGCAATATCCAATAATCTGCTGTCTCCAAGAGACTCACCTCACAGGCAAAGACATGCACAGACTGAAGGTAAAATGATGGGAAAAAACATTTCATTCACATGCATCTTGTGAACAAGCAGGGGTTTCTATCCTTATATCAGATAAAGTGAACTTCAAGCCAAAGTTAATCAGAAGGGACAAAGAACATTTCTTACTGCTTAAGGGAATTATGCATCAACAAGACATAACAATCATAAACATCTATGCCCCAAACAATGGAACAAATATGTACATCAAACAAACCCTTCACAATTGCAAGAAGCAAAGAGACCACAACACAATAACACTGGGTGACATTAACACACCTCTCTCACCACTGGGATAGATCCTCCAAACAAAAACTAAATAAAGAAATTATAGAACTAAAAAATACAATTAATAATTTAGACTTAACAGACATATATAGAATAGTTCATCCATCAATGACTGAATACATTTTCTTCTCAGCAGCACATGGATCTTTCTCTAAAATAGAGCATATTTTAGGCCACAAAGCAATTCTTGGCAAATACAAACAAATAGAGATAATACCTTGCATTCTATCAGATCATAATGGAATGAAATTAAAAATCAACAATAAAATAAAACATAGAAGCTACTTTAACACCTAAAGACTAAATAATACACTACTGAATGACAGATGGATAGCAGAATAAATCAGGGATGAAATTTAAAAAATACTTATAGAGGTAAATGAGAATAGCAATACAACGTATCAAGATCTCTGGGACACTATGAAGACAGTGCTAAGAGGAACGTTCGCAGCCTTGAGTTCATTCATTAAAAGAATAGAAAGTCAACAAATAAAAAACCTAGCTTTACATCTCAAAGCCCTAGGAAGAAGAACAAAGCAATACCAATAATAGTAAACAATAGGAAATAATTAAAACCAAAGCTCAAATCAATGAAACTGAAACAAAAGAAACAATAAAAAAATCAACAAAACAAAGTTGATTCTTTGAAAAAAAAATCAATAAAATTGATAAACCTTTAGCCAAGCTAAAAAAGAAAAAGAGAGAGCAAACTCAAATTAAAATTCATGATGAAAAAGAAAATATCACAATGGACACTACTGAAATACATATCTTAATCAGAACCTATTTTGAAAATTTATACTCTAATAAAATAGAAAATTTTGAAGACATCAGCAAATTTATAGAGACATATGACCTACCCAAATTGAATCAGGAGGACATAGAAAAGTTAAACAGATCAATTTCAAGCAATGAAATTGAAGACACCACCAAAAGCCTACTGTGAAAGAAAAGCTCAGGATCAGAGGGATTCTCAGCTGAGTCCTACCAGATCTTCAAAGAAGAACCCCAATCCTCCTCAAATTATTCAATGAAGTAGAAAATAAGAGAACACTTCCAAACTCATTCTATGAAGTTAGTATCATCCTGATACCCAAACCAGACAAAGACACATCAAGGAAAGAAAATTTAAGACCAATATCCCTGATGAACACAGACACAAAAATTCTTAATAACTGGCACATGGCATACAAAAACATATTAAAAAGATAGTGTACCATGATCAAGTGGGGTTCATCCCAGGGATGCAAGGTTGGTTTGACATACAGAAATCTAAACATAATTCATCACATCAAGACACTTAAAGACAAGAATCACATGATTATCTCAGTAGATGCAGAAAAAGCATTTGACAAAATACAGCATGCATTCATATTCAAAACACTGGAAAAACTTGGGATAGTAAGAACATACTTCAACATTGTAAAAGCTCTGTATGCTAAGCCCAAGGCCAACATCATTCTAAATGGAGAAAAATGGAAAACATTGCCCCTAAAAACTAGAACAAGACAGGGATGCCCTCTTTCATTACTTCTATTCAACACAGTCCTGGAAACTCTAGCCAGAGTAATTAGACAGAAGAAAGAAATTAAAGGGACACAAATAGGAAAAAAAGAACTCCAACTATCCCATTTGCTGATGGATGAATTTGTATTTGTAAAACCCAAAAAACTCCACCAGAAAACTTCTAGAACTCATAAATGAATTCAACAAAGTAGCAGGATATAAAAAATACTTTGGAATCAATCTAATAAAAGAGGTGAAAGACCTCTACAATGAAAACTACAGAATGCTAAAGAAAGAAATTAAAGACGACCTTAGAAGATGGAAAGATATTCCTTGTTCTTGGATAGGCAGAATTAAAATTGTCAAAATGGCCATACTACCAAAAGCACTATACAGATGTAATGCAATCCCTACAAGGTTCCAATGATGTTCTTCATAGAAATAGAAAAAGCAGTCGTGAAATTCATTTGGAAAAACAAGAGACCCAGAATAGTCAAAGCAACCTTAGTGAGAAAACAGAAGCAGGAAGCATCACAATGCCAGACCTTAAATTATACTATAGAACTGTAGTAACAAAAACAGCATGGTATTGGCACAAAAACAGACTTGAAGACCAATGGTACAGAATAGAAGACACAGACACAAACCCACATAAATATAGTTATCTCATGCTAGACAAAGACACCATAAACATACATTGGAGAAAAAAGAGCCTCATCAACAAATGGTGCTAGGAAAACTGGAAATCCATATGTAGCAGAATGAAATTTCACTCCTATCTCTCACCCTACACAAAACTCAACTATAAATGAATCAAGGACCTAGGCATTACACCAGAGACCCTGTGCCTACTAGAAGAAAAAGTAGGACCAACTCTCTATCATGTCAGCTTAGGAACTAACTCCCTCAACATGACTCCAAAAGTGCAAGAAGTAAAATCAAGAATCAATAAATGGGATTGAATCAAACTAAAAAGCTTCTTCACAGCAAAGAAAACAATCAAGAATATGAACAGAGAGCCTACAGAATGGGAGAAAATCTAGGTTACCTGCACCTCAGAGAGCATTAATCTCTAGGATACATAAAGAATCCAAAAAAAGAAATAACCCAATCAATAAATGGGCAAAGGAATTGAAAAGACACTTCACAGAAGAACTATGAATGTTCAACAAATACATGAAAAATGTTCAATATCACTAGCAATTAAGAGAAATGCAAATTAAAACTACACTTAGATTTCACCTCACTCCAGTCAGAATGGCAATTAAGAATACAGGCAACAATAAATGTTGGCAAGGATGTGGGGAAAAGGTACACTCATACACTGCTGGTGAAACTGCAAATTGGTGCAATCAATCTGGAAAGCAGTATGGAGATTCCTCAGAAAACTTGGAACAGAACCACCATTTGACCCAGTTATCCCACTCCTCGGCATGTACCCAAAGGACTTAAAATTGGCATACTATAGTGACCAATATATTGATATGGCCATATCAATGTTCACAACAGCTCAATTCACAATAGCTAAGCTATGGAACCAACCTAGATGCCTTTCAATAGATAAATGGATAAAGAAATTGTGTTATATATACACAATGGAAACTCACTCCTCCATAAAGAAGAATGAAATTATGGCATTTATTGGTAAATGGATGGAACTGGAGATTATCATGGTGAGTGAAATAAGCCAATCCCTAAGAAACAAAGGCCAAATATTCTCTCTGATATGCAGATGCTGACTCACAACAGTCAGGGGAGGAGGGGGGAGTGGAGCATCACCAGATTGGACAGGGAGAGTGGAGGGAAGGGATGGAGATGGAATGGGAAAGACAGCAGAATGAATCAGACATCACTTTCCCATGTTCATATGTGAACACAAGACCAGCGTCACTCCACGTCATGTTCAACCACACGAATGGAAGTTATACTCCATGTAAGTATGTTATTTCAAAATGCATTCTATTGTCATGTATAATAAAAAAATAAATAAAAAAGACTAAAAAAACTAATGGCCTTTTCACACATGAGAAAATATGGATTAACTGCAATGTAATTATTATGAGAAAAAGAAAGCAGAAAAATACTAGAATGGTATGAAACTACTTATAGAATATTCTAAAAAGTATAAACCGGCCTATGTGACAGAAAGCAGAACAGTAGTTGCTTGGGGACCGGAAGTGATAAACAGAGGGATTGTAAATTAGTAAAAGAAAACTCTAGGGGGTAAAAAGTCATGTTCATTGTCTTGATTGTGGTGATGGGTTCGTGGGAGTAATATATGTCAAGACTTAACAAAATGCAGTATTTAAATACATGTAGTTTGCCATATATAAACTATTACACTTCAATAAAACAGTAAAAAATAACACCAGGTAGAAGCATCCAATTGTCAGTTACGTGGTTTCTGTCACAGTCTTGACTGGCTATATTGAGCTAGATAAAACATCTCTCTATAGCATTTGAACCGATGACCTTGCACAATTCTGGCAACAGTTACGTTTTCCCTGAAGATGGGCTGCGTTTCTTCAGCACAGTGTGAGTTCACATGAGAAGTGTCTTGGACCAGGAGTGGAACTAATAGCAAGTTCTAAGGTTCCGAAATGATATGCTCTGGCAAGTGGTGGCCAAGATAACAGGATGTGGAAGAGGAGAGGTAAACATAGGAGGAGGACAGAGGAATGAGCGGTGAGACAGGCAGAATGATGGAAAGGACCGGACAGAGGGGGAGCTAGAAAGATAAAGGCAGTGAGCACTACGTTCTGCTTTACTTCTTAGTTGTGCACCACACTAGTCTGTTCCTAACATCCCTGGGTAGAGGACGCGTGCTTGAATTATGTATATGCTGTATACTGACTTAATATCATAATATTTAAAATAAAAGTTCATTTATCTATAGAAAAGCACCAGATATCAGGTCAAACAATTACAGACTATTTTCCTTGGTTTTCCAGATATCTGTCACAAAGTAAGTACCACCAACGGATTTATACTAGGATAGGGTCATTTTCAGATCGATATTCCCCAGGGTTATTTTCATTCCTGTGCCACATGCAGTCATGTCTGGCACGGTGGAGGTGGTCACAGTGGTAGAACAAGAGCAAAAATAACAAGAACCATTTGGTAAAAGGTTGTTACAGAAGCCCAAATCCTCCAGCCCCAACTCTGAATGTTAAAACTAAATCATTTTTTTTTCTTCTTTGGGACATACATTTGAAATGAATCCACACATGGTTTAGCAATATGAAATGGTCTATAAAAAGTCATAAGATTGTCCTACCTTGACGAAAATGGTTGAATTGCACTCTTGCAATGCCTCCATTAAACTAATCACATGGAGACACACCATTTCTACCATCTGAAACAACAAACACGAAAGTCAGTTCCATCCCAGTGGTATACTGACTTAATACAATGAACTAGTTTACAGTCACAGGCACTTGATGTCCCTGTACATAGGAAGGCTTTCTGCATAATGGCCACAGGGGACCACAGGGAGTGGTGTCCACTCACTTCTAAAATTCAAACGGGAAATGAAACTTAAAAACCCTCCAGAGGTCTTGCAACTGTCATTCCTTTCTCACCTAACTCAAGGCTGCGGAGGACACTCAGGCACTGGCCTCACTAATCTGCACAGCCTAGGACTCATACCAGAGGACACAGGGCTTTGCCTTCTTCACTCCCAAATACAGAACTCTGGGCATAGGGCATTTCCTCCACATTGATCCTGTCTTCTCCGTTCCCCACTGGGAATGGCTGCTTAACTTACTGCAGATCTGCCTCTGAGGCTCTGTTCTGTATAGAACAAGGGCGCCATGAAATGTGACAGTTCCAAAGTACAATGGAGATGAGAGCCCTCATCGGAAATGCCTGAGGCTGGATTTTTAATACTTCTGAAAGATTTTACCAGATAGGCTTATATGTTTAATAAAATTTTCAGAATAAAATTAATTCAAATTCATTTGAAACATCATTTGTAAAAAACTCACTGGCAATACATTCATTTATAACATTGGTACCAAAAGCTAATGACAATAGAAGAAAAGTTTTAATATCTAGATTAAAGTGTAAGGTCCCAATTTCACTGTTTTGTTTTGTTTGGGGTTGTTTTTTGTTTTGTTTTGTTTTGTTTTGTTTTGTTTGTACCTGGGATTGAACTCAGGGATACTCGACCACTGAGCCACATCCACAGCCCTATTTTGTATTTTATGTAGAGACAGGGTTTCCCTGAGTTGCTTAGTGCCTCGCTCTTGCTGAGGCTGCCTTTGAACTTGCGATCCTCCTGCCTCAGCCTCCAATTTCACTGTTTTTAAAATAACAGAGTAGAATGCTGATGTCCGGGTTCTCCCCTAACCCTAGAATCTGTGATCCAATGAATGTTATTATCTTCAGAGCTGTTAAAACTGTTTGTAAACCCTAAAATTTTCATATACTGTCCTTTACATTCAACTAAAATCTCTCTCTATATATAAAATGCAACATGTGCTTCTCTAAAAAGGTGGGGGCTTAACTGAAGGAAATACATAATCCCCTTTTTAACTAGAGCTGAAAGAAAATATTTCCTAGACTAGTATTCAATCAATTAAAACATCATTTCCCAAAAGCCTCTGTGCACAGGGCAGTGTTGGTTTCTGGCACACTGGAATCATCCGGGTTCCTCGCCCACTGGTGCAGCCCATGTGAGCAAGGCACTGGCTGCTGCCTGCCCAGCTGAGCATCCTCCTCTGGCATCCTCCTCTGGAACCTAAGGACTCCTTGTAAATTCCTCCCACACACCCTCCGTGAGGACTAGCCTCATACAAAGAAGTGTGCTCAGGCTGACCATACCCCAGGCACTTTCTATGCAGTCTGGAGTAGCCTCTCTCTAAGGAAAGCCATAAACAATAAAATGGATTTGAAAACTGGGGAGCAGTTTGAAAATCACTTGTAAGGCAACACAAAAAGGTGAGGCTCCTTTGGGCTGAGCAGAATGAACTCCTAGGGTCGGTCTGCTCTTAGAACCATAAAAAGACGGCCTAATTGACTAAGGTTTTCCCAGATTGCTTCGGAATCCCAAAATTATATGAATCTCTCTTCCAACTCTCTGACTTTATAGCACCAAAACACCTTAAAGGTAGAAATTGCATATAAAGTTCACTTGGCATTAGGCAGGAAAAACAAAAATTGTTTGCTTTTCACTTGTTTTGGGTTTCTAAATACTTATGGTCTGTAACATGATGTTTTGATACATATATATATAATGCAGAATGACTAAGTGAAGATATTTGACATATGTATTACTTGTATGCTTTTTTTGTGAAAACACTTAAAATATACCTCTTAGCAATTCTCAAGTGTCACCATGAAGTAGAGAAGATCTCTTGACTACTGTTTGTTTTGTTTTCAACCAAAATTCTTACACAAGTAGAATGTCCATCTTATAACAAAATAAATCCCTCCACATTTACATAATCTGACAACTGAGATCTGTAGAAGAACAGGTGTCAGAAGGGCCTGGGTGGGGTCTACACGTTGAGAGACTGTACCCCAGACAGGAGTCTTCTCTGAGAACTCACCACTTTGTTGTGGGCCATTAGCTGGAGGATGCTGGGTGTCACCCTACTCCAAAACTCCAGTGCTGTCAGTATTGCCGTGAAGCTGAATTCGTTCTGATTTTGGACATTCGTAGCGACGGCGCTTTGTTCGCAGTACACCGTCCAGAGCTGAGCAAAGATGAACGCGTGGAAGAGAGAGCACATGTGCAGCACGGAGGTCTGGAGGGAGAAGACAGGGCGCTGCTGCGTGCCCCTGGTGGCCTTGCCAGGGAGCACACCCATGCACACAGGAGTCATCTCAGTTACAAACTCATGACTCATCACCTTCGAACAGTCTGCTCTTCCTGGGAGGTGCAAGTGTGCTCAGAGAACAAAGCCTCTTTTCCAAGAGAGGGCACCTTCCTCAGCAGAGCAAATCTACCCACTCACCTTGCTCTTTAATGAAACTGACATTCCTATCCCTAAACCACATAGGAAGAATAATCATTCTACCGTTTTAGGATGTTTCCTCATCTGTAAATGAGGCTAACTGTAGCCTGTTCCAAGAAGTGGAGTCAGGATTAAATGAGGTGATACAGAAAACACTGCCTGGATCTTAAAATGATACTTGTAGCAGAGCAGCAGCAAGGGTTCTCCTAGCAGTGGTAAGGATTCATTGAGTAAGTACCTACAATATAGCACAGACAGTGCAAAGGACTTGTCATAGATCACCTCTACCGCTCTCAAACTATCCCCTCAATCCACTCTAGATAAAACACTGGAGCTTAGCAAGGTTAAGGAACTTTTTCAAGCTCACAGAATTATAAGTACCTTTGTTAGGAATCAAACACGGATCTGGATTGAAATAGTAGGAACTGACTGACTGCCTGATTTCTTTTGGCAAACATGGATGGGGAGTGCTCCATTTGACCATATTTTATCATCTTGCCCAGGCCCAAAGCCCAACTGCCTCAAACCCACTGGGACCTCCCTGGACTCATGTGAGCTCTGTAAAAGGCCCTTGGCCATCAGAGCTTATTAGGAATGTCTGGTTTGCACAAGCAGACTGACAATTGGTGGCTGCCTAGGGGCTTATTCCCTGATAGTACATCACCTGACTCTATAATTTACAAAGATCCTCTGTGCAGGTGATTCCAGGGTGTGCTTTAGGGAGCTCTCCACCACTCTTCTTATTTTCATGTGCCCCTAGAGATTTCAATTGGAAAGAGTGCATGAAGAATTAGAGTATAAGTTTTTCTCCTCTTTGGCCTTGGTTCTGAAAACTGATCACAGAATTTTTATTATATTTCTAGCCTTTTATTTCTCTTCATTATTTTGAAATGGAAATGCCTGGGAAGCCAACTCTTGCCTGCCTCCATAATTTATCTTCATAAAAGTAAGCCAGAAAACAATTTAGGGGGGGAAAAAGACAGTCCGGGAATTTAAACAACTTTAGGGCATTAGCACAAAGTTGCTTTCCTAACATCCACAGGAGGGTAAGTGACAAGATACATTTACTTCTGAGAAGAAACATAATTGGCTGATAAGGGTTTCCATTAGCAATTTCGATGCATATGGTCCTAATCTTGCAAAAATCGCTTACCTTTGATTGCTCTGGAAATCCAATCAGGATAACAATAAGATGGTCTGCAATATGGGAACCTGCATCCAGAGGTATGGGGAGGCAGGGAGAGGAGGCATTCGGACACACTGCATTATGAGTGAGGGAACCCAGAAGCAGCCAAGACAGCAGACGAATGTGAGAGACACACTCAATGAATTCTTTAGGTCTGTTAGAGAAGAAGGATGTGTTAAAGATGAGTTTATGTTTTCTGTTTTGTTGGATGCACAATGAATGTTTATTGAAGGAAGAGATTAAAAATGTGATCTTGCCAGCAATTACATAAAATAAAACACCAAGGCAGTAGAGTGTCAACCAAATGATGTCTCTGTTTTTCACTCTAATCCTGCAGCTTAACTTCTTGAGCAAAGAGCAGTCGTTGGTGGCACAAGATTAATATCAGTCCTCTGTGGCCTGGCTGCCTCTGACCTGCTTCTTTTTGAACTCTTTCCTTTCTTTTCATCAGAAAGTTCTTCTCTGACATCCTCATTAGAGGGAGGGAACAGAGGAGCAGACATACACCTGGCTGCAGTTTTCTGCACACAATTTTCTCCTCCGGCTCTCCTCACTACCCCCATCCTTTCCTCTACAGGAAGGCAGACCATGCAAAACAGCGAGCTCAAGTCTGCTCTGAGTTCCCAGGGAAACCAGCCCTGTGTGCCTCTCCTCCAGCACCCCCTAGAGGCAGGGGCAGGGGCTTGCACCTCCTTGCACTATTTCATCTCTGCTGTCACTTGGTTCCAGTTAAAAGCTAAAAGCAGAGGCCATGTGTGTGTGGAATGTACCTACAGAATTATTTCACTAGTTGAAAATGAACTAAAGTGGTAGTTCTGTTTTAAGTTTTCATCCTCCAAGAAGATGATGGAAGTTTTTATATGTACAAGGGCAAGTTTCTTTCACTGGCAGCATGTCACAAAATGCTCAAGGTCAGCAGGAATGTATAGCGTGCGACCCTGATCTCCATCTGCCTAACCAATCGTATTTTACTCCCATATTCTTCAGTGCATTCGCAGGCTTTGGGGAGGCCCCAGGAGCCTCAGGGGCATCTTCTGCCTTGTCTTCCCTCCTCCCTACCATAACTAGGGTCTCACCCTTGCTGCATTGCAGAAGGAGGGTGGTAGAGCCAAGGCAGATAGCGGATCACAGCTTTGTTATCTCTGTGGTTGCCCCGGGAGATTTCCATAGCAGCAATCTGAGCCAAGCCAACTTTGAGGTGTCCGCCAAACGTATCTTCATGCAGAGGTTGGGAGCAGGTCTTCATGTGGCTCTGCAAAAGCAAATGATATTCTGTAACTCCGGCAGACAACTGGAGACACGCCAGGCACTCTTCAAACATCAGGTCGTCCTTGCCCCTCCCATCACCACTTCAAGCCCACAATCTGCTTAAACTTGAGTGGCTTCACATCATTTTTAGGACAGAGGGGAGGATCATTCCTCAGCAGGGCCTGTACAGCCAGAGTAACTGGCTTCTGCAGCTTCCGCATCTCACCCTCCATCCATTCTGGGTCCAGCTGCACTGATTCTGCTACTCCCCACTGCTGTTCCTCTGCCTGAAGTACTGTTCCTGCCCTTTTCACCATTTGCTCAGATTGGAGCTCAAGAGTCCCCTCCCCTAGGAAGCCTGCTCGGAATCCCTTGGCTGGTCTATGCCAACGTCTACTCCTTCTTTGTAGCAAGAGTGAGTCATAACTTTAGTTTGGTTTGTGTGAAATGCTCATTGAAGTGGCCTTCCAGCAGACCATGAATCAAGTGGGGGCAGCTGCTGTGTCTGCTTTGGCTCACCACTGCAACCCCAACGCCTAGGACAGAGCTAGGCACAGTATATGTGCTCAATACATTTCTTAATTAATTTTGGAAGCTTTATGCTTAGTGTGGCTTAATGAGAAAAGCATACTGAACTGGGACTTGAGACCCAGTTCTGTCCTAACTAGATACATGGCTTTAGAGAAGCCATTTGCCGCTTGAGCTTTCTGATCTGTTTCCTAATATGCAAGGTCAGATGGTTGGATTATGTCTACAGTTCCCAACCTTTTAATCATCATGGATCTTTCTTAATATTTTTTGAAAATATCTGCAAAACAAGCTCAAAAGGCTTGAGTGATCATTGTTTCCTCTTCTTCATGAATCAGTGCCACTTAGGTGTGGGCGCCTATATTCAGTAATCAGTGACAGCATGTGACCAAACAGTAGGGGTGCTTTCTAAAGAATGACTGGGTGTAGACATGGTGAAACATATTCAGCTTATTTTTAAAATTACAATTATTAGTGCATGTTAATAGTACAAAATAGTGGGTTTCGTTGTGATAATTTCACACACACATATAATGGACTCTGAGCATATCTACCCTCCCCATTTCCCTAACTCTCCTCCCCGCCTACCTCTCTAATGGTCCCCTCCTACTTTCATGTCACTCTTTTTCTTCTTTAGATCACACATGGTGAGCTGAACTTTTGATTCTCCTTTGCACCTAACATTTGTAAATTTATCACTATACCAAGAAACACTGATCATCTAGGCAGCATCTAAAAACTGAGCTCAGTGAAGAAGGAACTACATTCTTAGCTATTGAACTTCTTGGATCACTAGGTTCCTGTTTATCAAAAAGAAATCATTTAGTGCTAGATTGCAATCTGGCTGCTCTCTGGATTATGTTTGGATTCTCATCTGCCCTCCATCCAGGGTCTTCCTCAAATCTCTCAGATTATTAATCTTTTGGCCCCCTGGTTGAGTCATGGCAGAGAAGTAGACCCACATCAGCAATTCATTCCACCCTGTGAAACAATCAATAAACTCAACAACTTCACTGAGATTTTGTCCATATGCAAATTAAATTTTGTTCTCTCCTCCTTCTTTAATTATTTTCTTGAAGAAGATCACTTCAATAGCAGATAAAAGGAACAAATGGCTTATGTTTGCATAATGCGCTACCATTTAGGAAATTCTCTGTACACACAGTATTTTATATAAATCTTATAACAATCAGGCAAGGAAGGTGTCATAGACTCACTTTGCAAATAAGGAAACTGAAGCTCCAGGTAGTTAAATGACTCCATGTGGCACAATGAGAGGAGAATGCACTGGGAGTCACAACAACCTTAGGTTCCACTACTTGTTAGTAGTGTCACCTTGATCAAAGTGCTACATCAGACCAAGCCTCAGTTTCTGCATGTGTAAAATGGGTATAATATTGTAATAGGGACATTGTGAAAACTGAATAAAGGGCAAAAATAAAGGTGTATGCAAAGCTGATGTCACATAAACATCCTTTCTTCTTTCCTTTTTTTGCAGAACTGGACCCTAGTTCTTCAGACCCCAAGATATGGGCTCCTACAATAACGTCCCAACTGCCTCCCCTGGTGGCAATAAATTCCCATCTGGTCTGTTTAACCTTTAAAAACATCTCTGCATTTAGTGACTCTAAGAGACGGGCAGGCGGGGTCCTACCTTCAGTCTGGTGAGCGTGTGCATGTCCGCCATGAAGTCCAGCACTTCGCCAATGGACTGCCGCACGCACTCCATCGCCGCGGTCCCACACTGCAACACAAGCACTCGCTGGCCACTGCTGCACTCCTGCCTGTCCCACTCCAGCTGCGCCCTCTTTGCTAAGAGTGGTTGCATTTTCTGGATTTCTGACTCACTCCACCATCAGCTTAGTCTGTGCTTGTCTGCCCATGGTTTGAACAGAAACCACTCAGAGGTTTGTGGCAGAGGGTAAAGCCCGGGGGTGCCTATGAAGGGCAGGGTTAAATGCTGTTTCCTCTGAGTAATGAAACTGATTTTTGTTTATTTTTAAGCTGGTCTATACACACAAATCAACCTACATAATGCCATTATCACCCCCAAACTACTGTTAACACTTTATCACTCTGGGGAAATCTAAAATGCAAGTAAAATGTGTTACCAAATTCCACCACCAGAACCTTGAATCTCTTTAAATGTGTGTATGTGTGTGTATGTGTGTGTGTGTGTGTGTGTGTGTGTATTCATATTGCTAAACATATATATAAACATTGTTTTGCTGACTCAAAAATTCTTATATTCAAGTCAAGTCACCTACAACTTAACTTCGTGTACATAGTTGGGGCACTACTAAGTAGATACAGGTAACCCATGTCAAGTTCTTGCTAGGGACAGAGAAGAGAAAGAAACAAAAATGGTCACCTTCTCTATATACCTTAAGTATGTTAGGGAACTTTTAAAGGAAAAGAAAGCATGTTTGTGTTGAGGTTATTAAATGGCAGAGGCCTGCCTTCTCAGGGAAATGCAGCAAAGTTAGGGTTAGAAGCAAAGCATAGGAAAATGAGCAGACAGGCCGCTACATCAAAGCATATGAGGGAGCCCACGCTTCAGGCCGGGCATAATGTGGGTCAAAAGCAGGCAGTCTTTGAAGTGGTATGAACACTATGCCAAAGGCCTCTCTTGGCTTTCTTCAGGGAAATCTGGAACATTATATACTTAACTAGCTCACCCAGTGGCTCTCAATCTCCCATATTCATGTAAATCTGCACGGCACTGAACTATATCACCTCCTCTCTCTTCTAGAATGTTACGCTTGTCAGTTCTTCTGACAGGATAAAAAACAGTAAAATAAGGCCAGTGGCAGTCTGTCAGAGTGTTTTCTAAGCATTTCATATGTTCTAAGGTTTTCTTCTTTTAATTTGAATCCAATGAAGGAATTATAAAAGGTTATTGTGTTCCTGCTTTTGCAATATGAATCCTTCAGTGCAAGAAGGATTTCCCCCTGGTTTATTCCATTTTCTTTGACCTTTCACATGTCATGCAAATAGGAGCATAGACTCTGTTCTTGAATTTCTTGAAAGGGATTTGTTTTTTTCATAAGCAGTATTTTATACCAGTTCAACTAGGCAAATGTCATGGAAAGTAATTACTAGGAGCATTATTCAATATTCGCCTTTTAGGTCTGAATCTCAAGAAATGAAAGCAAAGACTTTACTACTACATAGGTACTTTGTTCTAGAGACAGTAACCGTGCCCAGTAAAAGCCTTAAAATCCACTTTGTAATCAGGATGTGGGGAGCCAGCTACACACACAAAATAGATAATTCACAACCCCTCTTTTTCTTTATACTTTGTAAAGCAAAAGTATAACTTAGATGTGTTATTTTAAAAAACAAAACAGAACATAAGGAGTCAAGCTCCATTTGTTTCGGAAGGCCCATATTTATTTCAATAGGAAAATGATGAAAAAGGAGTGGGAAATGTACTCTAATCTCAAACACATGAATTAAAGCAAAGCATATACAATTCTTCTTCAAAACATATTTGATTTTTAAAGTTACATTTCCTAATAACAGAAGTAATGCATACTCATTATAGAAAATTTGGAAAATACAAGTTACTAAAAGGAATAATTAAAATCACCTAATTCTTGTTCTTCACCTCTTTGAAAACTATAGATATTATTTCCTTTCAAGTTTTTTGAATGCACATAATAAGCACATGTATGTAAAATTTTTGTAAGACTGAAATAACCTTTTTCTAACTTGCTTTTTAATTAAATCTGTCATAAGCATTTTCCAATTACTTAAATATTCTTTGAAACCTGGATTTGGTAGCCACATAATAATAGTCAGATGCACCTTACTTCATTAAATAACACCGTGATATTGAACATTCATTTCTCTTTCCAATTTTTTGCTATTTTAAGGGATGCTTTACTACATATACCTGCATATACATCTTTTGGTGTGTATTTATTTTGTCAAACATATTCCTAGAAGTAGATTGTTAAACTGCACTCTAGTAAGGTTGGTTCACTATCACCATCAGCTAAAAAGAATGCTTGTTTCACTTCACCATCAGTAAGTTTAATCAACAAGAAAACTCTGGGGCCGGGGTACAGATCAGGAGGACCAGCCATAAGGTACAAAATTTTAGTTACGCAAGATAAATAAGCCTGAGAGCTCTACTGGGCAGCACAAGCACCTGCAGTTAGCAACACTACCGTGTACTTAAAAATTTGTCACAATAATAATAAAAAAGTAAATAATAAATAAGTAAATAAATGGGGAGATGACAAGAAAGCACAGACGGTGCTGTGGTGGTTTCATGGGTGTATTCTACCTTCAGTTATCAAGCTGCATACATTAAGGATGCAATGCCTTTTACATCTGTCCTCCCTCCAGTAGATTTAGGTCAATCAGACCCTAATAAATACCCTTAAAGTGATTTTTTTAAAAAAAATTTTAATAAAGCCAATTTTAATTTTTCTATTTTCAAATATTTTAATATTTATTTTGTTTACTTTAACTTTGATTTTATTAATTTATAATTCATTGATTACATCTAAGGGTAAAAGGTTCAAATGGCTTATTAACTGGTCCTTGGAAAGGTTCTATATGTGAATCCTACAACTGCTGCTTTGTTGTTGTTATTGGACATTTGCCTTTTGCTTACTGATTTCAATAAACCTTTTACATACTCGGGCTTTTTTTTTAACTATCATACAGGTAGCAAATATTGAGTTCTAAAGTTAATAAATAAGGAACACTGAGGGTGCAGCAGAGGGACTGGCCACTTCCCAGAGCTACTTTTCTTCTTCTCTGGCACACAACTAGACCACATTTCCTATCCTCTCTGGCTCTTAGGTGTGGGCATGTGTCTGGGTTCCAGCCAATAGAATGTGAGTAGAAGAGACATGCACTTCTAGACCTGACCCATGAAAATCTTCCATGTACCACATTCTCTTCTCTTCCCTGCCACCAGTGGGTTGCAGAGGGCTGCAGATGATGGAGGACACCTGGTCCCTGTGCATTCGCATGCCAGTTCCTTTTGCTGGTCATCATTGTCCACATTTAAACTTCACATGAGCAAACAGTAAGTTTCTTTCGGGGTTAAGTTGCTGGGAATTGAGATTTTATCTCATAGCATGGTTCATTACCTTAACTACTATCAAGAACACTTAAAACCACTGTATAATAATTCTACTCCAGAAATCTATTATGAAGAAATAATCCAAAGTACAAAGATTTATGCACAAAGGTGTTCACTGCATATTAATTACAACTGCAGAAAATTAAAAGGATCCAACAATAGGCAATGTTTATTAATATTCTTCTTAATAAATATCATATGTAACTAAATTTACTCATCACTGACTATAGGGCTGGCATCATGCTAATATGCTTCACATGCATCATCTCAGTCAGTCCTCGGCCTATACTTTAGGCCCAGTTCTAGCTCATTCTACAGATGATGCCAATCAAAGAATCAAAGGTTAAATAACTTTCACAAAATCACACAGCTAGTCAACACGGGCCCCAAATCCTGGTATGACTCTAAAGCCTACATTCACAACCATTATTTCATGAAATACAAAAATGTAGACAATTAATTTGGTCAGGACTTACTCCAGGGACAGAGGCTATCATCTGCTTGCTCAGGATTGTTGACTCAGCTAGTTTGGTTCCAGCATCTGCACAAATAAACTAATAAAAAAAGAAAGGAGAATTATTTTTAAGAGTATTTGGACAGTAATAAGTAATTTGTAATTTTATTAAAATGACTCAAGCTCATTAGTGTTTACTTTCATGACAGTTTGCCCTGGATACCTCAGTTAATCATATTAATCATGATAGTTCATTCCTATCTGCATAGAAATGGCATGAGTGTGCAGATTTTACTTTGCCCAGAAAGCCAAGTGGTACTGAAATGGTCCATTCAATCATGGAAGAAATAAAAGATGTTAGCATTGTCAGAGTTATTCTGGAGTCAATCTATTTATTCTCCCCCCACCCCCCAGGCACTTGAACCCATGGGCGCTCTATCCACCCTTTTTGGGAGCTACATTCCCACCCTTTTTATTTTAAGACAGGGTCTCACTAAGTTGCCCAGGCTCGTCTCAAACTTGTGATCCTCCTGCCTCAGCCCCCAAGTCACTCATTCTCTTTATTCTGCAGCATTTCTTGGCAGTTACTATTGGCACATTTTCATAGATTTTCATGACGTCTGTCATTGCATTATGTATTCAGAATGAAAACAGAAAGCCTCAGAGCAAGTGCTCCACTAGTTTCATCCCCTCCAAGGACCCTCGGTCAACCCTATCTTGGCCTTGGTGTCTTATCTGCCTCCCCCCACTTCATTCACATGTCTCCTCTGGGCTGAGAATGACCCCAGTCCTGCTCCACATACTCATAGGCCTTCTCAAATGTCCCCTGCAACAGTGGTCACATTAGCCTGCAATGACCTAAGAGTCTATTTCTCATGTCAAGAGCCCAGCCCTGAGGCACCTCTCCTCAGCACAAGCTGTGCCTGGCATCCCAGAGGGGCTCAGCAAAAGTTTATGAAATAAGCCAATTAATCAACTATGACTTGAGATCATACTGAAGATGGATTTGCCAGATTACAATTTAATTTGCTTCCATACAGATTTTAGCAGGTGTTTCCCACTTAATGCAACATCCAACTATTTTTTTTTTAGTTGTTGATGGATCTTTATTTTATTCATTTATTATTTATATGTGGTGCTGAGGATCGAACCCAGTGCCTCACGCATGCTAGGCAAGCGCTCTACCACTGAGCTACAGCCCCAGTCCAACATCCAACTATTTACTTACGGTTTTTGGAAAGAAATTAAACAAGGTCTTAAAAGTTGGCTATGAGTTATTTACTCCTGTTTAATTTCTCCTTCTTGGCCTTTGGCCAGCAACCCTAGCAACTTTGGGATCTGAAAGTGCTGCTTGCAGAGGTCAGAGGCTCTGAAGAAGTTCTGACACCAATAGCTCTGCATTCTCATTCGTGCAGAAGGCACAAGGAAGCTGGATGGGTCAAGACGACAAGTGCAGCCAGGCAGGCTCCATCCCTGTCAAACTGGGAGGAGTAACACAAACTGGGGTCACATAGGAAATCTCAGAGAGACCTGATGAGGAGCTCCAGAAAAGGGAACAGAAACCAGTAAATTGTGTGGCTAAGCAGAGGTCCAAGTCTAAGCACTACTCATCAGCAGCAGGTTCAGGCTAATGAGGCAGAGCTCTAAGCTGGTGGCCTTCTGAGGAAAGGAGCCCTGAGAATTCTTGCATAATGGCCCAGAACTGGTCTCCAAGTTTGGGATATGTGGTCCTTCACAAAAGGTGTTTAGGTACAGGTAACCAAGCTGGGGGCAGAGGGCCGCAGGCAGAGAGCTGTCCTGGGAGTTGCATGACAGAAGTGGACACCAGATCTCCTCATTAACATTCTGTCATTTCCATTTGTCTCAAATGCTGCTACAGAAATGAGGAATCTATTAGGCCAGCTACTCTGAAACTGGAAAAGAAAGTAGCAGCTGGGGTTATGCTGGGAATGCCTAAAAATTTCCATTATCTTATTCAAGTATGCTTACATCTCTTCACCTAACTTGGATTTATTCTAATACTGTATAAGGAAAAGTGGCTAAATCAGGTTTAAAAACTATGAAGCTTTTAACTTTGGCCAAAACCTGTAAGTGAAAAAATGAAACTATAACCCTTGATAGAAGGATCGAGTTAGAAGGAGAACCCTATCTTGGCCTCCTGGCAGGTGCTGCATGTTTTCACATAGAAAGTAGTTTCCGAAGCTCTCTGAATCTGCAATCAGAGACAAATGACTTATACCTAAGTCCCAAAATCTCGGTCAGGACACCAGCATTCATTTTAACTAATTTATTTACAACAGAAACACAACTGCACAGCTAAGAGAGGCTACAGGAAGACAGAGCACACCTAATGCATGAGGTATGGGGTGCTTAGAGCTGTTCCTTTATGTATAGTTCAAAGTCTGGGCCCCCCAAAGTGTGCTTGCATGCCTAGGGGCCCTTGATGGCAAGACAGGATCTGCAAAGAAGTAAAACGTTCAGGCACTGGTGTCTGCCCACAGCAGGTGCCTTTACCACCTGCCACTTTCAGCAAAGCAGATGGATGACAGCATGAGCACCTCGATAGCATGTGAGCAGCCAGGACCTATCAGACCTGTGGTGACTTATACAAGTCAAAATTAATCAAAAATCACCCTAAAATAACAGAGGTGCCTCAGAGAGCCCGGCATATGGAAGAGTAGAAGTACACTGACCTCTCAAATAGTCCATTCTTTTTTTTTTTTTTAATTTTTTGTAGTTGAAGATGGATAGCATATCTTTATTTTATTTGTTTAATTTTTTATGTGGTGCTAAGGATGGAATCCAGTGCCTCACACATGCTAGGCAAGCGCTCTGCCACTGAGCTACAGCCCCAGCCCCCATTCTTTTTTTTAATCAGTGTATTTTAATTCAATATATTCTTACATTATATGCAACTAAACTGTTGATAAGTCTTTGTGTTCACTTTATTATGGCGGCTGACCACGGACTGAAAGAACTCCACTGTAACAGCACAGAACTGCTCAAAGTATAAAGATATGACTAAAATCAGAGTGGGGAATGATAATTGCTGTAGAAGGAAGAATTCCATACTTTCAGAGAGAAATATGCCACTGAAATATGCACTCCTCCAGGAGAACACAAAAGAAACATGATATCCATTATGTGTCATTACTAATTCATTATCAAAATGATACCCAAAATAGGATCTCCACCTCTCATCCTGGAGAGTGATCAGATTATGACGAACTTAACTGATAGGAACAACTCCACTCAGCGGTGACTGTGAATTAGGGACAACAGCCGTGCTGCTGCCATTTCTTTGTCATCCAGCCCACAACCAATCTATTTTTAAAAGAAAACCTTTTACCAACATGATTTCTCATAACTTGAATATGCAGGTATATCCTACAGAGTGGGAGTGGTACATGCAAATTTGCAGAATATCTACTCTTGAAACATAAAAGAGCTGGGGGAATTCATTTTGACTTGAACTTAGTTTTGATGTGACTCTCAGTGAGTTATTTTCTCTATTATGAATTCTCTCCTTTAATACATCTCAAGAAAAATTAGAATAATCTCTCACACATCAAATATCTACAGCAAACCAGGAGAAGAGAAATGTTGCAAGCCAAGGCAAAAATATCACTAGATTTGAATTAAAAAAACATGACAGTCCATCTGTCCCAAGTGCAGATGGAAAAGTGTGTCCTAGTGGTTGACAATTTTAGATTCTGAAAAGGATCATTTTTTATTCTATTTGGCAAATTATTTCCTGTCTCTGTGCCTCTTTTTCTTTGGAGGAAAAAAAACCCACTTGAGCATTTAAGACCATCTGACTTCATTGAAAGTAAAAACAATATCAACAGCAAACAAATAACAGCAAACAACCACAAAGAGAGGCTGAGTAATCTCTTCTGATGCCAGGCCTCCAGGCAGAATTCATGGGAATTGAAAAGCAGACTGGTGGTACCTGTTACTACCTTGGAATGTTTAGATTTGGATGACCCCACATTTCTTGGGCAAGTGCTCCACTGTCCTCTGAGGGGTTTCTCGTGCTAGTGTGTCTGGTAAACAACAAAGGATGGCCTGTCTGAGGAGACTGTAAGGTTCCACCTCAGTAAACACACCCGTCTACTAAGGTATGAATTACAGAAGTTGTGGATGAAACACCCTAGTGGTCCCTCACAGAGTGAAAGAGTAAATGGTGACCCCAGGGCTGCAGCGACGGACTCTTCTCACTGATGGAACCAGAGTTCACTGGGGTAGTTTTCCTCCTAATTATTCTTTTCTTTTCATTTTCCAGTGGCATTTTCAGCTAAGCAGACACGCCTCCACTGCCTTCAGACTGGCCACTGATAGCCATGAAGGAAGGCACCGGCTGCTCCAGAAACATTCTCTGTTGGAGCTGTAAGCCTGGTTGTCCAAGGTGCCAGAAACTGACAACCCCCATCAGTAAAGAGAAAGCGTCCCTTGAGTCCAGCCGAGAGCCTCTGGCCTAAGAGGAGTTATGAGAGAGTAGGCTGACGCCTCTGCCATCCTCCCGAGGGCAGTGTGAGGGTCCAGGCAGTCCAGGACAGGAAAAAAGAGAACAGGAAACTCACAGGAAGATGCTCTGGTCACGGAGAGGGATAAAGGTGTTCCTCCCTCGCCCCGTGGAGGACTTCCCTCCATAATTTGGGCAGAAGCCCTGGGTGGAAAGGGACTACTCTGTTCTTAAGGTCCACTTCCCTTTCATTCCTCTCATGAATAATGGAAATGATTTTCTCTAAGAGGTTGTACAAGAAGGATATGTTATTTTAAAATGGTATGATGTTTAACTTCCTTTTGCCAGAAAAGAATGAAACATTATTCAAAAAGTTGTAGGAACTCAAAATATCTCCAAAATGCCTCTCCAATCTGAACAATTTTACAACTCGAATTCTTTAAGCTTCACAATTCAACGATATATATATGTGTGTGTGTGTGTGTGTGCATATACGTACGTACATATGTCTACACACATACATATTTAAGATGAAAATGTTACATTTGAAATGGAAGATGAAAATTCATAAAATACATAAAATACTTATAAGTGTCTACTTTTTGCCTTTTTTCTTCCTAAAGCTAATTTGTTTTTATTATTTATTCACCTAATTGTGATACAATAATCACTGTTTTCATAGTTTCCTTAAGCACTGGGTAATTTAAACTGTCAGTGTTCTTTTGCTGTTTAGTGACAAGTGCTCATTATGGTTGACTAATGTACTTCATAGAAATCCAGCCCTCAGCAGTTACAGTGTGGGATGCCAGATCCCAAGCTCAGCCACACAGGACTGCTCTGCTTAAGACTAAGGTCTATGGATGGATGGAAAGCTGTCCATGACCCATAGGAAAGCATCCTCAGGGCCTGGAAACCTGGTTTTGTTTTGGGGGGCACATCCACCACTGAAATGCCATCAGCACCTGCAGACCTGCCAGTGCTACCCTTAAATCCCTCCTGAGCTATTTCACTAAGTCCTGTGCACCTGTCCCTCCTCCAGTGGAGATCCTGTTCATCTTTAAGGTCAGCTTTGTCAAATTTTCTTGTACTCAAAGGTAGTGATGCTGCGGTTCTGTGAGTAGGAGGGGCTGCTGGTAACAACCCACCGGGAGAAATCCAAAGTTTGTCTCTCCTTAGGATCACAGATACTTTCTGATTGTGATCTTGCTTCTGTCTTCCTCCTGGGTTGTACAATAAAAGTGGTGTACACTGAAGGAACACCAACTTTTTACTAAATCTCACGCCTATGAGAAAAACTCAGTTTTGGTCCTAATGATTGGTGTCTAGTGGGAAAGAAAGAGAACCACACAGCGGATATCCCATGGTAAATGACAGGTGTTGTTCCTCGTCTTCTCTACCATGTAAACTTGAACTTCTGTGTGTCCTTCAAGGTCCACATGGTCCCTTTTTGACACCAGTTCCTTACTCAGCACATGTCTCATTACTCTGCCTGTACACTGTGTTTAAATGTTTTGTTTACATATCAACTTCACCTGCTAGATTCTAAACTCCTGGAGGAAAGGATCTCATATGGCATATTTGTCTCTTCCCCATCATCCTGCATAGCACCTGCATGTTTCAGGGTTCATAATGGCTTCACATGAAATAGATGTTCAATTAATCAATTAATGTTCTCTTCTCCTTGATCTCTCCACATCTTAGCTCTGTCTAGTTCCTTGATACCAAGTTCCCAATTTCCTTCAGGCATTTAACCTCTAAACTGGCCTTAATGCTCATCCAGGGAAAATGGAAACAGCTGTGAGTTGGCTACTGGGTACTTTGTACAATGGCCATCTGAATGATACCCTGATCCACTGTAGCTCATCGCCAAGTCTTTAAGTCCAGCCTCAGCTCTTGGAGTGGGAGGCAGGGTCCCAGTTTACTAGATGCCTATGGACTCCTCTAGCACTACCAGCCTGCTTGTGCTCAATCCCATCCCCATGTCACTGTCCCTAAATTTACTCAACCTTCCTGCCTCAGCCTCCCATGTTGTTTGAAGCCAGTCAAGCTCTGGACCCAACTCCAGGCCAAAAAAAGAAAAAGAATTGCCTGCACCCACCAATTCTTTGTGATTCAACTTGAATGCCACTTCTTCTTAAATCCTCCCTGATGTCATACCATATGATGTGGGATCACTCCTGTTCTCAAATTCCCCACAAACTAGGGAATTTCTCTCTTATGGCACTGGTCACAGCCTGTCTCAGATGATCAAAACTTGCCTGCTTGCCTAAGATGCTGAATTAAGGTGACCAAGGATGAAGGTGTTCTCATAAGCAGACCTACACCCAAAAACATAATGACTGCCAATTCTTCAGAGTCTTCCTCAGTGATCTTGTGATGGCTGATTTACAACCACCCATACCTTGATTGGAATCAGCACATCCTGTTATTTACAGTATCTGGCCTGGCCCACCTCACCTTCCAGAAGATTCACTGACTCCCCCATACTGAGCTGACTGTGATCACACTTGAACCTGCTTCTCCATGTTTTGCTTCACTGGGCTTGTCTCAGCTCTGGTGAGTGAGCTCCCCTCCAACCCACTGAATTACAAATTTCTTAAGGATAGAAACTATTGCCACATTCTTCTTGTCCCTCACAGAACTAGTTCTACATACACTAGGGTCAAAACTAATGCTTCCTTTTTCTTTTTAAGCTAGTGGAAGTGCTGAGTACATCGTATTTGTTAGAACTTGGGCTCATATGTGATATATTATTTCTCATCTCCAAACAAAGGCATTTGGCATTTATGCATATGTCCCTCATCTCTTTAAATTTTTCCAAATACACATGGATCCCATAAAGCATTTTACAAATACACATAAGCCTACCTGGACAAGCAGAAGGAGGTTTGTATCTGGTAAAGGAGATTTGAGCTTTAGGGCCTGTAGAAGTTCTAGAACAACACTACGAGACAAGTAGAATTTATCCCGTTCCTAAAAAAAAAAAAAAAAAAACAGCAAAGGTAAGGGATTTTAAAATGTAATTAGAGTAGATATATGTCAAAGAGCTTCTCAAAATTCCAAGATCAGAAATAAGAGTATTTTTAAAAGCACAGCTGTCCTGAAGAAATAAAATGAAAGCAAAAATAAAGGCATTTCTGTGTGCATAATAAGTTCACTGAAGCTATAAGGACACATAATTTAATGGGCAGCAAGTGATAGGATGTCTCTTAAATATTAAAACCACAGGATTCAGCACTGAGTCTTAGGGAATAGATTCCAAAAACTGCACCAATTAAACAAATCTAAAGTATTTTTCTTTTCTTTTTTTTTTAAATATTTATTTTTTAGTTGTAGGCGGACAGAATATCTTTATTTTATTTTTATGTGGTGCTGAGGATCGAACCTAGTGCCTCCTGTGTGCTAGGCGAGCACACTACCACTGCGCCATAACCCCAGCCCTAAAGTATTTTTCAATACAAAATGAGTTAGAAAGAAACTCATATAACTGTTTAAAAAGTTCTATATTCTCTCCAAGGAACTCATTTTTTAAATGGACTATTTCAAGAATACAGAAAAAGGGAATGAAATATGTTGTGTACCTACTCCCTATCTTGTCAAACAGTATCATTTGCTTTATTTAATTCAGCCTTTTCAAAATGATAAATGAAACATTACAGAAATAGTTGAAGATACCTATATAGTACTCTTTTCTTCTTCCCTTCTTCAAAGTAGACACCATTGTGAATCTGTTGCTCATTCTTTCATGGATGTTTTCACATTTTGACTACATCTATACCTCCATTAAAACATATAATATTGTTCCATTTTTTTAAAAAAACTGTCTACAATGGTATCATACTGTGCATATATTTCTGTGACTTGTAATTATTCATTATATAAGTTTTAAAAATACTTCCTACTAATAGATGTAGCACTCGACTCAGCAGCTTGTTAGTATTTTACTGTATGAATATACCAATATTCATCCACCAGTCCTCCTGTTGATAGTACATTGGATGGATAATAATTTTATAAGCCTTTTTTACTGTCAAGCATAATACACATACAGAAAAGTACATAAAATAGAAGTATACAGTGAAGTGCATCGAGATGGATTGAACACTCATGTAATCACCACCCAAGCAGAAAACAGCACACTGCTATTCCTGTTGAAGGGCCTGGGAGTCCTTTCTTGATCCTTTCAGAAGCAAGTAACTAGACTTCCTGCGGGTCTGCTTTCATTGTCTTTTCCTGCTACTCATTTTCACTCACATCTTTTTTTTTTTTTTTTTTTTTTTTGGTACCGGGGATTGAACTCAGGGGCACTCGACCATTGAGCCACATCTCCAGCCCTATTTTGGGTTTTATGTAGAGACAGGGTCTCACTGAGTTACTTAGTGCCTTACCATTGCTGAGGCTGGCTTCGAACTCACGATTCTCCTGTCTCAGCCTCCCAAAGTGCAGGGATTACAGGCGTGTGCTACCACGCCCGGCTTCACTCACATCTTGCCTCCTTGTATGTCTGGTTATTGTTGACTGGATGCTGGATGCTCCTTTTAAAATTTTTTTGTAGAAGTAATTTGCAGCTAAGATGTTATCTTCCTTCCAAGAGCTTTCAGTTTGCTTTTGCCAGGTGTATGGAATCACTGGCAAACCAAGGATGCCTCGATCCACGTACAGACTTGGAATATCTTACCTTGGGTTTGACACTAAGCCTGTGTCCACTGAAAACAAGTATACTTCTAAATTATCTTTACTTTGTAGCCCCAGGCAAAAATGTGTATGGATTCAGGGATGTGGCACCAGGGTTCCCGCTCTTGGTAGGTCCTACCTTCTGACTTTTGTCTCCCTAGCCTCTTGTAGTTTCCAAAATTGCAACTGAGCCTCTCAGCCAGATCTTTGAGATCAACAAACACCCCCAGGGCAAAACTGACCTTCAGTGTGAGGCCTACAACTCTGTATTACAGTGCTCTCCCAGATCCTAGACCCACAACTCTTCTGTATCTAATTAGAATTTTGATGCTTTTAAAAAGTTTCAAAGAAAATGTGCACTTTTTAAAAACTTTTTTAAAATATTTTTTTAGTTATGCATGAACACAGTGTCTTTATTTTGTTTATTTATTTTTATGTGGTGCTGAGGATTGAACCCAGTGCCTCACACATGGGAGGCAAGCGCTCTGCCACTGAGCCACAACCTCAGCTCCTAAAAACTTTTTTTAATATTAAGGGGGAAGATAGGTGCAAATTATCTAGCCCATCATTATCAGAAGAGGAAGTGCAAGATTTTTATTAGAATTATTCTAAAACTGCAGATTATTCTGAAAGAACTAGCTATTTTTATTATATTGGTTCTCATCCTTGAATATAGGATCTCTCCATTTATTTAATGTTCTTCAAATAAAATTTTCTGGTTGTCTCATTCTTGTTAGATTTATTTTTTGTTGCCACAACAAATGAAATTTAAAGTACATTTTGATAATCATGTGTGGCTTAACATTAAAAATGGGTCATTTCTGGGTATTCATTTGTGTCTAGCATCCTTTATGAACTCTCTCGTGAATTCTAAAAAGGTGTCTATAGATTCTCTTTGGTTCATGTGCAATCACATCATTCAGGAAAAATGAGAGTTGTATTTTTCCTGTCTAATTCTTACATTTTCTTTCTGTCTTGCATAACAAAGTAGCACCGTGATGAATAGAAGCAATGATATTAGCATTCTTGACTTATGATTTTAAGGGTATTGGTGGCATTTCACCATTAAAATAATGCTTGCTAGGGCTGGAGTTGTGGCTCAGTGGCAGGGCGCTTGCCTTGCATGCATGAGGCACTGGGTTCGATCCTCAGCACCACATATAAATAATAAGTGAATAAAATAAAGATCCATCAACAACTAAAAAAAATTTAAAAAATAATAATAATGCTTGCTAGAGATTTCTGGTAGACTTCCTTTTATTAAGCGAAGGAAGTTCCCTCCTACTACTACTTTGATAGAACTATGTGATAAATAAATGTTGAATTATAAAGTGCTTTTCTTGCATCTGCTAAAAAAATGAAAAAAGTTTTCTCAACATGTGACATTAATAGATATTCTAATATTTAAACAATCTTTGTACTTCAGGAAAATCCCAACTGGGTCATGACCTTCTATTTTTAATGTGTTTATTGTTATTATTCATTCTGATTGTTTTCATGTGTAAAAGGATATTGGCCTATAATTTTTCTTTCCCCTATTGCCCTTGTCTGACTGGTATCAAGATTCCACTGTTCTCATAAAGAGAGCTGGGGAAGCATTCCCTTTTTTCCATTTTATTAGTTTGTATGAAGCAGGGGTGAGCCTGTTCCCACATTTTTGACAGAAGGTGTCTCTGAAGCTATAATAGTATTTTTGAACAGGTTTTTAACTATTGATTGCATCTTTTAATTGTTTAAGCCTAGTTAGTTTTTTCTTTTTCCGGATTATCATACATTACATTTTTCTAGAAAACTGTCCCTCATGTCAAGGATTTTAAGTGTACTGGCATAAAGTTGGTCATTTTTGAATCTCTAATAAGTCTGCAGTTATGTTCCCTTTCTCATTTCTACCTGTGTCTTTTATCTACTTTTCTGATTAATCTTGCCAAAGGTTTGCTTACTTTATTAGTCTAATCAAAGAGCCACTTTTTAGTTGTATTGGCCCCCTATTGTATCCATGTTTGTAATGTATTAATTTTTGCTCCTATCTTCATTATTTGTTTCATTAAATTTTCTGTGACTACTCTTTTATTCTAACTTAAGCTGACTTGTTTAGTTCATTTAGTTTTTCTTTTACTTTTTTTCCAGTAAAAGTGCTTAAAACAAATTTTCTCCTAAATATCTCTGTGGCTATATCAAATTTTGAAAATGAAATACTTTCATACTTGATTAGTATTAAATATTTTTATAAATTTTCTTATATTATTTCCTTTGTTCTTTGCATTATTTACAAGTATATTTTTATTTCCAAATATAGCAAATCCCAGACACCAATAACCCACATAGCAACTTTGTATGAACTGGAAAAAGAAAACACATACATATACACATACACATACATACACAATATGTGATTACAAAGCCTGAACAACCATCTGAGTTTTCAGGACTCTGGCCATCAACAGCTCTGTCTGCATATGTGCACATCTACTCTCACCCAATCACATGCACCCTCAATGCCACACATGCACACCCTCCACACACTCCCCGGCCCCTGAAGGTACAGAGACTGCACCAGAATCTTTTTTTTTTTTTATGGTCTCTTAAGTTGTTTTATTAATCTTTCCTAAAACCAAAGCTGATATTTTTTGTTTTTGTTTTTGTTTTTGTTTTGTTTTGTTTTATTCAGGCTTACATGTTAACAGTGTAAATTGATTCATTGTACATAGATAGAGGATAACATATCAATTCTCTAGTTGTAAGTTGTATAGAATCACAACATATATGCAGTCATACCTAAAGTTAGGGTTATTATGACCATCATATTCCATCACCCTTGCTGTCCCCATGCCCCCTCCCCCCTTACACCCCTGTGAACAGAGATCC